>CM040997.1:2168882-2225298 GCA_022985145.1 Pangasius djambal
ACATCTCCAGGGAGGAACCTCAGAATTTGAGTTTTGAGAACATGGGCCCTAGACCTCAGGCAGTCATTGTCTGCAAAGGATTTTCATCCAAGTATTAAAATTATGGTTATATGGTTATACCTTTTGAGCCCCTGAAAATGGAAGTAATTTGTTGAAAATGGCTGTAATTCCTAAATGGTAAATGGCATTTTTTTGTGGAGCCTCTTAAAATAAAGCTGAAAGTCTACACTTCTGACTACATATATATGTGTATATATATATATATATATATATATATATATATATATATATATATATATATATATATATATATATATATATATAATGCATAACATAATATAATACATAAGCATACTCTATATAGTGCATAGGATGTTGCTTGGAATTTATTTATATTTAAATCTAAAGTCTGAAAAATCGAGATTTTTAATTTATTTATTTATTTTTTTAATCTCTTACATTACTGGGCTTTATCCCAAGAGCTGCACTTCTCAAAGTGGCCACAAGGAGGCTCTCACTCACAGCACTGACCTCTTTACTCTCTACTGTATCCCTCTTCCTCTACATTCTTTCAGTTTTTGTTTTTCTCATTCACTATCCCCAGCCTTCTTTCTTTCTTTCTTTCTTCTGAAAAATTAAGGCTGGGTATCTGATGATATGTTTACAACCTCACCTCAGACATGGAGTTTCACCTTCAAAACAGTGATGCACCTGATAATGGTGGATAGCAACCGTTGCTAAGCAGCGATTGGTGGGCACAGAAAATAAGGCGGGGCTTTTGAGTTCAGCTCTTGAGTTCAAGAGCTGCTTCAACTGTTCTGAGATTCTTTCTTTCTTTCTTTCTTTCTTTCTTTCTTTCTTTCTTTCTTTCTTTCTTTCTTTCCACAGTTGTTAATCAGTGACAGGAGGGGAGGGTCTTGTGATTGGTCAGTTGTTTTGAGAGCTGATTCAGCTGCTTTGAGGTTGCTTCAAACCTTCAGAACTTTCTAGCATCATGACAGGTGTCGAGTGTTGAGTGTAACTTCTGACACACACACACAGCCGATTGTGTGTGTGTGTGTGTGTGTGTGTGATTTTATTATGTTTCCTCAGAAATGGTTTTAACACCTCCACGAGTCAGAGACGTCGCACTGTTTTCTGAAGTGTGAGTGAGTTACAGGGTGGTAAAACTCACAGATGTATTAGTCATGAGCTCTTAACATGCAGCGCAAAACCCAGCACTTTTTCTGGAAAGTGTTGCAGTGTAGTGAAGAGTGAGAGGAGGAGGAGGAGGAGGAGTAGGAGGAAGAGGAATCTTGTGTCAGATAGAATAGATTCAGCCTCAGCTCTGAATCCTACAATTTGTCCATTAATAATATCAGCTCCGTGATGAGCTTGTTACAGTCAGTGTGGGGCAGTGGGGCGCCAATAGTTTTGCACCAGATGGAATACAGTCAGTAATTGTAGGTGTGACTGATGAAGACAGATAAATGTTGTCATGGCAACCATACCATCTGACATGCAGAGCTCATGCACAGCATATTTCTCTCTCTCTCTCTCTCTCTTAGTTTTTATTCATGAGTTAATTGTAAATATGGAACGTGATGTATATATGTACCTTTTCTTTCTTCCTTTCTTTTCTTGTATCTCTCTCTCCTACCTTTTTTATTTTCTCCCTCTCTTCACCTTTCTTTCTTTCTTTCTTTCTTCTCTGTCTCTTTTAATCTTTTTCCTATTACTATCTTTTTCTGTCTCTTACTTTTTCCTCTATCTTAATTTTTTCATTCTTTCAACCTTTCATTCTCTCTCTCACATACTCTCTATCTCACTTTCTTACTGTGACACATTTTTGTTCACACTCGTTTTTCATCTCTTGCTCTGTCGCTCCTGCCCTCTCGCCCTCGCTTTCCTCCTGGCTGTAAATAGCCTGTGGGACTTCAGGCAGCTGGGAGATGTGGGACGTAATTGGAGGCACGATTCCGCCTCACTTCCTGCCCCAGGTGGCACAGCGACTGCCACCTGATCTCTCTCTGTCTCTCTCTCTCTCTCTCTCTCTCTCTCCCTCCCACTCACGAGCACAAGTTGTTTTCTCGCGTACATCCTCGAGCTGAATGTTGGTGTGAGTGTTTGTGTGTGTGTGTGTGGATGTATCAGGACCGCAGCAGGACAGATCCTGAGTGGGGATTTGGCTGAAACGGTGAGACCCTCGCCACTTGCTGTGTATTCATTTTTTTTTTTCCTGTCTTTTCCTTCATTTCTTTTCTGGACGTGATCTTACGGATTAGGGATCAGGTGCTCTGAGTTGAGGGAGGCTGTTCATGGTAGCGTGATGTCATATCCTGGATTTGTATTATTCCAAATTTCACATGAAGCTTTTCAGTCATGGATGTAAGCAAAGCACGTCTTCTGTTCATGGGCACCTGTTTGGAGTGCATTTTATCCCGGTGTGTTTGTGAGTTTCACACTGAAGCGCGTGATGTAACGGTTTAAACGTGGGTGGCGTCGGTTGAGCGGCGTTCCCGATGGAAACCCTGTGAGGTAGGAGGAGCGGTTATATAATGGCACGTCATAAGCTGGCTATAGATTCTTCATTTAGTCATATCCAATTCCTGTCTGCTAGTGCCGTCCCTCCTGTTGCTCGGGGATAACAAGTGCTTCCTTCAGCGCATCGTCTTGCTGTACATGTGAGATAACGGATACCTGTGGTCAGCTAGCGAAGAACAGAGACGAATACCGTTTCTCCCATCCAGCAACACGCGAGGCTGTGACGACTCATGATCTCCAAATAGGACAAAACTTTACGGCTGTGACACACCGACACAACCCTGGCTGTAGCAGTATGTGATTTTACATGTAGTACTGTGGCTTTTTTTGGTTTTTGTTGTATTTTTTTGTACTTCTGGACTTTGAATTATTTTCTTTCAGTAAAGCGCAGGACGTCTGTGCATGCTGGTCTTGTAATAGGATATTACCATACATATAACATAACATTCAGGTTCTGGTTTACAACATTGTAAATTGTTTGCATGTGAATTGTTTGTGTGTGATATATGTCATCATATGCAGTATGGGTGATGTGTCTGGTGGTATGGGAAAACCCATCAGATGTTGCTGTGGCAAGATTTTACAAACTAAAAGCTAAAAATGATAAACAGCAAAGTCGGGTTTTGACCAAAATTGTGTTTTTCTAACAGAGTTTCACATCTCAACTTTAAGCCTAAATATATTTCACTAAAATGATGTGGAAATGTTTTTATTTAGGATACTTTCCTAAATAACCTTCGCCTGATGACGAAAGATAATGTCGTATAAGGAGCCAGTTTAACAAACGCATCTAGCGCACCCAAGAAAAGTGTTTGCTCTGTTATCGGGAGATTGAGCTCTCAAATCCTGTAGATGCCACAGGTGGGAGGGATGGCGTTACTCTCTCTCCCCTGTCAATCACAGCGATACTAGCCAGTCGAGGGCATCTGTAAGTTCATGTATGTGGAAGAGAGCAGACAGCACTTTCTTCCGAGTGTGTTATGCTGCCCTGTGGCACAGTGTAAGCAGCGGTTTGAGAAGATGTGGTTGGCTGGCTTCAAAAGGAAACACGTGTTGTCCTTCACACTCCCTGGTTCATAGCTGTATGATAGGGGAGAACTGACTGGTGGGCGGAAATTGGCAGGTGACCAAATTGGGAGAAAGTATGGGGGGGGAAACAGTGTTAAATGCAGTCTAAAGGTGTCTAAAAACCACGCTAGCTGAGTGTGATTTCCACACACAGTGAAGATCACACTTTGGTCAAGTTGTTGGATAGCTACATGTCATAGCGAGAATGATACTGGCTGTTAAAAATGAAAGAAATCTTTGCTACAAACGCTGCAACTTTACTTCAGTTTGAGAAACATGCAAAAGAGAAACCCATTTCAGAGCTGTGTCATCATGTGAAGGGTTTTCCCAGGCCACCACACACATACCATTCCTTTTCATTACATCCTTCATTCATCTTTGTTTCGGTATTTTGCCTACTCGTACTTGTAAAAAAAAAAAATTATAATGTCATAACGATGCACATCGTTACACAATTTATATTTTTATATAAATCTGTTGGAAACAGGAAACCTTCTGTTTTTCTCTGTTTTGTTTCTCTGTGGTTGATTACTGAAGAAAAAAAAAAAAAAACGAAAAGAAAGTGCCTTTTAAAAATGTCCACATGGAAACCGTAAATGCTTCTGGGCTTTGGCTGAGGGATGTTCTGAAGGAGTTGATTTATTTTTTTTTTTTTTTGCTAAAATAACATGCCCTGAATTCTTTTAACATTTATACTCCAAGCTCTGCGCTTTGACCATTCGACTTTGATGGATATAAATACAGCCAGCAGCTCGCATTCCTGCGTGTACGCTGTGTTTGGTGAAAACGCAGGGTTTCTAAACTACATGTTACTGTAGAAAACTGCAGCTCAGCTATATTACAGCTCTCCACGTACATGTGTGATTGACGTCACTTCATCTACTGATTAAATACTAGTCACAGGATGCTTCCTGACCAACAGCTTGCTCCCCTGTTGGCGCTGAAGGTACGTTTTGGGATTACTTTAGCTGCGTTAGTTACAGGAAGCCGGTAGAAGTGACGTGACGTGGGATTTTATCAATTTCACATGAATCATTTGACACTATTCTCTTCGTCTTATTAGCATTTCTTTAGTTTGTAGTTAGTTTTGCCAGTGCTAAAGTATGGAGTCTGCCCTGAGGACCATGGTCTGGATCTTGGTCTTTATTTATGTTCAGCAGCGGTAGCTCAGTGGTTAAGATGTTGGACTACTGCTTGGAAGGTCATGAGTTCAAATCCCAGCGCTGCCACTGCTTGGCCCTTGAGCAAGGCCCTTAATCTTCAACTGCTCGTTGTATAAATGAGATAAATGTCAGTTGCTCTGGATAAGGGTGTCTGCCAAATGTAATGTACAATGTTATTTTGGTCTCAAAATCTAGTATTTGGTTTGATTTTTGAAACTGTGATTGACCGCTTTCTGTGTTTTATGGTGCTTTCACACCGTTTGCGGGGTCTGAATCACAGAGAGATTGATTCTTTTGATTCGTTTGCTCTTTGGTTTGGTTTCATGTTGCATATAATTAAACAAGCTAAAAAGCAAAAAAGGGGTCCTTTGGCTCGGTTTACAAATCAAATGCTGCAGTCGAATACACACGGTATGATTGATTTACTTCCTGTAGAAAGTCGATTCAGAGTCAAGTCGCTTTCTCATTTTTCTGGATCTTACGTCTGGATTTCTTTTTCAGTCTCCAATCTAGAACTTTACCCTGTTTACTGTGCTATAATGAGCTATTTATTGGGTTTTATAGTCCAAAAGCAAAGAGGAGAAAATCCAGTGTGTGTATGAATTCCCATTGCAATAGCTTAGTGGTTACAGGTGCAGATTACCCATAATGCACTTCGATATTTCTAGAGTAGAGAGTATAAGCCACCATTTCAGACACAAGGCTAGTCTGTTCTGTTTATTCCTACACCTGTGCAGTTTATAACTGTCTTAGCACCTGGTTTAACTCTTGAACCTCGGCACGTACACGTTTCTTCGCATATTTTGGACACGAGTTAACAAGATGTGTCCATTTTTGTCCTGAGGACGTTCAGTCAAGATGTTTTCGGTTATGAGGTTCATTAGCGTGGTTGTTAATATCTCTTGATACATCCATAATAGTGTAAAAGAGAGGTCCATTTTTATCGCCTAGCACCACCTCCACTTGCCGGCCACTTGCGGATTATTTTCTTTGTGTGATTTTCACAGGATATTAAGACGCAGCTTTTTTGGCGGTTCCATCCCAAACCGTTCGAGCGCTGCTGCCTTTTTTGCTGCACAGTCAGCATGAAGCAGAAGGAAGCATTCTGTTTTTTCAGGCCATGGTTATGCACCTCTGTCCTGCTCTGATTCCTCATGTCTTTTTTTTTCAGTTTCACTCATTTTTCTCCTCCCTTTCTTGCCTGGTTTCCTCTTCAGACCCTGGACACTGTTGTTAAGCGCTGACTTTCTTTATTCTTCATGTTGTTTTTCATTGCACATGGGGCTTTTTTGTCTTTCCCTATAATCCAGGCGGAGACGGCGTTTGACCACAGGCTGAATTACGAACCCTTGTTTTTGTTTTTTTTTTGCTAACCTCAAACACTCTGACTTTGTAAAATTCTATGTCATTTGTTTTAAACTAAGTGCTTCTTGGTTTAGCGATAGAAGTGTAAACACTACCCAACTAGGGCTTATTTTTTTATTGAGAAATTTAGAAAGCTAGTTGACATCCACGTTCAGTCACCTTAGGAGGTCTCTAGTGAAAGTCTTGATGAAACTCGATCTGTGATGACCAAAAGTTTTCTGCTGCATCTCTCTCTCTGGACAGGATGGGTCAGTGAGAGTCGACCCTGACCTCTTTAGATTGACTGGCAACGTAAAACGACCCCCCTGCTTGGCCTGATACGCTTCCCTTAAACATTACCATCTGTGGTTCTCCCTCTACCCCCTCTCCTTCTCTCTCTCTCTCTCTCCCTTTCTCTGTGATTCTTCTCCACTGTACCTCTGCTTTCTGTCTTGTCCTGTGCTCATGGAAAGCACTCTGTTTTTTTGGAAAACTTTCACATGGAACTTATTTCCCTGAAACGGACTTCACACTATGCCAGGATTCTTGACCTGGACATGCACTCTTTCGGTAAGTCTGACCCCCTCACACTCCGTCCAAGGCACTTTAAGTTCTCTCTTGGCCTAATCGCTCTGTAGGCGTGTTTGCCTTCTTCCAGCTTTTTTTTTCCAGAGAGTTCAGAATTTGTGGTTTTCTCGCAGCTCGCTCTCTCTCTCTCTCGCTCTACCCTTTGTGGGCTCTGGAGTCCAGGGCCTGCAGACTGCCCGCGATTCTTGTTGAAGTCTGAGCCAGCGGTTTTCTCTCTGGGGCCAGCTCGCTCTCGAAAGTGCCTCCTCCTCCCAGAAGGCCAAAGGGAGCAGAGCGAGGACGAGCCAGCTCATTCTCCTCGGTGCTCTCTCCGGCTCTGCGCTGGAAGGGGAGGAGGAGACGGAGTATTGGAGCGATGGACGTGAGGAAGGTGTGCACTCGGAGCGCATGGCTGAGGAGGAAGAGGCCTCGGCCATACGAGCGGACCAAGTTCTCCTCCTCCTCTTCCCTGCTGCGGCGCTGGATGTCTCGGCTATGCTGCGCTTCTCGGGCCTGTTCCTCCAGCCTCAGCGCTTCGGATCAGTCACTCCTGCAGCCAAGCTGCTGCACCAGGCCGAGAGGAGCTCAAGGAATGGTGGGAGACGCTGGAGACAGCGGGACAAAGGAGTACCAGCAGGAAGAGTGGGAGCAAGCGGGAGAGGACCAGGATGAGGAAGTGGCAGAGGAAGACAACGACGACAACGATGGTGACCGTGATGACGATAGCAGTAACGATGATGCCAACGATTATGAAAATGAGGAGGAAGATGATGAAGAAGTTGATGTGGATGTGGATGTGGATGAGTGTGAACCAAAAGATGAGGAAGAAAGAGGTGAGGACATTAAGGAGTTTAATCAAAATGTCGATACGTATTAAAGTCATATTAAGAACTTTTGCAGTGGTGCAGAGATGTGATGTCAATGGAGTTCAAGGTGTTACTGATACTAGCTAGTAGAGCGGATAATTTCAGCCCTGTTTTGCTCATCTATCTGCTGTTCACAGAAGTGAATCTTCCTGATTATTGCCGTATGACACGACAAGAAGTGACACGGCCTCCCGAAGGAGCCACCATCAGCCAGAGTGATGGGCACACTCTACAGATGTGGCTTCTCTAAAATCCTTCTTAATTAAGAAGATATGCAGTGGTAATGGTTCCAACGGTGACAGGAAGAGGGACAGAGTGTATATTCTCTGATTGGTACCAGGAGTTGTGGCCTTGAAAGAGTCTTGGCTTCATTTCTCTTCTTCTGCACAAGTGTAACTTTGGTTAAAGTGACATTTTCAGACCTGCTCCTCTTAAGTTTTTTAATAAACCAAACTCATCTGGATGTGTTTAGATCTGCTGTAGTCAGGCCGTGAGTCAGGCAGAGTGTAGCCGTTCAAATGGCAAGCTGACGGATAATAAACCCAAATAAACAGCTACCCGAACGTGTGGCCAGTTAGTTAGAAAAGATCTGATTATGCTTTTGCACTTAGACAATTCATTATGGCAGGCTTCAATTTGTGCCGCCGTCTGAAATCTTGGAAAGTCCCTTCAACGGCGAGTCTGAAGGAAGCTCGAATGTGCGGCATTATATGGTTTTAAAAAGAACCCAATAACAAAGCCACATTTTCTGTCTGTCTCTCCGTCTCTCTCTAATTCCCGTTCAAAGAGCCAAGATGTTGTTTGGCGTGTTTGTCAGAGCTTTATTGTTTTCTCCTCTCAGTGCCCTCTCTTTTTTTTTTTCCAAACCACCGGTTAGTTGCTCCATCTTGCAGCTTTTTTTCTTTTGGTGACAGGCACCCTCTCATCATGCTCCTGTCCTCGCCGTTTTAACTCAAACCAGATCCTAAACTTTATTTTTGGGTTTGTACTGATGTCTTTTTTTAATCTTCCTTTCTTTATTTCTCACTCCTTTGTTTTTTCTTCCCTCTCCCTTCTCCCACTTACCCACTCCATCAGCACCAGTCTTAGCTAACCTCTGATCATCCCCAGCTGTTTACATACAGCCCATGGTGCAGATGAACTGTCCCGACCTCCAACAGCGACAGCCGCTGACCTATAAACAGGAAATTGTATCATAATTGTATCATCC
This sequence comes from Pangasius djambal, assembly GCA_022985145.1. Classification (NCBI taxonomy): domain Eukaryota; kingdom Metazoa; phylum Chordata; class Actinopteri; order Siluriformes; family Pangasiidae; genus Pangasius; species Pangasius djambal. The sequence continues at coordinate 2,177,624 of CM040997.1, forward strand.
GTCCATTAGGGGTGCAAAGGAAAAAAAAGTATTCGATTCAGATCAGGAAATTGGTCCAAGAGACTACGATGCGGCCGCAACGATTTACTAGCCAAGATCTAGTTCCAGTTAGACACTCCGATCCTTAGGACTTTTAGACTGTATTACATCATCAGTGTGGATTCTCCAGAGCAGGGATTATCGTGTCCGAGGCTTAGTACGCACTAATTCGCAGTTGTGGTATGGATTTGAACATGTGCAAAGGTTAAAATTAACGATTAAATCCTTGCGTCGATCCTGAGCTCAGGTTACCGTCTGTGCGGAATTGTGTACATTTTCCCCGTTTCCGTGTGGGTTTCCTCCAGGTTTTTCCAGGTTCCTCCCAAAACATTCTAGTAGGCAGACTGGCTATGTTAAGTTGTTCCTCTTGTAAATCTAACGAAATGAAGAAAGATATCAACCTGGAAATAATTGCTGATCAACTTTCCTGAAAACGAAATGACGGAAATGGAATGCATAGGTGTTGGGTGAGGATGGGTGACTGATAGATTTGAACTTTTTTTTTTTCTATATTTTGATTTGTAATTTGTATTTGAAATCATCTTTAGGCGTGACGTAAACTAGTAACCTAGAATTGTGTAGTTTAAAACGATCTAGGATTTCTCAAGAATTCTTTCCTGACAAAATTCCACCCCTGGGAATGTAAGTAGAACCATACGGCCTGGATTAAAAAGGATTCACAGTGTGGTGTGAATTGTTCCAGGTTTTATGTTTACTGATTTGTATAATAGTCGTACAATAAAGTCCTTACAGTCCAGAAATCTCTGGAAATCGTGTGTCAGTGCTGAGGAATGATGGTTGAACTATTTGATTGAACACTACGCAAACCTCTGGGAAGAATGTTGCTATTAAAACACACCACCACGCTTCTTCTCTTTCTCTTTCTGGGTTTCATATTCTGCGCAGCCTCAGCACTTTTCTCCGCACATGTGGTCAACTCCTCAGCCGCCGATCCCTCCTTCGCTCCCTCAAAGCACAGAAACATGCACATGTTGCTAACAGGCAAATCTTCGGTCGTGTACAGATCAGTTGACGCAGTTCCTGTGGCTTGTCGAGTGTGAGGTCTGCACCCCCACGGTGCTCTCCTCGAGAAAACACAAACAGCTCACAGCTCAAGATTCCCGGGAGACGACTGCTGTGAGGTTTGGGGGTACAAACAGGAAGTAGTTTACGTTATTGTTGTTGTTGTTGTTATGTGGACAAGTTAAAGAGGCATGCCCTGAGGAACTCCCAGGGGAGCAGTGTGTACACGGGGGTCACGTGACTTAGCAAGCTTTGCTGGTGGATCGAAATAGGGGGAGTCAGTGAAGATGCCTCAGTTAAGTCACGAAAGCTGACTCGGTTGAATCATTGGTGCTTACTTATATGAGAATCAGAATCAGTGGAAATAACCAAGTTGACTCTTTTTTTTTTTTTAATGAAGATTATTTTGAACTGACTCTGAATCAGTGAAGCTGATCCAGTTGACGCAGTGACGTTGACTCCGTGGTGTGGATTCGGTTCACACTGTAGGTGGCCATAGTTAAGTTGACTCAGAGGTGAGCTGATTTCAGTTTACACTGAAGCTGACTCAGTGAATTTTATTCAGTAATATTGATTCACTTGACTTAATAAAACAGATTTGCTTGTCCAACTGAAGTTGATTCAGAAGACTCAGTGGATCTGATTTAGTTGTCACAGTGAAGCTAACTTCGATTAAGTTGAGTCGATAGAGCTGATTTGTTTGTCCCACAGAAGCCGACCTAAAATATTTGACTCAGTGGAGCTGATTCAGTTGTCACACCGTAGCTGACTCAGTATAGTTGGCTCAGTGGAGCTGATTCACTTGACTTGATTTGTTCGGCACACTGTAGGTGACTCAGTAATATGAATTCAGTGGCACGGATTCAGTTGTCACACTCAAGCTGAACCAATAAATTTGACTCAGTTTAATTGATCCACTTAACCTGATAAAGCTGATTTGTTTGTCTCTTTGAAGTTGACTCGGATGAGCCCGTTCGGTTGGCACTGATGCTGACTCGACGAAGTTGACTCTAAAATTGATTCAGTTGACTTCATAAAGCTTATGCAGTAATTTGGATTTTTCATTTTAGTAATAAAGTTGAGTCTGTGGAGCTGAAACTGTAGTTGGCTCAGTGGAGCTGAATCAGTTGTCTCTTCTTTTTTTTTCCCAATGAATTTGACATAGTGAAATTGATTCAGCTGATTTGATAAAGCTGATTTGTGTCACTGAAATTGACTCAGTGGATCTGATTTGGTAATTTGACTCAGTAAACGTTCTTCACTTGATTTGATAAAGCTGGTTTGTTTGTCTCACTAAAGTTGGCTCAGTAACATTGACTCAGTGGGGCTGATTCAGTAATTTGACTCAGTAAACTTAATTCATTTGACTTGAAGCTGGGTTGTTTGCTAACTCAGCGAAGCTGACTCAGGTTTTGCACCGAGGCTGTTGGTTTTGTAAAACTGGTGCATTTGACTCAGACTTGTTTGTCTCGGTAAAGTTGACTCAGTAAAGCTGACTTTGGTGAAGTTGACGCAGTTAAAATTGAAATTGAAATCAGTAGTGTTCAAACAGTGCGTGCGTGCGTGCGCGCGTGTGTGTGTGTGTGTGCGTGTGTGTGTGCGCGTGCATTCTTAACCTGTAGCAAATTACAGCCCTTGTTTTTTTTCTGCTTTCACACACATACACACGCCCGTGTCTCCACCCTCTGTGTTCTGTGTAATTGTCTCATCTCTGTGTCTCCGTGTTTGTCTGCTGCATCATGGTATGTCTCTGTGTGTGTGTGTGTGTGTGTGTGTGTGTGTGTGTTTGCCCCACACACAAAGCCATTGTCTCGGCTCGGTTCATTTCCCTCTGTCCAACAACCTGAGGACGTTTAATGACACGCTTTATTTTAAACACATGACAGTGTGGGTTTTTTTTTTTTTTTTTTTTTTTTTTTTTAAAGCTATTCTAAAGAAAATTTTCCAGACGTTTATATTCATCCCGCTGTCATTAGTGGGATCTAGAGGTAATTATATCCTGTCATATGTGACACACAGCCAGACAGATGGGGAAAGACTAGAGTGGAGAGAGAGAGAGAGAGAGATGGAGAAAGAAAGATAGAGTAAATAAAGGAAAGAGACAGAAAGTTTCCTTCCTTCCCAACCATACTGACCTGCAATAACCCCTAGCACACAGAAACCTGGAAACCTGTTTGTTTAATTATTCTAATGTTGCTCTGAAATGAACCATTTAGGAAAAAATAACAGTATGTCTCACAGAACTGAGACTGCTACTCAGTCGGCCTATAGGGGGAGCTGCAGAGCAGAGTTTTGTGAGCTGTAGTGAACAAACAGCAGCGTGCTAAAATGACAGGAAACGTTAAACAATGTTACCACTGACCTTATGCTTACATTATGTTCATGGTGTTCGTAGTCCGTCTCTTGTGAGGCATGTCCTGTCCAGCATTTTTTATTTTTTATTTTTTTTGTTCCAAAGAGAAATGGTAGTAGCTATATACCACTTCTAAAGCTAAACGCAAATTAAATAATGCGCTCGTGTGAAAATCCGTTGTTTGCTTTACTTCGTTCTCTTAGCAAAGTAAGCTACCTGTACTAGCTACGTTCACTCAAAAGAGGCACCAACGATCTCTTCCTTCCAAGCTTCGGTTTTCTTCATGCGCATTTAATGAGAGGTCGTATATGACAGGACAAGAGGAAAACCACGGTTATAAGCTTTTCTTTCTTTATTTTTGTGCGTCAGTCGTGCGAGCCGGTTGTTTGGATTTGTTGTATCATACCTAATTTGAAAACAATGTACAGAATCTTACTAAATGTCACGCTGTTGCTTTAGCTCTGACCTCGGCGCTATCTGTGTCGCGCACATACGTAGAAGAAGAGTGATCGAATGTCACTTTGTCGCTTGCTAGCATGAGCGTAGGGTACGACAGCTGACCCAGAATGAAATGTAGCTAAAGCTGCGATCATGAACATTAAGCTCTGCCCACTTTTCTGTATTCATAATATATGAAATCTGCTATTTTGAGCTGTTTGTCTAAATCACCTGGTGGTATTATAAATAAAAGTCAGTTCAAATTGATACATGGCCACTGGGGGGCAGTGTAGCGTTCAACTAATTACTAAGTTATAATTAATAACTAATAACTCAGTTTCTCAGCTAGAGTTTGAGATTTTAAGCGTTGTGTCTGTGCACTAAACCACGTTTACTAATAAAACACTCAGTAACACGTCTGATCATCGCACAAGTATTTAACTATCAATATTTAAACATTATTATTGCTATTGTTACTGTTTTATGCGAATGGCTTCTTTTCTACACTTTTTGTACGTTTGCGAAGCTATTTTAAGGTAAAAGAGAGAGAGAAAGACAGATGGAGAGGAGAAAAAGAGAGAGAGATGCCAACACACACACACACACACACACACACCCTTCTTCATCACATTCCTAAGCTAACTCGCTGATAGTTGCCATGACGACAGTCTGCGTTAGTCTGGTCTGGTTTATAAATCCATAAATTCAGCGGAAGGCGAACGCAACACGGAGTGATCCCTGAAAGCCTGAGAGGAAGAGAAGAGAAGAGAAGAGACGAGGGAGAGGTGAAGAAATAAAAAGGACTCATTTGTTTTCAGCCAAGATATTTTTCTGTTGAATTCTGGCTTGTGATTGGTCAGAAGGTGTTGATTGATTTCCTATAACAGCAGCTCTGACAGTAGTGCAGCTGCACATCACAGCTTTGTATTGAGTGTTGAAGTTCATATTAAGGCTTTTATCAGGGTTTCATACTTTATTTGATTAGTTACTGAATCTTATGTGCTGCTGAAAGTTTACGATCTGGTACGCTGGGATTTTAACAAAAAAACTTTTAAAAACCGGTTAGTGTGTGGAACTGATTTTTTTCCCCATGGAACAACGCCACAGCGCATTTTTTGCCACGCCGGTTTCTTCGGTGGTCCAGCGGTCATGTGATTTTTAGGGGAATGTAGTGGTTCGACGATATAAACAACTGTTTATAGGTCATTTGTTTTGTCTCAATTGCAAGCAACAGGCAGCATTTAGAAAACAGTGAAGCGAAAGAGCAAACGTTAATAATTAGCAGTTCCTTTGATTAGCTTAGATTTGCATTTTGTGTTTCAGGAAGAAGTGCGTGTGTGTGTGTGTGTGTGTGTGTGTGTGTGTGCATAACATATAGAATAATAAGGAAAATGGTCAAACATTTGTCAGGTCTGTTTGTTCGTCTGTCTGTCTGTCTATGTCTATTTGGGTGTCTGTCTGTCTCTATCTGTTTATCTACCTATCAACTCATTTGTTTATCTGTCTGTCGGTCTGTCTATCTATCTATCTGTCTATGAACTTATTTGGTTTATGGATTGGTCCTCAGTGCACTAGTCACCATGTGTACATGTCCACATTATTTGGAGCTGGTTTTGAACACCTCTCTGATCTCCTCTCCTGCTCCTTTCATCCTCCACCTCCTTGTCTCGTGTCGTCGGTTGTTACTCTTGGGCGGAGCTGTTTCTTTTCTGCTCCACCTGTTTCACTTTGACTTCTCTGTCAGCAGGAGACTGAGTGCTGGAAAAAACCCTCATCCTCAGAAAGCTCTTCTCACTGTGGGTAATCTCCACCGCCCTGAGAGATCCTGTCTCCTCCAGTCTGCAGAGTGCTTAGTCCTGCTGCTTTTCTGAGCTCTCTGTGTGTGTGTGTGTGTGTGTGTGTGTGTGTGTGTGTGTGTGTGTGTGTGTGTGTGTGTGTGTGTGTGTGTGTGGTGTGACTGAGACACCTGAGCACTGTATATTTTTCCAAAAACAACTGCCACACCTACATGATTATGGGAAGCTGTTTGGAAATATTTAGAAGTTTATGTTTAGGGAAAGTGAGGAACGCGTGACTGGAGTGACTGGAGTCCCCGGGTCAACAAGTTAAAAATTTGACTAGCCTGTCACATGACATCATCGTATGACATCACCGTACTAGTTCACCTAACATTGTCTCAGTTGCTTGTGAGCTCAGCTGTTGACTCTACAAATCATTAGAGCGACGTTTACGATATCACTGACCGTCCTTTTGTCTCTCTTATCTAAGGTTTGCAGATTTGTGGAGTTAAAGTTCACTTTTATGAATTTGGCACTCTTTATGTTTGGAGGCGTCGACATTTACAAACAGCTGTAGCGCACTTATATGGAATAAACGACCCAAATACATTCGATTGCATCACGGATTGGGGCGGAGCTACAGATACTGCTAGAGGAAATTACATTTTTTTTTAATTACAAAATTTAGCACAGACTCTTATAGTTCCTGCTAATGTGTATAGTGCTAACAGGAAGTGATAACATGATCTTTGTGTATGTGTGTGTGTGTGTGTGTGTGTGTGTGTGTGTGTGTGTAGGAGAAGACAATCAGGATCTGGGTCCCCCTCCGTCAGTGGACGAGGCCGCTAACACCCTGATGACGCGACTCGGGTTCCTGCTTGGGGACAAAATGGCCGAGGGGTCCGACAGAGCCGCGTACGGCTTTGAGGAACCAGAAGAAAGTCAGGTATTTCTCACACACACACACACACACACACACACAAAGCGCAGGTAATGGCGCCCAATCTCAAGCCCAATCTAGGCCATATCGCTCAGAGAATGACTTTTCTTGCTAATTTACAAAAATCAGAAGTGGACAGGACAAAATGTCAATAAACAAAATGTGATAAATTTGTTTCTTTTAATCTGTAGTAATGCACTTTACTGGCTAACTAGCTCACTGTATGTTATGCTGCATTCGACTAATTTTCATAACTCATAATTCCCGAAAGTGCCCTGCTCAACTTGTAATTCCTGCTCTTAAACTGGGGGACGGTCTCCTCAACCGCGAGTTCAGCAAGTGACGTCAAAATCAACATGGCCGCTCAGAGCATCAGTAGCAAACAAAGTAGTGCCTCTAAACTTTAAATCAGTTATACTGTAGATAAACGTATTAGTGTTAGATCAATCAACACGGACATATTCACTCGTTAAATCTATCACACTGACTATACAGTTAACTGTATAGACACCAAACACGTCCTGGATGATCGACTACATCTGAGGTAAAAGGGGAATATTGTGTAAATGAGATTTTCCGCTGACTCGAAATCCGGGCTGTGTTTTATTCCTCTGGTAAACGTCTGAAGGTTTGCGTTACATTCCTGATGATGGGGTCGGTATTCTGGAGCCGGTGTGGCTGCAGCAGGAACGTTTAGACAGCCGAGAATGTGGGTCAGCTTCCAGCCAAACACACACACACACACACACACACACACACACACACCCCAGTGGGCTGCAGCTGGGCTTAGGAGTAAGAATCAGTGCTTGGATTCACTTCTGTTTGGAGTCGCGAGTCACGAATCAGAGTCTTGAATCACAGCTTCTGTTTCGAGGTGTAAATAGAGTCGATATTCACTTCAGACTGCAGCTTTGAATCAAATCAGAGTCGAGGCTCTGAGTCGTGAATCAAAGTTTGTACTTTTGTACAGATTCCGAGTGCGGAGATTCGGAGTCGGATTCCTAAGAAGCTCTTGGATTTCAGTTACACTTTTCCCCCATGATGGAGTGGTCAGTTTCTCTCCGGTTAACACAGCGGATATAAAAACAGGCTGTTGAAAAGTTGTGTGTAAAATCGGCTTCCTCCGTGCTGGCCTGGCTCGGCTCTCGCTCGGGGTTTCAGGTTTTAGTGTCCTGCTCCTGTATGAAGGAGTGAAGACGGCCTACCGTATGAAGTCATCATTAATACAGACTCGAGAATCTGTCCAGAGAGAGATGTACATGAACTCGCTGAACTTCCTCCCTCTCTCTCTCTCTCTCTCTCTCTCTCTCTTTTCTGTTTTTCTCTCTGTCTCTTTCTTTCCATATTACTCTCTCTCCTACTTACATGTTCCTCTCTATCTCTGTTCTCTTTCTCTCTCTCTCTGTTCTCTGTTTTCTCTCTCTCTCTCTCTCTCTCTCTCTCTCTCTCTCTTTTCTGTTTTTCTCTCTGTCTCTTTCTTTCCATATTACTCTCTCTCCTACTTACATGTTCCTCTCTATCTCTGTTCTCTTTCTCTCTCTCTCTCTGTTCTCTGTTTTCTCTCTCTCTCTCTCTCTCTCTCTCTTTTCTGTTTTTCTCTCTGTCTCTTTCTTTCCATATTACTCTCTCTCCTACTCACATGTTCCTCTGTTCTCTTTCTCTCTCTCTCTGTTCTCTGTTTTCTCTCTCTCTCTCTCTCTCTCTCTCTCTCTCTCTCTCTCTCTCAGAGCAAAACATCCTCATTTTGTAGATGGACGTAGCAGATTTTGTCGCTCTAAAGATGAATATGCTAATCTCTCCATCTTCGCGCCGCTCGCATTTCTTTAAAGTGAATGTCGACGGATTTCATTACATGCATTTGAGTCGCAGTGGAAAAATCCATCGAGGCCGTAAAAAGAGGGAGCGTTCTGCAGAAGTGTGCTGCTCTCAGCATAAAGATGGGATGACTGTAGAGCGTTTCGGGCTCGTCAGCACAAATTCACTTCTGTGTGCGTGTGCGTGTGCGTGTGCGTGTGCGTGTGTGTGTGTGTGTGTGTGTGTGTGGAGATGACTCTGCTTTAACCTCACACCACATCTGTTTGACCTACACGGCTGAGGTCATGCCTCAGGTGTGTTACAGCACTGTGATCAAACGCCATTAAGCATCATTAAAGTGGAAGCAGAGTGTGTACGAACACACACACACACACACACACACACACACACACACACACACACACACACACACACACACACACACCCCGACCTCCAGAAAGTTCCGCTCAAATTAAAAGTGCTTCGTCAGTGCTAATTTCATATGTAGGGCTGAGTGATATGAACAGAAATATCGTATCGCGATACTTAAAAACATTTCTGTGGTACACAATATGTGTGGAGGTTTGTAGTTTTTCTAACAACTATTGGTAACACAAACATGTTGCACTTAAAAATGGTATAAAAAAAAGAGAAAATTTGATGACACCTTAAAAAATAAATTATTTACAACCAAAAGTAGGGGGAAAAAATCGTAAGAGAGAGAGAGCGATGATACTCATAAAATATTTAAGAGCAAAAGATGTAAGGAGATAAAAAGAAAGCGTTAAATGCTCCTCTTAAAAATAATCAAAAGTCCAAAATGTGAAAAGAAAAGCATTTGACTGATGATGCTTTTATAAAAAACGGAATTATTTCGAACAAAAAGGAGTAAAATATTGTTGGAAAAAAAGGAAGAAGAGTTTGATGATTAAAAAAAAAAAGGAAACCATTTTTTTTAAATGTTAAACTTAAACGTTCTACAGTTTTAAAGATTGTGTACAAACATTTGATCAGATAACTAACTTCCAGTTTGTTTGTAATTGTTCGAAACAAACACAATGTTAGAAAAAGATCAAGATACACACAATATCTCAGAAGTGTTGTGCTGCAATTGATCAAAATACCAAAATTATATTGTAATATTGCCCAGTCCTATTTGCAGCTTTTAATATGAACAATATGAACAAATGTCAGCCAAAGTGCTGTAAATCTAAATTATTTAAATTAAAAAAAATAAATAAAAAAACACCAAAAAGAACATCAGAAACACAGAACAAGACAATGCAGACGCAGGAAACTGTACACCTCAGAAGGACTCAGAAGTTTAGGAGAATCAATTACAATAAATATTCATTTTAATTAAAGATATTTTATTTAAAAAAAAAGATTTTTCATCATTTTCAGGTCCATAATTGTCTTTGAACCACATCCGAGGCTGTAGAACGGACCATGGGGCTCGAAAGGCTTTAAATGATCACCTAGAGCTCTGATCCAATCAGGAAGACCAACTTTAAAGCCTTCTATCTCGTCATCTTTAAACACTAGACATTTGAAAACAATCGGAAATGTGGTGCAGAGAGAGATTTCCGTCACATGTCAGCGTAATGTACGAGCGTGTGGCTGTGTCTGTGGACAGCTGGTTCGCCGCGAGTGCTGGCTGTCGATGGAGAGGGAAAGTGGAAAAGTCTTACAAAAATGTTGTCATGTAGACAGAACTTTTTTCAGGTTAGGACAGGCACTATGCGTTTCAGAATTCAGAAATCAGAAGCAAAGGTAACCTGAAAACGACCTCTTGGTTGTGGATAATGATGCTGAGAATTTCCCAGCGAGCACAACACAAACACAGAGATGTTCCAGCGTCTCACCAGCTCACTCGTTCACTCCTGTCCCGTCCTCAGGCTGTCTGCGTGACTCAGAGAATCAGTCCATGTTCCAGCCTGGCCAGCAGCTCAGCGTCGCCCCCTCCTGGCAGCCCCTGCTCCACCCTTCCCGCTGGTGGTCCGGGCAGCGCCGGTGCCTACGGCTCCATCACGAGCCCCACGTCCACGCTGGAGAGCAGAGACAGTGGCATCATCGGTGAGTCACATTCTCCAAGCATCCCATATCTGTTCTAACTTCTTATCAGCATGGGGAAGGACATCTCTCCTCTTAGTTTGCAGACAAATACGAGCCAATTGTGAGTGTCTTTAAGCTAACACATACCGAATAGGGCAGTTATTTTTTACATCTTTTCTTCTGTCCATTTTCTTTCTGTTAGCCACGTTGACTAGTTACTCGGAGAATGCGGATCGGGGCGGGAAGCACAGCGATGGCTCACGCCTCAAACTGCGGCAGACAGGCAAATCTTCAGGCGGCGACTCCTTCCTGTACCGCGTGGACGAGAACATGGCCGCCTCCACGTACAGCCTCAACAAAATCCCAGAGAGAAGCCTAGAGCACTCCGCCTCCCACTCCGCCCACTCCATCCCCCTCTACCTCATGCCCCGCCCAAACTCTGTGGCCGGTGAGTGATCTGAAGGATCTGTTACAAGTTTGCTTGGGTTCACTGCATGTTTTATAAGATAACATTTGTGGGAGTAACTCAAGGATGAGATTTTCTAGGATCCGGGGCCCGTTTTCTGTTTTTCTTTTAATTCATTATACATGTTGAAGGGGTAGATTTAGGGGGAAAAAAGGGCAAGACTGATCAGCTCTGTTGAGGATAAGGGCTGAGCTAATTTCCAGAGATCCACTGCACTGCACATTGTGAATCATTTTTTTTTTCTAAATTATGCTTATTATAGTTGTAGAAATATTTTTAAAAATTACAAACTAAACCTTTATTTTGGTACAGATATCTTTATTCTTGTACAATTGTTGGTACAGATTTGGTTTGCATAAGAAAATTCCCTTTGCAGGAACCCTCTTGAGGAACCCAGATGGTTTGGTTAATATTGAGGTTAAAGTTGGTTGGCAGATGTGAGACCTTCTGTGTCCAACAGCTTGCATAGTGTGAACCCCTCTGTAGCAACTACAGCAAAAACAATGAGCAACAACCAATGAGAGTTCAAATCAAATTCATCTGCTGTCATGCGCAGCAGATCCCTGAATCCAGTTTATCATCCAGCTATTTGTGAAAGAGGGCGAGGGCAAAATGTAAGCACAATAATGCATATTGCTTTTATAACAAATCCTCGGGAATAGCAAAAGTAAAAAAAAAAAACACAACATGATTCCTGGTGGCACACAGCATAAAAATAACTACGTTTATTTACACTGTACCTCCAGTTCTCTTTGCAGAACAGACAGTTCTCACTACCTGGGTCTCCATAACCAGTCTTTCTTCCACATTTTTCCTTTATTTTTCTTGTTTCTGTACAAAATAGCGCAGATAGACAGTTTAGGCTTTTTTTTTGTTGGTGGTAAAGAAGGATTTGGGATCGGATATGCTTCACTGGAGATCCCTCAGGTGAAAGAAGGTGTGTGTATGTGCCACAAAAAAATCACAGATTGCCAGTGATAAAAGTGGTTTATTGTGAGCAGCACAGTGATTCTGAGATTTTGACATTTCTATAGTATACACTAGGCTTTAGGATTAGGAGTGAAGATGGCTGCCAGTAGTCAAGCAGGTGTGCAGGTATCACAGTGTGCACGATGAGGGATGAGTAGGTGAGAATTAGAGAGTGAATGAAAGATAAGAAACTGGATTAGATGGACCCACAGACACAACAGTTAATCTGAGTGTGAGGTGGAGGTGCTGATCCTACAGCAGCGAGTGTGGTTTTATCCCCACCCTCACCTTCATGCTCTCGTTCCTGTGAAATGAGCTGCGAAATGAATGGGGAGCGCTTGCTGCGTGCAGATCGTGTGCTGCATGTGTCAGTGTGTCTTGTTGAAATCGGTGGCCTTGTTGTATCAGGGCCTCAGCACATCCTATGAGGAGATGACTTTGGCTTTGACGAACATGATGGCGCAATTTCGGAGTGAAGGGACGTTGTGAACTCCGCCGACAAACATGCTAGGCATGCTATGTTACAAAACGTGCCCAAACCAATGCATTGCATGTTTCACTAGCATGCTAAACTCCTTTATATTTAATGGTCTCATGTACCACGTGAGTTTTATTTCTCTTTTCCTTTTCTCTTTGTAAATATCGAACAAAATATCTTCCTCTTCCTTGCATTTTATCATTTGTTTACATACTTTCAGCAACGCTTGCTGTCAGCATTTTTCTTCTGATAGTTTCGGAAATAGTCATGAAATTTTAACAGCACCACCTGCAGCACTGGATCACTCGAACCCTTCGACGGCCAGTATTAAGTGAGTATGCAAAGGTGGTTTTGTCTTCACTTCACCCTCAGAGATGTCATCTCCGCGTCAAATATGCTGCATTTACACCAGCAGCATCGTGATGTGAACAGAAATCAATTATTTTCAGTAACTCTTGCCTGCTTTTACAGTTAGAGGCAGTTGTGACAAAGTAGGCGGGGCTAAATTACACACACCTGGGAAAAGAAGCAATGTGGTGACTACCATTGGGAGTGAAGTGTGATTCACTTTCCAATACTAGAACAACGTCCATCTTTTTTTTTTTTTTTCTTTGGTTCCTTTCAGATACTCGTTCATATTGTTGCGATTAATGATTTAGATATACCAGGACGTAAAATTTAAAAATGCCACTGGGAGGGACGTGTCTGGATTTGGTGGAATCACTGGTGAATTTGATTTGTGATTAACACTGTAACAGAGTGTTAAGTTAAGCTAGTTAGTCTTACACGGTGCAGTTTTTTTTCGATCACACTGATTGATGACGTAAGCAGAATTTCGTACGACATTTTTACGGCAGTTTTCTTTAATCGTAGGCCTATCTTCATCGTCTGACATGAACAACACACGTTATCACACAGTCTGGTATAGAATTTAGCTAAGATTTTACTGGGATCATCTCGTACAGTGTGACGAGTAATAACCTTAAATATTTAAATCACCAAGTGAAGTTTTGCTGTTTTTAGCTGTGGGTGGAACAAAGCTGGGTTAGTGATTGTTGCTAGATAAACAAAGCACGGCACACATTTCCTCAGAGGAGGAAAAGAAGAAGATGACTCGTGTGACACTGCCTTTGGAGACCGAGCAACCAGGTGTTGCAAGTCATGACAACCCAAATGTCAAGAAATCCCACTAGCCATCAACGTATAGCCATTCGGGGAGTGTGAGTGAACGAAAACGCTGCCACCCTGAACGCAGTGTTGAAGTACAGAGAATTTGGAGATTTGTGCTTTGCTAATTTTGTTAATTAACCGAAGTGTGTTGAAGCTTTCCATGAGAATTTCTGAGCCCCGGTAACAAGAGAGAAAGAGAGTGAATGTTGCACTTCAGGCATTCTGGAGGAAACTGAAGCCAGGCTTTCACATAACACCTTCTACAGTTACATGCCTCTGTGTTGCTCCGCATCACTTTGTCTCTCTCTCTCTCTCTCTCTCTCTCTCTCTCTCTCTGCGCTAGCTGAAACTCGAGCGTGCTCTGACATCATCGTGTTAGTGTAGCGTGCAGCGCTGTTTATCAGCCCTGATCTCCTCAAACTAACCCTTGGCTTAGCCTCAGACTCGGTGTGTCTCTTTACCTGTGATTAATTGTGCCTGATTCACGATGAAGTGCAGCTTTACAGTGTTTTGTGATTGTGGGAAACACGCATGCAGTGAGCGAAAACAAAAGGCAGGAACTGAGTTGGCTGTAACTGTAGCTCGTATCAGAGTGAAATTTGCTTGCTTCGCCCCCCTTGACTGCATGGTGTGGACACTGTCTACTGCAATGCGATGCAGGATTTCAAGTGTGTCACAGATCCTACTCCATGCTTTTAAACGTGAATTTTAAATGATAAACTCCATAACTCTGTAATATAGTGAATATAAGTCAGTGCACTGTTTCCGATGACTTTCTGATGTGTGTAAACAGTCATGAATGATTACTTTTCCGATATTAAAATATTTTTCATCAGTGTAAGCTATTATAGCTTACTATAATTCACTGAGTCCTGAGCTACATTCATTACGAGTTAATAGTGGTAGCAACACATCCCCTCATTATGTCCTTCCCCCAATGTAGAGACTTTGGACTTGACTTGGACTCAACTTGATTAGCAGCACAGGGGCTATGGACTTGATTTGAGCTCTATTTGAGTAGCAGTATAGGGCTTTAGACTTGATTTTGCTAACAGCATTCTGACTTTGGACTTGGCTTGGAGCTGACTTGAACTCAACTTGGACTTTACTTGAGTAGCAGTATAGGGACTTTGCACTTGACTTGTACTTGTACCTGACTTGGACTCGATTTGAGTAGCAGCATATAGACTTTGGACTTGATATAAAATCAACTTCAGTAGCAGTATAGAGACTTTGGACTTGAATTGAGTAACAGCGTAGGGAATCTGGACTCGATTTGTACTTGGACATGCGTTGGACTTGACCTTGAATTGATTCGCAGCATAGGGACATTTAGACTTGACTTGGACTGGACTTGAGTAGCACTATAGGGACTTCAGACTTGACTTGGAATCGACTTGGACTTGACTTGGATGTGAGGTTAAGTGACTTGATGCCCACACTCTTGTACACACGGTGTTCAATCTGAGTGAGGCAGTGGTGCTGATGTTACAGCAGTGAGCATGATGCAGCAGTGGGGAGAGATTTTATCTCCACTCTCACCTTCACGCTCTCCTTCATGTGAAATATACTGCAGTAAATACACACACTGCCTACAGATTGCGCTGTGAGTGTGTGTACACACACTCACACACACTCACACAAGACAGCACCCATTTTGGAAAACAGCATCTTATCTAACATCTTATTTAACAAAATTATATTTTTAAAAGAAACAAGCAGAAAAGTCTTCGCTTCACGTGACTGTCACATTTTAAACACCCTCATCACATTTTCTCTGTCCGACTAACCTCAAGCATGTAAAAAAGTAAACAAGTAAATCTGCTGACTTGCTTTACGTGTTGCATTTTCCAAGTAGTTTTTCTTTCGTGTTGAGCAAGCATTTTTTGTTTTTGTTTTTTTGTGGCATTCCTAGTCAGAAGTCGAAAATACTGAATTAAGAGTTTTAGTGGAATGCAGCATTCATTCTGTAGCGCCATTTCGAATCAAGTATCAGTTTTGTATTGTATTAATTTTTATTAAAATGTATGAACATTGTTAACTATCTGTGTGTGTGTGTGTGTGTGTGTGTGTGTGTGTGTGTGTCTCAGCTACAAGTTCTGCTCACCTGGAGGACTTGGCATACCTGGATGAGCAGCGCCAGGCTCCGTTGCGGACGTCCCTGAGAATGCCACGCCAGAACTCCGGCGCCGGACGATCCGGGAATGACCTAAGAGGTGTGTGTGTGTGTGTGTGTGTGTGTGTGTGTGCAGCTTCCCTGCCCATTCACACACTCATTGCTTCCCTTCATTGCCCATGTTCTTTGTCCTTCATCCTGCATATGACCCACTGACCCTCAGCCCAACACTCTCTCTCTCTCTCTCTCTCTCTCTCTCTCTCTCTCTCTCTCTGCTGTCCTGTGCTAATAGCCTGCACTAGCATCCCTGCCTGGCAGTCTAACTCATGTAAGTGCCGCTCTGCTCCTGCTCACATCCACTTACTAACACACGCTAATAAACTCTCCATCTGTCTCTCTACTGATGTCTAGAATAATCCTCATCATTACGGTTGAATTTTCTGTATTATAAAAACGTAGCTTTAATTTTCGAAAATAAATAAATAAATGAAATCCGTGCAACTGTCTTTAATTTGCATCTAGAAGTTTATTGTATAGACTTACAATCTGTTTGGCTGCTAATAACGCCTTCTGTTAGCTGCGTTAGAGATAAAAATACGATGTTATATAATGTTATGGTTTTATGACAATATTTTGTCATAAAAATGCAAAAGATTACAGTAATGAATGATCACGATAAATATACATTAGGTGGAATTTTCTGAAGGTTAATACAACACGATTGATGGTATGCACATAACGATGACCATGATAATTGTGTATTCAGTGATGTCAGGATCTCACACACTGACTCCATAGAAACCTTTCCTCTGCATGCTTTTTTTCTGTAACCACAGCAACCACGAGGCGACAGCCGCGTGCTGTTTCCGTTTTCACTATTTTCAGGCCATCTTTGTTCTGAGGCAGCCTCAGATCAGATGTGTGGCATTTCACAGCACAGCGCAGGCTTGCGTAAGCCACACGCTGCCATCCTGTCCTTCCAACTAGCCTTCAACTGCCCTCTAGTGGTGAAGCCTAATTACTCAAAAAGCTGGGTCTATTTTTATAGACAAAACATTGCACGTCTGGCACCAGAGTGCAAAGTAAGAGACGATACAAAGTAACACGACTGCAAAACAAGAACAGTGTGCAAGCAAAAGCAAAAGATAACAAATAAAATGCCACTAGGAATTAGTGTGTATAATTTATGTTCACTCATGTTAAAGTGGCATGGATTAAACTTCCTGTCACCGTGAAGGATTTCCATCATAATCATATTATGGTCGCTTTTAAAGATTGATGTATATTTACAGAAAAAAATTAAATCTTTTGGTGTGTACCATGGACCAGTATTAAGAAAAAGTAAAGAAATTCTTGGGTAATGATACACGAACACTCCATGTCGCTCTGTTCTAGTGCTGTGTTGCCAATGATTAGAATTTTTTATTTATTAAACAATGACACATCATGTTTTTAATTCATTTTTAGTTCCATTTAATGTTGGGAAACAAATTAGTTCCTGTTCGCGCTTACGTTATAGCAGCTATAAAAAGTCGTTCACTCACCAGCGTCTCTTTTTTTCCTCTCTCTTGAAGTTAATAAGACAAAAAAAAAAAATGCAGAGAAACCGCAAAGAAGCGTAAATTCCTCTGTCCTGAAGGTGTCGGCAACCTTAAAGTTACAGCTTTGCCTCTGACTGTTACGAAGTGCTGACACTGGAGACTCCTTCCATAAATGCATAAACATCTCCATAGAGAAAAGTTCACCCTATCAACGAATATACAGTCTGTTTAATTGGAGCGTCCGCCGTACGAGTCCCTGTGGATGAGCTGTTACTATAGAAACGATAACGTATTAGAACGAGGGCATTAATATAAACCTGTGATGTGCAGCTGCACTACTGTCAGAGCTGCTGTTCTAGAAAATTAATCAACACCTTCTGACCAATCAGAATCCAGAATTCAGAATAAAGAAAATATATATATGATGTAGTATAACTCATGCAGATATACATGCATTTTTTTTCTCATTTTAATCCCTGGTCCATGCCCTGATGTATTTATGAGCTCAGTCTAATGTCAATAAGCAGTGTCCTACTTACGCATATTTCCCATGATGCAGTGCGGTTCGCACCGTACCGCGCACCGGACATCGCCCTGAAGCCGCTGCTGTTCGAGGTGCCCAGTGTGACGCCTGACTCTGTGTTTACGGGGCGGGAGTGGCTGTTCCAGGAAGTGGACGCTCAGCTGCGCAGCGGTGAAGCCACCAGTCGGGGCGTGGTCATCGTGGGCAACGTGGGTTTCGGCAAAACCGCCATCATCTCTCGCCTGGTGGCTCTGAGCTGCCACGGCAACCGCATGAGACAGATCGCCTCAGAGAGCCCGCATGCCTCGCCCAAACGTGAGTGTGTGTGTGTGTGTGTGTGTGTGTGTGTGAGGGTAGTATTTGTCATAATTTTAACATAGAAGAAGAACACAACCTATATACCATCTGTCTCTCTCTCTGTTTCTCTCTGTCTCTTTCCCTGTCACTCTCTTTTGTCTCTCGATCTCTTTCTTTCTTTCTGTCTCACTCTCATTGTCCCTGTCTGTCTGCCACTGCCTCTTTCTCTCTCGTTCTCTCTGTACCTCTATCTATGCCTCTCTCTCATTGTCCAACTGTCTGTCCCTCATTGCCCTTGTCTCTCTCTGTCTCCCTGTCTGTCCCTCTCTCACTGTCTTTGTCATTGTCCCTCTGCATGGTTCTTTCTCTGTCCATTTCTCTGTCATCCTTATCTGTGCCTGTCTCTCTCTCTCTATATATATATCTATAATTTTCTCTCTGAGTCTCTCACTTTCTCTTTCTTCTTCTGTCTCTCTTTCTCATTTTCCTCCCCTCTCTCTCTCTCTCTCTCTCGCTCACTCACATTATCTGTCTCTCTGTCTCTGTGCTTCGGACTGTCTCACTTTGTCATTGTCCCTCTGTCTGTCTGTCTATCACACTCTGTCTGTCGCTCTCTTCTCATTGTCTCTCTCTGTTTGTCTTTCTCTCATTCAGATGGAGACACACTGCCCCTCAATCAGCCCCAGTCGGCTCATGGGACGCTGGTTGGAGGCAGCAGTTGCCCCGGGACTCCTGAGATGAGGAGACGGCAGGAGGAGGCGCTCAGGAGACTCGCATCTCAGGTCAGCTCCGCACATCTCCGAGACCATTTTTATCCAGATGTTCCTGCTCATGTAAACACATCTGGCAAGCCAGAATCCTCTCAGGACATTACGTCATAATGCGTGTGGTCCATGACCTTCATGCTCGGCCTACAGTAATCATAGCGTGTAATAATCGCGTTGCAGGTGGATTACAGACAATAATTGCGTAAATGCCGTCATGTGCACAGTAGAGGAAAGAAACAATAATTCATGATAATGAGATTTTTGCACGCAATAATTGTCCTCAGTAGCTACAGTAGGAGTCAAAATGAAACTGAAACTCGAGTATAATACTGATACGTTCATGATGAGGAACGCTGAATAACTGCTCAAAACGTGATATGAACTTAAAGCAAAACTGAGTGAACATGAGTGTGTGGGTTAATAAATTTTAAAATGATTCAAAACATTTTCAAAAGCTTAAAAGCCGATTATCGGATATAAATCCAATAGAGGATAATAAGGAATAATTTTAAGAAAATAATATTACTAAGATATAATTTTGATAAATCTGTAATAATAAGTGGATAACATTTTAGATAATTCCTAAATAAAGCATCTCTTTTTGTTTACAAACAGTAAAGGGGTCTATAAGAGTCAAGTATGTTGCCAAGAGTCAAGAATAGCACTTGATCCAGCACGTACTATTATTGTAAGATATATCACACTTTAATTCACTACGTGGATTTGTTTTTGGTAATTCAATGTGCTCCTGTATGTGTGTGTGTGTGTGTGTGTGTGTGTGTGCGTGTGTGTGCAGGTGGTGGCGTATCACTACTGCCAGGCGGATAACGCCTACACGTGTCTGGTGCCGGAGTTCGTACACAACATCGCGGCGTTGCTGTGTCGAGCTCCTCAGCTGCAGGCGTACAGAGAGCTGCTGCTGCGACAGCCGCACCTACAGAGCCTGCTCAGCCTGCGCTCCTGCGTCCAGGAACCAGTCACTGCCTTCAGCCGCGGCCTGCTCGAACCACTGCACGCGCTGCACAGGGGTGTGTATATATATACACACACACACACACACACACACACACACACACACACACACACACACACACGCTGCACTGTAAATATATAACAAAATTACGCTACAGCACTAATCTCAGCATTTCACAAACACGAGCCTCTTTGTCGTCTCTTCACTCGACTGATCTCTGTTCATTCTGACATCAGTGGGCAAATAATCGCTGCGTCATTCAGTACCTCTACAGTGTCAGTGACCGCACGAGTGCGTTTACAGACTAAATCCATTTAAAACAATTTGATCAGAGAGTCACTGTGTGGCAAAATCACATCTAGCTAGCAAGCTAGGTAGGGTAGGCTAGCATGAGGTCAGCACAGACTGGTGCTGAGGTTAGCAAAGATTGGAATGATAGTAGTATTAGTTCTACAGTCTTAAGTTGATTGATTGTTTTAGCATGTTAGCATGGCCTAGCTCGTAGGCTGGTACCGTGTTAGCATAAAACTAACCATTAAGGCTAATCATTTTCTACTGTCCTAAGCACAGACTGTAGCGATGTTAGCATAGATTAGATAGTGTGAGGTTCCACAGACTGGCATAAGGCTAAGTAATATTAGCAGTTAATCCACGTTTGTTAAACTTGTTAGTTTGAGAAGCTGCGATCAGGTTTGTTTAGATTCGGTGGTGTTGTGGTGTATCTCGAACGCTATTGGCTGTTGTGTAAATCAGTCAAGCACGTCTCTTAATAAAATGTTAACCATTTCTCCTGATCTATTCATAAGTTGCGTAAGTCAATCCAGCGCAGTAAATGTTATTTATCGCGGTCCTGTTTCAGAGCGTAAGGTGGCATGCGATGAAGATCTGATCATCCTGATCGACGGCCTGAACGAAGCCGAGTTCCACAAACCGGATTACGGCGACACGATCGTCTCCTTCCTGTGTAAAACCATCGAGCGCTTCCCTCCATGGCTCAAACTGGTGGTGACGGTCAGGACCTCGCTACAGGTGTGTGTATAATACACACACAGAGAGAGAGAGAGAGAGCAAAAAAACTCCCTGAGACAATGACAGGGGAAAGAAACCTCAAGTGATTTTGGCATGTTAGCATCGCCTGAAGTGAAGTTAGCATAGACTGACATGATGTTAGCATAACTAATAACCTCATTACTTTCCATGGTCTTAAGTTACTTGATGGTTTTAAGCATGTTAGCACAGATTGACATGAAGTTCGTATAGTCTAGCATGATGTTAGCATAGATCGTTGTGAGCTTAGAAAGTAAGTAAGTAATGCTAGCTACCTACAGGTTAGTCTGGCTTGGCATGAAGTTACTACAGACTAGCATGAAGTTAGCATGATTAACCACACAACATTTAAATCCCCACCCTTCTCTGTTAGGATGTCACTCGGTCGCTGCCATTCCACCGGATCTCTCTGGACCGTCTGGATGAGAGTGACGCCATCGACTCGGACCTGCAGGGTTACATCCTGCATCGGCTGCACTCCAGCCAGGAGATCCAGAACAACGTGGCGCTGAACGGGAAGCTGGACAACGCCGCCTTCGCCAAACTCAGCGCTCACCTGAAAGGCCTGAGCCGTGGCTCGTATCTGTACCTGAAGCTCACGCTCGACCTGATTGAAAAGGGCTACCTGGTTCTAAAGAGCTCCAGCTACAAGGTCAGCATAGAACTCCTCCTGACAGGGCAGCATCGGGTTAGCATGGACCACTGGGATAGACTACCTGTTAGCGTAGCCTAGAATGTGGTCAGCTGATTCAAGCGTAACATGTTATGAAATTAGCATAACCAGTGATGTAGCCAGAAAGGAACTAGCCTTAGGTTTTAGCATGTTAGCATGTTAGCCTGAGATACTAGCATGAGGTTAGTGTAGTTAGCAGAGATCTATATTTGTAGTATCTGTATATTACACGGTGTTTATCAGTTGTTTTTTTTGGGGTTTTTTTTTTTTTGCTCAGGTGGTGCCGGTGAGCCTGGCCGAGGTGTACCTGCTGCTGCTGAACATGCGTTTCCCCACGCAGTCATCGTTTGAGCGAGTGCTGCCGCTGCTCAACGTGGCCGTGGCGTCTCTGCACCCGCTGACGGACGAGCAGGCGCTGGGGGCGGTGAACGCTGGGGTCGTACGCGGCACAGCGCTCCACTGGGACGACTTCCAGCAGCGCGCTGAGCTCCTCGCACCCTTCCTCATGAAGAGGAGGGACGGCACGCGCATGTTTGTCCACGCCTCCTTCAGAGAGTGGCTCATCTGGAGAGAGGATGGAGAGAAGACCAAGTTCCTCTGTGACCCCAGGTCAGAGGTCAAAGGGGATGATTCCTTTAACACACCTTTAGCAAATTCATGTACATGATAATATTCTCTTTAGGTATAATCATTTATAATTTTTAATAATTGTTATATTCATATAATAGTGATTCTAATGTGATGCATAATAATTGTGATAATGTGTGTAACGTTTCTGTGTGTGTGTGTGTGTGTGTGTGTGTGTGTGTGTGTGTAGGAGTGGTCACACGCTGCTGGCCTTCTGGTTCTCGCGGCAGGACGGCAAACTGAACCGACAGCAAACCATCGAGCTCGGCCACCACATTCTCAAAGCACACATCTTCAAGGTATACACACACACACACACACACACACACACACGCTTATACATTTAAGCTTAGAGTGACACAAAGCCAACACACACATTTACATTCAGAATCATGGGAAGGCTCTTTCTGATGGAATGTTTTTTTCCTCACAGGGTCTGAGTAAGAAGGTCGGGGTTTCCTCGTCTGTGCTGCAGGGGCTGTGGGTGTCATACAGTACAGAGGGTCTCTCTGCCGCTCTCGCATCCCTGCGCAACCTCTACACCCCCAACATCAAGGTAACACCAACATCATCACCGTCACCACCTCACCATCTCACCAACACCGTCTCACCAACACCATCTCACCATCACCATCTCACCAACACTGTCTCACCAACACCTGCACCGTCTCACCATCACCACCTCACCATCACCAACACCTGCACTGTCTCACCATCACCACCTCACCGTCTCACCATCACCTTCTCACCATCACCTGCACCGTCTCACCATCACCACCTCACCATCACCAACACCTACACCGTCTCACCAACACCTACACCGTCTCATCAACACCATCTCACCGTCACCACCTCACCATCACCATCACCTACACCGTCTCCTCATCACCATCACCACCTCACCATCTCACCAACACCATCTCACCATCACCAACACTGTCTCACCAACACCTGCACCATCTCACCATCACCATCTCACTATCACCAGCACCATCTCACCAGAACCAACACCATAACCACCTCAGCATCACCAACACCTACACCATCTCACCAACACCATCTCACCAGAACCAACACCATATCACCATCTCATCATCATCATCAGTATCTCACCATCACCAACACAACTATCTCTAACATCATCAAAAACCTCACCAGCACCAACACCATCGCAAACACCATAACCTCATCTCGCACAACATTGCAGCATGAATCCTTGTGCCCGTGCCTATTCATGGTTGCTTAGATATAATTGAAATCTGACCCTAGATCCCATTTGGTTCATGTGTCTCTGTCTGTCTGTATGTCTCTCTCCCTCTCTCTCTCTCTGATGTAGGTCTCTCGTCTGCTCATTCTGGGCGGAGCCAACGTGAACTATCGTACGGAGGTGTTGAACAACGCTCCGGTGCTGTGTGTGTATGCACACCTGGGTTATATGGAGATGGTGACGCTGTTGCTGGAGTTTGGCGCTGACGTTAACGGAGCATCGGAGAGCGGCCTCACGCCGCTGGGCTACGCAGCCGCCGCCGGTCACCTGATCATCATCACCACCCTCTGCGCCAAAAACGCAAAGGTCAGTGGTGGGGGTTGAATGGTGATGGTGGAGGTTGTGTGAGCAGCTCTGATTTAACAGCGTAAAAAGGAATTTACTTACTTTAACCATGTGCCTGATTCTCTGTACATGCACAGTAATGCTGAAGGGTAGTAGATGGATGGATGGGTTTTTGTAAAGGATGTATGAATGGACGGATGAATAATTTTGTAAAAGCCGGATGGATGGATCAGTGGATTTGTAAAGGATGGAAGGTTGTTTTCAGTATGGATGGATGGATGGAGTTGTAAAGGATGGATTGATAGATGGTTGGGTAAAAGGATTTGTAAAGGATGGCTGGATTGATGGAGGGAGCTGGAAATGATGAATGGAGTGATGGATGGATTTGTGAAGGAAAAATGGATGCATGAATGATTCAGGGGCTGGACAGAAGGATAGATATGTAAAGAATGACTGGAGAGATAGATGATTGGATTTTGTGAAAGATGGATGGATGGAAGCATAAATGGATTTGTGAGGATTGATCAATGGATCAATTTGGAAGATGGATCAATGTTCTTTGAGTTACAGTTGACTTTAACAGATTTTCTGTTAATAAAGCGTGTGTGTGTGTGTGTGTGTGTGTGTGTGTGTGTGTGTGTGTGTTAGGTGGACCACGTGGACAGGAACGGTCAGTGTCCTCTGGTGCACGCGGCTCTGAGAGGACACCTGGAGGTGGTGAAGTTCCTGCTGGAGTGTGAGTGGAGCTCTGAGGCGGCTTTCAACAAAACACACGCTGTACAGCAGGCCCTTATAGCAGCAGCTAGCATGGGCTATACTGAGGTATACACACACACACACACACACACACACACTCAGCCTATATCATGCTCTCACACTCCTACGTGTGTGTAGATTGCGTCGTACCTGCTGGACCTTCCAGAGAAAGACGAGGATGAGGAGGAGCGCCCTCACATCAACAGCTTCGACACGCTGTGGGGGGAAACAGGTGTGTGTGTGTGTGTGTGTGTGTGTTAGTGTGTATGTTGTTTAAAAGTAAAGAAATTTTATACACATTTTCTAAAATTCTTTTCTCTATCTCTCTCACTATGCCTGTCTGTCTATCTTTCTCCATCTCTCTCTCTCTCTGCCTCCTCTCACTCTTTGTCTCTCTCTTTGTCTCTCTCTTACTATTTTCTCTCACTGTCTCTTATTGTTCCTCTGTCTCCCTCTCACTCTGTTTGTCTGTTTGTGTCTCTTTCTATATCTCTCTCTCTCTTTCTGTCTGCTTCTCTCTATCTGTCCCTCTCTTTCTCTCTCTATCTCTGTCTGTCTGTCTGTCACTCTCAGCTCTGACCGCAGCAGCAGGCAGAGGGAAGTTGGATGTGTGTAGGTTGTTGCTGGAGCAGGGAGCCGCTGTCTCTCAGCCTAACCGCCGCGGAATCGTGCCGCTGTTCAGCGCTGTCCGTCAGGGCCACTGGCAGGTGAGCCACACACACACACACACACACACACACACACACACACACACACACACACACACAGTACCATAGCATAGGACGGGTCCTCCTTTAAGTCTGCACTTCGCTGACAGAGTTGAGCTGCCACCTGTATCATTATTCTGTGTGTGTGTGTGTGTGTGTGTGTTTAGATTGTGGAGCTTCTTCAGAATCATGGCGCTGACGTGAACATGGCAGATAAACAGGGTCGCACTCCTCTAATGGTGGCCGCGTCTGAGGGTCATCTGGCCACGGCAGAGTTCCTGCTGGAGCAGGGTGAGTGTGTGTTCTCACAGCATGCTAATGCTAGCACCATAGCACACCCACAAACGGCACAGTTGAGAGATGAGGTGTTGATTCATTTTCTAGAACAGCAGCTCTGACAGTTGCGCAGCTGCAAGTCACAGGTTTATATTAACGCACTCAGTTTCATACGTTATTGTTTCTATAGTAACAGCTCATTCACAGGCACTTGTACAGCAGACGCTCCACCTAAACGGATTTAAAAAACGTGTGTAATCTGTGATAAGGTGAAGTTTCTGTAAGGAGATGTTTATTTAACACTTAGGTAAGGAGTCTCCAGTGTCAGTGCGGTTATTCTGTAACATTACAAGCTGCGTTTTTTGTCTTATTAACTTCAAGAGAGAGAATAAAAAGAGGCTGGTGAGGGAACAACTGTTTGTAGCTGCTATAATGTAAGTGAGACCAGGATGCACCTTGTTTAATGGCCGTTCCACAGCCTTGTGTATATAAAAAAACAAAACAAAAAACAAAAAAACAGTATGGCGTGTGACGTGTGAGATAAAAATAATCAACTTTGGAGTGGTAACAGTAACTCCAATTCATCGGACCACCACTTCATTGATAAAGTCAATCTAGTATCTGTTTATGTTGGACATTTTAACAGTTGTTTTACAAATAGAAAATGACTCCGCCCACAGGTGCGTCATTGGCTCTGATGGATAAGGAGGGGCTCACGGCTCTGAGCTGGGCGTGTCTGAAAGGCCACCTCCCATTGGTCCGTGCGTTGGTGGAGAGAGGAGCGGCGACGGCTCACGCTGACAAGAGTGGCCGCACGCCGCTGGACCTCGCCGCCTTCTACGGAGATTCAGAAGTGGTGAGAAAGTTTCCCTTGCCCTTATATGGATTTCCTGTGCCATAGTAGTGGGACTGAAATGCTAAGCCATTGCTGTGTCTGTGTGTGTGTGTGTGTGTGTTTTGCACAGGTACAGTTCCTGGTGGAGCACGGCGCCATGATCGAGCATGTGGACTACAGCGGCATGAGGCCTCTCGACCGAGCCGTGGGCTGCAGGAACACATCGGTGGTGGTGGCCCTGCTGAAGAAGGGCGCCAAGATAGGTAAGAGTGAGAGAGACTGGTGGAAAAGACAAGAAAGAAAGACAGGGAGCTGGAGGAAGTCTGTAACATATTGAAGTTTTAAGTGGAACACACCACAGCACTAACACAAACAGTCAGTCTCTATAAGTGCATACTCCATAGATATTCATATTAGACCCCAGGACAGGTAAGAGAGAGTGTGTTTAAATATTAATTAGCTTAAAATGTTACGCAGCTACGAGTGAGTGTATAGTGTATTCAATTTCTCATTCACGCCTTGAAGTTAGAAACAATATTACATGATTAACATTAGAAAGTTCCGTGCACAAAGAGGAACTCAGTTCCGTTACAACTCTAATGCACCTGGTCATAATATATTTATATTATGTCCTCTTCCTTTTGTGCCGTTTTAACGCATTAAAACTAAAAATATTATTTGGGTACATGAAACCCGGTTCCTAAAATCTCCTGCCACCGTTTCCAAGTTGTTTAAATCATCGGAAAAATAAAAAACTAGAGCTCGTAATGTAAACACTGTAGGTTAAAATTGTGTAAAGTGGAAACTACAAATTGTTAAAAATTAAATTTAGATTAAAGCAACCAGTTAAACCAATTAACCAATTAAATTAGCATCCAGTCAGCATCTGTTCATTTCACATTAAGGTCCTAGAAAAGATCAAGATTTTTATATATATATACCTTCATCCAGTTCATATTAATTCTGGGGCTGAATTAATGCTCTATTACATCAAAGACATCATCATTTAATTCCTAAAAGATTCATAGAAAGAAAAAGAAACCCCTTTTTTTTATTGAAGTATTGATTCTGTGTGTTGAATAGCTTTTAAAACGTAGAATAGCTTTCAAATGTTTGGAAACACTTTGTTTCAGAAGGAGTCTCCAGTGTCAGCGCTTTGTAACAGTCAGAGCTGTCATGACTGTGCAACCTGTAGCTGCATAACAAAGTGTTTGTATGCTGTGATGCTCATTTTACACCAACATGGCAAACATACCAGTTACTCACTGTGTCTCACTGTCTCATGTCACGTTTTTGATGAAAGGTTTTGTAATTACAGCTGTCAGATTGCTATGAACAAAGTAAACGAGACTTAGCAGTGTGAGCTCTTCTTCTTCTTCCTCTTCTTCTTGGGTTTTGGGTGCTTTACATCCAAGCCGTTGAATTAGCGCTTCAGGACAGATATTATTTATTAGCAGCAGCAGTACACTAGAAAAGTGACTATTCTAGCTTTCTGTGTGTGTGTGTGTGTGTGTGTGTGTGTGTGTGTGTATTCATACCTCTGTACTGATTAGAGGCCATGATTGCACTATCGTACCAAAGGTGCCTAGGAACCCTTTTGTATCTTTTCTTCTTCCTTTCCTTCTTCTTATTATATTTTGATGCCAAACTTGGCACATATGTTTAGCACCATGACCCGATTTTAATCAACAAGCTTTGAGGTCATTTCCAACCTGGAAGTGAGGCAGTAATTCAGCAACAGCTTGACATTTTTCCTTCAAATGGAGTATATCTCTTTGAGAACAGGCACTGATGGTCCTAATGGCTTCTGGTCTTCTTCTGTCGCTAAGTTGTGGGGCCAAAAAGTGCTTGGTCCCTTAATTGCTGCTTGCTGCTATATTAGCATTTCTTATGGACTTATTTCATGCAATTTCTTTAACTAGAGGGATCTAGTGAAGTAAATAAATGTTTTGAAAACATTATATAAATGTTACACTACACCAAACCCCAGTGTTTAATTTCAGCTAAATGCACCGACATTGTGGCGTTTCATCAGCGTGTACTGAGAGAGGCCACTAATGTTGCTGCTGCTTTTAACCCTGCTGTGCTTTCGCTGCTCTTCTTCTCTCATTTCACGCTTTTTCACACCTCTCACTTGGTTCTGTGTCACTCTCTTCTTGAATCTAACTTATCCCTCTCTGCGGGCTGACATGGAACTCTAACCCTGTGGTGATTCGTTCACCCGACTCCCCTGTATCCCTGTCGCTTGCGTGACCTCCCCCTCACTTCCCTCTTTCTCTCCGTAAGCAGGATGTCAGACCCTCCCCAGCAGGGCCAGAGGTAAAGCCCTTCCTCACCTGTGTGTGCCCTCATCTTCCATTTCCAACCATTATTTGTATATGTGTAGTCCACTTCAGTACCCCTCTTTGATGGTCTCCTTTTATGTGGTGTCTTCGTAAAAGCTCATAGACCAAAGCACAAATCAGTCCATTATTTAGGAAAATGATGATACTGTTTGATGTGTGCTTTTATGATGCCTGCCAAGATAACAGACCGATCCCAAGCCCCGCCCACACTTGGTTACCATTGCTATGTAGGTCAGGCTTCTGAAAAATGGTAGCTGGAGTCATGGAGTTAAGTGGCTACCACAAGAGATCAGTTTTGGGAATCAGGAAAGGTTTCAAGTAGGAAAGGTTTTGGATTCTTGTTGGTCAGAAGGTGTTGATTAATTTTCTGTAACAGAGGCTCTGATAGTTGTGCAGCTGCAAAACACAGGGGGACACAAACACTTGGGGACTTGCTGTAAGAGAAAATTAATCAACTTTGGGGCTGGTAACGGTAACACTGCCACAATTATTTTCCTATAACAGAATGCTGTATAGTGTTTTTATCCCCTTATTTATCATATAGCTGGCAGCAAAGCAAAAAAAGATCTGTTGCAAAATGCTGATGCTCTCAGCTTGAACTGGTCCAAAGGCAGCATGAAATGTTAGCCTTACTGTATGCTGCATTCGACTACAGCTCGCAACTCAGCATTTTTGACTAGAAAAAAAAGAGAAAAGGCCCCTTTCAACTCAGAATTCCTACTCTGAAAGTTGGGATGATCTCCTCAGCCCTGAATCAAGCAAGTGACATCATATCAACATGGCTTGTGACTTAA
Organism: Pangasius djambal; assembly: GCA_022985145.1. Lineage (NCBI taxonomy): Eukaryota > Metazoa > Chordata > Actinopteri > Siluriformes > Pangasiidae > Pangasius > Pangasius djambal. Next base: position 2,206,956 of record CM040997.1, read on the forward strand.
GTCAAATGCAGAGTCAGTAGAACAATCCACATAACACTGGCTTTAGATTAATGAACAGCAGTTGAGACTAGATAGCTAACATTTAGCTAATATTTTTCCCCAGGCATTTGTTTTGACCATATCAGAATATGTTCATGGGAAATGCTGGTGAACCTGCGAAGGTGCTAAACCGGTTTAATGGCAGACAGCGTAGGTTACTAAGAAGAGATTTGTTGGGCAGGCAACTAAGATGGATCTTGGGATTGGTCAGTTCTAGTCTGAAGGCACATATGCATGAGTGCATGTCTGGAAATGCATGAATGATGGTGATGGATTGAACGCAAACTGAACACTTCAGGAAATGTCTAGTGTTCACAAACTCCATGATTCATTTGTTGCATGGCTTGCAGTGCTTTCTGCTCTGCCTGCTTGATATGTCTTGTCTCCATTTACTTTTAAATCAGAGACCTTCTCAGTACCAATGTGGAAAATACAGTTTGTGATCTCACAAAATAGTCCATAATGCAAATTATTAGGGGAATAATTTGCATACTATCCAGCTGAATCAGCTAATGTAAGTGATGAAGTAAGTTTTGGTTGCTATGGTACATGCCACTGTTAAATAAATTGCTGAGAATATGATGATGCAAATGCCTCCCATCTTCCTGTGACAAATGCCAGCTAGATTCTCAGGTTACCTGTGCTAACATTACCTGCAGTGCCATACAGGTGTGCAGTAGCAATAAGCAATGCCACTAACTGAGTTCTGGTACATCGATAATATCCCCAGTGTTGGTGGACAAATGTCTCTTCTTTGGAGTCAGGGCTAACTTTCCCCAATGTGGATGGTAACTATTTTAGGATAGCATGGTATGCCATACTTGTTAGCATAGGTAGGGGTGGGGTTGGGAGGGTTGGACAACAAGGAGGCAGTTCTGGATTTGTATGTTAATCTATATTCAGAGATTCCCCATCCATACGCTGTACTCCTGACCCCTTGACCCCTGGAAGCACAGCTGTGGGAATGTGTTGTGCATTCTGTATTTGGTTGTGTGATCAGTCATTGTCGTTCTTTTGTTGCTGGACTACTGAAATCTTGTGTATACTGTTTGTGTGTTGCCATACGGAGTTTCTGTCCTTCAGTGGTTTTCATTCTAGGTTTTTGAAGTGTGCCCCTGCCACTGCACCTGACAAAACATTTCAGCTATTTGCTGAGCCATTTATAACTAACGTCAGGTGTGTTAGTGGAAGGAAAACACGAAGTTATACCCTACATTCACATCAACAAGCAACAGCATTTTCGATGTACATTTGTGAACACAGAGCTGCGATTTTAATGAAGAGAAAATGTCAATTGGGTTTTTCTCAGTTCTATGCAAAGTGGGTATGACACGGTAAAAAATCCAAACAATTGGCTTAAATGATTCATCAGACCAATTCTATGGATCTTTTGGTCTGGTGTTTCTTCAGTTCAGCACTCATAACTTTTAATTCTTACCTGCAATTATTTCACTGTTTGAAACACAGAAATGGAAGAAAGACTTTCAACTGTGGTTTCATCTTACCCTGTCATTTACAACCTCTCATTAAATGTGTATTACATTTAATGACATTACAATCAAAACATTACAAAGAAAAATAAAGCTTGGAAGAAAATAGCAGAGATCATTGGAGTCACCGGTTATTGTACGTACTGTAGTTAGCATGCTTTGCTAATCTGCCGGTGAAGCAAGCATGTAACAAATGCATGTAAATCAAACAACCAATTTCACACTGATTAGTGCATTATTTAATTGCTTAAGAACTATTTTACCTTTTGGCTACTCTTTGGCACTACAACAAACGCTGGACATGCCACACCCAGAAGCAACAACCTTAGCAGTCACTGCATGCCCATGCCCATGACGTGACGGGTCGCTTGCTAGTGTGAACGTAGGGATAGAGTGCATGGCGCTCCTCCACCAGGACTGAGAACCACTGACAGTATGGATTTGATCTCTTATTTACCAGAGACAAGGATATAAAGATGTTGTGTCTTCTGCTCTTGAATGAACTGCTTTTTCCCATCAAGTGGCTTGATCGTGTTAGCATGTTGTCTGACACGCCACGCTTCCTGTTTGCCACAGGACCGGCAACATGGGCCATGGCCACCTCCAAGCCAGACATCATGATTGTCCTCCTGAGCAAGCTGATTGAGGAAGGAGATGGATTCTACAAGGTCAGTCTCTCTCCAAACATTAAATAATAATTGATGACACTGTAGTTTGGATCATTAGATGTCTCAATCGTGTGGTAGAGCAGTTAAAGCTACCATTATGAAATGAAGTGTAATGTATAAGTTTGTAGGTATATAAAAAAAGGACGTCTGCGTAGTTCATTTATTCTTACTTTCCCACTTTCCTTTCCACCTTTGTGTATACCTTTATTCCTTTCTACTTTCATCTCCTACTTGCCTACTTATCCACCCACCCTCATGTCTACCATGAATCCCAACTACATTCTTACCTACCTACCTACTTTCGTACATTCTTTCCTTCCTTTGTGTTTCTTTTTACTTAACTTCCCTCGTGCCTACATACCAACCTACTTCCCTTCTGCCCTTCCTTCTTATATAACTAAATACCTTACAGCTCTTTCCTTACCCCTTTTCTCCTTGCTACCTAGCCATCTTTCTTTCTAACTTCCTTCCCCTCTCTCTACTCACCTTTTCTGCCTGTCTGCCTGCCTTCCTTCCTACCTTCCTTCTTTCCTAGTTACTTACCTTTCTTTCTCTCCTGTCATCTTTCCCATCTTCCTACCTGCTTACCCTTCTATCTACCCACCTTCCTTCCTACTTTCTTTTCTTTGTTTTTTCCTTTATTATGTACCTTCTCTATTTCCCCTACCTACCATCTTTCCTGCCCACATTTCTTTCTTCCTTCCTACTTGCCTATCTATCTACCCACATTCCCTCCTTAACACCTTTACTCCTGTTACTACCTTACATCTGTCTTTCTATTCATCTTTCCTCCGTTCCTACCTACCCATCTTCCTCTGTAACTTTATCCCTTCCCTTCATCCTGCCTATCTCTGTACCTTCCGACCTATGTACTTGCCTTGCTTCCTTCCTTACATCCTTTCTGCATACCCTCTGTCTTTCCCACCTTCGTCCCATCAACCTTCCTTCCTTCTCTTCACCCTTTGTTCTTTTCTTTCTACCAGCATTACTTACACTCCTTGTCTTTTCCTTATCTACCAACCTACCTCCTTCTGTCATTCCTTCTCACCTACATACCTAACTTGAATCTGTCTTTTCATCTATTCTCCTTCCTACATCTTTAGAACTTCCTTCCCCTTGTTCTTCTACCCCCTTTTGTCTTTCCTACCTATATACCTTGCTTGCTACCTTCCTTTTTTCCTTCCTACATACCTACTTACCTTCCATTCTTTCTCTCCTACATTCTTTCCTTCCTTCCAACCTGTTTATCTTTTTGTCTACTCACCGTCCTTCCAACCTTCCTTCCTTTGGTCTTTTCTTTTCACCTAATTCACTACTTCCATCTTTCCCGTACCTACCATCTTACCTCCCTACTATGTTACCCAGTTTTCTTTCCTCCTTCTTAACAACCTAATCTACCTGCAAATCTAACTCCCTTCCACCATTCTTACTTACCTACCTACATCTATCTTTCCTTTCTTCTTTCCTCATTCCTGCCTACATGCATTTCTTTCTTAATTTCATGCCTTCTTCTTTCCTTGCTCTTTACCTACATAACTACCAACCTTCCATCCCTTCATCCAACTTTGTGTTCTACCTCCCTGCATACCTACCTACCTTCCTTCTTTCCATCCTTCCTTCCTTCCAGTCTACAGTCCTTCCTTCCACTCTTTACATGCTAACAGCTGTGTTTTGTGCTCTAACAGAAGGGAAAGGTGAAGGAAGCAGCCCAGCGCTATCAGTATGCCCTGAAGAAGTTCCCTCGCGAAGGTTTCACTGAGGATCTGAAGAGTTTCCGCGAGCTTAAAGTCTCCCTGCTGCTCAACCTGTCCCGTTGCCGCCGCAAAATGAATGTTAGTAGCCAGTGGTTTTGGGTTCTGTTATTAACTGTCTTGAGAGTGTCAACTTTTTGTGCAAAATGCAGCAAGATTGGTCATATGTACAGTGCACATGCAAGTTTTGTTTAGTGCGTCAACATTTTAGTGTAAAGTAAATCTATGCGAGTTCTGTTAATGGATATATCATGGTGCCACCCGTACTGCTGTAGAATATTTGTGCTCATTTACATTATTTATTTGGAATTTTAATCCAAAAGTGAGGGAGAATTCTACCTAGGCATAGAGTTAAAAACAGCTTACATTTTCCGTAGTTAGAGGGGTGATGCTGCTGAGTTCATTCAGTCTTTCCAGATATAATAATGGCAACATCTGATCAACATCATCACTTTTCATCCCAACCACCCTTTTTTTGGTTTTTGGTCTGTCAAGTTTATGATTTTTTTTCAGCCCTTTGTAATAGAAGGGATTTAGTCTCTCTTGAGATTATTTAGATCGATTCAGACAGAGCGTAACAACAGACTTGGTATTGTTGCAACAGTTGTGGCACATAAGTCACTGTATTAAAAAAGCACCCCCTAGTGGGGATAAAAATATTGCTTTATAGAGTCTTTGTGTGTGTGTGTGTGTGTGTGTGTGTGTGTTCAGTCTCTTATATCAGTGTATGTGAGGACACTTCCATATTTTTGGGTTGATGCAATTGTGCACATGTACATTCATAATGAGTGTGTTCATGATGTCAAGTTATCATATGTATGTTCAGAATGAGTGTGTCCACATGAAACATGTATGTATGTATGTATGTATGTATGTATGTATGTATGTATGTATATGTATGTGTGTACGCATGTGACTAGCCCTACATGCCTCCATGCGTTTGGCTCTGTGTATGACTGTCGGCCCTGTTGTTGATTGCAGGACTTTGGCATGGCGGAGGAGTTTGCCTCCAGAGCTCTAGAGTTGAAACCCAAATCCTATGAGGCCTTTTACGCACGAGCCCGCGCCAAACGCAGCAGCAGGTAACCGTAGCAACAAACAGGAAGGGCGCTGGGACCTAAACCTCCTACTTTTATCTAATCTAGACTTAGTAATGAGGTGAAATCTCACCTGGTAGTGTTACTCTAAGGATAAGGAGGCTCATTTCCATACATTTCAACATTATTTTTATTCTACAGACTTCCCATCTGTCACATCACATCTTTATTTCTACATTTTTAGATTACTTTCATGAGTAACACACAAAGAACATTACCTGCCACAGCTATGTTGTTGGACTATGAGCTATGGGACAGTGTTCGGTTGAGAAGGTGCAGTATTTTGTGCAGCATTTTAAAGGTGTAGTTTGTAACCTCTGCATGTGTTCTAGAGCTGTAATAATGAAATGAAAAATTAAAAACTCTGATTCGCAATATCACATTACAGTGGATCCCCTCATTAGTTATTAATTTCTGGATTTAGTTTAGATTCTGATTTTGATCTCTGGCCCAGAAATAATCTCCACTTGCAGGCAGGGCAAAACTAATAGGCCTTACCTATTTTCCATAAAGTGTCCTGTAAAGTGTCTTGAACTCAAAAATCAGATGCCTCTCGGTGATCGCTGTCCGTCACTCCCGGCACCACGGATGGTTGGCCTCAGCCCAAGCAATTTCTTTGCCTAAGATACTGTTGAAAAGCGTGGCTGAATTCGTGGTGAGAAAGCATTTGGAAGAAAGCCTCTCATTTAACCCTTCACTGTTCAACATATTTTGCTAATTCACTTCTTTCCAGTTTGTTCAGTTTTGGGGTGTAATGTATCTCAAACTCTGTTGGCTATTATACAATTCAGTCAAGAACGTAAACATGTCGTCAGACTGACTGCCTGACTGATTTGATCCCTCAGCATACGGCATCAAATCATGGCTCTCAAGATGTTTCATGGGGACTTTAAAATGCAATTCAGGAGGCCTACATAGTTTCAATCAGAGGGACTGAGGAGGGTAAGAGGAAGGCAAGAGCAAGGTTTTACTTGCACTTTGCAGGCAGCAGTGAGCTCTAAACTTAACACACTTCCCCTTTTAAAAAAGTTTCCTATACATAACTGTCTATTGGTTTTTTTTTAATCTCTGCATCACATATAATGCATTTCTCTCTCTGTGTGTAGGCAATTCCACGCAGCCCTGGAGGACCTGAGTGAAGCCATACGCCTGTGTCCCAATAACCGTGAGATCCAGCGTCTGCTGCAGCGTGTGGAGGAGGAGTGTCACCAAGTCGCTCAGCAACAGCAGCTGGATCCACCTCCTTCCCCTCCCCATGAGCAAGCCCCGCATCCTCCTCCGCTGGAGCCCCGCCTGTCTGACATGGAGCCAGTGCAGGACCTGTTTGAAGAGGACGAAGATTACCTGGAGCGGGACTTGGATGGGCTTCCCCTAGCTGTGACTGCCGAGCCTCGTTCCAGTCCTTCAGGTCTGCCTGTCATTCAGAACATGCCACCTTCCCCAAGCCACTTACCCTACCTTTCCGGAAGCGCTTCCATGGGCCAGGCCTATGATCTGCGGCCCAGTCCTCCTTCCATGTCCTCTCCGACTCGCCAGGGTTACCAGTCCACCTCTCCGTCGCTCTCTCCAACTCACCAGACCTCCCACTATCGTCCAAGCCCTCCTCACACCTCTCCGGCCCATCAAGCTTCCTCTTCCTCCTCCTCCTCATCCTACCACTTCAGCCCCCCTCCCTCGCCTTTACGCCGTGGAGCCTACACCTCAGAGAATGCAGCCATCTACAGACCACAGTCTGCCTCTGTCAGCTCAAACCGCTATCAACAAGAAGGACTTTCTGGAAGGCCCAAATCGCCGCTGGCTAAAATGGGCAGCCAGCGCTCACTGCAGCAGCAAACCCAGTGGCTGCAGCCAGCCAAGGCCCAGATCATCCGCACAAATCAGACCAGTGGCTCGGTCCACTCCAGCGCTTACTCTCACGTGGCCCAGTCCATGAGAGGACATGTTCCTGGGGATGTCGACGAGCTTGGGGAGGTGGCCTATTCAAGTCCACTGCAGATTCAGGGTAGTGTGTACATAGAAGAAGAGCTCCCTCAGAGGCCCTCACATGCATACAGGCCCAGCATCACAGGCCCCCGTTATGGTCAAATGGCACCGCAGATCAGCCGCAGCCAGTCAGCTGCTTATTATCCCGTCCAGCCACATGAAATTGAGCGCCAGCCTCAGTTATCATCACCTGAGCACCCTCACGGTCTCCGGCGCCCACTAAGTGCCACTGGCCCTACACCACGGCCGCTCATTCACTCTCAGAGCACTGGCCTGCGCTTCTCACCCTCTAGCAGCAGTCTGGCAGCAGGATCCACCTCTAATTTAGGGCCAGGCTTCAGGCCCTCGGCTTCAGCACAACAAATGGAAATCCCACTGAAGCTGGCATATGAGGGTGGATACAGCGATGACCTGTCACCAGTTTCTCCACCACAAGGCACTGACATGCGTCTTTTAGGGGGGACTTACCCAGGTGAGGCTATGCGGGCACGCAGCACGCCCTTCATGGGCATCATAGACAAGACAGCACGGACTCAGCAGTTTCTTCAGCAACCGTCGTCCTCTTCCTCTTCGTCACGCACTTGGGCCGTGTCGTCTTTAGACACTGTGGTCTCCAGCCCTGCCACATCACCTGGCAACATGACCTATGGGCACCTTGCCTACTACAATCGCACCAACAATGCCCACAACGGACATCTAGGGGAGGATGACTACTATCGGCCAGATAACACAGGCCGGGTGAGTCAGGCACCCACATACCCAGACATTAAGGTGGCGCGGACGCTGCCGGTCTCGCAGGCCTATCAGGACAGCGACTACAGACAGGCGGGACATGGGGAGCGCCAAGGTCCTTCCTCTCCTATCAAACCAAAGAGGCCCTTTGTTGAGTCCAACGTTTGAGGCACACCTTGTAGATAAGTACTTGGACTCACATGGTTTCGCCCCTCACTTTGATGTAATCCAATCTTAAAACTGAATATATGGACATGAAAGGAGATGTAGAAAGCATCTGCTTTGGGATCAGGACATGCAGGATACTTCAGGAGCCTCAGTTGGACTGGACCGCCATAACTGCTGTATGCTAGCTAGGGATGCGGCAATACGGGATATTAGTATCAGTCATACAGATAGTCTGACCCCGTGTGGCTTTCAGTAAAAGGACCTTTCATCAGTAGTGACCTTAAGCTTTGTTATTTAGATGGACACTAGTACTACAGAGCTTAATGCATCCAATATGCAGGACTTGTGCAAACACATCTGGTGATTTAATCATAAAATTGCATTGGTATAAATTGCCTACATTTGTAGGAAATGGTGGAACAGAGCTTCTCAACAGCCAGTACTTACTCCTGACACACCAAGCTATCTGTTGTCCTTAGTTTTTACTGCATTTTCCACATAGTTAATGCTAGTTGACTGATTAAATTCCTCAGCATAGACTATGCGAGCTTGTAAGCAGGCTTTACGCAAACCACACAGACACCATCACCAAATTATGTATGCTGTGGTCTTAAGTGTTGAAGAACACCAAAGAAACACCAAATCAAGCAAAGCAAGTCCTGCCTAACATTTTTTATATGCTCTACCCACGTTTGCACCAAAGAAACAAAGCAAGATCATTTAAACTGGTTTAAAGTGATGTGAAAATGATAGCTAGGCTAGTTTGCTTGGTTAAAATTCATATTCCTGCACTAAATACTGTAGTGTGTCATGACGGTATAGGTACTTATTCTGGTACAGGATAGGTGGAATACCAGGCTTTGTCTTTTTCGCAATTCTGGCTCTTCTGGCTTTATTTAAATTTTGAATTTGAATATAGACCATCACCCCCTGCTGGTAAGAAAAGTTATTTTGGCTGTTCAAGTGTGTTTGTTAGTTTATTTTACATTGGCTTGGTATGTCAGGGTCCTAAGTCTGAATGTTTTGCAAGGCGTTAGTTACGCCTCCGGCCTACATAATGCATTACAACATTTTTACACTGTGTTGAGTGCACAATATGTCCGAAACCTTGCACCCCAAGAGATCAGTCCAAATTTTGTTCCCCTCCTACCTCCAGGGGAACCATTAAGTGGCCAGGCTCTGTCTTTGATCTGAAGCTTTCCTGAAGCCTCTTCTGTATATATGGCTATAAAAGGTGATCCTAAATCAACATGTACATAGCTAAAGTAATGACAGAAAAATGGAATATTTATCAGTTTAAGTTATGTTTGTACAAAATTATATATATATACACATATATACATACTTTATTTTGCTCTTGGTGCCATTGTGCTCCGCTTTCCTGCTCCTGGTAGGTCAGTAATGTGAAATTTTTTACCTGCTTTAAGGGCAATTTTGGTTTCATGGAAATGTTTCCTTGATCATTTAAAATGCTGTGCTGTGGTTTGCAGATGTAAGGAGGTGCTGCAACATTACACGAGTATAATCTCAAACATCATCTCACGTCATGTTCATATTTATGAAGGCAACAGGACATTATAAGTGTGTGTAAGATTTTTTTATTTGGGAGAGGATAAGGTCGTTGAGGCTTCTTTTCAATTTTAGACACGCTTCCAGATGACTTACATAATTCTACACACTTTCACAAAAGGTTATTCATTCTTTTACGTTGTATTTATTTCCTTGTTTCTAATTTTTTTTTTTTCTTTTTTAGATTTTTTTTTATCCATTTGGAGTGGCTTCCATTAAACACCTGATTATGCTGTGTGTTTTCCAATCATCTTTGTGTTTTCTCTTCTTTCTTTTCAGCACTCTTTTGTCAGGCACCTTTCCCTTTTTATGCTAACAGGACTGGAAACTTTGTGTCCTCTGTTTTAGCCAATCATTTTCAACTGCTGTCGAAAAAGGGTGTTTTTTTTCCCTAATGTGTTGAAAACCCATTTTTTAAGGTTGATGTGTAAATGATTGTACAAACTGTGCTTAATTAGAATGCATGCTCTTTGCTGATGCACACATTAACGTGTGTGTGTGAGTTTTCACCTATCATTTATATATATATATATATATATATATATATATATATATAAAGCAGGGAAAGGACTTGGCTTCAATCATTTCCCTTGTTACCACATTTTTCCCCACAGGTTTTGTTTTTTATTTCAATTTTATAATGCTTCAGTTGTATTTTGTTTTAAATCTAGGCTTGCTATTAGCTGAATTCTCTGTACATGGTTTTAAGTGGGAGTAAAAGAAGAGTAAAAGCCAAAAAACATGAATGCATTTTTAATCCTGTTCCATGATTGTAAACTGTACAATCAACTGTATGTAAAGGAGAAAATAATGTACTAATTTAAGGATTCAAAGAAACTCCCTCGGGGTGAAATGATTAGTGGCTGCACGAGTCTTGATTTATTCCAGGTTACACGTTTTAAAAAAAAAAAAAAAAAAAAAGATTCCACGTTAAATCATGAAGTGGTTACAACATGATTCAACCCTTTAATGATTTCCAAGCACATTAAAGAAATACTCCAGCAGTTTTTTCCTTAATCTCTAGCCCCCAAATCTGTAGTACGTGTGTGTGATAACCACTGATGGAAAAATCTATATGTTTCACTGAACTGAGGAAAACCAGAAAAGCTGTTTACTTCCAGGGCACGTGCACATTATAACCATAACAACACTCCTAGCTAGTACCAGCTAACTAACTAGCCTAGCTTGCGCTATAGGTTAGATTTATTGCAGATGAAATAAATATTGGTGTAACTCTGGTGATCAGGAGGTCGTTTGACTTCACTGTAGCTTTGGAGGCAGAAAATCAAGAGAATTTGTGCTGCTTGTGTGACTTTACTATATGCAGCGACAGTTAAAGTGGAAACGCAACATCACATACCGGTGAACATCGCAAACATACATACAGTTATTTTTAGTTGCACTGAAATGCTTTCCATTCAACATGTCACCAATCTCCTATTCGCTCACTAGCAAGACAGTTTTTCTTTGCCACCGACGTTGTCCTCTATGTTTATTTATCTCACTTAACCCCCCAAATTGCGACCTGATTGGTCAGGAATTAAAAAGCTTTTTCCGAAAAGCTGTGACCAAAAAAACCCCCCCCAAAAAAAACAATGTGTGGTGGCAGTTGAGGGAAAAAAAAAATCATCAAGTGTGAAAGCAGTCTTACGTTACACTTTTCCAAAGGTTCTTGACGCCATTAGAGCCTTTGCTCTGAAACTAAACAGATTTAGACTAAACTGATTTCGTTAACAAACACATCTGGCTGAAGAATTCATGAAAATATTCTACAACAGAATCCAACAGCTGCCCTTAGACGTTCATGATAAGTGAGTTTGGATTTCCTTTCTTTCGCAGTTGATGAAATTCTGCTCATTGGTAAACACACACACACACACACACACACACACTATGGATACAGCGGATAGAGATAAGCATGAGAAACCCTGCAGTATTCCTTTTAACACGTGATAAGAAGCAGCAGCACGGGATTAATGACTAACCTGTAGGAGAAGTGACAGTGCTGAGACGGTACATACAGCAAATGACAGTGTGATTAGATAACAATCCACAGAAACAACACCAACGCGGTACTAACGGTTCAGCAGAACTCGATATTAAAGCTGCAACAATGATTTTAGCCTGTCGATTTTAGCCTTGTGTTTGCGTGTGTGTGCGCTTGGGGTTTTGGTTTTGACAGTAACTTTACAGCAACAGCACCGACAAAAATCAATGAAGCATATAAACGTCATTCGATACTGAAGACGGTTGGATAATTATTCCATCTTCCATTCAGCTACATCCTGTTAGGACTTAATATCTCATTATTTCAACTTAATAACTCCTTATTACCAGATATTATGCCATGAGTAAGACTTAATCTCTTTATTTCAAATTAATAACTCCTCTATTTTAATATCTTAATTCAGCTTAAAGTCTTATTATGTAAAGATATTATTGTGTTATTTCTACCTAATATCTTGTTATTAACTGAACACAGTTAACTGAATTAACAATACTTTAAGTAATCTAAATCGACACCTGGCTTAATCACTATCTGAGAAACTGCATACTGAATAAGAATTATTAATAAATATTTATTATAATATTTAATAAACGGTTCCTACTGATAGATTGTGGGGCGTTAAATATGGAGTTGAAATGACACGAAATAGTGAGTTAATTAATGACACAATTTCTTGAAAGAATGAGTTCTGAAGTGAAAATAACAAAATATTATGTTGAAACAATGACATCTTGAATCATCACAGTCTGTGGTTCAGGGCATCCGTAAAAAAATTATTTCCTTTGACATGACAACGAAAGGTTTCTCATCACGTTGCCGTGTGCGTCGGCAGGTTTTAGCTTTCCATGTGTAATTATTTCAGCTTGATATGGCACTAAATATTAATCAAGGCACAGAATGATTAAACTACACTACATGCAGTGTCCTGCGGTTCGGAAGGTGCAGTTCGAAATTTCGTAGTGTTTCCAGACCTGTGGAAATGATAGCATTTTAAAGATACCTCAAAAAAAAAAAAAAAGAGCTGCACCCCCACGCAAAGCACAGCTGCCTAGTCCCGCCCGCTTTTTCCCATAAAAGGCAACACACAAACTGCTTCTTTAAGTAACGTAACACACACATCATCATCCACACCTCCCGAAGTGTTTTATTCCTCTTATACCACAGCAGTTTGGCAACAATTACATTTTTTTAATCAAACAACGAGGTGGTACATTTTATTCATTTATAGTTACGTTTAATGTTGTGGCATGTCCACGAAACAAGTTTTGCGTTACGTTTTAGCTGCTATAAACAGACATTCCCTCACAAACCTTTCTGTTTTCTCTCTTGAACTTATTGTGACAAAATAAGGCAGCTTGTCATGTTACCGAGAAACTGCAAGGCGTAAACTCCTCTGTCCTGAAGATGCCGGAAAACTTAAAGTTACAGCTTTTACCGCTGACTGTTACAAAGCGCCGACACTGGAGACTCCTTCCAGAAGTGTTACAAAAAACGTCTCCTTACAGAAAACTTCATCTCATCAACGATCACGCTTCTGCCTCTTCTGTTACTATAGAAACCATAACATATTAGAATGAGCGCATTACTATAAACCTGTGATTTGCAGCTGCACTACTGGCTCCCGCTACTTGGCTCGTTGTTAGCAAATACCGCAAAACTATTCAATATCGTGATATAATTTTTACAGTACATTTTCACTCAGCCCTAATTCTGACTCCTGTGTGTGTAGCTTTAATAGCAGCACGGTCGTTAAAAAGCCCTGCAAGTGGGAAAAGAAACATTGAATGTCATTACTCCGACTTCATATAGCATTATTTTGGTTATAAAGATATTAAGAGAGATTAAGTTGAAAATAACAACGTCGACATTTTTTCAGAACTTGCGGCTCAGGGGTTCGACATAAAAACGCCTTGCTAAGGAATAAGCAAAACGATGCCTCCTGTAATGGCTTTCTGTGAACACATGGAGGCGATGTTAGACAGTGTTATACAGCAGCCTCTGTGGAGTTTTATACAGTCCAATAAATAATAATAATAATAATAATAATAATAATAATGTTTACAACCAGCTAAAGTGATTATTCTGCTTCACTCAGTCAAGATTAGGTCATGCACCTGTGCTTTGCTTGTTTCTTGCGACGCCATTAAACCTCCACATACAAAAATTCCCTGTTGTGTGATTCTAATAAATGTACAAGCGAGTATAATGTAGTCATTATTGAAACGTTATTTTCAAATAATATCAATACTAGACAGATATAATTTACTAGCACGTTCACTTCACATATAGATAATAATGAGGCCACAAGTCAAACCCTACAAACGTCAAAGTGCATTATGGGTATTCTGTACTCTCTAGGGTAGGTCATCTGGCCCTGAACCTTTAAGCAGTGCATTGTGGGATGTGCCTACTAAATAGTGCACTATGTAGTGAATAGGGACTTGAAAATGACTTGTTTCTACGGTGACACATACAACGTCACAATAGATACATCAATGGCCTTGATAATATAAATAATCAAGATGCATTATGGGTATTTTGCATCCTCTAGAGTACATCATGTGGACACGATCCTATTGTAGTGCATTGTGGGATATGATGAGCATACCTTCGGACTTCAAAATTGTGAATAGGGCGCGGTTTTGGATGTGTGTGACGTTCTTCACTGGTCTGAGATAGAAAGCTAAATGCTACAAGCTAAACTGCGTAATTAGACTATACTTTATTAATTATGACTAATTATAAAAATCGAATTCTGTTAGATATGTATAGTTAATTCAAGTTAAACTACGTTATTAAGTTACACTAATAACTGACTAATGTCTAACTCTAGAAGCTGCTGCCATTTTTTTTGTTGGTCATGTCTGTTTATAACGTAGTGACGTTACGCTCTGTCAAATTAGAGCTTTCGGAAAATTACGAGTTTCCAACCGGTAATTACGAGCTCAATGGTTTTTACTTAAACAGCTGAAAACTCATTACTGTAAATACAACATGACGTGGATGTATAATTATAATTATTTCACTATTTCTGTGAGAATCCTGTGGTATTAGAACAGACTCAAGCTTACTGTGGGGATCTAGAGAGTTCTCGCAGGGTATTATGTTAAAAATCAATTTCTTTTTAAGACGTTGTAGTAATTAGAACCTAAGAACCCATGAAACGTGAAGTTAAGAGACCATCTAAAGACAACGGATTTAGAACTTCAGGGTCTTGAGTCTTACTTGAACAACAGAACTTTTCTCAACACTTTTTCTGAATTTCCACACTTTTTTCAGGTCTGGAAACGAGTGTCTGAAAATTCCCAACTTTCTTCAAACTTTACGTTTAAAACTACAATACATAGTTTTTTTTGGTTAAAATGAAAAAAAAAAAAAAACATGGTTATTGAGTCAGGGCAGAAAAAACACTGTATACTCTGATAATCCTGAGCTCAGACTGCACGGTGACTGGCAGGAGCTGCAGCCAATCAGAAGAGAGAGTGAGAACGTAAACAAATCAACCCGAGTGAAGGAGTGAAAGAGTTAGATATTACTGATGGAGTTTTAGACTTGTCCTGCTGAACAGGTAAGGCATTTACTTATTCTTTAATCTGGTGGGAAGCTGGTGAATGATGGATATTTTCTCATTGGGGAATTTGTATCTTTAGCCAGTTGTTTAGCTATTGTAGGGGGTCAGCTTATGGCTAATGGGGTGTGTTTGATAAGTAATAGTATTTCTGCATTTTAAACAGAAAAGGGGTAAATTGGACAAGAGCAAGTTGATTGATTCTTCTGTTCGCTCTTGGTGTGTGTAATTTTGATGGATCGGTGTGTATTTATCCTCTAGACTGTTGGCTAGCAGGTGTTTTTGGTGTGCTTTTCTTAGATGAATTTGCAAGAGAGTAAGCTAATCAGCATTTGCTTTTTGTAAGTGTGTATATTTCAAGCCAGGCAATACTTCTGTTCCATCTTGGTGTGTGGAATTTTAGCAGGTCCGTGTTTAATAGCAAATAATTATTATCTTCAGAGTCCTGAATACTTGGGACGCGTCCCAAACCACATTCCACCTCACTAAATCGTACGTTAGTATACCTATGGTGTCGCTGCTATTTTGGTCATCATATTTAGTCCGTAAAATGCAGTTTGGGATGCAGCCCTGAATTCTCATTGAAGGGGTTACGTGCAACGTAGGAAGCGGGTGGAAATACAAAATCATACATCCTGCAGTTTTAAATAAATCAAATATTTCTCCTAACGTGTTATTCTGATACAAAACACGGAGACTGAGAAATCTTTTTACATACTCGAATCCAAAAACTATTTTGCCACGGATACGTTCGTCCGTACGTGCGTGGTGATGACACCTGTTTCCTATTACTGAACACACACAGGAAGTGAGGAGTGTTTAAAGCAGAATAAGGAGACCGGAGACTAAACCAGAGCAGGAGTGTTGAAGACTTGGCGCTGTGTTAAGGCGTGCTGGGCCTGGAGTCCTCACTCAGAGTGTTGAAGTGAACAGACAGAGCCTCTTCCTCGGGGTTCGGCGGTCGTCTGAACTCTTCTCTGGTCACCACGTAGCCCACAAGTACCGCGAAACACACCAGCAGCAGGCCGAGCATGTTGGTCAGAACCTCCTCAGGAGCAAACGGTGGCCTGCGCACAATCAGAGAAGTACGTCAGTACAAGTCCTTTATCACTTTACCTAAGTACAATCTTACAGGATTTCTATTTTACCTGAATGTAACTGGAATTGAATACTTTTCATTGAAAACCTTTTAGACCCTTCAAACTTCTCGTTACAAACCTCCAACACCATGACAAATATTTTTTTCATCTTTGCCTGGCTAGCAATCTGTCTTAAGTTTATTTCCTAAGTAAGGAATAAAGCACTCCATGTCATGCTGTTATAGGAAAATAATCAGTGGCAATGTGGCGTGATGAAGTGGAGTTAGTTACCATGTAGAAGTTGATTCATTTCCTCCAACCTGAACACGTCCGGAGGTGTTTTGTTCCTCTTATACCACAGCAAAATGCCAACAATGCCATTTAAAAAAATTATAATAATTATTACGTCTATTAGGCTATTTATTTTTATCCATTTACAGTTATATTTAATGTTGTTGATTTCCTTGCTTTGCAGTTTGACAAGCTGCGTGTTTTTTTTTTTCTCTTTTAATAACCCATACTAGGGCACGCTCTATAGGAAAATAATCAACTTCAGGGTGGTGTGAGTAACACCGCTTCATGTCAAGCTGAATCACAAAATGCCACTGTTGATGAATTTCATATAACAGCGAGCCCCTGTGTTTTATCCCTTACTTCTCAAGCCAGTAGGACTACATAAATTATATATATTTTCCCCCAGCATACACAGGATATGTAACTGCTTCTAGTCTGATTTGTTGAAAACAGCTAGGAAACAACTCAGTCATCAAATTATTTACCACAAACCGTTCATCGAGATATTATCTTTTGATTAGCAGAAGAAGGAAGGCGACAATGTAGATCCTCATTCATAAATTCAGACTAGGTATCAATAATGGATGCAGCTTCGGTGTAGTAAGCTATGTAGCTGGTAGTGAAGCTAGCTAGCTTTAGCTGTATAGATGCTTTGGTCGACGATCTGTAAACTATTTTGGTTGTACAGTTTCATTACTCCAGAAAATTTAAAACACTGACTGAAAGATCCAGCTACAAATGAATGCTATTTGCAGAGACGTTTTTTTTTCTTTCCTCCATTCTTTTACAAAAGCTATTCAGTGCTTTAGTAAAAAATGTTACAAAGGGCTAAACGTTGCACGCCGCATCACTGTGTGTCCGATAGCAATCAGTTACAATCCACAGATCAGTGAATCACAGTGAGTCACTTTTCGGAGTGACTCATCCTCCTGACGCCCTCCAGCCAAGAGACTCTTGACACAATCGTGCATTTTCTGGAGCTTTCATTAGGCTCTGATGACTCATAAGCTCTTCAGCTTCATAAAGACTGACGCTATTAATGATTGGCTACAAGTCTTGTCATAAATCTAAATGAGAATATACTAAATCTGCAATAGATGCAGCTGGATGAGTGCAAAATGGGTAAGATACTAAATTAACTATGAATTCTGCCTAGAAAACGTATGATCGCTGTAGAATAAACTGATCATGTGAATCTGAGATTTTAAATAAGTGCCTTATAAACTGGAGGCTCCTAACATAAATCACCAAATAATAACCATTCAACAAGTTTAATTCATATTGCCCTGCTATCTTTCATCGCTCGCATACTCAGTTTTTATCCAACTTTTGCGTTCCATCTTTAAGTGCTTTAACACACTCTGGTCATCTTCATCTCTGCTGTAAGAGCAGGGAATGTCGCAGTACTCACAGACCACTGAAGATCGCTTTCTCTGCGATGCCCATGAGCGAGGAACCCACCGACATGGCAAGGAGCACCAGGCCAAAGAATACATGCAGTGGCAGATACCATCTCCGTAGCACTGTTGATGCCCAGGGAAACAGGAAGAAGCCCAATCCCAGCAGCCACTGCACAGGAAATTCAAAGTCAGAATTCAAAGAGGCATCAAGTAAAATTGATGAAGAATGAACTAGAACTAGAACAGGTTAGTTTTAGTGTAAATTGTGTTTTCAAATGAAAACCAGCAACACGGTTTCAGGTGTATAACTGAAATGCCAGGTGTGGGGTAGTTCAGGTGTAAGGAAGGATTAGAATGCCAGGTGTGGGGTAGTTCAGGTGTAAGGAAGGATTAAAATGCCAGGTGTGGGGTAGTTCAGGTGTAAGGAAGGATTAGAATGCCAGGTGTGGGGTAGTTCAGGTGTAAGGAAGGATTAAAATGCCAGGTGTGGGGTAGTT
>CM040997.1:2237428-2259928 GCA_022985145.1 Pangasius djambal
GTAGTAGCAATAATAGCAGTAGCAGTAGTAGTAGTATTGGTAGCAGTAAAAGTAGTAGAAGCAGTATAAGTATAAGTAAAAGTGATAGTAATAGTAGTTGTAGTAATAAAAGCGTGAGCAGCAGTAGAAATAAAAGTAGCAGTAGTCGAAAAAGACGTAGTAGCAGTAGAAGTACTAAAAGTAATAGAAGTAGTAGTAGAAGTCATAGTAGAAGTAGAAGAGGAAGAAGTAGTAGTATTAATAATAGTATTATTAGGAAGTTTGTACTGCACACTTACCCAGTTACACAGTTCTTTAATGTTTCCTGCAAAAAAAAAAAAGGGGGGGGGGGTTCTACAGAGGAACAGCTGAAGAACTCCTCATGGTTCGAAGTGTTTTTAGAGCGTACTTATAGTGATAGTCAACATAAGTAGAATGAATCAGAGAAGAATAACTTGCAATGCAGTACTAGTAACATACAATAATAATAATAATAATAATAATAATAATAATAATAATAATAATGAAAACACAGTAACGTTATACAGCTGGAACTCCATACTGCCAAAGGTGAAGGCCAAACCTTTCTTCTGTACCTGCTGATTCATGGATGTGGTGAAAAATACACACATACAAGTGCCAGTAAATTACTAGGATAAACTCCATCCATGATTTCACACAACACAAACACTGTGATTAGAACCCCTGTCAACCTCTGGAGCTTTTTTCAAGAGCTTCATATTCACGTTTAGGTGAGCTAGATTTCCGCTAAAAATATTTTGCAGCTGATTAAAAACAGATTTCAAGATACTCAAGACACCTTCGCTCTGATTTATGAAGTTACTTTCTTGTCAAACGTAATCATATGGTAATTCAACAACAAGTGAGTTTGTAAATTCGTAAATCTGCAGCTGATTTTAACCAAAGTTTTAATTAAGCTTTAAATAAATTAGGGTGGCGATCTGGGGTGGGGGCTGAGTATTATCCACACTGGACATAAAAGGCAGATAGCTAAACAACATTTGCCATTTAGCAAGCTACAAAAAAGTCATAGCTAACATAACATTAGGCTACATCAGTACACTAGTGTGACAAAGTTAGTTTTAATTAGCTAACTGTAGCTAAGATCCAATGTTATGTCTCCGAATAAGCTAGTTTTAGCTAGCTAAACTTGCGTGTTCCTGCATGACATTGCACTCGTTTGCAATCCTGCCTTACTGGGGTGACCAGAGGGATGGCCATGCTCCACCCCTGGCCACACCTTAGGTACACCCATGCTTGGATGACTCTAGAGCTGGGCTAAGACCAAATGTTTTACTACAGTACATGTGACAATTATGAACAAACCTGAAACCCGAGTCACATGAGAAGCGTAGATGCGAAAGATATGTTACAAGTCAAATTACAGATTTACAAAATTAGCTTTAAATTTGAGATTCCTTTGAATATTTGAAAATTACTGTATGATTATTGACTGGAAAACAGCTATATAAAAACAATATCTATCATATGTATATCAAATCATGGGTACTATTATTATTATTATTATTATTATTATTATTATTATTATTATTATCATCATTAGTAGTAGAGTATTAGGGGTCCAAGCACCAAAGATGCTGGGATTTTTCTTTATTCTTTTATTCTGATTCTACGCTAAAACCCATCATGCAGAGACATGAAACCTGGTGGACAGATAATACTCCATCCTGCTTCTCGAGGGGTTGCTACATCACATTGTTTAATATTTCATAACTCAGTCACTCTGAGGTACAAAGATGAAATTCTTGCTTCTCCAGATTCACTGACCAAAGAAAAAGCCTCAAGAACCATTAAGCTTCGGCCGTGTAGTTTTTGCTTTGGTTTGCATAGTATATAATCCTGGTGTTTTCGCTAATCCTAATAGAAAATCCATTAAACTTGAGGCAGAATCAGATAGACTTTTATTGGCCAGGAAAGATTTCACTTTACAAGGGATCTGACTTGGCAATTGTTCCATGAACAAGGACTAAACTGCAACAAAGCAATTCATTAGATAGGTGCAGGTAAGAAGTCAAATAAAATAGAATATGAATCTCAGAGTAACGATATGTGCAAAATTTTAAGTTACTGCGTGTAAATGAGGTTTGTCCACTTTGTTACTGAACAGGAGAAAGAACCCGTCTCTATGTCTGCAAGTGTTTGTTTTCATGGTCTGGCATCTCACCCCTGAAGGAAGTGGTTGAAAAAGTGAGTGAGCAGGGTGTGAGGGGTCGGAGAACTGCTCTCTTCTATGTGACCACAGATTTTGGTGTTTCGGAACGACATTAATAACGACACGGCCTCAAACAAATCGAAGTGGAGAGGCTATAACACTTGACTCATGCTATGGGCTACTACTGAGTATCTTTTTAGAGTAACCCTGTAATAGCGGTGAAAGTCAGCAACATAGTCATCGTACCTTTGTTCGACTGTGTTCCGTAAAGCAGGTGTGTTTCCGGACGAAATAGTGTCATTAACCAGAGTTGACAGGTTTCAGCAAAAATCTCCAGCTCAACTACATCTAAAAACAAAAAACACACGAATGATCTGCCTGAAACATTTGGGCGCTGGGAAAAGGAGACACATTTGTATTATTTTTCACTGTCTTTGCATGAGAAGCAAGGTCACTGTGGTGCACACGCATTTCTGATGTGTAATCATTATCCATTCTATAATCCCTCTTTCCCTCTCCTAATGTTTGCGATATATCTTACAGTAGAAATGGTTCTGTACATCATAGAATGACAGTCTGCACCTACACTTTGCCTTTGTTTTTGCGTAAATTTGAGATTTATTTCCGATTATCGGTGGCCACAGAGTATTTTTTTCAATATCCTAATCCCAACATGATCATTATCTGCTCCTCTCCTGTACATGGGGCAGCGTGATTGCTGCCCCAATGGGCCTCTATTAGAGCTTACTGAAGTTCCCATTTTTGAGCACTAGGTGCAATAATACCTCTCTGGAGCTACATGGGGCAGTGAGCACACTGCAGCACGTTTGCACAACATCTAGAAAGGCGAGCGAATCAACAAAACATCAGCTCATATCTGTCAAATAGCAACATTTTTTTTAAAATCAGTGGTTACTCAAAAGAGGTAATTAGTATCTCACTGGAGGTGTGAGTAAGCACATTATGAACATTAACATCTGTTGAATGACTGATATATCTGCCCCTATGGCGGAGCTGCCACTATAGGGAGGGCACGTCAATGCTAATGACGTTCTCTGTGGATCGAATGGCGCATTGGAGTCTGGCTTTCTCCTGTGAGGTGGTAGATCCAAACCAGACAGCGATGGAGGATGTGGGTACGGATAGCATTCAGACTGACTCTGATACTATTTATCAAATGGATTTGACTGTCATGACAAAACCTGAGTGAAATGTAATTTTCATATAATATTTGCGATCAGTTAACCACCAGGGGCTCTATGCAGACAACCCACTGTCCAATCAAGCTGTGTTTGGTGTTGTTGGTGTTGCATATGCATATGTGAAAACTTCACATTGTAGTGAACATTGGACAACAGCCTTTCTGTATTTTTCTTCTATCCTCATTGTGCTTGGATCCTGGATCCTATTATTATTATTATTATTATTATTATTATTATTATTATTATTAATAGTATTAGTATTATTGAAAGTTAGCATCCATCCATATGGATGCCCCAGGAATGGCTCCTTACAGGTCTTTGGATGAAAGCATATCCCTGATAAGTATATATAAAATAAAAGAGAAACTCCAGCGTTTGTGATTCTGCCGAATGGTCCCCAAATATGAATGCAGTTACAGGAAGCAGCCACAGGAGGGCGACAAAGAGTCGGTGATCTCACAGGCCAATTTCATTATGCACGTCCTTTTTATAAACTGAATTAGAGTGCAGCAGGACACCAGTAATCATCAAACAGCCATTATTCATCAGCAATCTGATCAACCTCGTGTGTGTGTGTGTGTGTGTGTGTGTGTGTGTGTGCGTGTGTGTGTGTGTGTGTGTGCTCATGTAAAGTAGCACCCACACCCACACATATTATATAAATGTATATATATTAAATGTTTCTTTTTGTTTAAAGATTTGGTGCATTTTGTCATCAGTATCACTTCTGGAACGTCTCCATGTGTTGAGAGTTTGGCTTTCTGTCAGCAGAACTTCTGAACACAGCAGCACTTCTGTCCTCATTAATAATCCATTCAGCATCTTCTGTGACTTCTCATCCTTTCGTTTCCTGTCCCTGTGCCGGGGAGGGTACGAGCGACGGAGGATGACATTTTACAGCGAGGCTGCAGAGCCGTGACTCACTCCTGACTCACCCTGCTGTGCTCTGCATACCAATTTAGAAAAAAGAAAAAAAAAACTCCACCCTGTCTTTCTCTCTCTCTCTCTCTGTGTGTGTGTGTGTCTCTCATTCTCACACTTTTCCTCTTCCTCCCTCGAGCTTCATTCATAAAATCTCAAGCTTTCTGCCTCATCGTCTACATCTGTGACTGTTACTGTTACCACCTCGGAGTTGATTATTTTCCCATAACGGCACGTCCCCCTGTGTTTTACTCCTCTTCAGCACAGCCGTTTATCAATGTTTACATTGTTTTTATCAATCGAAGGACGACATCTTATACTTTTTGTCCGTTTATAGTTACATTTATGTGTCCGCGAGACAAGTTCGATCCCGTTATCGCTTACATTATCTTGTCATGTTACCGAGGAAAGAAACCCAGAAAGCACAAAGTCAATCCATCCATCCACTCATCTTTCCCAGTTTCAAGTCATCCATCTATCATTTTATCTCTTTCTTTAATTTATCCGCTTATTCATCCATCCGACGTGGATTTTTCTCCATCCCTCCCACTTGATTTCTGAATCCATCCACCCACTCAACTATCTATCTATCTATCTATCTATCTATCTATCTATCTATCTATCTATCTATACTTAATTTTATCCATCCTTTTATTTATTTTATCCTCTGTTCCTTCATCCATCCATCCATCCATTTATCATGTGGAATTACCATAGTGTATGAATTTCATTTATACACAGCTTCATTTCAGTGTGTGTGTGTGTGTGTGTGTGTGTGTGAGAGAGAGAGAGAGAGAGAGAGAGAGACAGAGAGAGAACATGTTTGCGTTCATATTCATGTGATGCGACAGCTTGCTCTGTTTTCAGATCATCGTACTATCAACGCCGAACATTAACCTGCCTGCGGCACGGCAACAGGCCCCGTCGCCATGGCAACGGGCTTCCTGCACCGCCAGTGATGGCCTCTTCAATGCCAGGCAACCGGAGAAAGAGGTAAAGGGATAGAAACGCAGAGAGAGATAGACAAACTGAGAAATAGAGAGACAGACAGAGACATAGAGAGAGACAGATAATAGCAAGACAGAGCAAGAGGGAAAGAGAGAAAGACAGAGAAAGACAGAGAGAGACACAGACAGACAGAGTGAGAGACAGACAGAGTGAGAGTGAGAGATACACAGAGTGAGAGAGATAGTGAGAGAGACAGACAGACAGAATGACAGACAGATAGAGAGAGACAGACACAGTGAGAGACAGACAGAGTGAGAGTGAGAGACAGACAGAGAGAATGACAGACAGATAGAGAGAGACAGAGAGAGACAGACACAGTGAGAGACAGACAGAGTGAGACAAAAGAGAGAAAAGAGTGAGATGTAGACAAGAAGCTATAAAGATGTCTAAGAGACACAGGAAGAGAGAAAGTGAGAGAGACAGAAAGAGAGGCAGGCTGTCTTGAGAGAGAAAGAGAGAGAAGGAAAGAGAGACGAGCAGTCATATAGACAGGCATATATATATATATATATAGAGAGAGAGAGAGAGAGAGAGAATGAATGACAGAAGGAGAGAAAGAAAGAAGGAAGAGAGACAGACAAAGTAAGAGGGAGACAGAGATAAGGAAAGTACAGAGCGAGAGAAAGAAAGGACAGAAAGAAAAGCGAAGCAAGAATAAAGAAAGACAGGCAGTAAAAGAGACAGCAAGAATGAAAGAAATGGAGTGGAAGAATGATGAGTGGGACAGAGAAATACAGAAAAAGAGACAGGCAGGTAAAGAGAAGGACAAAGAGAGAGAGATAAGCGTAGAGAGTGAATGACAGAAACAGATGGAGAGGTGAATGAGCAAGTATACAGAGAGACAAAGAGAGAAAGAGAGAGATATGGGTATTAAGAAAGTCTGAGAGAAAGAGATTGAGATAAACAGATACACTGAGAGAGAGAAAGAGAGAGAGAGAGAGAGAGAGAGAGAGAGAGAGAGAGAGGAGATAATCAGAGAAACTGGCAATTCCTTTTTCGATTATTCTGTTTATAGTGCCTTTATATATATTTTTCGTTTATTTTCATCTGTTAGTATTTTATTTTATTTTGTTTGTCTCTTTCTTTTCTTTCTCCTTTTTTACTCTACCCTTCCTTTATGCTTGCTTCGGCAGTACAAATGTACAGTTATTTGTCATGCCAATAAAGCACATGAAATCTGAAACTGAGAGAGAGAGAAGAAGAAGAAGAAGCAGTGAGACACAAAGAGAGAGAAAATGACAGACAGATGGAGAGATAATGAGAACAGCATGTCCTCTACCTGAACAAAATGGTGGTGTGTGTGTGTGTGTGTGTGTGTGTGTGTGTGTGTGTGTGTGTGTGTGAGGTCAATAAGGGCACTTCGGCCTGACACACTCATTTTCCTCACTAACAAAGGCACTTCAGCTCTCAGCACATTTACAGTGCATGAAGATTCACCTGCAAACCCCTCGCCACACAGGTCACTTTATACACGTCTCTCTCTCTGTCTGTCTGTGTCTCGCTCTGTCTGTCTCTCTCTGTCTGTGTCTCTCGCTGTCTGTCTCTCTCTGTCTGTCTGTCTGTCTCCGTCTGTTTGTGTCTCTCTTTGTCTGTGTCTCTCTCTGTCTGTCTTTCTCTGTCTGTTTGTGTCTTTCTCTGTCTGTCTCTCTGTCTTTCTCTGTCTGTTTGTGTCTCTCTCTGTGTCTCTCTCTGTCTGTCTGTGTCTCTCTGTCTGTTTGTGTCTTTCTCTGTCTGTTTGTGTCTCTCTCTGTCTGCCTCTGTCTGTCTCTGTCTTTTTGTGTCTCTCTTTGTCTGTGTCTCTCTCTGTCTGTCTTTCTCTGTCTGTTTGTGTCTTTCTCTGTCTATCTCTCTGTCTCTCTCTGTCTGTCTGTGTCTCTCTGTCTGTTTGTGTCTTTCTCTGTCTGTCTGTCTCTGCCTGTCTGTGTCTCTCTCTGTCTGTCTCTGTCTTTTTGTGTCTCTCTCTGTCTGTCTGTCTCTGTCTCTGTCTGTCTGTCTGTCTGTCTGTCTGTCTCTGTCTGTCTGTGTCTCTCTCCCTGTCTCCCTCTCTCTGTCTCTGTCTGTCTGTCTGTCTCTGTCTATTTGTGTCTATCTCTGTCTGCCTCTTTCTGTCTGTCTTTGTCTGTCTGTCTCTGTCTGTTTGTGTCTCTTTCTGTCTGTGTGTGTGTGTGTGTGTGTGTACTTTCTTACCCACTCCCACCTCATTATTAAATATTAAACAGTTAATATCTCTGTAAAACAAACAAACAAACAAACAAAAATGAATGCTGGAGTTGCCAAAAGCTCTGGAGATCAGGAGTCACCGTTAACGTAAGCGCTAGACAGACCACGTGTCCAAAACGACTCTCTGTTGCACTATTTTGAGAGTTTCGCCATTTTCCTGTCACCTACTGTATACAGAATATCCAGTGCAGCAATGACATCCCACAATGCACTGCAATAAGTAAGTGCTCCCTGTGGAAAATGAACACCTGGAAATCAGAGTCAATAGGAAAAGAAAAAAATTAAAGTGATGGACGCTTTCAAAAATGTAGCAATAATGCACACCTACACAACATCTAATCTAAGAGAGAAATTAGAGAGAAAACGTATCGAGAACGCTGTTTACACCAGTATCTGCACTTCACTTGATCACTAACCCCTGAACCTGTGCCCTCCAGGGCCTTTTAAGTGCTTGCGTTAAAATCCCGGCATTTAATAAACGACCTTTAAACTGGATTAGCCTCTCAGGAACAGGTCTAATGTGGTTTCATGGCAAAGTGCTCGATTTTCTTCAGCTATTTTCTTCTACCACCAGTACCGCATGCTATTTTTAGCTACTTAGCTATTTTTTCGTAATTGTTTCTACTGTTTACATTGAGTTTATTTTAAAGGTGAAGTTTGTAATATCAAAACAAAAAATCATATAATTTTAAAGATACTTCTGTAATTTACCTTCCTCCTGGAGATCTGCTACATAATATAGCGTAACCTATTCCTATACCTCAGTGTCTAAAATGTAATTATTATGGTAATATTATTATAGTGTTGTTTTTATTTAGCCAGTCAAGGCCTAAAGAGAGAAATGAACAATAACCTACAGATGTTCCAGGCTGTAATGACCAAATGACTAACAAACCTTCTCCATTAACATAAATGCATATGCATTGTAAATAAAAATAATAATAATGATAAGTAAAATTTCTTTTTAAAATAACAAAATACTAACGCTTCAGTAATTAGTAATGAACTAGCGTGTGTAGTACTGTTCCAGATCATCA
Source organism: Pangasius djambal (assembly GCA_022985145.1). Lineage (NCBI taxonomy): Eukaryota > Metazoa > Chordata > Actinopteri > Siluriformes > Pangasiidae > Pangasius > Pangasius djambal. The sequence continues at coordinate 2,245,990 of CM040997.1, forward strand.
TTAACTACTGAAGAACAACACAGGAACGCTTCAGTCATTACTAATGAGTTTCATTTTATTGCTTAAACTCACATCCATGTAGTTAAAATACACACAAACGACATTTTTTAAGTGATTCATTCAAATTATGAGTAGAAGCTGTGATAATGGCACAAAGCAGGGCTGACAAATTGACTTACATATTACTTGAAATGGGTAAATAAAATAATAATAATAATAATAATAATAATAATAATCTGAACAATCATTGACATTAGCACACTGTTTCCTCACGTCGCATAAAACAGGAAAGGTGAAAAAACTGTAATAATAATTTTAAAAAAATAGAGAAGTCAAATGTCATTATATTATTTACTTTAGTGCGTTATGTTAATTTATATTTGTGTACCTACAGTAATATTTCCGTCTGGTTATCCAGTCTGGTTATTCCTGCGATCTTTAATGTGTTTTTACTCAGAATGTCAAATGACTTCCTAATGTTAATGTTTCTTCAGTTTATTATTATTATTATTATTATTATTATACATTATATTATATAATTCTTCAGCCCTGCTTTGTAACATTATAACACCAATTCATATGAATCACTGTAAAATGTTGTTTGACTACATGGATGTGAGTTTAAGCAATAATGTGAAACTCAACTCATTACTAATGACTGAAGCGTTCCTGTGTTGTTCTTCAGTAGTTACTGATGATCTGGAACAGTACTACACACGCTAATTCATTACTAATGACCGAAGCGTTCCTGTGTTGTTCTTCAGTAGTTACTGATGATCTGGAACAGTACTACACACGCTAATTCATTACTAATGACCGAAGCGTTCCTGTGTTGTTCTTCAGTAGTTACTGATGATCTGGAACAGTACTACACACGCTAATTCATTACTAATGACTGAAGCGTTCCTGTGTTGTTTTTTTTTTAATTAAAAAAATACATTATTTTTGAAATTAGGTTAATGGAGAATATTTGTTCGTCATTAGTTCCTGCATATTTATCTATGGGTTGTTAAATAGTACAGTATTGTAAAGTGTGAGTTTTTCACTTTTATTCACATTTTGGAATACTAGTTAATTATAAATACTATGAAATAGCACGTGCGGTTACTTTTTTAAGAAAAAAGCAGGTGGGGCTGAGCTTCTGGGTTCTGATCAGGGGAAAGGTTCATTTCTGGCACAGAATAATGTAAACAGAACGAGGAAACTGTATAAATGAGGAAACTAGGCAGATCTACAGCACTGCAATACTGCAAATCAAACTTTTTCTTGGGTATATTTATTGTATATGATTATTGTATGTATATAAACATTGAAAAAAATTTTTACAAATGGCACCCAAAACCTATTTGTGCACTTGTGTATTTTTTATTTTAAACAAAAGTTGGCATTGCCTGGTCTGTAGTGCATATACACACATTTGTGAGCTGTGATGGGTATGGAGCAAATAAACACAATTATTTTATTACAAAAAGATCTACATTTTGTTGCGTTACATAACAGCAGACCATAAAGAGAAATATTAAAAACAGCAGACGACCACAAACTCTCCTGATGTCATACTGATGTCAGTGTGTATGTGTGTGTAATGAACATGCTGGGCATACTGTGATCACAGTGTTTTCAACGTATGCGCGTGTGTGTGTGTGTGTGTGTGTGTGTGTGTGTGTGTGTGTGTGTGAGACTGCTGTGTTTCACACATCCTTTTATTTTGTGTGCGCTAATGGTGACTCATAGCTGCTGGGATTGCAGACCGACTCGCTCTCCATGGAGACCAACAGCTCCATCTCAGCTGCTCTAACACACTAAAAAACAGCCTCTAACTCAAACACACACACACACACACACACACACACACACACAAACACACACAACCAGTATAAATCAGAAACACACTGATGGTTTTATCCTTAATGGAGCCCAACGTTTGTGGCACACACACATTGCAACAATATAGTTACGAAGCACTGACACTGGAGACTCCTTCCATTAGTGATAAATAAACAGGAAAATTCACTGTATCAACGATTACACAAACTCATTCTGCCGTAGTGAATAAGCGGTCGCTATAGAAATGATAACGTATTAGAAGGAGCACGTTAACATAAACCTGTGATTTGCAGCTATGTTATAGAAAATTAATCAACACCTTCTGACCAATCAGAATTCAAAAGTGCGCCAGTGTAATAATATGTAAAGATATGTAAAGTCATATAAAACTTCTAATAGCATCTCACGAGTTTTGATAAATTCTGCATCATTGCTTTATGGACATGTTATAAGCACCTAATGTAGGATAAAGTGTTATTGAATATTTATAACACATAAATATCACATGTTGGTATAAGTGACTTTTTTTTTTCTCTCTTCATTTTGTGTGAAGGGTGTGCATACTTTTGCACCCAGTGTTACACATTAAAACAGAACAAAACAAAAGTCTGAACCTGGAGACGAATGCATACACGCACTGTCTAAACATGCGAGTGTTTCTGAGCGTAAGCCGCAGTTACCGTGTTGTGTGTTTGTGTTTTCGGTGTGGCCCGACTGCAGCCTCGCCTTGCAGTGTGTTTGTCTCAGACCGGTTCTCACACCTCCATCTCCCTCGGTACGGAGAGCACCGCCACTGTTCTGCAGCCACACCTGCCGCGCCTCCTGTCCTCGACCGTCCCTGAACGCCAGCCGTCATCCATCAGTCACAGGACGAGGAGGAGGAAGAGAATAAACACTCGCTTGTTTGTGTACTGAATGAACAGGTTCGGGTTCACGTTTATTTTTATCCATCGCTAAGCGGCCATTGATTGAACGAAGCGGTGACGTAAAAGAGCGAGTTATCAGCCTTGCAGCTGTCCCTGTCTGATTCACACTGTCTGTCAATAACATTTACTGCTTTGAATAGTGTGTGTGTGTTTGTGTGTGTGGGTGTGTGTGGGTGTGTTTTTGTGAATAAATTTTGTGCTGATCCCTGCCTAAGAAATGTTTCCTATTAAAGGGATACTTCAGCGTTCAATGCACTTCTACATAAAAAAAAATCCTTCTTTACCATAAAACCACAGCGCTGTTGAATTCTGGACTCTGATTGGTCAGAAGGTGTTGATTAATTTTCTATAACAGCAGCTCTGACAGTAGCGCAGCCGCAAATCACAGGTTTATTTATAATTAACGCGCTCGTTCTAATACGCTATCGTTTCTATAGTAACGGCTCGCTCACAGCGGACGCTCCACGTGAACAGATTTTAAAATAAAAACGTTTTCTGTAAGGAGATGTTTATTTAACGTGTATGGAAGGAGCCTCCAGTGTCGGCGCTTTGTAACAGTCTGAGGTGAAGCTGTAACTTTACGTTTTCTGACATCTTCAGGACAGAGGAGTTTACGCTTTGCGGTTTCTCGGTAACATGACAAGCTGTGGGTTTTTTTTTTTTTTTTTCCTTAACTTTGAGAGAGAGAGAAAAAAGAGAGGCTGGTGAGGGAGCGACTGTTTCTAGCTGCTAAAACGTAAGTGAGAACAGGAACCGACTTGTTTCACAAATGTTCCACAACATTAATCGCAGCTATAAATGAATAAAAAGTAGGACATGTTGTTCCTTAATTAATAAATAAAAATTATAAATGTTGTCGAAACGCTGTGGTATAAGAGAGAAATAAAACACTTCAGGACGTGCTGTTATAGGAAGATAACAGTTCAGGGTGGTAACAGTAGCTCCATTTCATCACACCACCCCATCACTGATTAATTTTCTGAAACAGCACAACACAGTGTGTCTTATTGCTTAATTATAATGGAAGATTAAGGGCAGCTGTTATACTATACCAAACGTGTTTATATGTGACAGAGTGTGTAGATCAGAGTGTGTGTCTTTCTATTTGTGTGTGTGTGTGTGTGTGTGTGTGTGTGTGTGTGCATAAGTGTGTGTAAGAGGAACTGCACACAGTGACCTGTGGACATGGCTAAGGTGCAGCCATGGCAACCTGTATGGAACAGAAAGCAAACAACCATTTAAAGGAAGTGAGTGTGTGTGTGTGTGTGTGTGTGTGTGTGTGTGTGTGTGTGTGTGTGTGTGTGTTTTTTCTCCCTGAGATGCTCCCGGGTCCATGAGAAAGGACGGGACTCAAAGTCCCCAGCTGGAAACTACAATGAACATCACAACATAAAGAGAGAACAAACAGTCAGATAGTGTATGTGTGTGTATATATATATATATATATATATATATATATATATATATATATATATATATATGTGTGTGCGTGTGTGTGTGTGTGTGTGTGTGTTTGATTCTAAATTATTACCATATCGCTAAATTCACTTGCTATTCTGGAGGCGGAGCTACATATGAGCTCAGTTTGTGATATCACAAAATAGGCTCCATGGCTTTGGACCAATCACATCCGATATGCAAATGATCACAGGATGACAACGCGGTAACTGGAAACATTTAGATATAGAACCTACATGCTAAGCTAACTAGGTAACTTGGCTAATGTTAGCTTGTATAATCACTGGGGTATCTAATTAGCATATTCATGCATGTTGATGAATTCTGGCATATATTCCTAATATATAATCTAATCATATATGTTATAATAATATTATACATTAAAAGATAATTAAAGGTGCAATAGTTAAAATTTTGTCTTACAAATAACCTGGAAAATATAGAAAAAAATTTTTTGTTTAAGCAATGACATCAGCACAAGTGTATTATAACCCATGACCCTTCTCTCCGCCCATATTTTAGTTGGTCCGAAAAGGAAAACATGTCAGAAAATCGGGTAAGCAACGATCACAGCCAGTTACATTTACTGTGAGCAAAAAAAACATGACAAGAAATGTAATAAAACAAGAATAAACACTGGTAGCATGTTTCTAATATTGAGAAATTAGCGATGTTGCTCTTGTATAAGGCGCTGAACTGTTTGAATGGGTGTCTTTACATGACGACTCAAGTAGCTACATTTTTAGATCTTAGAGATCCAGTGAAAGTAATGCTTTGGATGAACTGCTTTCATAGAAATGCCTGTAATGCTAGCTAACTCCGGTGAAAGCTAAGGCTGACAAGATCGGTAGTGATGATCAGCTGAAAAACTCATGAGAGCTCATTACAAAGAAAAACAGCACAGCGAAGTCGCTCGCAGCAGCAAATCGGCGTGAGCCGAGTTTCACACGTTCATAGCGTTATGACCAGACCAAATGCTAAGACCAGGAGACGTGGGAGACTCAGGAGTTCGATAACCGCTATCTCGATTATCATGATTACCCAGGCTAAAAAAATCCAGCGTAGTCTGACTAGCTACCAGCTACCAAAATACAGACCGAGGTGATAAAGCTGGTAGAAAGGAAACATTATCTGAACTACCGCTACTAATGCTGCATCATGGAAAAGGAACTATTTAAGAAAATAACACAACAGAAAAGCAAGTAGAAAATTCTGATAATTAATGATCAATTTAGTCAATTGAAAAGGAAGCTGGAAAATAATGGCAAAAAAAAGATGGTCTATCAGTTTGATCGGCTCTGGATAAGTGAAATGTAATGGTCATAAAGTGTCAAGTGCAATAAATGGACACGCTGAAGGGAACGATATGAATGATATCAACTAGCCTATAGCTACACTATTCGCGGTTGTTAAAGCGTTTGAAACGGGAAGCAGGTTGAAGAAGTAAGAAAAATCATCCCAATGTCGTTGTACTTCACCTACTTAACCACTAGAGCTCTGATCTTCAGCTGTCTTGACTAACGCACCTTTAAACCACAATGAACGACACATTTGGAACTTGTGTTTAACATAGTTTCATACTTAAGCGCTCCGTTTCTACGCTGTAAATTTGCCAATAGGATATTTTTCCAATCATCCATAGTTTATTGTAGGCTGATTAAATGCCTCTTTGCTTGTGAATAACTCAATAAATGTACAAAAGATGAAATATATTACTTTATATATATATATATATATATATATATATATATATATATATATATATATATATATATATATATATATATATATATATATATGAAATATTTTACTTTATTTATTTACTTATTTTTTACAGCTTATAGTGCTGTGTTAATCGTAACATAATTAAACAAATATCAAAAGATGTTATACACATCTTATCTTATCTTCCTTCAGTGATCACACACTGTCGCCATGGATACTGACATGAACGCCGGGGGTTGTGAATCCTCTCAAGTGTATTTCCTACTTCGAGTTGACATGGTGACAGTTAAATTATGTGTTCCTGATGGAAAGCAAGTGTACAATTTGAAAATAAATAATGTAATAAATGTATGCAGTACAATGTAAAGTAAAAGGCTAAAACAACAATTCAAACACAAGCTCCACATCCCACGATGAAATGATTTTGTTAATCCAATAGAATACCTTGGCAGAAAGTATTTTTCCCCCTGAAACCGATATACATCTGATACCGATATGCTCTCACTGTCCACTTTAATAGGAACGCCTGTACGCCTGCTCATTTATGCACTTGTAGATTAGAGATTAGATTCTTGTTCTTGACTGACAGGAGAGGAACCTGATGTGGTCTGTTGTAGCTCATCCACCTCAAGGTTTGATGTGTTGTGCATTCTGAGATGCTTTTCTGCTCACCACGGTTGTAAAGAGTGATTATTTGAGTTGCCGTAGACTTCCTGTCAGCTCAAACCAGTCCGATCATTCTCCTCCGATCTCTCTCATGTAGAGACTATTGTGTGTGAAAATCCCAGGAGATCAGCAGTTTATGAAATACGCAAACCAGCCCGTGTGGTACCAACAACCATGCCATGGTTAAAGTCACAGAGATCACACTTTTTTCCTCATTCTGAAGTTTGATGTGACATTAGCTGAAGCTCTTGACCTGTATCTGTGTGATTTTATGCATTAACGCTGCCACATGATTGGCTGATTGGATAACTGCATAAATGAGCAGGTGTTCCTATTAAAGTGGGCGGTGAGTGTATATATGATAAATGTAGTAATGATTTTAGCTAAATTTCACACAAGGTGATTTCAGAACAGCTTTTTCTTTTTCAATTTTTTTTACTTTTTTTTATTGTTTTTTTAATCTCGTCCTATTGTTTGTTTTTATTTCTGAATGCAGTATTATTATTATTATTATTATTATTATTATTATTATTATTATTATTATTATTATTATTATTTAAACATGAATTCATTCAGTTTTTTACGAACTAACCGCTGATTGGACGCATGTCCGTGGTGGGCGGGGTCTACGTTGCTAAAGGCGTGGCTTTCGCTCGGTCGTGGTTGCTATCGCAACCAAACAGCTCCTGCAACCTCAATTTTAAAGTAATTTTTTTAACGGTTTTGCATAAATGAATGCGTGGTCTAACACTTAAAACTTTGCTTTCTTTCAAAACTTAGTTCCAATCCTAAATGTTAAAAAAAAAAAAAAAAAAAAAAATACGCACAAAAATACGAGCGAGTTTCATATTTTGCTTTTAAGGCGTGGGCTAACCGTCACTGTATTGTACTTCCGGTCTATTCACCCCGCCTTTTTTCTCTACGATTGGCTGGTTGGGTTATTTTTCCGCGCTCGGATTGGCCACTCGAAATCGCTCGGCTCTGGATTGGACAATCCGGAACTCAGGAGGCGGGACATTTTTCTAAGCCAATAAGCGGAGCAGGAGCTGTTCGCTTCGCGGGGGCTCGAGCGCGTTCTCGCTCTCTCTCTCTCTCTCTCTCTCTCTCTCTCTCTCTCTCTCTCGCGTACTTGTGTACTTTCTTTCGGTCGTCTATTTATAGAACCCCACAATCGGGAACCACGTGACACGGGGGGAGTGACGTCACTAATGTTGTCGTCGGTGGAGGAGCCGCAAACATGGAGGAGGAGAGAGAGAGTGAGAGAGAGAGAGCGAGAGTGAGTGAGAGAGAGAGAGACAGAGTTGTGGCCGGAAAAAAAAAATGTTATACTTTTCTCGTTTAACGAAAAGCGATAAATGAGGAAGAAAGAGCGGCGGTGAAGACAGGAAATAAAAGTGTGCACGAGCTTCGGGAAGCCAAACAGTCTCCAGGTAAATGCATTTATATTCAGTCGTCATAGTGACAGGTTATAGAGAGAGAAATGTTTATAGATTTACTTATATTCCTGTCTAAAGAAAACTCTGCTCAGCCCCTGATGAGCGCACTCATCATCATCATCATCATCATCATCATTATTATTATTATTATTACTATTACTGCAGATTGGTTTCCTGCCTTGGCTTTGCGTGCTTAATGTTCACGAGGTTGTTTTTTTTGTCCTTTTTTTTTTTTGCAGACATTTTCTTAAACTGACAGCTGCGTAGTTTAGCTTTAAAACCACTGCAAGTTTCATCCCGAGGGCCGCCTCCTTCACCACCATGCAACCGGCTCTCTAGAACATTATAACAGAATATCACGCTTTATTATGTGTGTGTGTGTGTGTGTGTGTGTGTGTTATAATGTCTCATCTCACCTTAATCACTGCTGTCACACACACACACATACACATACACACACAAAAGGATGATGTGTCACTGCACTGCAATTAAATAATGTACAGAATCTCATTTGTTCTAATAATATCTCATCCTTCATCATGTCTTGTGACATCAGGTCTTGTCTAATCACCAGGGCGAGGGATGATGATGATGATGAGGATGATGATGAGGATGAGGATGAGGATGATGATGTGAAAATTCACTGCATTGTCACTGAATATCGTAGGAAAAGCAAAAGGGCTGATTCGTGTCATGTCATGTAATACGTCTTAGGAATATATTGGGGGTTTATTTATTCGTATAAACCTCTGTCATGTGTGTCATATCATATCTTCTACAGATAGATATAGATACAGGTGTAATGGATATCTAGATGTGAAGATGATGAGCTGATGTTAGTCGTTCGACTGAGCTTTAACATTCAGAGCTACTAATAGCTGGAGGATTAAATAGAGCTGAGCGACGTGACGATATGATATCAATATCGTGATACGCTGGCTCGCGATACGCCTAGCGGAGACATCGTTGGTATATTAACGCTGGTGTTTCTGACAGTCTCGAGCATTTTCTCCTTTTTCGGTGTTAAGTTATTCATTCCTTTAGCTCACAGCAATTCAGTCTTTTTCAGCTCCTCAAACCTGAACCGCGTCCGAGGAGCGCGATATATCGCACGCATCGCTGTACACGCCCTCCCCTGCGTACCTCGTGTACGCCCGGAGGATCGAACCGCGATGTCCACTAGAGGGCAGGTCCGAGACGAGACGCCGCTCTCCGGCAGGTTTCCACGGCGACCTGGAAACCGTGTTTACGTCTGAGAGCAGCATGGAGGTGTTAAACACACCGACCAGCCTCTCTGTCAGTTTCTCTTTTAAAACTTTCCGCCATCTAGAAGATCTGGAGGATTACTAGGCGACGCTTCATCGTTTTTTCATCGGGTTTGTTATCTGTACGTGAGGCTTCGGAGATTCCGACAACGTGGAAAATCGTTTTGCGAATTGATGACGTGAAAATGCCAAGCCGAAGGTTACGGAAACATCTAACGTTACTGATGTTAACATTCAGAGTTACGCTGCTAGTAAATATTATAGAAAATCAGGTATAAGCCAGAGTCACTGGAGCTCATTTATTCTTATAAAGCTCTCTCATGTCATACATCAGTGTGAAGTCTTATTTGATCAGTGGGAAGGAAAAGCCATTGTTATAAGCTTTTCTTTCATTTCCTTTGCGTGTCAAAAACGTGAATGGGAACGAAGTTCAGGAAGAAACGTCGGCCCACGCGGCGTCGGATTAGTCCGAGGAATCAATCGAGCCATTTGTTTGGATTTGTGGCTTTAGCGCTTTGTACCTAATTTGCATAGACTCAGAGGTCACTTGTCATGTTGTTACTTGTCGCTGTTGCTGAAATTGGGGCTACGTTGTCGCACGCATGCGTACAGAATGAATGCCGGTGTGTGGCTTTGTCACGGGAGCGGATCGATATGAAACTCGCAGGATAGGAGAGAGGTAAAACATGCACACTAGGGCTCGTGCAGATTATTCGACTGATACGTTCAGGGATGTCGACTAGTCGGGCGATTGGAAGAAGAAAAAAAAAAACAGAGACGCAGATGGCGTGTCTGAAAATATTTCACAGCAGATTCTACCGTTAACTTCAAACGACTAATCTGGGGGGAAAAAAAAGTCCCGTTTATTTTGCTTTAATTGACCGTTAACCCCTCGATGCCACTTTGCACGAAGTGGAGCGGCGTTGCCGAAGATGGCGCGAGAGCCGTCTCGGGCTAGTTTCGAGTCAGATCAGCGGCGGCTCTAAGAGGACGATCCAGACTCGTTTCCGGGCGCTACTGAGGCTGGAGCTGAACACGGAGGAAACACCTCCCGGATGCGGCAGTAGACATCGCGTCCTCCGTCCGTCAGTACGATACGTGGCGCTTCCACGCCGCGCGCTCTCGGTTTCAGAATCGACGATTTCAGCCGAGCCGAAGACACGAGCGCATTACACACAGATTTCTTATTATTATGAGCTTTTCTCGCACCTGTTTATTCACTTTAACTTACATTAACAGTTTAAAAAAAAACATTAAAGCTGGAAATGTCATTCCTTGTGCGTGTGTGTGTGTGTGTGTGTGTGTGTGTGTTAAATGAAGACGCGCTCTTTGCTGCACAAATAAAAAGCAGCTTAAAACTAGCGACACCCTTAAACAGATTTCGCTTTAACTCTGGAAACGATGACTAGTCGGTCTTTTTCCCGCACGTACGGGTCGATTAGTAAGAATTAGTCATCACGCGTCTTCTAAAGGACACAAATCAGATACCAGACGTTTGCAGATTAAGAACTTCAAACCAGACGCGATGCTGCAGACGTGACGCTCCGTTTCATTCATGGGTTTCTGTAACATATAACATATCTGCAGTGTCTTTAAGATGATTACAAACACACACCCCGCTGTTTAAACGTCGCCTTCACGCACTTTTGTGAGAAACGGGAAGTCGGAGCTCGGAATGGCATCACTCTCAACTTCCATTCCATCCATTCGAGCTACAAAGTAGGGAAAAAAACATGTTCGCCTCCATGTTTGACTTTTGCTAGCGACAAGCTAACCAGCTAACTGTGATGAGAGATGTATATTTGCCTCCTTGATACAGCGAGCTAACAAACGAATATGTCTGATATTTTATACACATTAACTCGTTTAAAGCTAAGACGTGCCGCTGTGTTCGCTGCAGTGGGCGGCCATGTTGGTTTTACGTCACTTGCTGAACTCAGAGGGACTCCGAGGAATTCCAGGATGTTTTCTATAGTCTTTCCTGGTCGGAGGTTCGGAATTACGGGTCATGACCTCCTCTAGTCAAATGCAGAGTAAATGTTTTTGAAGCACATCAGTAGTGAAGACCAGGTGTAGTCCTGGACATCGTGCAAAATAACACGTAGCAGAAATGTAGCCTAAATATTAGTCTTTCTCTAAACATATCTAATGACCTACTCGTCGAATTCTGGACATCAGGTAAACCCCACGTTCGTTTTCTGGCTCGTGATGTGGAGTCGTTTTTGCGTTAATAGTTTGATTGCAGTTCGAGTGAATTCCACCAGCACACGTGGAGCTCGGCTTTATCCGTGCGTGAGGCTGGACATTTCGGGTTGTAGCTGAACTTGGACTCGAGGCTCTGCGCTGATTGGCTGCGTCTCCTTTTTACGAGAGAAGGAACTTTGCTTGACCTTTTTTCTGGGAAGTCCTGCTGCACGTTTTTTGCTGGAAATGTCAGGTATTAGTTCATGGCTGCCACTCAACCATGATCTCTACACTGTGTGAGTGTGTGAGTGTGTGAGTGTGTGTGGGAGTACTGAAAACTTGTCCAACGAGCTTGTCTCACACACGCGCACACACACACACACACACACACACACACACGCACACACACCTTCGTCTCCAAGACGACTTCTAGGAGCCATTAGCGCCACCAGGCCAGGTTTCTGTGACACGATCGTCTAAAAATGTGCCATTGTTAAAGGGGCAGTCTGTAACTTTTAAAGGTGTTCCTAGACCTGTAGTAGTAGTAATAATAATAATAATAATAATAATAATAATAATAATAATAATGCAATCTCTGAATCACATTTGGTTCTGTATTTATTTCTCGCTTGTTTCAGCCTTCTATTTAGACTTTTTCCGGCCCTGAAATTAGCTCCGCCCCCAGCTGCTCATCACTGCTGCTTTTAATGAAACGAAAACTCACTATGCGTACTTTGAGCGCTTCTCGTTTCTTTAATTGTGTGTTTTTGTTTGTTTGTTTGTTTTCTTTTGTCGTTGTTTATGTTGATGTATCTGTGATTCTGGTGCTGATTTAAAGGCTGCTGCTGTATTTTCACTGTTCCTGCGTAACGTTAGCCGTAGCGTTGTGTGCGCTGATGTCACAGAGAGGCGTTGTTATCGGTGGTATTATTGCTAGCGTTATTGCTAGCGTTATAAAAATTGTTAAATGTTACATTGTGTTAGGATGCACACTAACAGCTAAATATTACAGACCGCCGCTTTAAATCTTTACATCACGATAATGCCCTAATCATTATTTCTATAAGCGCAGGTAATTTGCGACTTGTCAGCAGCTAGCGACTGATACGGTTGCCGTTTGTGGGTGTGGCCTGTCCAGCTTTGTTTGTTTGTTTGTTTAGCAAACAGTAAACAGGAACTAACTGCAGATAGGAACTAAAGTTGTGAGCGGGGAACCGAAGAAATGTCGGACCACGCGCGCTGTAGGATTGGTCCGAGATAATTGTTTGGATTTGTCGCTTCTTTATAACTTGCATAGCTGAAATCGCAGCACTGCGTTGCGCACGTACGTAGAACAGGAACGTGTTTATCACGTATTCTTACAAGTAATCTAGTGTTTAAATAACGTGTTCGTGAGGAGAAACGGAGCAGTGGATTTTTACAGAGGTCTGTATGTTCCCAATGCTGTACAGACTCCTGTAAAATACACCTAACCCTTCTCATCTTCGAATTAAACGTGCCGGATTAGTTTAATTAAATGAATACCGGAACGTTTTCGGTGGAAACGACACGTGTGCTACAGATGTGACAGAAAAAAAGGGGAAAAAAAAAAAGCGTTGCGGTATTTATCCGCCTTTAAGCAGTGCGGGGAAAGAGCCGTGAGGAATGCAGCGGCGCTGAGAACCTGAATGTTTTGAGGCATCGCAGTAAGAAAAAACAGATGTTACCGTGGCAGCGTGGTATGTGTGACCTCTGACCCCCTGAAGCCCCACCCGCGCTGCATTTTACAGGCTTTTGTGAGCAGCACTCCTCCGTTTCGTGCCCCGCGTGCGCTGCGTGCTGTCGGGGCGCGGCGCGGCGCGGCGCGGCGGTGCATTAGTGATACGAGACAGGGTTAGGTTCAGGTGCGATCTATGATGAAATCCGGGAGCGGCATCAAGAGGAATCAGTGGGAGGAAAATAAAATGTTACCCAGCGCCGAGGCGGCGTGAGAACCTCAGTGCCCGCCTGAGTCATTCGGATCCTCGAGTATTTGTTTATTATTTTGGGATTAGTTTCTTTATTTAGTGTGCGGAAGCGTCGTCGGTATCTCCCTGATGCCATTGTATCGCATGATGAAGCGATGATTTCTTCACCCGAATTACAGGTTATTTGGGATTCACCCAAACAAGGGCCTGAAATCAGCTACAGATCTCTCATCATTAATTAAATAACTAGCCTAAGTGATGCACTCTTTATTTATTTATATAAATAAAGTTAGACGTCGTGAAAGAAAAATCTTCACGACTTCTTTTCCCACATCCCCGGTGCAGATACGTCGATTTATTATGTCCTGCTGCGTGATTTATGAGACTTTTGGCTGAAATGTTTTGCACTAAATATATGAATGAATTAAAATTTTTTTTAAACAAAACAAAACGTGTTTTTAGGAGTTCAGAAACGGTAACATGTTTATTAGCAACAGCTGCATGGG
>CM040997.1:2268033-2299862 GCA_022985145.1 Pangasius djambal
AATGATTTGAATCACTGAAACTCACTCTGTAAACTCAATAATTGTCGCTTCTTATAAATATATAAATATGTTGTTATAAGGAGTGTGTGCACTTTCACACAACAGGACGATTGTAATATCAAACTTTGAGCTTTGTGAAAAAAAAAATAAATTCAGTGAGTCGTTTGGGATCTGAAAGAGTCGACTCAGATTAGTGAGCCGAGTCAAATGATTTGACTCATTGAAACTCAATCGGTAAACTCAATAATTGTTGCTTCTTATAAATATATAAATATGTCGATGATTGTAATGTCAAACTCTGTGCTGTGTAAAAAAAAATGGCAATGAGTCGTTCGGGAGCTTAAAGAGTCGACTCAACGGGTGTCGATATCGGTGTTATGGCGGTTTTTCCAGGCGAGCAGATTTCCAGTGCTGCAGTGGAACCGATTTTAGATTTCTAGCAGTGAATCGGTGTTTTGTGTGTTTTGTGGTTTTCCCTTAGATTTGCTTGTGGTCATCCTTTTTCCTGCGTCACCTCTTCCTGTTTCTAACTGTGGCTAGACTGCAAATGAGCACGAGTGTGTTCAAGAAGTAATCAGTGACGTATTTCTGAAGCATTCTTTCCAAACCATGAGGAAATGGAAAGTTTCCCTTTGAGTGAAAATGTAAGCTGTGACATTAGCATGGTCAAATAACACCACTTTTTTTTTTTTTTTTTTTATTATTAATGAATTCGGGACTTTTGGGACACGCCGTATTACCGTTACTTTGCTTCCAAACCCGCAGCCAGCGAGAGTACGTTGTTTGCTGGTTGTACATCAGCGGGAATCCACTACTGAGCTTAACGAACGCTGACATCACGAGAGAACGTCTGGGTATTAACGGACCAGGCTGGTGCGAATGCGAACTTTGTCACCTCGCTGTGTTTAGAACTCCTCATTCTGCCACTGTTCTGCTTTAAAAGGACGAAATCATATCCATTCGTTTTGTCGCGTTTCCTCTTGTTTTCTTCTCTTAGCAGCGCGGACTCTTATGTTTCGCGCTCCGCGTAAACCGTCTCAGCATCGCGCCATTGCTAATTTATTACTCGAGCTGCTAACTCACGCTGGGCTTCGGGAATCTTCACGCAGCCTAACGCTATTAGCGGCCCCTGATGTAATAATCTCCTGCACGGTGTTGCTAATCAGATTGAGATTTACAGTAGTGACTAAACAGCACAAGTCCAGTAGCTGTTGTCTCGCACGCTCAGTTCCCTCCAGATGTCTTTGCACGTGTTTAGTGTTTTAACCTGCCTTTCGATCGGCTCGTGAGCGTATTTACGTGCTGCCGCATCACAAGTAGCTTCTTTTCCAGCAGTCAGGTGGTGGATCTGCTTCTGTTTAATGACTATCGTGTAACGTTCATTCATTTTATTGACGGAGCAGCGGAGTGGTGCTGATGAACACGCTGCGTTTTAATACACACTTACGCAATGACTTTACTCATAATCTGTGGTTTTTTGGCGCTTGGTTGGAAGCACATTTATCTTTACACTTTTTTTTTTTTTTTTTTTATAAAGTTTTTATGGCTGTACTTATTGTCGTTCTTCTCCCAGTTTCAAGATACGATCTCTTTTTCTTCCCTAGATATGAGGATTTTAATTAGAGACGGCACGACACCACTTTTTCTTTTCCGATACCGAAACCCTGCGTATCAGCCGATACCAGTCGATACCCATCCGATGTAGTTTTCTTTTAAATCTGCTAAAATGTTAGAATGCTTTTATTTTATTTTTTTTAGCTGAAGCACTTTTAAGTTCGCAGAAAATTACACTTGCGTTATAAATATCGTAAATAAAATAACATACGTATTAAAGTAAAAAGAAAAAAAGAATCTCAATACGTAAACATTTCCAAAATTATTCCAAAAAACAAATTTCTTTTCCAAATCCGACTCCAGTGTTCCCACTTCCCAGCATTCCCAGGTTCCTATGTTCCCAGTTTAATATGTACTCTGTTCTGTATATTCCCAGTTCTCTGTAGTTCCAGTGCTCCGTGTTTCCCTTTCCTTATGTTCCCAGTTTTCTAGAATTCCCAATTCTTGATGTTCCCAGTTCCCAACATTCACAGCTCTCGATGTTCCCAGTTCTGTGTAGTTCCAGTGCCCCGTGTTTCCCTTTCCTTATGTTCCCAGTTTCCTAGAATTCCCAATTCTTGATGTTCCCAGTTCCCAACATTCACAGCTCTCGATGTTCCCAGCTCTCTGGAGTTCCAGTGCCCTATGTTTCTCTTTTCCTTCCCAGTTTTCCGTTTGTTTGCAGTTCTCTGTATTCTCAACTCTCTATGTTCCCATTTCTTAGTACCTCCAGCTCTGTATGTTCCCAGTCTTTATAGCCCCGGTTTCATGTGTACTCAGTGTTCTACGCTCCCAGTTCCCAATGTTTCCAATTTTCTATGTTCTCAGTTCCGTATGCGAACGCGCTTAATGTTTTGGGAATATTCCGAAGAACACGGTTTTCCAAAAAATCTCATTTATCTCTTCTTTCTTTCTTTCAGTCTCAAAAAATCAAAAAAAATTGCAAAAAAATTTCTCTGAGACTTTTGTCTGGTTCTTTAAAATGTCCTAATTATCTCTCCGGTTTTCAGACTTTGCAAATTTGGGAATGAGCCGAGTTGGATGGAAAGCCTTGAACAATGTGGAGTTATTTGTGACTCGGAGCAGTGGAAGTGGAAACGCGAGGTTAGCAGGCAGTCGCTCAATGGCAGGAACTTCCCCGTTTTTAGGGCAGGAAGTGTTGTGATTGAGCCGACATGAGGGATCCTGGAGTTACTTCCTGTGTGTGTGTGTGTGTGTGTGTGTGTGTGTGTGTGTGTGTGTGTGTGTGTGTGTGTGTGTGTGTGCAGTTACACACTGTGTCCAGCAGGTGAGGACAGAGGACATGGAGGGAGAGGAAACGGACAGATCCAAACCCCCAGCTTTTAGTTCCAGCTCCAGTGCTGTTCATCAGAGCAGCTGTTGAAACCAAAGGCCTGAATTTTTTCAGGCACATGCTGAAGAATATTTTTTTGTTTCTTTTCCTGGAGGCGTTCATGCCGTACCGACTGAACCTTAGCCTGTTTTGAACAGGTAGCTGCGATGCCTTTATCTCGTTTTTGAGAAAAATTGCCAGAGTTTGTTCTCTTGAATGAGGAAGAAGCAGAAACAGTTTAAAACTTTTTTTTTATGTTGGATTGTGGCCAGATAATCTCTCAACTTCCAAAACTCCCCACAGTTCCCCATGTTCCCAGTTCCCCATGTTCCCAGTTCCCCATGTTCCCAGTTCACTATGTTTAGTTTCTTATGTACTCAATTCCCAATGTTCCCAGTTTCTTGTTTCATATGTTCCCAGTTCTCTATATTGCCAGTTTCCTTTGTTGCCATTCTCTATGTTTACAGTTTCTTATGTACTCAGTTTCTTGTTTCTTGGCCTCTATGTTCCCAGTTCTCTGTGAATATTACAAGTTCCGTATACGTCACATTTCACATGTAACCAGTTCTCCGTTTCCAATTCCCAAACTTCCCAATTTCCAGTATTCTCACTTCCCTGTCTTTCCAATTCCCTATGTTACTAATTCCCTATGTTTTCAGTTTCCTTTGTACCCATTTCCCTATATTAAAAATTCCATATTTTCCCAGTTTCCTATGTTACTAGTTCCTTAGGTACCCTGTATCCAGTTCCCTATATTCCCAGTTCCCTATATTCCCAGTTCCCTGTCCATCTTCATGCATTTAATATTATAGACTTTTTTTTTTCCAAGAGATGTTTTTTGATCTACATGACTCACATCTTCCACCTCAACTCTGTTACAGAAAAAAAACCTCACACTGAATATTCCGACTCGCTCGCATGTCCTTTTGCATAACAACGACCAGCAAATGAGTAAATGTAAATGTCAGGTGGGTTTTCAACGAACAGAAATGCCTATCATTTTTTTTTTTTTTTTTGTCTGAAGCGTTATTCCCCCCCTCTATGGTACGATGATAAAGGACTTCAGGATTTCATCTCCGAACCTGCCACTTGTTCCGCGGCTGGATCTTCTCTCGCTCAGACTAAAGTGTCGGCCATTTAAATGAGACCGTCTACAAACGCCCCCCTCGTGATGATCCAGAGGCCGAGGCCGCCGGGAGTCTGGCGGGCAGCGTGGGTAATGTAGTACGTGCAGGCGCTGCTAGGCAGCGTGGGTATTCTAGTGCGGCGGTCTCAGCAGAGAGCCGGGGCTGCGTGACTCATCCCATTAACGGCTCTCTGGCTGCTTTCAGGCGGAGGCGAACCTGCTACACCTCCTCACTACAGAAAGAGCCTTTCTCACTCCTCTCACTCTGACTTCAACAGAGCCGAGATCCTGCCCAGCCGATCTGATGGAGGAGTAGAACCGTCTCCTGTCTCTGATCGAGAACCGGAGAACAGTCGAAGCAGAATATCTGCTGCTGCGCTACACACTGGGAATACCGTGTGACCCAGGAATAACAGAAAAGCGAGTTGTGATGTTTGGAATGAGTGTGTGCGCTGGTCTTTCTCCACATGCTTATACAGCTTTACCTTCAGCCACCTTCCCTTTCTGTGGTTAGCGTCCTCATGTTGGGAGATTTATGTGGTGTTTTCTGTCTAATGAACTTGAATTTAGTGCTTTAACATTTACGGAAGGAGTCTCCAGCGTCAGCGCTTTGTAACAATCCGAGGTAAAGTTTTCAGGCACCTTCAGGACAGAAGAGGTTACGCTTTGCGCTTTCTCAGGAACATGACAAACCTCTTTGAGCGAAAAAGCAGAGGATGGCGAAGGATAAGTTAAGCGATGTTTTTAGTGGATGTTTATCATCGTTAGATGTAACTATAAATGGATAATAGCGCGTGTGCAACTAAAAATATGTAAAACTGCGATCTCTGTACTATAAGAGGAAAAAGCACTATAGGACATGCTGTTATTGGAAAATACTTTCGGTAACAGTTACTCACCCTGTCACTGATTATTTTCCTATAGCAGCATGACACAGAGGGTTTTATTCCTTGCCTAACATGCACGATGTCCATAGCGACAGTAACTAAGCATGGGCGGGGCCTAGAATCAGTCAGTTAGTGCTGACAGTTAATGTCCTGACTTTCGTTCTTGTCCATCAGAGCGACGTACCGTTTTCTGGTTAATTAGGTAGAATTCACGTCTCATCCTCAGCTGATGAGTGGATTGGGTTTTTGTTTGTTTGTTTGTTTGTTTTAGGACAGACTTTTTTTTGTTGTTGTTGTTGTTAAATCAATAAACCAGAGCAGCACTTTCTGTCTCTTCTGTCGTTTTTGCAGCGTGTGATCATCACAGCCGCTGTACTCAGACCTGCAGTCATGGCTGACAGCGAGGACCCGCTCTAGACCCCCTCGCCTTCCAGAACCTCGTGGAAACACACACACACACACACACACACACACACACACTCCCTCTGAAGATCGGTTTCATCCTGCCTGAGAACGGACGTGTGGAACCAGAGAGGACGTGAGATCCATGAATTCCTCCAACACTCCAGGTGAGGCTCTCTCCGCTGCCGCGCTCAGCTCCGTTCCCATCGCAAACTGACCGCCGCTTCGGACGGCTGCTTTAAAACTCAACCCCGCGAAAGATTCTAACAATATCCCGCCATCCCACAGTCGCAATATTTCATATTTCATAGTCACAGTGTTTTCTGGAGGAAGTCCACAGATCATGTTCTCATGTTTGCGTTCTATTTAAAGTCTCCGCTTCAGCACACACGGAATCTCATCCTCGTCCCCTCGGCGCTGCCTTTCCATTTATACGTTTGCGCATTTATGCTTTCGGCTTTTATCTGCAATCAGAAGGAAAAATGTCATCGCTTCAGTCCTGCAGAGTGACGTCACATCTACTCACATTCCCTCTCTCCGAGGTCTCGTCACAGACCTCTGGACTTGTATTATTATTTTTGTATTTTCGACTCCTTTCTCGTTTGTTAAACGTGTCTAATCAAATATTCATGAAATGCTTGGAGATTTGTTCACGCGATGATCTCACGGGTGGGCGTCGCTGGTGCGGGAGTTAACAGATAACGGTCAGTTTTCACTGTTAGCTCCTACAAACAAAACAGTTTTTCTGACTCAGCGTTTTCCAGCCATACAACGACACGTTAATGAGAAATCCAGCGGATGCGTCGAAGCAAGCGCCGGACTCAACGTCCCAGAATGCAATGCAGTCGGCTGCGCTGTGAGTCCGGAGCGCGACGGCGTTGACTGCGGCGTTAGCGCGGAAGCTTTGGAGGCTGATCTGTTTGAGCAGAGTGTACAGATGAGAAGGCGAGAGCGCTGGACGGACTAAAGCGCCGCCGCATCGCTCTCTTTATCGCTCTGTTTGTGGGTAACGTCAGAAACTTGCGCATACCATATGAAGTTGTGATATATTTATCTGGATCCATTTTTAATTCTGAAGATCTATACGCAAGTCATTCAGGGCGGACTTTTTTTTTTTTTTTTTTATAAATTAATTTCGGGTTGTGTCCCAAATCTATAAATTGCGATGCGCGTTATTTTTTTTCCCCAGAACCTGCGAACACCGTGTATGCGTCGTTTCGGCAGTATTAATAACATCTTGCCGCTCGACCTTTCGCTGTTTTCCTGCTCCGTGTGTCCATTTCTGATTCACTTCTTCATTCAGCCACTCCAAACACACACACACACACACACACTCCGTCTCTCCTCCCTTCTCTGAGGTTTATAATTAGAAGCGGTGACGGCCGTGTAGACCTTTACTAACCTCCCGTCCCTTCGCTGACGTCGGTGAATGTCACTGTTTGCCGTGGCAACCCTGCGCTTCACTCCTCCGCTGCCCGAGGGCTGAACGCTCATTGGGCTGCTCGGCCCGGCTGACGCCACTCAGGGTACTCGTGTGTGTGTGTGTGTGTGTGTGTGTGTGTGTGTGTGTGTGTGTGTGTGTGTGTGTGTGTGTGTGAATGCATGTGTGTGTTCTCTCGTATGACATTTTGTTGCATGCACAAAACATCAGGTCAGTTAAGGGTTGTGTACAAGCAGCTTCATAATTATTGGCACCCTTGGGTAAAATGGTTAATTAGCGTAATCTCACACCGAAAATACAAAGCCCTTTTGTACATTTATTCTAAGGAAATAAAAAAAAAAAAAAGTGCAATTTAAAAAAAAAAACCAAAAAAACCCACTGGATCACAATTATTGGCACCCCTCCCGTTCCGATTTGAGCCTGATATAAGCGGTCATCGCTTATCAGTCCTCAGAATCCGAATGTCAGCTTCATCGGTCGTCGTTTGACGTGCGCCATGAAGCAAACAGCGAAGCAGCGCCGCATTTAAAAGATTAAAACGTTCATCAGAAACGCTGCTCTAAGCAAATCTGAAACATTCCTTTTTTGTGTTTTTTTTTTTTTTCTTTTACGGAATAATTTCAACCGTAGTAGCTTGTAGACTGTTCATCAAACAAGCTTCGGATTACATCTAGTAACACTTTTTCCACACTTCCGTTTCTTTATATATTCTCGTACAAACCAGCATTAAATTTTTTTAGATTACAGATTCTCCAAGTACTCTGTAGCGCTAAACAGGTGTAAGGAAACCGGTATTAAACGCTAACTAGCATGTTTCGTTGACATCAGCTTAAACAAAATGGCGGCGCGCTTCTACTGAGATGAGGAGCTGCAGGAAGATGATGATGATGATGATGAACATCTCACCCTCATGTTGGATAGGATTATATAATCCACAACTTTCAGTGCAAATAAAAGTCCCAAAGACTCGACTCAGCCCTGTGACAAGACAAGAAATACGTAGCTCAAAAATATCTACGCTACAGTGTCTAAGCTGTTGAATGCTTGATTCTGATTGGCCAGAAGGTGTTGATTAATTTTCTAGAACAGCAGCCCTGACTGTAGTGCAGCTGCAAGTCACAGGTTTATATTAATGCCCTCGTTCTAATACGTTATCGTTTCTATGGTAACAGCCCGTTCGCAGGGACTCGTACAGCAGACACTATGGTGAAGTTTCTGTAAGGAGATGTTTATTTAACATTTGTGGAAGGAGTCTCCAGTGTCAGAGGTAAAAGCTGTAACTTTAAGATTTCCAACATCTTTAAGACAGAGGAGTTTTTACGCTTCGTGGTTTTTCCGGTAACGTGATCACCTGCGTTTTAAAAAGACTGTTTATAGCTGCTATAACATAAATGAGAACAGGAACTAGATGTTCCACAAACTTCTCAACTTGTTCCAAACTTTTAACTAACGGAAATGTTTAACAGGCAGAGCTGCCCTTAGGCTTTTTACATTTTGTTTGTTTGTTTGTTTTTTTGGAGGTCTGGTTCTCCAAGCAAGGAGATAGTAACCACAGAGCCACGTGATGGTCCAGGAAGAAGAAGCAAGAAGGCTCGGCGTGTCCAGCCACGATAAGAGCTTTTTGTTGCGCTCAGGACACGTTGCACAGAAAATCACGGACTGTACCCAAAAAATACAAAAAGAACGTCTTTGACACAGTGTGTGCCTCACAGGAACTGGTCCTGTGTGATGGGGACGTTTATTAAGGCACATAAGAGTTGCTTCACGTGACCTTCCTCCAGTCTGAGCTGCAGAATTATGGCACAGTTGAAAGCGTCGTAAAAAAAACAAGAGGGTTACATAATCAGCATCTTTTACCTTTGGAGCGAGTTTTAGGATGTGCCGGATGCTTGATCTGAACCCTACTGTTATCCTAACCTAATTTAATAAAGACTAAATGCTGTTTAGTCTGTTTTATGACTATTCATTTTTACTAATTGACCAGTGGTGGATTGATCACCTTGTTAACGATGATTCATCGCTATTTTAGCCTGTTTTATTAGCCTGGTTAAATGCTGAGAATCAGCAGCCTTGAGCCAGTTCGGTGAGACCTACACGTCTGTTCGTCTTGTGAAGTTTGCAAGCAGCAACATGCTACAGGTTGGTCTCCGGTTGCATTTGGCCTCGTCCCAAACAGCACCCTAAAGTCCGCACTTTGGTGATGTCATTAACGAGTTAACAATCTCATATCGGTGGCAACAGAATTATATACCAAAACATGCACTAACATTTTACACATTTCCTCAGTGATAAAAGGCTGAAAAAGCTGCAGTGTCGGTTGAAATGATTTTTAATTTCAAACGGTCGTTGATAAACAGAGTGACGAGGAAAAAGGGGTGGGTCATTGTGTGCTGTAAATTTGCATATTCATGCGTATTCTTTGATGATTCATTGATACTTAATGAGGGTAAAAGTGTAGAGACGTTTCTACACCATTTTGTTTAGCAGTTTTTTGGTATTATATACATATACATACACTATGGTCAAAAGTATATGCGCCCCGACCATCAGACCCATATGTGGCTCTTCCCCAAACTGTTGCCACAAAATTTTAAGCACACAGTTGTATAGAGCGTCTTTACAAGAGGCCCAAACCTGTTCCAGCATGACGCCGCCCCTGTGCACAAAGCGAGCTCCATGAAGACATGGTGTGTGAAGGTTGGACTGGAAGAACTTGAGTGTCCTGCACAGAGCCCTGACCTCAACCCCACTGAACACCTTTGGGATGAACTGGAACACCGACTGCACCCCAGACCTCCTCGACATCCCAACATCAGCGCCTGATCTCACTAATGCTCTCGTAGCTGAATGAACACAAATCCTCACAGCCACGCTCCAACATCTAGTGGAAAGCTTTCCCAGAAGAGTGGAGCAAAAGGGGGAATAAATCTGGAATGAGATGTTCAACAAGCACATATGGGTGTGATGGTCAGGGGTGCACATACTTTTAGTCATATGGTGTATATTATTGGGATGTGAAATTGTCACACAGAAAGTTATATTCAGATCGTGATCTCGATCGGTTAGTGGGATTCGGGTGGAGAACAGCGTCGATCGTGTAGCATTTGCACTCGTGTAACTATTGAATTGCGAGAGAGCTAAGCTGTGAGTGAATTTTCGGAGTCAACGACCCAAATGCCTGCCTGGAGTGAGACGGAACAAGGAAGTCGGAATAAAAATCGGATAAACTGCGAGTGACGGATGTGTTTGCAGAAGCGCTTTCTTTAGAGCACTGCAGGGAGCTCGGCTTCTCCTTCCAGGTTGCCGTCATTATGTGCCTGTGTTAATATTTGAATCAGAGAAATAAATAAGTAAATGTATGTGTGTGTGTGTGTGTGTGTGTGTGTGTGTGTGTTATCTGCCCAGGCAGAGCGATGCAGCTGGTGCTGTGCGGCAGATGACTCATCGCCCTGCTCTGTTTGAGAAGAGAGAATCACTATGCTTCCTGTGTGTGTGTGTGTGTGTGTGTGTGTGTGTGTGTGTGTGTGTGTGTGTGTGTGTCTAAGCACGTAAATCCACACTTGGGATGCGAGTTCTTCTGTCTATACTTTGATATGAGTCATCACATGATTAAAAAGCTTGTGTGTGTGTGTGTGTGTGTGTGTGTGTGTGTGTGTAAGTCTGATGGACGTCTTGATGAAGACGGAGTTTAACACGTCGCTTGTTCCCGTGCAGTAAGATGCGGAGACGGTGTTGGAGATAAACACCGAGGGGAAAGAAGTTCACACCACACAGCCAGCTGACGCTTTCACTTCCTTTTTGACGCGTTCGGTAAAGACACACTTTATTTCTGGACCTGATTATTCATGCTAATTGGTTCTTGTGAACCCGATGATCTGGGTTTTACTGAAGCCCCTATTCAGACAGGATTAGTTTCACATGTCGAGCTGGAGGAGGTGCGGCCTGTGTAGCTGCGCAGAGCCACTGATTGGGGCGTGGCCAGTGTTTCTGTCAGTGTCATGTCAGAGTGAAAGAGGCGTGGCTTCTCTGTCTGTCATTGTCAATTCCAATGAAAGAGTTGTGACATTTGTACCTGTCAGAGCCATGGAAGTGGGTGTGGCCAATGTGTCTGTCAGTGTTACTTCCAGTGGAGGAGGCGTGGCCTGTGTACCTGTCAGTCCCAGTGAAGTACGTGTGGCCTCTGCATCTGTCAGTCCCAGGAAAGGAGGTGTGGCCTTTGTGTCTGTGAGTCGCAGTGAAGGAGGTGTGGCTTATGTGTCTGTGAGTTCCAGGAAAAGGGGGTGTGGCCTCTCCATCTGTCAGCTCTAGGAAAGGAGGTGTGGCCTGTGTGTCTGCCAGTCGCCATGAAGGAGGTGTGGCTTATGTGTCTGTGAGTTCCAGGAAAAGGGGGTGTGGCCTCTCCATCTGTCAGCTCTAGGAAAGGAGGTGTGGCCTTTGTGTCTGCCAGTCGCCATGAAGGAGGTGTGGCTTATGTGTCTGTGAGTTCCAGGAAAAGGGGGTGTGGCCTCTCCATCTGTCAGCTCTAGGAAAGGAGGTGTGGCCTTTGTGTCTGTGAGTCGCAGTGAAGGAGGTGTGGCTTATGTGTCTGTGAGTTCCAGGAAAAGGAGGTGTGGCCTCTCCATCTGTCAGCTCTAGGAAAGGAGGTGTGGCCTATGTGTCTGTCAGGTCCAGTGAAGGCCATAACACTTTTTCCTGATTAAATTAAATTGAATTAAATATCGAATCAGCACTAAATCGTATCACATTTGTTCATTTCCTGTTTTAAAAAAACACGTCCTTTATACATCAGTTTCTTTCATGTTAATGAGCTAATTAACCCGAGCTAACCGGGAGAAATCTCAGCTCAATTCCTCTTCAGAAATCAATAAGAAACGGAGAAATTAATTAGCAGATTTCCTTCTTCTTCTTCTTCTTTTTCTTCTCAGAGGTGACGAGAACAATGACAATAACAGAATAATGAATACCTTTTTTTTTTTTTTTTTTTTTTTTTTTTTTCCTCTGGCCAAATTAAAACAGTGGATTTGTCCCTCTGAGGATTCGTTAAAGCAGTCCGAGTTTTTCTGAGTGGGCGAGCACACACACACACACACACACACACACACGCGCTAGTGACGTCCTTTTTTGTTTTGCTGTTTGTAGACTAGTGCTTGTGTCCCTGTAGGACTCATGAAGGAAGGAGAGGAACAAAACAACAGCCCACAAAGTGCTGCCTTTAATCCAGATATCAATGACGCGGAGATAAATACTATATTTAAACGTCTTTCTGCACCTTACGTTTTAGACACGTTAAATATATCCGAGTGCTTCAGCGCTCTTCTGATGAAGGCTTTTCACGTGGGATCAGCGTTGCATCCGTCTCGGCTAATAAATCAAACGCTAGCTCTGTTTAGCAAAGCTGTCACTAAACTTAGCATGCAGGAGTCTAAAGCCATGTCGACCTTCTGGCCTTGCAGACTGGAAGCAACAGTTGGTGATGGTAACAGATAACTCATTAACGTTGTGCTGCAGAGTCAGAGGTACTCGGCGGAGTGATGGGCTGATCTTCTGAGTTTGGTCAGTTTAGGGGAATGCAGTAAACAACGTCTGAGGTGAAGCACCATACAAATGTCAGACCTATTTTTAGATGTGCCTTTCTGAAACCTTGTGAAGAAACAAAAGGTCCCTTAAACGTCTGAGGAAATAAAGTTCTGAAACCTTGTGAAGAAACAAAAGGTCCCTTAAACGTCTGAGGAAATAAAGTTCTGAAACCTTGTGAAGAGATGAAGGGTCCTGAAACCTTCTGAGGAAATCAAGAGATCTGGATCCTTCTAAGGAAGTAAGAAGTTCCAGGTTCTTCTGAGGAAATAAAGGTCTCTGGAATCTTTGATGAAATAAAGTGTCCTGGAAGAAATCAACGATCCTGGAAGCTTCTGAGGAATTATCAAATTCTGTAGTCTTCTGATTAAACAAAATAGTCCAAGAACCTTCTGAGGAATCCAGAAACCTTCTGAGTAATATAAAGGGACATGGAACCTTCTGAGGAAATATGGACTTTCAGATCTTCCTGAGCCAAGAAATAATTCTGTAACCTTCTGAAGAAATCCTGGAAATTGTGAAGAAATAAATGGTTCTGGAGCCATCTGATGAAATGAAGAGTTTCTGAGTAAACTTCTGAGTAAAGCTTTCTGAAACTTTCTTAAACTTCTAACCTTATAGGAAATATCCTTGAGAAGAAATAAAGCGTCCAGGAACCTTCTGAAGAAATAAAGCGTCCAGGAACCTTCTGAAGAAATAAAGCATCCAGGAACCTTGTGAAGAAATAAAGCGTCCAGGAACCTTGTGAAGAAATAAAGCGTCCAGGAACCTTCTGAGAAAACTAAAAAACTGAGGGGCCTTCTGAGGAAATAAAGTGTTTCTGTAACCTTCTGAGGAAATAAAGTGTTTCTGTAACCTTCTGAGGAAATCGAGAGTTCTGTGACCTTCTGTGGAAATCGAGAGCACTGGTGTGCCGCATGTCCTGTTTCTATAGAGACCTTTTAGAGCTATACCTGTGGATACGGCGTGCGTGTAAATGACGTTAGCGCTGTAGAACACTGCAGTTCGTTGTGTTTTAAATAAACCTCAATAAAGCGCGCGCTGCCCTCCCCCCGCCTTCCTCCTGCCAAATATACCTCAGCTCACGTCAGAAAGCCTGAAAGGTAGATCCGCCTGGAAATAACGGTGTGTGTGTGGTGCGAGTTGAGGCTGTGAGGAGTGTGTGTGTGTGTGTGTGTGTGTGTGTGTGTGCGTGTGTGTGTGCGTGTGTGTTACTCGGCCCGGTTCTCGTCTCATCACTCATCTCGCCGGTGCAGTCCAAACACTCGGCTCGTTGATGCGGGAGGGAAAAGGGTGACGTAGGGGTTAATAAACATCCCGGACCACACTGATGGGTCTGATCACAGGTGTGTGTGTGTTTGTGTGTGTTTGTGTGTGTGTGTGTGTGTGTGTGTGTGTGTGTGTGTGTGTGTGGCGGGGGAAGGGTGTCATGGATGGCAGCAGATCAGAGGAATATGTAATGACTGACAGAAAGTACACAATCAAAATGGCCTCCTCTCTCTCTATTTTTAACTCTCTCTTTCTGTCTCTCTTTCTCTGTCTCTTTCGTTTTTCTATCTCTCTTTCTCCTCTGCCTCTCTCTCTTTCCGTCTCTCTTTCTCTGTGTCTCTGTTTCGTTTTTCTGTCTCTTTGTCGCTTTCTCTTCCTGTCTCTCTCTTTCTGTCTCTCTCTCTTTCTTTTTCTGTGTTCCTCTATCTCTTCCTGTCTATCTCCGTCTCTACCCTTTTTTTTTCTTTTTAAACCTGTCTCTCTTGATTCGACAGAGCGTAGCCTACATCGAAGGACCGATTTACTGATTTCACTGCTGTTCTGGGACGAGTCTAAAGAAAGGTGCCTGAATCTTCCGAGTGAGGGAAGAATGCAGTAACCTTCTAAGGAAAGAAAGAATTCCAGACCTTTCTAAGGAACGAAAGAAATAAAGAGTTCCCAGATCCTCTCCGTAACCTTCTAAAGAAAGGGTTCCAGAACATTCCGAGGAAATGATATGGTCCTGGAACCTTCTGAGGTAGTAAAGCATTCCCGAACCCTTTTGAGAGAAGAATCTTTGAACGAGCGAAGAATCCCGGAAACTTCCGAGTGAACCATGGAAACCTAAAATAAAATGTTTAGGAATCTTATGAGGAATTAAAGACTCGTGAGCTAATAAAAAGTTTTGTTCCCTCGCTTTACGAGTCACGAGAATAACTGGCGTTAGCGTGCGCGCGCTTCGTTTCAGCTAAGTTAGCTAGACGGATTTCTCTGCAAGCGCTAACTAGCCACATTAGCTCGCTAGCTTACGTCCTTAAGCAAGAAAGGCAACTATTTAGATTAAAAAATGACTTTGTGACCTTTGTGCTGTAAGTATGGCGCTTGTATTTGTGTGACCTTTGTGCTGCGAGGTTCTGCCTGGGTTACGGTTTAATGGCAGATACAGTAGAACTCTTTGAGCCTTTTAAGCTCTCTGAGCTTTTCTTTATTATTATTTTTTTTTCTTTTGCACATATTTTTATTTAATCATTAATAAACCGGAGTTAAAGTAGAGCTCAGGGTCGGGTGATGTCATGAACCTTGTATCATGCAGCCGCACCTAACAGTAACGGGTTTTACACACACACACACACACACACACACACACACACACACACACACACACACACAAAGTCTGCAACGTGTTGTTTTACACATGACCGTGTGTGTGTGTGTGTGTGTGTGCGCGCGCTCTCTGTCAGAGTCGCCCTTTGATCTCCGGCGGCTCTCGAGCCCGTTTTAACCGCAGTGGTCATGACAACGGCTGCTGCTAAGAATACAGCGACGTGGAGACCTAATTTAGACCCGCTTCTAGTTTTATCCTCTTTTCCAGCGATCCGGGACCAGCTGCTTCCACTCCCACTCTCCCCCTCCCCCAAAAAAAACCCAAAAAAACAGAAGCGGTGGAGACGTTCACTGCACGTGTCGCAAGTTGTTGTTGTTTACGCTCGAACATAAACAACAACGTGGTGCTAACGTGTTTTTTTTTTGTTTTGTTTTACTTTGTCGCAATGTTTTCTTTTTATTTTAATGTAACGTTCGTAAAGGTAAAAGTTCGGAAACAGAAACTATAGAGCTATAGATCGGACTTATCTTTACGTTCAGTTAGCTTGTGTGTGTTTTGAAGCCACGCCCCCTTTTTGCTAACGTGTAAGAAAAAGAACCGAAACATCACAGTAAAAGCACAAAATAATGTCAGTGGCATGTTGCTGAGAATATTACATACTGAGAAATATGTCTAAATATGTCAGATAAAATAGGACACGAGTGTGTATTTTGAAACACAGCTAATAAACTAGTTTTAAAAAAAGAAATGGATTAACGTGAACGATGAAATAAGTGAATTAAGCCGATATTTTACTTCTCTGTCGTTATGATTTTGCAGCGTGCGTGTTCTCGTCATCGTACGTTGAGAAGGCACAGACAGCTGAGTGGACGGTGAAAGCCTCCTGACCCGTGTGTGTGTGTGAGTGTGTGTGTGTGTGTGTGTGTGTGTGTGTGTGTGTGTGTGTGTGTGTGTGTGATATTGACCTCTGTGTTTGCTGTAGCCGAGCTGCTGACGCACGTTTACTGTGTGACAGGGCAGCACTCCTGCTCCGGGTGAATGATGATGACGCACAAAAATAACACACCGACACCGTGTTAATATTCATTTACACGCAGTTCTGGAGATCTGGATTCCGATTGGTCAGAAGGTATTGATTCATTTTCTCTGACAGTAGTGCAGTAATCTCTGATACGGTGACGTTTTCTGTAAGGAGACGTTTATGTAACGTGTATGGAAGGAGTCTCCAGTGTCAGCGCTTTGCAGCAGTCAGAGGTGAAGCTGTAGCTTTACGTTTTCCGGCGTCTTCAGGACGGAGGAGTTTACGCTTTGCGGTTTCTCAGTAACATGACAAGCTGCGTTTTTTGGGGGTTTTTTTTTGTCTCGTTGTCTTGAAGAGAGAGAAAAGAGAAGCCGGTGAGCGAACGACTGTTTATAGCTGCTATAACGTAAGTGAGAACACGAAGTAACTTGTTTCGCGGATGTTCCACAACAATCTAGTCTAATTTGCATATTTTGTGATGTCACAATTGCAAGAGCTGTATTGCAATAGCAATGATTGTACAGGTCTTAATAGCGTCTGTGTGTGTGTGTGTGTGTGTGTGTGTGCGCGCGTGTGTGTGTGTGTGCGCGTGTGTGTTGTGGCCGCAGTGCTCTTGTTCGATTTCGCTTTAATTGCATGATATGATAGAGTCCATCCTCCATTCCTCCCTTGAGAGAAAGAATTCCTCTCATTCTTTCTCTCTCCCCTATTTCTCTCATTTCCTCTCTCTTTCTCTCTCTTCTTTCGCTCTCTCTCTCTCTTTCTCTATCTCTCCTTTCTCTGTATCCCTGTCTTTCTTCCTTTCTCGTTCTGTCTTTCTCCATCTTTCTCACTCTCTCCCTTTCCCTGTGTAGCCCAGTCGTCTCCTCTCTCTTTCACCCTCTTTCTTATTCCTTCTCTGCATCTCATTTTCTCTCTCTCTCTCCCCCCCCCTCTCTCTCCCTCTCTGTCTCAGTTTAGCTTGCTCTCTCCTTCCCTCATGCCATCTCTTTCTCCATCTCTCTCCCTCTTTCTCACCCTCTCTCCCCTCCCTCACTTTTCTCTTGCTTGCACTCTTTGACATTCTCTCTCTCTCTCTCTCTCTCTCTCCATTTCTCTTGCTCTAACACACTCTCTCTCCTTTAACACTCTCTTGTTCTTTCCCCCCCCCCCCCCCTGCTCCAGTCAAGCGTTCAGCTCCCGTCTCTATTTATATCGTAGTCCCTCCCCTCCCCTGTCGCTCGGCAGCTATTTCCAGCTCCGTGAAGCAGCCCAGTCTGTTTGTAAACGCCGCCGCTCCGCTCTCTCTCTCTCTCGCTCTCTCTCTCTCTCACATCTCTCTCTCACTCGCTCCTTTGCCACACACACAGCAAGGGGAAGGTGTGGGCAACAATCTGAATGACCAGAGGACAGGAAAGCGGAGGCTGGTTTGACTTCAGGCTGCGCGTTTGAACAACTCAACTGGTGTTTGATAGACTGGAGCAGGACGAGAGATCGACGCTTCCTCTCTCTCTCTCTCTCTCTCTCTCTCTCTCTCTCTCTGGAGGCATGCAGCCAGTCTCTGGAGTCAGGACAGTCTGAACCAGAGATCTGCTCCGGACCCTCGACAGGATTGTACAGCGCAGCGTGTTAATTCTCCGTGTGAAGCGGTGTGAATCTGTCACACTGAGCAGGCTTTATTCAGAGCGCTCGAGCGATCATGGGACTAGCGGACAAAGTCAGCGACTCGTTACTTTCTCAGTGTGAATTAACGGATTAAAGCAAGGCGCTGGCATTTCGGGGATCTGTTTCCTTCCCTCAAAACGCCGGCTCTTTATTTTTCCACACTCAAATGCTGATTCGGCTCTCGGACTTCTTTGCGAGTCGTCCCTCGGCGTATCCGTTCGTCTGTGGGCGGTGCCGCTGCCCGGCATGCTTTTGAAGCCGACCGTGCCGGGGCTGTGCGCCATGTTGCAGACCATCTACGAGACTGAATCCTGTTTCTCTTCGGACAGCACGAGCGGCACCAGCATGCCCAGCACGGGTGAGTGTGACTGGGGCGAGACCACAGCCGGGGAAAGGGGCGAGAGAGAAACAAAAAAAAAATGGGGTTAGTGATGGACGGGATTTAAACGGAGACGCTTGACGCTTGTGTTTTGCCGTTGCTCGGCTTCGCTTTTTGAAGTTCTGTGTGTTTGTATCTTGTTTGTCTTGTCGTTGCTTGGTTTTGTTACAGCTAAACTGAATGTTTGTAACCTGCCAGATGTTAATGGGCAAAAAAAACAAAAAAGAAGGGGCAAACTTTCGGGCAGGCTTTTTAATCCAAGCGGTATTCCCGACACAAATCGAGCTCATAAAATCTAATGACATTTAGTAATAATCTGGAGTGCAGTATTTACAAGCCTTTTTTATTTTTACATTTTTTTTCCCCCCAGAATTAAAAAAAGAGTCACTTTTACATCCATCATTGTTTCACGATCACAATCCTCATGACGTAGTTAAATCATGAAATCACTGGGATTCCTCAGCTAATTATTAACCAATTACTAACCAGTGTTGGCGAAGGAATTTGTCGGAATACGGATGGGGAACACGTCCCGCATCCGCCCCCGAAGTCGTCGTAGTCCAAGGTGCGTCATCGGAAAGGGGGTTTCCCGGCGTTCCAACCGGGAATTCTTGCTCTAGAGACGACCGAGTCCGTACTGTACGAAGCGACTGCACGTATTTACAATACTGTATAGATGGTTGCATTTTTTATTTTGGCTGGACTTGTTTTACCAGAAACGGATGCGCTTGTCGTGTCGGACCGGCGTACTTTAATACGGCTCTATGATTAACGACATCTAACGCTTCGCTTGGAGAAAAACCTCCGCGGGGCGCGATAGAAAAACCTAAACCCGGACGGTCAGCTGATTCGACATCATGATGTTTGTGTGTTTCAAATGTCAATACAGGTGCCCTGATTTACCTGCTAAATGTAGTTCAGACAGATGTTTAGCGTGCAAATAACCTGCGGAGATCCGTAAATAAACGCACCTACAGCGCCTAGCCTTTACTTTTTCTTCTCGTTTTTTGAAAAAGCAGAGCTGTTCCTTGGCTGTTCCTTGTGCCGAATCGTGTCATGCTGTGATCTTATTCTTATGCGCTTCCACTTCGGGTTTCCGGTTAAACGGATCTAACAACTCTCTGCGCTGTTCCTTGTTTCCTGTTGCTGCCACGTCACAATCGGGATTCTTGCACAGTGGAATTTTGAAATTTAAAGGCGCCGACTTTGGTGTTCGTTGACCGCGTGCATGTCGTAACGTACTGAAAGGTTTCTAAGTCTCTGATTTACTAATTTGGCGTTTAAGAAAGCGGTTTAAGAAGAGTAATTGCATAAATTACTTCGGCAAGTCCTGGTCTCTCGAAAGAGCCAGACTGAAAAGAAATTGTTGCCACGTGTACACAGCTGTGCGTCCTGCGTTACGTCGATTAAAGGTTGCATCAAAAAACTGTACAAAATACATTTTGAATATAACACAAAAGAACGTATGTTTATTTCTACAGTTAAAAAAAAAAAAAAAAAACCCTGTTAGCATCAGTGGTGCGATTGCGTAGCGAGTTTCTAACATGAAACCTAGTGAATGGACTTCTGCAAATTTAATACCTGTTTTTAGGTTGTACCGATTTGTTTCCTAGGTTGCAGTAAACCACATCGTGGATGGAAAAACGAATCAGTTTGCATCGACTCCGCGTTATATTCTACATCTTTAGGCATAAACGCTCCAAACTGCGTTCATATTTATTAAGGACGACGAGAAACTGGACAACACGTGGCATTTTGTGAAAGATAGAATCCTCCATTGTTAGCAAGTCAGCGTGCACGTTTATTTTTGTTGTTTGTTTTTTTTTTTCATGCTCAAACCTTTTAGTAAATCAGGGCTTCAGTGTCACACATGGCTTGGAGAAATGAATCCGTTTACACTTATAACATGTGGCTAATATTCTGAATCTTGCGATCTCAGATTGCCTGCCGTGATGAAGTGTAAACAGAAAACTGGACAGACAGACTTCGCTTATCACGTCCAACCTCCCTCCCTCCCTCCCTCCCTCCGAATTTCTGAGAATCGTACAGTTGTGCTCACGTCTCTCACGTGTTCTTGAGTGAGCTGATCTCAGCAACCAGAGAGTTTAGATCAGAACACGTCCTCCCACGTCCTCCCACATCCTCCCGTACCATGCATGCGGCACCTGTTTAAATAACGCGAGCGCTCCGAGGGAAGCCGCTGTGCTCTGGCTCTGATCTGAGACCAGCTGTGGAACCACCACGGGATTTGGATTGCATCTCCGAAATACCTTCTCTGTGGTAATCATGGTCAGGTGCAGGTGTTTGGTTTCATGTCTGTGTTCATACTGATGCTCAGATTTTGGTTTGAGTGACTTCTAGCAAATTCCACCGTTCTTTTTTTTTTTTTTTTTTTTTCTCCTCCTCACTTGAATTTGCACTTCTGCTCCAAGGTGACGAACTCTTCTAAGAATCCAAAGTGCTTTATGGAGAGAACTTCTGAGACTGTGATGGGAAGATACATCCGGCCTGTGAGACTCGGAATCGGAAGCTTAGAGAATGATGAAATGCTGAGGCTTTTCTTAAAATAGACGTCTCAAGGGGGTCCAAGTATGAAGAAAGGCAAGGAGAAAAACTTTTTTTTTTTTTTTTTTCCTGAAGGTTGGATTTTGTGAAAAGTGCTCCATGGTCTCAGTTGTAACCGGCTGTACCAGGTGACATGTTCACATAGCAGGTTATTTAAACCTGCCCGACTCAGCAGTGCTCATTCAGCCGTCGAGATTCTGCGCCAGAGACCCGAAGGTCGTGAGTTTAAGCACTCGCTCGCAAGCGAAGTCCTGGGAACGTTTCCGGGTTGTAGAGTTAAAACCACTGCAGCAACTGGTCATAAGCTGAAGTTAAACTACAACAGCACACAGGTCAAGTCAAATTTGTAGGCTGTTTCTATGGTAACCGTGCAGCATATTAGCCAGTTTGTCACATCTGTGATATTTATAGGCTCTTAGGCTAGAGAAGGGTTCCTCTGGGTTCTCCGGTTTACTCCCACTTTGCAAAAACATGCCAGTGATTTGTAAATCGCCCCTAGTTGTCAGTGAGCGTGTAAATGTGTGTGTGGTGTCTCATCCAGTGTGTATTCCCTCCTCACACCCAGTGTTTCCGGGATAGGACGTGGATCCACCACAGCCCTGACCAGGATACAGAGTTTACTGCAGGTGAACGAAGGAACAAATGAATCGGATCGGAAGTTAACTATGGAGTCGTCGTGCGAGCCAGACTTTTACCACATGGCCCTAAAGAGTACGGCCGAGATGCGTCTACTCTCACAGGAAGAGGACATTCTGACTGACCGAGGACCTGCCACAGAAGCTTTTTGGAGGCCAAATGTTGGCGAGATGATCTAGACACCTCTGGATTAACTCGATGACGAAATCCCGTGAGCGTTTTTTTCAACCCGGGGAACGGTACATTTGCTCCGGAAAAAGCTCATTGTCACAGTGTTTGAGTTTCTTTTCCCCTCAGAAAATGGGAATAGCCAATCACATTGCAGTTTGTATGATTCTGAAGCTTGTGGCCAGATCAGTGTACAATA
The DNA here is from genome assembly GCA_022985145.1 of Pangasius djambal. Taxonomy (NCBI): domain Eukaryota; kingdom Metazoa; phylum Chordata; class Actinopteri; order Siluriformes; family Pangasiidae; genus Pangasius; species Pangasius djambal. The sequence continues at coordinate 2,289,574 of CM040997.1, forward strand.
AGTAAAGACTGCGTCACGAGCCATGGGCGGAGTCTGAGGCTTGGAGTAGGTAGGGATTAGCTGGTTGTAGTGTGTGTACGCACATAGCAACGGGCAAATGTGTTGGTCTGGCGAGACCCTGAACCCTCAGAAGAGTCGCTTTGTATGCGATCTGCTAAAACCATAAATGTAAATTTACGTAAAATGTAAAATTCGTACACATACTGTACAAATTACACAGCATCAGCACTTTTCCCCACCGTGATCCAAACTCTGTCAACAGCCCTGTTAGCGACTCGGCTAGCACATCTCTGTATCTCTTCATGAGTCAGCACGTCTTTTCTGTCACTTTCTGACAGCACCTACTTCAGTGGCAAGCGCTTTTCAGCGACTCGGACCATGTGGGTGAACCCTCTGAAAAGCTCTGGTGCTCGGAATTTAGTTTTTATCCTGTTTTTTTTTTTTTTTTGCTCATAACACACCTGAAGCTAAAGAGCGAGAGCCGGTAGGAGATCGATCAGCTGGTTAAAGTGTGTCGCGAGATTGAATTTGATTGTGTAAAAAAAAGCAAAAAAAAAAAATAAACAACCTCGTCTGGATTTAACTTTTTTAAAATCACGTCGCACAAACAAGAGGAGGAAAAGGGGGTGGGGCTAAAGTCGTCATATTGTGATGATATCGATCTCGTGATAAAATCTGTCATAATACACTTTTCTGAGATATCGATGATATCCTGGTATCTTTATCTTTTTTATTTATTTATTTTTTTTCTACATTTTATAAATTAGTTACAAACTAATTCAAATAATCTGGAAGCAGCTGATGTGATGTTAAAATTATTTTTAAAAAAAATAAAAAATCCTAAAAATTGTATAATGTAAATAAAACTTTTTTCTTGTTGTCAGTATTAAATATGTTTTCATATAAATTATGTATTAAATAAATATATATTAAATATAAAATATTTATTAAATATAATGTGTATATTATAGAAAATATTAATAATTATTTTCTAAAAAAAAGATATTTTAGTAATAAATTAATTTTTGAAGGCATTAAATAATCCATTAAAGAGTCTTTTTTTTTTTTTTATTTATTATTTTTTTCACGATACACGATTTTAACATCTTTACAATATCGCCACTTTACCGTCGTATCGCCGAGACTTGGGGGGAAGAAGCTGCTTTTTCTGTCAGTTATTCTGTAAATAATGTATTTCTTTACGTAAAAAAAAACTTTAAATGAATGTTTTTCAAAAACAGGAAATATACAGATGATAAATAAATTTTAAGTAATAAATGATTTCATTATTAGTTTATTAATGAAATTTATGATTTAAGCGTTTAATTATTTATAAATCGTTTCGGGAATGTATTTCCAGCTCTATATACATATCATTTCCATAAAGGAGTGAGATTACCCTGCACGCACGCCGGCTGCAATTCCGCTCGCTCGGATCGTCGTCCCTGGAACACCAGGCCTGTTAGACGCCTGACATTTGGTAGGAAGGAATTTATTCATTTATTTAATGCAGGAGCTGAACAGATGGCCCTGTGTTGGTCCGGGCATGTAGCGCAGAGTTACCGGAATAAAAAATCTGAATGTGTGACGTATAAATTTAGACGGCTGATCCGGGATCAGTTGCTCAGTGGGTGGCTAATCTCATTTCAGGATGTGTTGGAGTTGGTAAATAAGCCTCGCTCAGCACAGGAAGCGTTTTAATGAAACAAACCTCGCTTATGCAACGCGGATCTGCGCTAATCTTTATGGATTAGCCACGCTGACCCGATGACTGACCGCTCCGTCCGCTCGTCGTTTTCCACTCACACCTCCAGCTTCAGCGTAATGAGAGCAATCAGGCGGTTTAGATAAAGAGGAAAAGGCGGTTCCAGTGTAACACACATGCGGAAGACAGATTCTAAATGTTTAGCTTATGATTAAATGCGGCGCGTCCACGGCGAACGTGTACAATCATATCACGGCATCCTGAATCCATAGAAAACTAAATGTCCACTTTTTGTTTTCTTTTGTTTATGACCATTAAACGTTCATCACATTCCATCCATTAATGTTTTTTTTTAAAATTCACGTTAGCATTTAACTAGCGTTAATGACCCGCCTTATTTTTAATAACTCGTTACTTTTGCATTCATTTTTAACGTTAGTTTTTGTCATTGTATATTTTTGTATAATATATTTTTATATTTTGTTTCATATATATATATATATATATATATATATATATATATATATATATATATATATATATAGTTATTATTTTCATTTTTTTGTCACTGCTATTAATTGTTGCAGTTTTATTATTTTATTAATTTTATTAAACATTTCCACGACACGTATCATAATATTTATTTAAGTTTTTACTTGATTTTGTTCCATTAAAAAAAATACTTGTCTGATACTTTATTTCATTTCTACAAAAATGCATAAATTTTTATTTTGTATATATAAAAAAAAAGTAATTAAAAATAAATGAATAATATTTAACGCTAAAAGGAGCATCAGCTCCGCTGTTTTGAGTCAGTTTGTAATTATGAAAAAAAAAATGATAACTGTAATTTTTGTAATTATAAAAAAATTGATAAAAATATATCATATATATATATATACATATATATATACACCCAGAACTGACCCCGATGTACCCCGAGGTTTGTTAAAAACTACCAGCAAAACAGCGCTTTAAAAAAAAAACTGTTTAGTGATACTTTTATTTTCATACCTACAAAAATTATTTAAGGGATGATACTTTTTTAATGATTCAATACAACATTTTATTATCAAATAAGTTGCTTCTAACCATTTTTTAAAAAAAATAATAAAAAAAAAAGTCACGGTGAAGCTGCAATATCTGAGGAATGTTTATCGTGGTATCGTTATTATATCGGAATATCACTCAGCCCTTTACCTTTTCTTTCTTAAAAGCTGCGTCTGCTCTGATGAGAACGGTTCGTCTCATGTCCGGTGATGTCACAGCGATGTCACTGCGATGTCACTGCGTGGTCCTTACGTCCCGTTAAGAAGCTCTCTCGCTCGTTCGCTCGCGCCTCGGGCACAACGTGCCGCGTTGATCGCGCCTTTTTGTTTTTTGTTGCTCGCAGATTCCCCGGTCGGCGCAGCAGTGATGATGTCAGAAGCGTTTTGCCGTCTCTGAGAGCAGCGAGCGCCGAGACTGGGGCCTCGTGTAACACACATTCCGGTGTTTTTATGGGCCTCCGGGAAGAGAAACTGTTATTTTGGGACCTTCAGAAAGTGGAATTGTTGAATCATGTAGTGAAGGTTGAAGCTCTACTCAATTTTTTTATTTTTTTGGAAATGAATATTCAGCATGTAGGAAAAGCTCTTATGAAGGATGTGTAATGGTTCTGATAATGGTGTAATAAAAAAAAGAAATGTGAGCTACGGCTGCAGCGCTCACCTAAAACCCACCAGCAGGAGGTGACCTCAAATATGGCAGCGGTGACGATGAAACGTAAACAAAACAGGAAAAAAAACTCCTCATTACTTTAAGCTCATTTCGAACAGTGTTCGTGTTTACGGGAGGAATGACCTTCAATCCGGGAGACTGATGACGTAAGCAGCATCGTATTTAGTGATTTTCATCGATCGCAGATCTGTCGTTAGAGGATCTTCATCGTTTAATCAGCGATCACGCAAACGCGCGTTTTCACAGCATTCTGACTGTTTTATTCGCATTTCATACAGTGTAGAAGGTGCAGAACCTGCTAGAGGATGAGAAGCATGTCTTAAGAGAGCGTTACGCTGTGAAATTTCCGATACGACACGTGCGCTCCAGCCTCTCCAGAGCTCTTCAGGAGCACCAGATCAGGCCGTGCTGACGTTTCTCACGGGCCATTAAGCGGAAGAGTGACCACGTGCGCATGCTGACCCGATTACCCTTGATGCACAATTCTGATATTTTGATAATAATTCCATTTTATTTATTTATTTATTTATTTTTAATCGCGCCTGTTTACATGGACGCAAGCGGTGACGCATTTCCGATTCCCGTGTTTGACATCATTCCGGAGCCAAAATGCGCTCGGCTACAAACAGCAACTTTTAAACCAGTGTCATCAGCGTGACTGCACAAAATTTTAACCCAAAATTCACAGTCAGTTTTTTAATAAAAAGCCCCATAAAGTAAGAAACGTAAGACATCGATAATATGATATCTCTAAAACGACTTTTATATCACGTGATGTAATTTATCGCGATACTGATGTCATCGTCTTATCGCCCCTGCCCCAGACTGATAAGATGGATACGTTTGTTTAATCAGGACGGCGCCGACGAGTCCTCGTGATTCACGTGTGTCTTCTGAGCACCAGGTTGTGAGTGTTAGACTAGCTGAGATAGCAGTGAGCGAGCAGGACGAGCAGATGTGAGCGTTTATACGTGATGTCATATAACCAGGCTTTTGGCTGTCATGATCCGAGCCTTTTTTACGCGTACGCGACAACATCCGATGTGTTAAATCCCCCTCTAAAAACCCGTCTGTTAATGTTGGCCTACTGCGTCTGATCCGATTTGTAATTTCGACCTGGTTTTAGCTGCGTGCTGAAAAGTGATCTCGAGTGTTTTGAGAGGTAAAATCGGAGCTGGCTGGTGATGTAAATGCAGCCATGGAGACTTCTTTAACCGGGTGCTGTTGTTGTTTGTACGATGCAGCTAAATGAAGAAGGTCTAAATTTAGCGTCGCTGTTCTCGGCCCGATGTTCCTGCTCTATTTTTTTTTTTTTTTTTTTTGGGGCTCATATTGTTTGCCAAGTCCTCGCTGCCTGAACCTCACATTACCTAAACTCCAAACCAGCCTCGAATCTGCTGTCGGCTCTGTGATATTCCAGTTTTTATTTATTTGTTTGTTTGTTTGTTTGTTTGTTTGTCATCTTTTCATTCTTCGGGAGATTTCTGTTAGAGCTTATTTATTTATTTAGTTATTTAGTTTTCAAAAAGTAGATTCTTCCTTTTCATCTATTCATTTTTTCGGAGATTTCTGTTCGCATTCATTTGTTTTTGTTTGTTTGTCTCTCTGTTTGTTTATTTAACATTTTTCAGAAAGCGGTTTGTTATTTTTTCACCTTTTCATTTTTCGGAGGTTTCTGTTAGCTTTTTTTTTTTTTTTAATTAATTTATTTATTCATTTCTTTCTTTCTTTCTTTTCTTTATTTTTCATTTTTCGCTTAGTATTTCCTTTTTCGTTTTATTTCACGCTGTTCTGTTGGGAATTTGGAGTTTTGTATGTGGCTGTAGAAAAGAAGCGTCTTTGGCTGTACAGTCGCGATGTTGCCGCCGTCGCCTCCGGCGTGACGCGAGCAGAGTGCCGGCGCCGCGGCCGGTTCCGAGGTGAGTGCCGTTCCTCGCGTAGTGCTGGCGTTAAACGCAGGACGTCGGGAACAGAGCACCACGACCCTGAATCCTCCCTGCAGAAAGGAAAGCTCAGTGGTTTCTCAGCGTCTCTGCTTTTTTTCGTATGATCTATTACGAGGAGTTATGCGAGCCCGGGCCCGAGCTGGCAGGCCGCTGTATTTCTGGACTCGCTGGTGTTTTTATAGAAAGGCTTCTGGCTCGATATATAAATAAATAAGTGTGTATATATATATATACAGGTGAGAGGTGAGAACCTCAGCGCTGCTCGGCTCCTGTACAGATCCCCACTGAGACGCTCTGCCCTCACTGCGCTGTTATAAATTACACGAAATCCACGGCGAGGGGCGGGTTTATAGCGCAGGGGCGGGGCTACGACTCCTGAACCTCTCCTTGAGAAAAGCTTAGACTTCCAGCGTTCCCTGTTTATCCCACTGATGCCTCCAGGACACGCCCGTCCTTACACCCGCCTCAGCGTTTACGCAGCCTGACTCCGAATACAGGGGTGTGACCGTGAACGCTAAACACATGCAGCAGGCGCAGTGTGTTTGGTTTTATTTAAAAAAAATAAATAAATAAAAAAATTTAAAAAAAAAGTTTTTCTTTTGAATGCACTTTAGTTTTTGGCACGTTTATTGCTTTAGAGATATTTTTATTTTAGTAAGTTAAACATTTTGTAAGTTTTTTTTTTGTTTGTTTTTGTTTGTTTTTGTTTTTTCAGCAATATTTTTTTTTTGTATTTTTAAAAAAATTATTTTTTTCTTTTCTTTTCTTTTCTTTCAGAATTAAAATAGTTTTAGTAACTTGTTAAAAAGCTCTCTTTGTTTCTGAGTAGTTTTTGTGGGCTTAGAGAGAGTTGTATCGTAGTAATATTGTAGCTTTCTGTTTGCTTTTATTGTAGAAAATAATTCTTATTTCAGTCCAGTGTTTTTGAAGGTTTCGATTTTTTTCTTAAAGTAATATTTATTTTTATATAAATTACATTCTATTATGTTAGTAGTCTTATAAGTTCTTCCTAGCTGTTTGTAATAGTTTTAGTTTTTTTTTTTTTTTTCTTTTTTATAAAAAATTTTTATATTAAAATTTTTTTTAAGAAATCTTTAAAAAAATTTTCTTAAACATTTTTGTTTTTATTTTCAGTATTTTATTTGATATTTTTTTCCTTTATTTTCAGTAGTTACGGAGACAGATTTTTCTAAACTGAGTCTCATGAATGTCGCAAAACAAAAAATATGCTTTTTGTTTGTTTGTTTATTTATTTATTTACGTACTTAGTTACTTACTTACTTATTTTTTTATTTTTTTATTTATTTATTTATTTCAAGATCACTGTGTACGCTAAGTCCAGTGTTTCGAAGGTTTTTCTTTTAAACGAATTTTTTTTATTTTTACATAATACATTTTCGATACAGTTTAGTTTTAGCTGCTTTGTAGTGTAGTTTTATAAGCTTCTCTTTTGTTTAACTTTTGTTTTGTTTTGATATTTTTAGTTTTATTTTTAGTACTTCTGGAGACAGAAGCCAGAACCAAATGTAGCGAATAATTCGCACGTTGTTTTTTTGTTTTTTTTTATTTATTTCAGTTTTGGAAACTAGTATTTGTATAGTATCATATGCTAATATTTGTTCAGATGCAATTCTTAAATTGAATTTAATGGTAGAATTTTATTTTAATCCTACTTTTTGTTTTTAAAACCAAGGCATAGCTACTAGGACAAAACCGCCATTTAATCTTTTAAGCTTTTTAATCACAGAATTTTCTGCACAAGCTATAGGATATAATCAGAGCTTCTCATACGCTTGTGACATCATCATACGCCAACCAATAGTGTCTTATCGCACTTCATCTTATTGTAGGATAAAATGTTGCTTTTTGGAGGAGTGTAGAGGGAAAAAATCTCTCCTTAACGAAGCTGAATTCCGTAGATTATAATCGTAGATTTTATTTTGGCGTAATCCCTTTGAGAGGAGAGGAAGCTGGGTTACAGAGGGAATCTCTTCTAACCGTGTGTGTGTGTGTGTGTGTGTGTGTGTGTGTGGGAGGTTGGGCCGAGCTCCCGCCTACACGCACTGCGAGTGTGAGAGCCGATACTGTCTGTAGTGTATACACGGCTTTCACACTTACACTCACACACACACACACACACACACACAGTGGAGAGAAGTGTGTGTGTGTGTGTGTGTGTGGCTCAGTCACAGTCTGAATGCTATAAAAAACATGCTAGCGTGGGTCAGTTAGCTTTTAAACATAAATGCTCGGATATAAAAGATAAACACTGAACAGACGTGTGACGAATTAAAGGAAAAGCCCAACGTCTGGTCACGTGATCACGTCCTGCGTTGATTTCTAATTTCTTTCCCCTTCATGACGTTTATAAATTCTGATTTTTTTTATTATTATTTTTTTTTTCCTTTTCAGCTTTACTTTTGTGGTTGTTTTTATCCCGTCCCTTTTTCTTCTTGCTTCTATTTTAATTTATAATATTTTCATTAAAATAATTGTCAAATTATCTTGCTTAAATTTTTTATTTGTATATTTTTTACTTAATCCTTAGTATATCGACTTTATATATATATATATATATATATTTAACTGTCGTTCTTATTAATATATCTATTTATGTAAAAAAAAAACAAAAAAAACATTGGATTAGAGAAGCTAAAAAATCATTTTTAATAATAAATATCTATTAACAGTAAAAGTGCGGTATAAAAAGATTCCCGAGCTGTTCTTCAAAGCACTGATAGTCCTAATGGTTTAAAAATCTCAAATGATATCATGTTTTTTTGTTTTTTTTTAAAGAAGAGCGCTGTGTAACTGTGTGTAACGAGCCGGGATCAGACCTCCTCCTCTCTCCCTGGCCGGCTTTCTGAATTCCGCACCACACGTCGAAGTTTACCCAGAAAACAACATTCCAGCCGTGCGAGCGTTTGACGTCAATGCCGGTGCATTTATAGAACACATAAACAGTGGTGCGCTCTCAGCCCGCGGCTCGGCCACGGCGTTTCAGCGTCTCCGTGTTTATGCTGTGCGTTCGCTTTCTTCTTCTTCTTCTTCTCCTTTTTTTTTTCTTTAAATCCGCGCATGAAAGGTGGAAGCAGGAGAGTCGAAGCCTAAAGGGAAAGTGCTCAAAAAACTCTCCCCCCTGTGCCACACGGCCACACTTCTGGACACCATGTGTGCTGAATGGGTCACTGTTCTGCAGGAGAAGGGGGGATATTATGGGATATTATGGGATATTAAGGGATATTATGGGATGTGGGAGTTTTATGGTCCATGGCGCCATGGCTCATGCGCTTATCATATAAAGGATGATTAACATGTCGGATAAACTGCAGATCTTGTTTAGCCACACAGGAGCATCGAAGGCTCCTTCATGGGTTCTTCAAGGTTCCCTGGCCATGGTTGCCGACTTGGGTTAAACTTTGGTGGGGGTAGAGGGGGCTTCGTCATCGTTATCCGAACGGACACTACGAGGCTCATGGCTTGGACGCAGGCCCTGCGCTGGGGCCGCATTTAGATCTGGATCCAAAACTATTTTGGATCCGTTTCAGATATAAAATAGATCACTTTTCTGCAACGTCTGTATTTGTTATGAAATCAGCTAACAAGAGGTTGTGGGCTAGCTAAATAGCTGCTCCTGTTAGCGCGTGCTTTTTAAGTATAAATAAACAAAAGACTTTTAAAGTGAGGAGGAGGGGTGTGGCCGTACTCATTACATCACTGATCTGCAGAAAAGACGTGACAAAGGCTACGTCTCATATGGTGTACTATACAGTATTACACTATACACTATACACTTTACACTATTACACTATACACTTTACACTATACACTTTACACTATTACACTATACACTATTACACTATACACTTTACACTATTACACTTTACACTATAACACTTTACACTATACACTTTACACTATTACACTATACACTTTACACTATTACACTATACACTATACACTATACACTTTACACTATTACACTATACACTTTACACTATACACTATACACTATTACACTATACACTATTACACTATACACTATACACTTTACACTATTACACTATACACTTTACACTATACACTTTACACTATTACACTATACACTATTACACTATACACTTTACACTATTACACTTTACACTATAACACTTTACACTATACACTTTACACTATTACACTATACACTTTACACTATTACACTATACACTTTACACTATTACACTATACACTTTACACTATTACACTTTACACTATACACTTTACACTATTACACTATACACTATTACACTTTACACTTTACACTATACACTATTACACTTTACACTATACACTATTACACTATTACACTATACACTTTACACTATACACTATTACACTTTACACTATTACACTTTACACTATACACTTTACACTATTACACTATACACTTTACACTATACACTATTACACTTTACACTATACACTATTACACTTTACACTATACACTATTACACTATTACACTATACACTATTACACTATACACTATTACACTATACACTATACACTATTACACTATACACTATTACACTATACACTTTACACTATACACTATTACACTATACACTTTTACACTACTACACTATACACTATACACTATTCACTATTACACTATACACTTTACACTATACACTATTACACTACTACACTATACACTATACACTTTACACTATACACTATTACACTACTACACTATACACTATACACTTTACACTATACACTATACACTATACTCTATTACACTGTACACTTTACACTATACACTACTACACTATACACTATTACACTATACTCTGTACACTATACACTATACACTATTACATTATACACTATACACTTTACACTATTACACTATACTCTATTACACTGTACACTATTA
>CM040997.1:2304962-2338436 GCA_022985145.1 Pangasius djambal
CTCGTTCTGTTACGTTATCGTTTCTATAGTAACAGCTCACTGACGGACTCGTACAGCAGATGCATAACAAGTGCGTGTAATTGTTGAGATGTAAGGAGACGTTTATTTAACATTCATGGAAGGAGTCTCCAGTGTCAGCGCTTCGTTTTCTGACAGGACAGAGGAGTTTTTAACGCTTTGCGGTTTCTCATGGCGCGTTGTGTTTTTAATACGTGCTGTTGTTGGAAGACAACAGACTTGGAGGTGGTAAGAGTAACTCCGCTTCATCGCGCCTAGCGAAGAACTTGAGTTCCTGAACTCCGCTGTCCAATTATCGGGGTGATGTTCTGCCGCTGCTGTCACCGAGTAGAGGAATCTCCCGGCAGCAGGAACTTGTCAGATCCCGGCGTACAGTCGGAGCAGTGAGACAGGCCGCTGCTGCACTTCCCATCGCGATATATTCCTCCATCTTTTTCACATCAAAGGCCGTCTCTCTGCGGGGGCTCGGTCTCCACTCCGCCATCCGCAGCACAGAGACGGAGTGAGAGAAACTCCAGTGTGTGTGTGTGTCTGTGTGTGTGTGTGTGTGTGTGTGTGTGTAAGAGAAAGAGAGACGCTCAAAGCTACAGTGTCGACTAGAAAAAACGGGAAAAAAAAAAAAAACGCAGAGGAGCTGAAAATAGAAGCGCTTTTAAAAGCGCAGTGCGAACCCCAGAGCCCTCCCCCTCCTCCCCTCCCCCACCGCTCCCGGTGCATTATTAATCCTGGCTTATTTATAACCCACTTTTTTCACAGGCACACTCCGGGTTCTGTCACAGCTCGTCTTTAATCTCCCCGCGGGAGACGGGTGCAGAGGTGAGGACAGAGCGGACGTCGGACGAGTAGACGGAGGACGAGAAAGTCCAAATAAAAAGAGAGAAAGATTTGAGGAGAAAGAAGTCAAAAACATCAACAAACAGGCAGCTCCCATAACCAAATCCCCCCCACACACACACACACCCACACACCCACCCCAGATCTCCCTGCTCTTGCCCCTGCCCCCGGGAAGAGATGAGACAGGACGGCCATTTTGATACATACACGCTACATCTCGAGGCTTTGCTTTTCTTTCCCCCGGCTGCGGTCAGTTTGTTTAGTTTTTGACCTGAATGCGAGAGAAAAATTCCACGCTGAGCACTTGGCAGGCTCGCTGAAAGATTTCCACAGGGGAAAGTCATTGGTATTCGCACTTAGTTCTCTGCTGCTGGCAGTCAGAACCAATTTCAGCGTTTGAAGTGCTACTATTCCAATCCTCATGCATAATGTTTACATTCAAATGTTTGGGCAGAAGGTGTTGATTAATTTTCTAGAACAGCAGCTCTGACAGTAGTGCAGCTACAGATCTCAGGTTCGCGTTAATGCGCCCGTTCTAACGCGGCTATAGTAACAGCTCATTCACGTTTGTAAACGAATAACCTAAACCATAAACATAACCTTTTTCAGTGAGGAGGCGTTTGTCTGACATTTATGGAAGGAGTCTCCAGTGTCAGAGGTAAAGCTGTAACTTTTCCGACATCTTCAGTTGAGAGGAATTTATGCTTTGCGGTTTCTCGTTAAAATGAAAAGCCATGGTTTTTTTTTTGTTGTTTTTTTAAAATCTTATTAACTTCAAGAAGTAGAAAGCAGGCAGCCTGGTGAGGGAAAGACTGTTTATCTGCTATAACGCTAAAAAAAAAAAAAAAAGTTAGTGTTTGTAAATTGCTATGGTATAAGAGGAATAATCATTTATATGCTTTACTGCATCACAGATGTAGGTCTCTGATATTATTTCTTAAGTATTAAAATTGTTTTTAAAAATAATTGTATAGTTGTTATATAATGATTTCTAAAAAATAATTTTTAAAAGAATGTTCCTGAATAATAATAATAATTTTTTTTTTAAAATCTCCATTTATGTAGCACCTTTCTAACACCCAAGTTTTTAAAGTAAGGAGAATGGCCATTGTGTGCAGGTTCTCATTCTGATTCCTGCATAAAGACGCTGGGTGTGATTCCGGTTTCCTCGAGATCGGGCTTTAATCTCATTCACTCCTCTTGGCCGTTTGCCCTTCTTCTCTTTCCAGCGACTGTCTGGCAGCAGCTCGCTTCTTTCAGTGATTAGTCGCTGTGAATGCAAGTTCTCTGGCTCTCACAGAACCTTACCTACAGGGTACGATATTTCTGCAGAGAATGTTCTTCTCAAGCACAGAGTGAACAGGGTCAGCCTCTTGGAAGAGAAGCAAGTTCAGCTTCAGGGTTTTGGCCGGTCCTGGGGGTTGCACTCTCTGGTTTCATATTCCGCTTCCATGTGCAGGTGCTTAAAGGAATACTCCAGCGTTTTTCAACGTTTTCTTTTCACCGAGAAAACTCCAGACATGCTTGTAACGGAAGTCTGTGCTCTTAGGGAAAAAAAGGGCTCCTCAAGAGTTCTTTGGATGGTTAGCGGTTCTACCATTTTTATTTTTTTTTTTAAAGGTTTCCACTTGGACAAAAGCAAGTGACAAGTCACTTGTAGTTTGTTTCTTGGGCTTTTTTTTATTTCCACTGAGAAACGTTAGTAGCCACAATGTCACTGATTCTATCTAACTAATTAGACACCAATTAATAATGCACTAATCAGTGTGAAAATTGGTTGTTTTTGTAACATTTATATGTTACATGCTCTGCCTCGTACTACCTTCATTCTCAGATTAGATTAGCAAAGAAAGGTAACTGTACTAGCCGCGTTAACTCACAAGATGCACCGGCGATCTCTGCTGCTTCCTTCCAAGCTTTCTTTTTCTCAGTAATGTCTTTATACATGTTTAATGAGAGCTAGTATATGACATTATAGCATGAACAGTTATAAGTTTTTCTTCCATTTTTTTGTGTGTCAAACAGTAAATGGGAACTAATTGCAGGCGGGAACTGAAGTTGTGAGGGGGAACTGAAGAAATGTCTTGCCATGGGATTGGTCCAAGGAAACGTTTGAGCCAGTTGTTGCTGCCTTGCTAGTGTGAAAGTAGGGTTAAAGGGAAACCCTCTGTTGTAGGTTTCAACATTGGACTTCCCCCTAGACATCTTGCCCCAGGAACCACTACATTACCTCTACAAGAGGCAAGTAGGCATGTTTACAGCTCATGTATCAATGGTTGAATCCTTGATTTTGTCCAGATATGAATGGTTAGATCAAAATAGTCAGAGCCAAGTGTCTTGGGCATGTAGATGTAATCCTAACATCCTGTTGCTCGACCTGAAGCAGGTTGCTGGGATCATGTTCTTGTTTCTTTAGTACTTTCTGTGTTCACAAATTAAATCAGCCCGGTCTTGCAGGGCAGGTTGGTCAAGTGGACATCTGTGTGGGGAATGTTTTCGGGATGGGGCTTGCCGGAATAAAATGGGATGTGATCAATGCTGAATCTTTGCTATTTGCCAGTGTCAGTGTCCGTGCATGTAAGTCTCTGAGATCCTTATAGGTTATTAGAAAGTGACTGCAGTTGGATTCCCAGACAACCAGTTTTTATCCAAAGGAATTACCTCGATTAAGCTTGGGTAATGGCATTGTCTGCAATCTTATGTAGTAGTACCTCAAGGCATTGATTCTACGTCCACTTGGAACCCTCTGGTCTTGGTTTTACATAGGACCTTACAGAGTTCCCCCAGATATCTTGCCCCAGGAACCCAGGCTAGCCCAAGAATTTGGAAAAACAAACCTTGAGTTTTAAGGTACAGATCCTTCTCACTGGTTGGAGTACTCTCAAAGGAACCACTTCCTTTAGAGGAGCGTAATTGTATTTAAGGTTTATAATCACATCTTAAAGACCATTGTTAGCACCTTGGGAAACAAAAACATTAATCCTGACAAAGCATACTTTCCGGTTAAGACTTTGCCCAGCTCCTTGAAAGTGCTGCACAATAGGCTCAGATTTTTGATTTGCCAGATCACTTGACATGCAAAAGCTCAGTAAGATGGAGGGAGTCGTTGGAGGCTGAAATGGACAAGATCACAGCTATTTTTAGGGCTCACTCACTGTGGGTGATTACAGTAATCTCAGCACTCAGATCTAATCTAATGAGGACTTACTACAAGCTCTGGTTGCATCTGTTCTTTTATTGATTACAAGAATTTGGCTAGTTTATCTATGAATCTGCCCCTCCACACCTTCTGCTACCTCATTTTCCCATCAGGACCTGCCACTATGTCAGTTTCTGCTTAGAGGTCTCTCGCAGTCCCTTCATTTATCTGTAATGAGGAGGTAGCTCTCTTTACTTCGCCTGCCTTCCAGTGCTATTTTTGTCTTCCCTGTTTGCAAAACTGTAACTTGCTTTTTTCCTCTCTTTCTCTCTCTCTGCGGATCGCGCTCATTTCCAAACGACTTTTATTTTTGCAGAAATCAGCAACGCGCTAGCAGTGCTACTATGGCCCACATAGCCAAAATGAACAGATGTACTTTTATTCGTTTTCTGATCAAGTGGTACAACAGTTTCAATTTGGTGGTTTTGCCAGCAGTTGGTTGTTATCTAGTTGTCAGTTAAGCTGTTGGAAACTAAAGACTAGAATTAAAAACCCCAGGTACACTGTTTTGATCGTGTTTTTGAACATGCAGCAGAAAAACGTCCTTTAAGGACATCACACGTTTCTTGTTCTTGGCCTTGAAAAGCAGTTTTCATTCAAAGATGAAATGTGATGTTTTACCTCAAGAACTTGACTCTAGAACAAGACTATAAGTCAGTGTTTCCCCTTATTGCTCCATTCGTCCACCAGCATTGTTCATTTAGACACTTTCCCCTGCTGCAACACGCCCATTTTAACCTTGTTAAGAGTCGAGTCAGATGTATCTGAACAAGGAAAGCGCTAAAATGTGTGCTGCTGGGAACTATGATAGGGAAACACCAGCAAATCTTCAGCAAAGTGGAGCTCAGAATGAGATTTGCCAAATAGTGACAGGCTCGGAGAGATGGAGGGGGTCGGGGAAGGCTGGAATGACAGCCTGGTTATTTTTAGCACTCGCTGTTTGTGGGTGATTACAGTAATCTCAGCACTCGGATCTAATCCGATGACTTAATCCAGACTCCAGTCATGTCCTCTGTTTTATTAATTCCACCCTAGTTGGCTAGTTTAGTCACAGATCTGTCCCTTTTTCGTCTCCCTTCCCATCATCTTTCTCCATTTTCAGCCTAGAGATCTCTCAATATCCTTTCTCGCATCTGTAATGAGGAACTGCTTCACGCTGCTTCCTGCCTTCCCTCTGCTATTTTTGTCTTCTGTTGATTGCAAAACTGTAGAAAAAAAAAAACCTTGCCATCCGTCTCTATCAGTCGCCATCTCTCCTCATTTCCTATTTCTGTTTTCTCTTCTTTAGGTCTTGCTTTAAACCTGCATCTTCTCTCCTCCTCACTTGCTAAGATGGCTCTCGCCCCTGTCAGTGTCTTCCAGTTCCGCCGTTTAAACGGTTTATTTTCGTAACATTGTAAAGACCGCACCGAGGAAGCCAGAAGACAATAAAGCAGACACGGAAGCCTCCGAGGGAATCCCATTTCGGGGGAATGACTCTCATCAGCGCAGCGATATGAGGGGATTCCTATAACTGACTGTGTAGGAGGATGCCGCAGTGATGCTGCCGTTTCATTTCGACATGCGAAGGAGGCTCTAACTGGATTTTCCTCTCTCGGTACAAAACCTATTGAGCTGTGGAAATAGCCTCGTCATGGACTCGCGCACACCCAACCATCCGACACACACTTTCACTCGGTGTTCTCCTGTTTCTCTTTTCCTTCTTTTCATCTCAGTTTCATATTATACAAAGCTGCATCGTACGAAGTGCTCTTTAAGTTTAGGTCTTGTTTTCCTAACACTACGGTTGACTAAAAACCCCGGTCTTTTCACTTTTCCTCCTTAAATGGTATGTAAAGTATGTCTGTCGTCAGTGAGTTTCAGCTGGGGGAACATCTCGCAACCTGGGCGTTCGCTGCGTTCAAATGTTCTCATGTCTCACGCGTCCAGGAGCGCTTTCAAACCGTTTTTCAGGTGCGAATCAGAGCGAAATTTGTTTGTTTACTGTTTGGGTTGGTTTCAAGCTGTGCATAATTAAAGAACGTTGACTGAACACTTTCATTCATTGGTCAGACGTTCATCGACGGTGAAAAGCAAACAAACCATTAGCAGAGCCTCCTTAAAGAAACGATTCGGTCAATTCTGACAGCACACCGGCTGTCGACGCCATGCTGACGTTTCTCAGCGCGCCAGCTGAAAATTAGCGCGTGCCTAAACTTATGGTGCGATTTCAGACGTACACACGCTTTATCAGAGGGAAACGTTGATCTTCCCAGTAGGGCTGCACGTTATATCGAAATTATCGAAATATCGCAAATGTAAATATCGTGATATGCGTATCGCAAGGGCTCGCGATAACGGAATGATTTTAATACGTCAAAAAGTTACGAAAAACTCAAAGCTTTAGGGCGATACAGACAGCAGAGATTGCTTTCTTTTCCTCAACAGAACATTTGTGGTGGTTATGTCATTTTCAGTTTTTAAATATATGCAATTTAAATCGATTTTACACACTTATAGCATTACAGTAGCGCATATCGCATTATTTAACAAGTTATCGCATATCGCGTTTTTCTTCAACATCGTGCAGCCCTGATTCCCAGTGGTTCTGTTTGGTTTCCGTTCTCGCTGTGCCAGCTGTGTGCTAGCTAGCTAATATTGCTAGTCTCAGCTACTAGCTAGTTTCTCTGCTAGTTAGCTAGTTAAGGCCATTTGATATCCATGAACTTGTTTTTTTCACTCATATCAAGCCGCCTTTCACGCCTAGGCTTCAGTTCCTTCTCGAGACACGTTAAGTCATATGTTATAAAACGAATTATGCGCAGTATAAAGTAGGAAAATATTAAATGTATTTTCTGATTATTTCCCACACTTGGAGTTCATCATTCCTGGTTGCCTAGCAACAGTGTTTTCTCAGCTCTAACTGGCAGCGTGTTACCTTACGATGAAATCACAAATTAAAGTTCCATTTGAACACAATATTTGTAATGAGGATGACTCTGGAGAGCAGCGTGGAGTTTTATTCAGGCAGATTTGTTTATTTATTTATTTATTTATTTATTTATTTATTAGAACAATTCTCATGTTTTGGAAGTGTCCAAATAATACCAGTGCAGATACCTAAAGAAAAAAAAAGATTTGTTGTTAGTTAGCTTAAATACTAAAATGTTGAGAGAAATGTAACGCTTGAAATAAATTTATTATCAAAGAAATCTTTTTAAACAAAACCATACGAGTCACAATTATTGGCCCCCTAGTACAAAACTGCTTGTAACCACAAAGACATTTTTTTTTTACCAACGTGCCAATAATTCTGGAGCTAACTGTACTGCGTTATATAATATAATTTAGAGGGTGATAAAACATCATACTTCTCATTCTCCCAGTATGGAAGTGTCCTCATATGTTCTGGTTTTATTTCTGTATGTAGTAATGAATTTACCAATTTACCAATTACCAGTTTTAACGAGTTCATTAGTTGATTGACTTACGTGCTTTAAACTTGTTTGTAAATAGCTCAGCGTTTGTCTCCGGGGGAAATCCGTGCTAAACTCATCTGCACGCTCTGACGTCAGCAGCTCGAAGCGGTCAGCCAGCACCCGGGCTCTAGACTGCCGCGTGTTATATTTAGCACTCGCGCTGGTGATGGAGGGGATTTAATCTGATTTGCGAGCAATCCGAACGCATCCCCTGCGCTGCTGTGTTTGTAAACCGAGGCAGGCGGAGGAGTGGAGCAGACGCCCGAGTGACAGACTGATGTGACAGACGAGTTAATGTGTCCGCTGCAGCGCTGCTGGCTTTCGGTCTCGCACCTGAGACTCTCCGACTGACCCGATCGTCCCCTCTCAGCATCTCGATATCCCGTTAGCCGTTTGAGGTTTCACATCATCCTAACATTCAGGATCAGATTATCGAGCTTGTCTAGCTTGTGGAAAAAAAGCCTCGTCACAAGGTTTTTGCTGGTCTGTTCTTGTTGTAGCGTCGTTTATGCAACATGTCACTGAAAAACAACAATCTGTGAGTTGGTGGTTTGGAAATGGGCATCTTCCTGTAACACTAGGCAGCAGTAGGGGCATTTAGTTGTGAGGTTGTGTTATTTTATTTTTTTGTAGTCCTTTTACGGAGTATTTACGTGCCGTGTTTGGTGTGTCTGAACAGAACCCTGGTGTGTTCTCTGCCTCGGTGCGGTTCTTTAGGCAGGTGAGAACACACTCAGGCGTGAACACACTCAGAAACTCACACTCGGGTCCGAGAGCGTCACGGCGTGGTGGAGAAAGCGATCGTCACATTTCCGACCAGTTAATGAACGTTCTCAGCCCTACACGTTTTTCCTTTTTGGTTTGTTTAATCATGTGCAGTGTGAAATTTCGGACTCAGTAAACAGAATAATTCGTATGAAAGCTCCCGTACAGTCACAGAAAGGTTGTGAGTTCAGATCCCAGGACTTCAGGATGCGATTTCTGACGCACAAATTCGCAAACTGTGAAATGCCGTCAGATCAAATATCAGATCAAAGTGTGTGTTTTCTGAGATGCCCGTTTCCTCTCTCTCTCTCCGATATTGTTGTTTTCACCTGGAATGATGCCCGATATAACTAATTGCCGCGACTCTCCCGATGCCACGTTCACGGCTAAATTGCTTTCTCGGAGGTTATCAAGTTTGTAGCACATCTGTCTGAGGAGTTTTGATTGAACCGTGCCCCGGCGTGCCTCTGCCTCGTTATTTATTTTCAGCCCTGTTTTGGAGCGAGTTGGAGTTTTCTCCTGCGCTATCTGTCTCATGCTAACGGAGTGATGGTAGAGAATGGATGATGATGAGGAAGAAGAAGAGACAGCAGGAAGCAGGCGGGTGTCGGAGACGGTGCCAGATGTGGCAGTAGGTTAGCAGTGGAGGCGCTACAGAGACGCTAATTCACCCAGGAGCAGGGACACGCCGCAGCCAAATGGGGCAAATACACAGCATTAGCGAGCGGCTTTAAAAGTATAATTGTGTCAGAGATGAAGCGGTTTTTTAACGCCGATTTTGAAATTTTACTTCTGTGAAACGCGGAGAGATATTTCACTCTGACAGTCGGCCCTATTTTCCCTGAAACCTCCCACTAGTTATGAATATTCATTCATTCAAAGCAGGATTTCATTAATATTCATGATCTTTTATAACCTGCTGCTGTTTCTAACCAGAGCAGATATTTGCTTATTCATTATTTAACATCATGAAATAGTGAGATAATTCAGCCATGTCTGGTCGTACTGGCCTTTTTTTTTTTTTTTTTAACTGCAGTCCTGACAAAAATGTGACGGAGAGCAGTTGAGGAAACGCTAAAAACGTCAGAATGAACTTTGTCCAGCGATTATAGCGAGTTCGTGTGCTTGGGGAAAGAAGGAAGGACTCATGCGTGGCTTTGCGGCAGGAAAGTCTCATTTCTCTCATCATTTTTGACGCTTACGTTTTCCCTGACGCTAAATCGCTATCATTCCAAATCAGATATTAGTACACTAAATAGTGTGTGTGAAAATAGTGTGCCATCGGCTGTTACTTCCTGTATTACAACACTAGGGTGTGGTTTGGGATGCAGCCTGTGTGTCAGTGGACGAATCACATTACGGATCATTAAAGTGAATCTCTCGCGAGACATCAGTTAAATCACCTCTGACCCAGAGGAACATTGTCTGCGTTGCTGCAAATTCTAATCGCGTAAAAACCGTGACAAGAAAAAGTCGATTTTTTTTTTTTTTTTAGGAATAACGAGCTTTTAAAGCATCAGTTGAGCCATGCTGATGATTCAATCAATCAACTCAATCCTTCCTCAGTTGTGTGTTTGTGACAAATGTGCAAACATGATTTAAAAAAATAAATAAAATAAAATATATCCGAAGAAATTAAAACCTAACAAACATTTGTTTGTGGTACAAGTCGCTGGTCGAGAGTAAACCACATTGTGTTATGTAAGGAATAAAGCGTTCCATGTCATGATGTTATCAGAAAACAGTCAACAACGCGGTGGTGCGATGAAGCAGAGTTAAAGTTACCACCCCGGAGCTGATTCATTTCCTATAACAGCACATCCTGAAGTGTTTTATTCCCCTTATACCTCAGCAATCTACCAACGATCACATTTGATTTTGAATTTATTGCACATTTAACACATCGCACTTTTTAATTCTTTTGTAGTTACATTTAATGCTGTGGAACGTCCGCAAAACAAGTTCGTTCCCGTTCTCTCTTACGTTATAGCAGCTATAAACAACCGTTCCCTCACCAGCCTCTCTTTTTTTTCTCTCTCTCTCGAAGACAAAAAAGACAATCCCCAAAGCGTAAAACTCCTCTGTCCTGAAGATGTCGGAAAACCTAAAGTTCCAGCTTTACCTCTGCCTGTTACAAAGCTCTGACACTGGAGACTCCTTCCATAAATGTTACATAAATACCTCCTTAAAAGGAGAAAAACCTCACCCTGTCAATGATTACACACGTTCGTAACGTGACTTGCAGCTGCACTACAGTCAGAGCTGCTTTTATAGAAACAAATCAACACATTCTGACCAATCAGGATCCAGAGTTCCACGGCGCTGTTTGAAAATGCTGTTTCTTGAAATTGCATCTGAATATTTTTCCCAATTTGATGTGCAATATGTGACCATTCCTTCTTTTCTCTCTCTCTTTCTCTCTCTCTCTCTCTCTCTCTGTCTCTCTCAGTGGTGGAGGTGAAGAGCTCGCTGCCCTCGGGCATGCAGAGTCCGGTGGCTGGAGGTGTCGGTGAACAGAGTGGTGGTGGCGGAGGAGGAGGAGGAGGAGGAGGTGGTGGCGGCGGAGGAGGAGGAGGAGGAGGAGGAAGCGGAGGAGGTCCGGTGGACTTGCGTACGGATCCTCGTCTGAGCGCTCTGAGCGTGATGGACCCGGCGCTGAGGGAACAGCAGCTCCAGCACGAGCTTCTCCTCCTCAAACAGCAGCAGGAGCTTCAGAAGCAGCTTCTGTTCGCCGAGTTCCAGAAGCAGCACGAGGTCCTCACACGGCAGCACGAGGTCCAGCTGCAGGAGCACCTCAAGGTAGATAAACCACCCGCGCCATCGGGCTGTTACACGAACAGCCGCTCTCCTGCTAATCTCCTCTTTATAGCAGTCACGAGAGACGCCGACGTTCATTTTCTAGCGCAGTGGTTCTCAGAGTGGCGTCCGGGGGAAACATTCAGCGCGTCTGTGGTTTTTATTTTTTATTTTATCTTATTACAGGGGTGAAACGTTATCAAAGTTAACACATGTATTAATCATTTATTTGTTTAATTATTTGTTATTTGTTATTAGCTACTTTGACTGGTCATGTGACTTTAATCCAAACCTCAATAAGTCAAAACCAAGTTTATTAATATTGTCAAATAATCTCAAATTTAAAGCTCAAGAATAGAAAGCTAATATCAGTTATTATTATTATTAGTAGTAGTATTTAATCATTTGTTTGTTTGTTTGTTTACTTGTTTTTAATAGTATATTATATTAATATATAATATAGGTAAGGCATTCCTCGAAGAATCATTCGCTTAGTTACGCAGCAGTGTTGTCATGCTAAATTGGATTAATATTTAATTATTAATAATTAATAATAATTAATCATTTAAATATTTAATTAAGGCCAACTTATATTTTAATAAGAGGTGCTTGTAAGTGCACTCGTATTTGTAAGTAGTAGTTTGTATATTTATTTATTTATTTAATTGTTATATTAAATTGTTGAATTCTTTTTTTATGTAAGTCTAAATGCACTTAGTGTTTATGTACGCGCGTGCGTGCGTGTGTGTGTGTGTGTGTGTGTGTGTGTGTGTGTGTGTGTGTGTGTGTGTGTGTGTGTGTGTGTGTGTGTGTGTGCGCGTGTGCGTGTGTGTGCCTGTGCGTGTGAGCAGCAGCAGCAGGAGTTGTTGGCGGCGAAGCGTCAGCAGGAGTTGGAGCAGAAGAGGAAGCTGGAGCAGCAAAGGCACGAGGAGATGGAGAAACAGAGGCTGGAGCAGCAGCTCATCATGCTGCGGAACAAGGAGAAGGGCAAAGAGAGTACGCAACACACACACACACACACACACACACACACACACCCTTTACACACGTTCACACGCTCTTCACACACTTGCCTGCTTACGTTTTCTGGCGGCGTCCGCTACGGGGACACGTCACAGCCGAGACCTCTCTGGTAGACAGGTTTCCATGACGACCTGTGTAATATTTTCACTAATTCACGCCAGCTATTTTGGGAAAATCGCTGACCACCGTGGAGCGCCGTGAAGATTTCGTCGAACCGCAGCAGCGCCATCTCTTGGCTCCGCCCTCTTTTCTCGTGCGTGGAATGCGAAAAGCATTCCACACTACAGAGTTTGTTGTTTGAGACACACTAAATTGTCTTTGTGAATTAATTCCTGGCCATAAACACTAATAGACTCTCTCACACACACTCTTTCTCACACACACACACACACACTGAACAGGTTACGTCATAAGCCGCGGTCACACAGCTGCAGAATTCATCTGCGTGTGTGAAAGTATTTGTCCCCGCCATGTCTCCTACTGTACAAGCGTAATTTAATTTACCGCTCTGACGCACTGCACTCTATTTATATCACGCTCTGATTCACACATTGTGTTATGCAACAAGCAGGTTATTATTATTATTTTTTTACTAATTAGATTCTTAATGGCGCAAAACCATGAGAATGCAGGGAGAGAGAGAGAGAGAGAGAGAGAGAGCGAGAGAGAGCTCCAGGGACACGAGTGCAACCTTGAATTATTTCATGGAGAGAGAGAAAGAGAGAGCGAGAGAGAGAGAGCGTGAGAGAGAGAGAGAGAGCGAGAGAGAAAGAGAGAGAAAGAGAGAGCGAGAGAGAGAGAGAGAGAGAGAGAGAGCGAGAGAGAGCGTAGCCGGGTTACTACACGTCACACGTTAAAAAAAAGAAAAGAAATCATTTCCAAACAGAGTCGATTAAAATGTCTTCCTCTGTGAAGGAAAACTAGAAAAAAAAGATCTTTTTTAAAAAATATATATATAAATATATGCACCCGCCACCACCCCACATTTGCAGGACAATAAGGACTTTGTTCTTTTTTTCGTTTTGTGTTGTTAAAGCCCCTGAGAGAACGAGAGAAGAGAAAAAAGGTTATCAGTGTGGAGGAAAGGATGAGAGAAAAAAAATACGTAAAAAGAAGAAATAAGAAAATAATAATTAAAAAAAAAAAACAGTTTGCAATCAACATCGATTAAAATGTTCTCCTTCAGGTATTTATATATATTCTTTCGTTCTTTCTATTTTTTTTTTTTTTAAATAAAAAAATAAATAAAAATATGTATGAACCCACCATCATCACTACTCTCTTCAGAGAACAATAGGACAATAATGACTTCTTTGTTGTTTCTTTGTTTTTGTTTTTGTTTTTTTTTCGTTAAAGCCCCTAAGAGAGGGAGAGACGAGCAAAAGACGAGAGAAAACAAAATACATAAAAAGAAGAAAATAAGGGGAAAAAAACCCAAAACAACTAACATCGATTAGAATCAAACAATTTCCAACCAACACTGAGTAAATCTCTTCCTCTGAGAAGGAAAAGATGAAGGGGAAAGAAATTCTAGCCAACATCGACTAATTTGGGAAGGAAAACTACAAAAGAGATGGCAGTATGAATTGTTTTATTTATTTGACTATGAACTGGAGGAGGAAAAGAAGAATCGAGGGAGAAAAGTATCCATGATGTCTGACATCCGATCAGCTACTTGCTGCTCTGCAGGTTTTAATTAAAGGTGCAAAGCCACTGCTTTGCTGTTTCTACATTTGATTTATTACATAATTTTTTATTTTAGTCATCATTTCTGCTCTGCATGCAATCGGAGACAAGAGGTCCGCCCCGTTATTGTTCTTATTAAAGATAATTGTGTTAATGTGTTAGATACAGAGGCACTGTTTCTTTGTTTTCAGTCAGAGCAGCGCGAGTATTAGGGGTCCAAGCACCAAAGTTGTTCATCGTATGTTGTTGTTGTTGCTGTATTATTATTATTATTATTATTATTATTATTATTTGGCATACTAGTTCAGCATGGGTTAAAAATCTTTTCACCAGTTTTTGGGTGTGCCCTTTAAACATGGTAGCGCCCACAAGAGACAAAATTTGAACACACATTTCTGTCCATAACTCTAGAAAAACTCATCACACAATCACTATTCCAGTTACCTTTTTTTTTTTATGATCATTTCTCAAACTTGAATCAGATTTGATCTGATCTTCAGACCGGGCCTCACGAAAGTTATCGGTAATCTTTTCTCCCATTATGCACTTTGGCATGGTGCCAGGCAGGAAGTGAGCCTGTATCTCAGCAATGTTTTGGTGTATTAACCACGATCTAAAACTCTGGGTGTTGTCACTCCACCTCTAGTTGGTGCTATAGTATATAATGTACAAGTCTGAACTAAAATCTTCTTCACAAACCAAAAACATCCTTCGCATTTGCTTCATGTTCTGTTTCGTTTGGTTCCATGAAGAAAGCGTAGTTCTTGCGGCGGATGGTTTTGGTTTGTCACATTGCCGCAGTCCATTGCACAGTGCTTGGACCCCTTAATCAAGCCTTCCAGCTGTATTTTATGCTTTTTGTACTTTATATATATATATGTAAATGTTTTTTTTTTTAATCTTCAGACCAGAAAACACCTCCGATAACAGCTATTACACTCGACAAAAAACTCATCACACAGGAGAAAAGTGCAAACACAAAAAACACAACTGATTGGTCTGTCTTCTGCGCGTTTGCTCAGAGGTTCCCACTTTCACTCACATCGTTTCTGTGCTCGATTCTTTTTTTTTTTTTCTTCAGGTGCCATCGCCAGCACTGAGGTCAAACTGAAACTCCAGGAGTTCCTGCTGAGCAAAAAGGAACCCCCCTCTGCCGGGCTCAACCATTCCTTCTCACAGAAGTGCTGGTGAGTGGCGCAGTCCAGACTCTTATCACCCTTTAGCCCAGTTCATAGCATCCATTTGTTTCTCTTTTCTTTCTGGTGGAAATGCATATGTCAGGGTTTAACCGTAACGCTGCCGGGGTTGGTGCGGGATTTCAGTGTGGTGTATGTGTAGTAATATTTGAGTGTGTGTGTGTGTGTGTGTGTGTGTGTGTGTGTGTGTAGGGGTGCTCACCACACGTCCATAGACCAGAGCTCCCCTCCACAGAGCAACACCCCCGGCACACCCCCTTCTTACAAACTGCCCCCTCTACTGGGATCCTATGAGGGCAAAGACGACTTCCCGCTTCGCAAGACAGGTGAGTGTGTGTGTGTGTGTGTGTGTGTGTTTGATTTCAGTCAAAGCAGGGCAGGTATTAGGGGTCCAAGCACCAAAGTTGGTTGTTGTGTATGTTATTACAGTTTGTCCCTTTATCTTATTAAAGTTTATTTCATTGATATAATTAGTATTTCTTTGTTTTCAGTTGAAGCTGATTAAGTATTAGGGGTCCAAGCACTGAAGGTTCAGGAGTTTATAATATTATTATTATTATTATTATTATTATTATTATTATTAGTAGTAGTAGTAGTAGTAGTATATGCCATGGGAGTCTATAGCAACCCATAAAACCATTCACACTATTTTAATGAAATAAAAAAATCACTACTTCCACAAAGTTTTCTCACCAGTTTTCGAGTGTGCCCCGTAAACCCTCTAGTGCCACCTACAAGTCAAATTTGTACACAAAAATTGTAAATTGTTTGTCGCTCCTTGTCTGCCTGTTCAGTGTAGTCTTTAGAGGACGGTACCATCCTTAATTCAGCTTACGCAAGCATCAGACAGACTTGTAAACACGGTGCAGGGTGGATGTGTCGCATTTTGGACGGATGTGAATGGCATTTGGTCTAGGTTGAAAAAGCTACGACGGAAGCTTGTCTCTTGTGTAAAGTAGGCACATAGCTAACTAATAAAGGCTTCAGAAATGCTTTCAGCATGAATGGGCTTCTGTACTGCGTTTAGGGAGAAAAGTGTAACGTTTTTTTACACACTGACTCTCTCTGACTTCCTGAACTACTTCTACGCTAATGCGGGGCGTGAATCGATGGTGTAATCCACAGCAGTCATAAAAATGTCTTGTAACGTAACCGGGGTTTGAGTTTTTACTATTTACCGTGGTTCATTTTTGCTAAAGCTCTCTGTGTGTGTGTGTATGTGTGTGTGTGTGTGTACGTGTACGTGTACGTGTATTTATACCAAATGTCATCACAATGATAAAAATGTCTGACAGTTTTGACCTTGTGGAGACATTTAGCTGGTCCCCACAAGGAAAATTGCAGCCTTTATTAAAAAAAAAAAAAAAAAAAACCTAAATAGCCTGTGTGTGTGTGTGTGTGTGTGAGAGAGAGAGAGAGTGAGAGAGAGAGAGAGAAAGAGAGAGCTAGTTTGCTTTAGTCCTGTGGGGCGTCTACAGGTGTGAGTCAGTATGAGTCATCAGAGCAGCAGCAGACCCACACTCTTTCTCTCTCTCTCACACACACACACACACACACACACACACACACACACACAGTGGTTATGTTTTTCTCTCATGAATAGCTATCAGCTATATTCGAACCCACCCACACACTCAGAATGAATTTGCCTACTTAAAATCGAAGGCTCTTTTCTTTGCGAAATTTGGACTGTAAGGAATAAAACACACCGCGTCGTGCTGTTACAGGAAAATAATCAGCGACGGGGAGGTGTGACGAAGCGGAGTTAGTTGTTCCCACTCCGAAGCTGATGATTTTCCCATAACAGCATGTCCTGAAGCGTTTCATTCCTCTTAAACCACAGCAACATGCCAACAAAACGAGTTAAACGTCTTTGCACAGAAAACTGCTACTGTAGAGCGATACCCGCTGTCTGTTTCAGGGGCGGGGCATGTGTGTTCTACAGACTATCTGATTGGACGCAAGATGGACGAATGCAGAATAAGTTTTCAAAATATTCGAGCTTTAAAATTGAAACAAAATGTCTACGCAGCACACTTTGACTTTCCATATATACCAGCTAATTTGTATCCATGACGACAAGCCCATCCTACATAAAGCTCTAAAACAGACATTTTGATTTTATGGGCCGTAATGAAGTGACAGTTTTTATCTCCCTGAGGCTGAAACTGGAGTAAAGCTGCTTATTACGCATTCCTCGTGTTCAACTAACACACTGAGCCCTTACTAGATATGACATCATCATACACACACACACACACGTACGCGCGCACACACACGCACACAATTTTTAGCACTTTTATTTAATTGCCCCAGTTTGCGTTTTGCTATTCATAAGCTCAGTCCCCTCACAGTCCAATCGTGTGTGTGTGTGTGTGTGCGCGCGTTTGTGTGTGCGCGCGCGTGCGTGCGTGTGTGTGTGTGTGTGTGTGTGTGTGTGTGTGTGTGTGTGTGTAGCTGTCCGTGGTCCTGATTAGTCTGTCACTTCGTTTATTGATCTCATCATTGGTGTCACTTTCTCTTTTTTTTTTCTGTCTTTCCCTTTCTCCCTTTCCCTCATCTCTTTCTGTATCTGTCTCTATACTCTCACTCTTTCTCTCTCTCACTCTTTCTCTCTCTCTCTCTCTCTCTCTCTCTCTCAGCATCGGAGCCCAATCTGAAGGTTCGTTCACGGTTAAAACAGAAGGTTGCTGAGAGGAGGAGCAGTCCTCTACTCCGCCGTAAAGATGGCACGGTCATCAGCACCTTCAAGAAGAGAGCCATCGAGATCTCAGGTAAACACACACACACACACACACACACTTGTAGCTGTCACCAGAGAGTCCATCAGTTGTCCAACGTTGCACGTGGGAGTGAAATCCTTAAATACAAAGATTTGATGGAACACTTGTTTAATTTTTTTCCACTTTTTAATTTTCAGTAATGGGTAAACTATTGTATATGTATATATATATGTGTGTGTGTGTGTGTGTGTGTGTGTGTGTACAGTCTCCTCCATGTGCAGCAGCGCCCCTGGCTCAGGCCCCAGCTCCCCCAACAGCTCCAACAGCGCCATCGCCGAGAACGGCTCCAGCGGCTCCGTCCCAAATATCCACGCCGAGGTGAGCTGCACTTAAACACCTTAAACACCTGAAGCACTCTTGTACAGTTTGTACATAAACAATACGCTTTTATTCAGAGCCCTGATCCTGCACACGACAGTCATCTAGACAGAAAGATTAGGAAACATTAGGTCTTTCACAACTCAGTTATGACTAGAAGAAAACCGACATCGCTGTAAATCTGCTCTCGACTGACGAGCCCCAGGAAAATAATGTTATAAACTATTATTGTTCGACACATTATTCCATTTTCTCTTTCAACTAACTACAGGAGCGAAACCAATCGCTGAAGCCCAAACGATAATTCGTGTACAGTGTTCGGCACGTCTGTATGAGGGTGGGCCGATATGACAAAAATATCATATCATGATATTTCAGGACATTTCTACAATACACTGTGTTTACACATTTAAATTATTTGAGGGGTATGAGCAGCTCAAAAAGATGAAGCTTTAATCTCGGAGGAAGCGTGTTTGAGCCCTCACCCCCTCCGAGGTGTCATGGATTCCCTGTACGCATCGCGGTTCCCGTGGTGACGGCATCCACGCGCTTGTGTTTCGGGTTCTGTTTCTTTTACTATCCTATCGTGTGCACCTGTTCCGTGTTATCTCACCGGTTAATCTTATTGCCTGTGTCTACTCGATTGTTATGTTTTGTCACAAAGTCTTGCCCAGTGTTATCGTGTGTTTCTGAATTCCGTGTTTCCTAGTACCCTGCGTTTGTTCTCAGCTTTCAGATTCTTCAGGGTTCTTCAGTTCCCCTCAGCATGATCATGTTTTAAGAGCAAACTTTTAGCCTGCTGCTCAGGAGATTTGTGTGTTTGTGTGTGTGTGTGTGTGTGTGTGTGTGTGTGAGAGAGAGAGATGGCTCGCAGAACATTTTGCCCGAGGCACACAGATATAGTAACTCTAATAACAGCGTTGTTAAGAGCGCTTGTTTGGTTGCTTCAGTTCTGCTTGTGTGCTTTTACGTCATTGTTGTCATGGGATTGAGTAATTGTTTGGTTTGGCCAATCTGTTTTATTTCCTGCCTTTGTATTTCCGCACCGAGCGCATTTATATTCCTGCGCCTAATCAATCCGCTTTATGACTTTGGGAGGAAGGGGGGAAAAACAGCGCAGTCAATGAAAGCCTGGCGTAAGTGGGGCAATAAATACAGCACACATCAGACCTGTCAGCTGGCAATTTTCTGCCTCCCGGTCGCTCGATTGCTGCCATTTTCCTATTTCTCTGAGCAGCCCATCACATAACCAGAAGCTCATTATTGGCCTCAGCGCCTACATGCATGCTCGCGTTTTTTGTGTGTGTGTGTGTGTGTGTGTGTGTGTTCACAATTCTGCCCAAAAATAGCCGGCGAAGATAGAGAGGGTTACTGCACCACCGCCGCTGTTACGCTCGGGCCATGTCGAGAGCAGAGCGCTGACGTCATCCACGCCGCAAACAGGCCGTGAACTTTTCTTTTCTTTCTCTTTCTAATTGGACGTTTTTTCGCAGCGGGGTGTTTGTTGAGTCAGAGCCGGAGTGACGTCAGAGCCGAGCAGACCGAGTGGATCGCGCTCCGCATCTTCGGGCTGATTCACAGAGACAGAAAAAGAGACGTGTGCGTTTAATAAAAAAAAAAAAAAAAAAAATGATGAATGAGAGCATGCTGCTGAATGGTGGGGTGAAAAAAAAAAAGATTGCTGGGAATGAATTTGCCTTTTCATTCACAGTCTCCCAATCACGCTCTTCCACCATTCGGCCGGGTTCTCTGTGTGCAGAGGAGTTTAATTGGGTGTTATATTGAGTTCCGTCCTCACCGCTTGATTTTGCGTCACTGTACTGGAAAATCTCACACGTGCTTCCTAAGTGTGTGCTTCTTCTTCTTCTTCTTCTTATTATTATTATTATTATTATTATTATTATTGTGGCCCCTTGCTATTATACTATTCACTGACTCCTGTGTGACTAGCGTGGTGCTTGAACTGGGTTCTATCGTTCCTGGTCTCTCTACGCTCAGACTTTGTTCGGCTTAAACCGGCCTCAGCCATGAACTCGAGTCCTGGTACTTACACATCATCACGAGTGGTTGTTACTGTTCCATAGCAAGGCTCGTCATCGTCATTGTGACTAAAAAAAAAATAAAGCTTTTGCTAGATTTATCGAAAGATGCAGAAATTCAACAACAACGTGACAAAGTTTATAAAAAGTCATTGGGCTTTAGTTCCTAGGCTTACATTCCTGGGCTTTAGTTCCTGGTCTTAAGTTCCTGAATTTTAGATCCTGGGCTTAAATTCCTTGGTCAGAGTTTCTGGGCTTTAGGTTCTTGGTTAAAGTTCATGGTCTTAAGTTCTTTGGCAACAGAACCTGGCCTCAAGTTCCTGGATTATATGTCCTTGGTCTTAAATTCCTGGACTTAAATGTCTAGATTTGAGTTTTTGGAATTTAGTTCCTGGGCTAATATTCCTGGGCAGAAATGTCTAGGCTTAAGTTCCTTCTTAGGTTCCATGGATTTTAATTCTGAATTTTAGTTCCTGGGCTTTTATGAGAACATGTAGGTGTTTCTACGCACCTGTCAGTCCATTGAGCTCTGCCCCTTGTTTCCAGTCGTTCTAGCCGAGACAGCAGCATGAGCATTAGACTGGATTTACAGATGTGTACAGATGTTAATTGGTCCAGAACCTCAGTAGGTCTCACTTTTATGTGTGTGTGTGTGTGTGTGTGTGTGTGTGTGTGTGTGTGTGTGTGTGTGTGTGTGTGTGTGTAGCAGCTGCGTTCCCTGCACCAGTCTCTGAACGCGGACGGAGCGGTGAGCCCGCTGAGTCTGTACACGTCTCCGTCTCTGCCCAACATCTCTCTGGGTCTGCCGGCTAACGCACACATCACCGTGAGTCCTGCACCACATCTTCTTCTCCATCTTACCTTAGACACGATTATATACTCTAATGTCTGTCTAACTCATCAGGCTCCTCAGAAGCTTGGGGTTCAGCCGGAGGCGGAGCGGCAGCTGCAGGGGGTGCGTCAGGGGGGCGTGCTGGGGAAGTTCGGGAGCGGCTCGTCCGTGTCCGTGTGTCTGGACTCGGAGCCTCCGTCAGCCTCCAACAGCCACAGCAGCCACAACTCCCTACTGCAGCACGTCCTCCTGCTGGAGCAGGCCCGGCAACAGAGCGCGCTGCTCGCAGGTAACACACACACACACACACACACACACACACACACACACACGCGCCATTACACACATATGTACAGGTACTGGTTATGAAAACAGAGTGAACATTAGCAGCAGTGTTAACATTCCCTCACTCCTCTCAGTGCCCATGTACGGCCAGTCGCCGTTGGTTACGGGTGAGCGGGTGTCCAGCAGCATGCGGACGGTCAGTAAACTGCCGCGGCACCGTCCTCTGGCCCGCACGCAGTCGGCTCCGTTACCGCAGACCCCGCAGGCGCTGCAGCACCTCGTCATCCAGCAGCAGCACCAACACTTCCTGGAGAAACAGAAACACTACCAGCTCAACAAGGTAACACCGAGTTACTGCATTAGCGAGTATAAACAAATACGAGTGCAAAGCAATTATACTG
Source organism: Pangasius djambal (assembly GCA_022985145.1). Classification (NCBI taxonomy): domain Eukaryota; kingdom Metazoa; phylum Chordata; class Actinopteri; order Siluriformes; family Pangasiidae; genus Pangasius; species Pangasius djambal. The sequence continues at coordinate 2,326,596 of CM040997.1, forward strand.
GAATATTGACACCCGTCACTGACTGCCACACAGTTATGAATATTGTCTTATGTTTGAAATAAACGTTGGATTAATGCTTGTGTTTCTAATTTCACTTATTTGGTTGAATATTTTATAACAACACTGATAAATACACGTTTAGTGTTACTATTGTTTTTCAAGCGTGGTTACTGTTACCACTCGGAAGTTGATTATTTCTCTTAGACCACAGCAGTTTGACCACAAAGCGCAAGACGTCGCGCTAGTTAGCAGCGATAAACAGTCGTTCCCTCGCCAGCCTCTCTTTTTCCTCCCCCTCTGTTAGATTTATTAGCTGCACCGTAAAGCTCACGTCACAGTGAAAGTTGTGTAAAACGTAAATATCAATTTTACGTCTCTCCATTAGATCCTGTCCAAAGGGGCGGAGCTCCCACGTCAACCCCCCACCCACCCGGAAGAGACAGAGGAGGAGCTTACCGAGACGGCGGAGATGCCGGAGGAGTGGGGGGAGGGGCCTGAGCGTGTGAGGGAGGGGCTAAGCAAAGAAAGTTCGGGCGAGACCACGCCCCCTTCCGAGCGCGTGGTCCCGCTGAAAGGCGAGAGCACGGAGAGCGACCTTGAGGAAGAGGAGGACGAAGATGAAGCCATCGAGCTGAAGGAGTGCGATGAAGAGGGCGACCCCTACAGGCAGGTGAGGAGGGGGAGTTTTCTCTTCTTATTTCTTTATTTGTTTTTTTTTTTTTAATCTAATTTGTACATCTTTATTAAGGTGAGGTGAGACAGTATATCGATAGTAGCTTAATATTATAAGAAAGTATTAAATATTATGAAATAATTTTAAAAATCATTTAAAAAATAATAGAAATGAACAATCTGGCAAATGCAAACGTGCCAGGTGAAAGCAAGTATGTTTTCAGTCCTATATGTTTATCGATACTATTAACTATCTGTACTGTACTATTCTATTTTTTATCATATTAATGATATAGAAATGTCCCAGACAGCCGGCGCTCGAGCGTCTGGTGCTGCGTAACAGCTTCTCTGAAACCCTGAAAGCCTTTTTTTTTTTTTTTAGCGTTTTTTTTTCCCCAGCACTTCCTCGATCTTTGAGCGCTTTTTCCATGAGCGTAGCTGCTCTTTGTTATTTCATCACTCGTCCTGCTGTCTGCTATATTTGGCTCTGCTTTTCCTCTCGCGCTCTCGTTCAGTTCCTTTGTGTAACGTCCTTCAGCCTTTGCACTTTAACACATTACGAAAGCGCTGCTGATGAAATCGGGGCCGCAGTGACGCACGTCGCCGAGCCGCGCTGATGTCCGTGCTCTGTCCCACACAATGCTGCAGCCCGAGTGTGACACGCGTCCGTGTCAGCCGTGTGTGCGCACACGCGCGTGTGTGTGTATGTGTGTGTGCGTGTGCAAACAGTTCAGCTTTAATCAGAGAGAAATGAGGGAGCTTTAGGTGCACAAACCACGCCTCCTTCACTGCGACTGACACAAAGAGGCCACGCCTCCTTCACTGGGACTGACACACAGAGGCCACGCCTCCTTCACTGCGACTGACACAAAGAGGCCACGCCTCCTTCACTGGGACTGACACACAGAGGCCACGCCTCCTTCACTGCGACTGTCACACAGAGGCCACACCTCCTTCACTGGGACTGACACACAGAGGCCACGCCTCCTTCACTGGGACTGACAGTGACACAGGCCACACCTCCTTCACTGGGACTGACACACAGAGGCCACGCCTCCTTCACTGGGACTGACAGTGACACAGGCCACACCTCCTTCACTGGGACTGACACACAGAGGCCACACCTCCTTCACTGGGACTGACACACAGAGGCCACACCTCCTTCACTGGGACTGACACACAGAGGCCACACCTCCTTCACTGGGACTGACAGTGACACAGGCCACGCCTCCTTCACTGGGACTGACACACAGAGGCCACACCTCCTTCACTGGGACTGACACAAAGAGGCCACGCCTCCTTCACTGCGACTGACACACAGAGGCCACACCTCCTTCACTGGGACTGACACACAGAGGCTACGCCTCCTTCACTGGGACTGACACACAGAGGCCACGCCTCCTTCACTGGGACTGACACACAGAGGCCACGCCTCCTTCACTGGGACTGACAGTGACACAGGCCACGCCTCCTTCACTGGGACTGAGACACAGAGGCCACGCCTCCTTCATCTGAACTAGTAGGTAATGAGGCCACACCTCCTTTACCTCCTTCATTGGGAATGATAGACACAGTGACCACGCCTCCTTCACTGCAGCTGACAGGCATCTCCTCTTCGCTGTAACTGACACAGAGACCATGCCTCCTTTACTGTGACTGACATTTACACAGGCCACGCCTCCTTCACAGGGAATAGCAGGTACACAAGCCACACCTCTTTCATTGGGACTAAAAGTAACACAGGCCACGCCCCCTTCACTGGCACTGACACAGATACACAGTCGTAAGCAAAATGTTTTTTTTTTTTTTTATTATTAATATTATTATTATTATTATTTTTTTTTTTTTTTACAATGTTCAGATAAGCAGGTAAGGTGACTCACATACACACTTTCACATGGGAATTTAAGTAGAAGTAATGGGGAAGGCGATAAGGGGGAGGGGGGCACTTACTTTTGGGGAGTGCTGAAGTGGTGACTTTACTAGGTAGTGTGCACTCCGTGTCCCCGAACTAGGGCACTACTGTGGGTATGTGATTATACGGTGTGGTGATGGCGGCGCTGGCGCAGTGAATCAGGCACTCATGTGTCGCTGCGCATTCATTAGCATAACATAAGCTCGAAGAAGTCGCTCCGCAGTGGGGTGTGACGCTCATCACTCGTCTACACACACACACACACACACACACACACACACACACTTGAATGAGGGATGAATGAGGCAGAGAGAGAGAGAGAGACTCCTCCTTCTCCCTGAGATCATTGAGGAAAAAAATCCAAAAAAGCATTAGAATTCATACTGCATCCTTCTGCTGCTGCAGCAGACACACATACCTACACACTCACTCACACACACACACACACACACACTCTCTCACACACACACACACAAACGCCCTGCCCTATGAATGGAAGCGTCCATCTCTGACTCATCTCTCCAGGGTGAATCATCGCCTCCTCTCGCCCCCGTTTCGTCTGCCCTGCACTTCACACCCAATCACAACCCACCGTGTGTGTGTGTGTGTGTGTGTGTCGGTGTGTGTGTCGGCGTGTGTGTCTGTGTGTGCGTTAAGCATATTACAAAGCATTTGGGGGCGGCGTTGTGGTATAGTTGTTGTGAGTTTAGTCATCTCATTGAGACAGCGTCCTCTAAAACACCTTTGTGGTCAAGCACAGATATTAGACTATTGTGCACGCTCACACACACACACACACACACACACACACACATTCAGGTACAAAGTGTGTGTGTGTGTGTGTGTGTGTGTGTGTGTGTGTATTTGTCTCTGCTGCTTCTCCACTTGTCTCTCCAAGTGCCTGGAATACAAATGTGATCCTACACACCCTCTGAAGAAGGAGAGGGAGGGGTGAGAGAGAGAGAGATACAGAGAGACAGAGAGAGAGAACTGCAACATCATTTCTAAATAACAAAAAAAGCAAAGGAGTGTGTGTGTGTGTTTGTGTGTGTGTTTCATCTTTCGAGCCATGTGTCTTGTCTCATATGTTGAAACATGCCACGCTGTTTTTTTTCTATTTCTTGCTCGCTAGCCATGTTTCCAGAACCTTCTGAGAAACCGAAGTGCATGATCCTGACAAGCATTAGCTCACTATTAGCTAGCTAGCATTGCAACAAGAGGTTCCTGAGTTCTGCTGAAAATTTCCTGGTTTCTTAAAAGGTCCCTAGATTCCTGAGCTCATAAAAAAGGGTTCCTGAGCTTCCTGAGTCTCTGGATTTCTTCACTTCCTGAAAAAAGGTTTCAGAGTTCATGAAAAGGTTCTTCACTTCCCGAAAAAGTTTTCTGAGCTTGTGGGAAGATTCTTCAGTTCCTGAGCCTGTGAAAAGGTTCTCCCTTTCCTGAAACACTTCCTGAGCTTCCTGAGTTCCTGGATTTCTTCACTTCCTGAAACATGTTTCTGAGCATTGAGGGTTCCCCAAACAGGAAAATGTTCTCCGGTTTCTGAGCTTCCCGAGTTATTCCTGAGTGGAATTATTCGATTCCTGGAAAAAAAAAAAAAGAGAGTTCATGAAAAGGTGAGCGTGAGAAAAGGATCTTCAGTTCCTGAAAAACAGGTTCTGGAGCTCATGAAAAGGTTCTCCTGAAATCATCCTTGAATTTGTGAAAAGCTTCACAAGTTCCTCAAATGTTTTAAGAGGTTATGACAAGAACTGCTTGAGTTCCTGCAGAAATTGCTTGGCTTGAAAAAAAAAAAAGGTTCCAGAAAAGTTTCCTGGGATCCTAAAGATTGGTTTCTGGCTTCATCAGAAGGTTCTTGATTTGGTGAAAATGAAACTAAAATACTACAAATACACAAATTGGAGGCTGTGAGGACCTTACTACTAACCTGGATTTATATCATGGCTCCTATATATATATATATACACACACACACACACACATTTTGTATTTGTGTGTGTGTCTGTTTCTTCTCCACTTGTCTCTGCAAGTGTCTGGAATACAAATGTGATCCTACACACCCTCTGAAATTGAAGAGGGAGGAGCGAGAGAAGAAATATACAGAGAGAGACAGAGGAAGAGAGAGAGAGAGAAATGCAGCATCTTTTCTATATAAAGAAGAGGCAGTGAAAGTGTGTGTGCGTGTGTGTGCGTGTGTGTGCGTGTGTGTGTGTGTGTGTGTGTTTTGTCCATCTCCTGAGCGAGTCATGTGTCTTGTCTCATACGTTGAAAACATGCCATGTTGTTTTTCCTCTTTCTTGCTCACCAGCTGTGTTTCCGCTGAGCTTCTGGAACCTTCTGAGAAACTGAGGCTTATCACCCTGAAGGAGTTAGCTAGCATTGCAACAAGGGCTTCCTGAATTCTTTAAAAAAGTTCCTTGGTTCCTGATAATGTTCCTGGATTCTTGAAACGTATATTTAGTTCCTGGATTTCTTTACTTCCTGAAAAAAAATATTCCTAAGCTCATAAAAAGGTTCTTCAGTTCCTGAAAACATCCATGAGATCCCCGAAAAGTCTCTTTGGTTCTTTTGGTTTCTTCAGTTTCTTAAAAAAAAAAAAAAGGGTTTCTAAAAGGAGTTCTTGAAAATGTTCCCGAGTCCCTTTAAAGTTTTACGAGGTTATAAAAACTCATGAAAAGTTCTACAGTTCCTGAAAAGGTTCCTGAGCTTCATGAAAAGGATCTTCAGTTTCTGAACAAAGGTCATTTCTGTGTTGTTGAGGTAAATAGGCCACGCCTCCTTATGACAGCCCTTGATAATCAAAGCTGATGTAGCTAGATTGTGTTTCAACAAGGAGTTCTTTAGTTCTTGGAAAAAAGTTCCTTAATTCCTGAAGACATTCCTGTGTTTCTGAAAGGGTTCTTGAGTTTGTGAAAATGTTCCTAATTTCTAATCTGTTTCTTGAAGAGGGTTTTTGAAAATTCCTTGGTTTGTAAAATAATGGGTTCCTGAAAAGGTTCCTGTGATCCTAAAAGGGTTTCTAACTCATTTCCAACTAATTTCTTGAATTAGTTAAAATGTTCCTGAGTTTTTTGAAAAAAGTTTCTGAGTTTTGTCCAAAGGTTCCTAAGACCCGTAAAGGGTTGCTGAGTTCCTGAAAAAAAAATGTTGGTTCGTTTAAAAAAGGTTCCTGAAAAGGTTCCTGAGTTAGTGAGTGTTTGTGGAAAGGTTCCTAAAAAAGTTCTTGAGACCATGAGAAACTTTGTAGAAACTTGCCTGCTATCTTGGATTCAAATCATGGCTCCTGTCTTACACACATGCACACGCTCGCACACACGCTCGCACACACGCACACACACACACGCGCGCGCACACACGCACACACACACACACGCGCGCGCGCACAGGATGATAGAAAGCAGGCAGGACGGCTGTTTACAGCAGGAGAATGTGTAAGTAGCATTTTGGCAGTTGGAGATGGTTCTGTTGGCTCAGTACTGGTTCCTGACGTTCCCTGACTTTCTCGCTCGCTGAGCTGTGTTTAGTCTGTCCACAGCTAAATTTATACACACACACACACACACACTTTTCTGCTTGGAGTCTTCCATGTGATTCAGTACCTGTCTCGACATCTGTAAAGGATGAAGAGCTGCACATGGCGTGCTGAAAAAGGTTCCCGGGTGAACAGATTCTTGAGTTCCTGGATTCCTAAAAATGCTTCTGGGTTCCAGAAAATGTTTCTGAGTTTGTGAAAAGATTCCCAGGTTCTCGACCAGAATGAAATAGCAGCAAGGTTCTTGAATCTGTCAAAATAATCCTGAGTTCATGCACAGATTCCTGCGCTTGAGAAAGGTTATTCCTGAAACAAAGATTCCTGAGTTCCTGAAAAGGTTCCCAAGCTCATGAAATGGTTCCCGATTTCTTGGACAGACTCTTGGGTTTGCAAAAAGCTTTTTGAGTACATTAAAAGGTTCTTGAGCTTGAGAGGTTATTGAGTTCCTAAAAAAAAAGGTTCCTGGGTTCCTGAAAGCGCTCCTAGGTTTCTCGGTTCATGAAAATATTCTTGAGTTTGTAAATAGATTCCTGAATTTATGAAAGGTTGCTAATTTAGAAAAATTGAAAATATTCTCGATTTGTTGAAAATGTTCCTCGGTTCCTGAAAGATCTGGGTTATCTGGAGGCGGGGCTAATTTCCATCCTGGAACATAGTGTGAATATAAACCTGAAATTAAAAAAAATCCACTGCATGGCAATACCGTGATTCACAGTTTCACTGCAGTGCCTTTAAGAGGATAGAATTATTTCAGGTCCAGAAGTACTTTGGAAAATGACAGACTGCACCTTTAAAGTGCTCAGAGATGAACTGAGAATAAATTCCTTTTTCACCTTCTGCATCCTTTCACATCCAGGAGTGTTTTAGGATCTCGAAGGCGTAACAAACTCCCCGTTGAGGAGTAATGGCTCCGACGTCGAGGCTGAAGTGCGACCTCTCAGCCTCACACACTCGGCCTTTATATCACCTCTGTGTAACACGCACGCACACACACACTTTAGTTTGAACTGTAACGAAAGTCAGGTGTTTCTCCGTCTGCAGTTCTCGGAGCAGCAGCACCTGCAGCAGCTGAACGTGTTCCAGGCGTCTCTGGCCATCACGGGAATGCCGCACAGGCCTCTGGGAAGAGCACAGTCGTCCCCCATCACCTCCAGTCTTAAAGCCACGCCCATGGGAGAATTACCCATCAAGCACCTCTTCACTACAGGTACCAACCATTAGCAAAGTGCTGTGGCATAAAAGGAAAATATCACATCATGTTTGTGGAGAATAATCCACTTCACCGTGGTAACAGTAACACCGCCATGGATCAGTTTATAAAGACTTATTCATTAGCGCGCTTGTGATTCGGATTCATTCCTCATGTCCGTTTTTTTTTTTATCTTCCTCCGCTCAGGTCTGGTGTATGACACACTCATGCTGAAGCACCAGTGCATGTGCGGGAACACACACATCCACCCGGAGCACGCCGGACGCATCCAGAGCGTGTGGTCCAGGCTGCAGGAGACGGGACTGCTGGGCCGCTGTGAGGTGAGAGCGCCGCCTGCTGGCACGCCGCAGGAACTACAGCCTCGTTCTTTTTTTTTTTTTTTTTTTTACCAGCAATGAGTCATAAATTGTCTGAAATTTGAATGTAGAGTTCTGTACAAAAATCAGAGACCACCATTTTGTGTTCAGTCAAATGGCCACTCAGTATTTAATGCTACTGGAGTGTCATTTCTGAGCAATAATGAACAACAGTGTCCTCAGAAATTCAGCAGTGTGTCTGTAGATCTGCAGATACTGTATTTGTAATGTTCTTTAACCCTAATATTGACCTGCATGAATAAGCTGTTTGGCTGGAAATGGAATTAGTGCACCGTACATTTTACCATCGTTATTGTTTGCCACCAAGTAATTAACACTATTATTATAAATACTGAACTGAAAACATGAAAACAAAAACAAACTTTATGTGCACTCTTTTTCCTGGTCTATATCTGCTGTATCCCTGTGCACCAGTGTCGTGAGTAACCGTGTCAGAATGCTCATTTTTTTGGTGTGTGTGTGTGTGTGTGTGTGTGTGTGTAGAGGATCCGGGGCAGGAAGGCGACCCTCGATGAGATTCAGACGGTGCACTCGGAGTATCACACACTGCTGTACGGCACCAGCCCCCTCAACCGCCAGAAACTCGACAGCAAGAAGCTCTTAGGTGTGGAGCTCGGTGACCTCACTTCCTGTTACACACTCCTTCATCTCTCTCTCTCTCTCTCTGTGTGTGAGTCTGTCTCTTTTGGCCCTCAAATAAAGTGAAAAACAATCAGAAACTTTCTTAAAAAAAGGAAAAATAAAAAACATGCAGTAACCTAGTTGCGTAAGTGTGCACACCCCTAAACTAATGCTTTGTCTCGAAGAACCGTTTGATTATATTACACCACTCGGTCTTTTCGGCTAAGAGTCTGTCGTCTTGACTTGGCAATATTTTCTCACTCTTTCTTGCAAAAACATTGCAGATCCATCAGATTGTAAGGGCATGTCCTGTGTTGATCTTCGTTTGGTTAAGCCGCTCCTTTGTTGGTTTGGATGTGCGCTTTGGGTCATCGCCACGCTAAAAAGGGAAATTCCTTTTCATCTTCGACTTACTAGCAGGACACTTTTGCACTAAAATCAACTTGTATGTTGTTGTAGCTATTTATGATTCCGTCCACCTTGATAAAACCCGCCGTTCTGGCTGAAGAAAAGCAGCCCGAAAGCAGGATGCTGCCACCACCGCGCTTCACCGTGGGTATGGTGTTCTTTCAGTGATATATATGTAAGCAGATAATGCAGAAGGTCGTTTCAGAAGGTCGTTGTGTTTCTGCGTTGTCTTCAGCTTTACGTTATCGCTCTGAATCCGTCCGTACGTTTACGTTATCGCTCTGAATCCGTCCGTACGTTTACGTTATCGCTCTGAATCCGTACGTACGTTTACGTTATCGCTCTGAATCCGTACGTACGTTTACGTTATCGCTCTGAATCCGTCCGTACGTTTACGTTATCGCTCTGAATCCGTCCGTACGTTTACGTTATCGCTCTGAATCCGTACGTACGTTTACGTTATCGCTCTGAATCCGTACGTACGTTTACGTTTACGACTTTGTTCTTTATTTGGCGTGATGCAGATGTGCTTTCTCATCCGTGTGCCTTTTACACACACACTGTTTCTCTGTGAAAAAAGTTACGTTCGTGCATTGTTGGTGGACACACACACACACACACAGACACACACACACACACACACACACACACACACAGACACACACACACACACAGAGCTGTCGTAGCAGTTGAGCCCATCGCTGCGAGCCGTCCCTGATTCCTCGTCCCCCTGATAATGAAACTCCCGCCTCCGGCCCACGCTCACTTCCGGTCTGCTGAAGCGCTCAAGCTAAACCTCCTCTGACAGACGCTCGAGTATTTTTAGGCTCTAGACTTTTCTGCCACCTCCGCCTCTGAGTCACCAGCCGAGAAGGAAAGTGTGTGTGTGTGTGTGTGTGTGTGTGTGTGTGTGTGTGTGTGTGTGTGTGGCAGGCGTGGGTTGTGCAGGAGATGTTGGCTGCCGTCATTTCCATTCCTAATGCATGGTTTTACGATGGGTTTCGACCTTCACCCCTCCTGATACTATAATAATAATAATAATAATATTAATAATAATAATATTAATAATAATGCATCGTCATTACTATCATCATCTAATCAGAGTAATCCGGCCAGAAATGTGATATTAAGTGTATATATTTGAATTATTTCATGCTTTTCCTCCTCACAGGTCCGATCAGTCAGAAGATGTACGCTGTACTGCCATGTGGAGGGATTGGGGTGAGTACCGTTTATGAAACATCAATAAACACAAGTAATAATAATAAAGTTAGACACCGATTATTCCTCCATTTAACCGATTATTAAAAAGATTGTCCACCTGTTTTATTCCGCTTATGCGGCAGCACTTTGCCAACGATTATAATTTCTCATTTATTAAAGAACGACTTCACTTACTCGTACTTTTTATCCATTTCTAGTTACGATTTAACGTTGTGGAACGTCTGTGAAACGCAGGTTATCTGCTCACTTCCGTTACAGCGGATATAAAAAAAAGTTCAGTGAGAAACCGCAAAGCACAAACTCCCCTGTCCTGAAGATGTCGGAAAACGTAGAGCTTTACTGGTACAAAGCACTGATACTGGAGACTCCTTCCATAAATGTCAAATAAATAAACGTCTCCTTACAGAAAAGACCACGTCAATGATTGCGCGTGTTTTTTATGGACCGTCCATCTCGTGAATAAGCTGTTACTATAGAAACGAACCTGTGATTTGGAGCTGCGCTACTGGCAGGGCTGCTGTTATAGAAAATAACAGTGGGGCGTTGTGGGGCGTGTGTGTGTGTGTGTGTGTGTGTGTGTGTGTGTGTGCGCGTGTGTGTGTGTGTGTTCAGGTGGACAGTGATACGGTGTGGAATGAGATGCACTCTTCAGGAGCCGTGCGCATGGCCGTGGGCTGCGTCATCGAGCTCGCCTTTAAAGTAGCAGCTGGAGAACTGAAGGTACAGCCACAGATCCACCTGACACTGGTTGCTATGCACAAAGTATTGGCACCCCCTTCTGCCCCATCCCTCAATGGAACATGGACCCCGCTGAGCGGACATCACATTACATTCTGGCATGTATTTATGGATTGTCGTCATTTATTTATTTATTTATTTTTTTTTGATTGACAGAACGGGTTCGCTGTCGTCCGTCCCCCGGGTCACCACGCAGAGGAATCCACGGCCATGTGAGTGTACCGCAAAACGTCACGCTAGGGTTCTCTCAAAAGTTAAAGATGAGAGAGAGAGAGAGAGAGAGAGAGAGAGAGAGATTAAAGCAGAGCTTCTTATTGGTCAGCTGTGAAGTTCTTTGTGACATCATCAGTGGCTTCATCAAATGTTTGTGTACTTTTACATTTAAAACTTTTAAAAAATAACGTTTAGTCAAGAGGAAAGATTTAAATTCTTTATCGTTTTTGCTAAAAAGGTGTTGGACTGTACGTGAAGCTGAATTCATTCTGAATTAAAAGTGTTATGAGAATAAAAATATACTTTATGAGAATAAATTTTATGCTTATATAATTTTTTTTAATATATATATAATTTTCTTTAGGGGTTTCTGCTTTTTCAACTCGGTCGCTGTTACCGCCAAACTGCTCCAGCAGAAACTGGGCGTGGCCAAAATCCTCATCGTAGACTGGGTAAGGACTGTTTTGTCATAAGGTGACCCCGGCTGAGTACCACTGGATTTTATTCTCCACAGTTTATTGATCATCATTTCGTGATCAGTTTGAGATCAGTTGAGTGTGTTACTCGCTTGAGTGTGTTGCTCGCTTGAGTGTGTTTATTTGCTTGAGTGTGTTTACTCGCTTGAGTGTGTTACTCGCTTGAGTGTGTTACTCGCTTGAGTGTGTTACTCGCTTGAGTGTGTTTACTCGCTTGAGTGTGTTTACTCGCTTGAGTGTGTTATTCGCTTGAGTGTGTTATTCGCTTGAGTGTGTTATTCGCTTGAGTGTGTTACTCGCTTGAGTGTGTTACTCGCTTGAGTGTGTTATTCGCTTGAGTGTGTCGCTCGCTTGAGTGTGTCGCTCGCTTGAGTGTGTTTACTCGCTTGAGTGTGTTGCTCGCTTGAGTGTGTTTACTCGCTTGAGTGTGTTTACTCGCTTGAGTGTGTTTACTC
>CM040997.1:2347383-2363685 GCA_022985145.1 Pangasius djambal
GCCCCTGTGCACAAAGCGAGCTCCATGAAGACATGGTGTGTGAAGGTTGGAGTGGAAGAACTCGAGTGTCCTGCACAGAGCCCTGACCTCAACCCCACTGAACACCTTTGGGATGAACTGGAACACCGACTGCACCCCAGACCTCCTCACCAACATCAGCGCCTGATCTCACTAATGCTCTTGTAGCTGAATGAACACAGATCCCCACAGCCACGCTCCAACATCTAGAGGAAAGCTTTCCTAGAAGAGTGGAGCTCATTATAACAGTAAAGTATAAAATCTGGAATGAGACGTTCAGCAAGCACGTATGGGTGTGATGGTCAGGGGTGCACATACTTTTAGCCATAAAGTGTATATACGTATTAGCATTTTTGTTTAAACTTCAGTAAATGCTAAGTAAGAAACAGATCTAACTGAACTGAGAAGTGTTTGTGACTTTACTATTACAAGGTCGATCACTAACGAGTCCCTTAAACTTGTGTGTGTGCTACTTTTGATACTATAAGGGTAAGTCAGATGAAAACCTTTTTTTTAAATTTATTTATTTTTTTAAATTTTGCGTTGTTTTTTGCAATTAGGTGTCAAATATGAGTGTATCGTGTTTAAGGTGCGAGTAGAAGCGGCGATTGAGAACAACGGACCGGTAATACGCTACACAGATCGAACGTGCCGTTTCTCTCATTTCCGTCACACTTTTAAGGTTTTCATTTGACTCACCTTCGAAAAACTGTATTAACATCGACAGTAAAATTCCAGCTCACGCCAACTTGTACAGTCTCGCCTTTAAATACAGCACTCATGAGAGCGGGCGATGAAAAAGTCTTTAAATGCGGAGATTTAGAGATCCGATGGATTCATTTTGTTTCCTTATTTAATTATCCAGTAGTGGATAAACTGTAAGAAAATGTAAAATAAATGAAAAAAAAAACAAAAAACCCAGAAACATCCAAGAGGCAAAAAGGGGTCATGCTCAACATGATGCTCCCACCACCATGCTTCACTGTGAGGTCTGTATAATTTCAGGATTGAGCTCAGGATCGGACATTTAATGTATTTTTTTGTAAAAATCTCAACCTGGTTAATTATTAACAAACCATACTTGTTGAAAGGCTAGTTGTCCCCTTTTGATGGGTTGTATATATATATACATATATACATATATATATTAAAAATGTTAATAAATCTTTTCCGATTTTTTGGGGTTGAGTTGATTCCAGCATTCGCTTCAGTTCGGTGCGGATCGTGTTGTATAATTTCCATGTCTTAAAAAGGAAAGAAAAAAAGAACTGTGCAACTTCCCTCTTTCTTGACTCTCTCCGCTTTATTTATTTGGAGTCAGAAATGAAGGGTTGGTTGTTTTGTTTTTTTTGTTTGTTTGTTTTTTTGTTTTTTTTTTTTGGAAATTGAGACGTTTTGACTTAAAACGTCGGTTGTAAATCTGAAATATTCAACTGTGTGTAAACAAATCAATCAAAGCCGGACATTTCACGTCTGTCGGAAAAAAAAAATCTCCATTTTTTTTTGTTTTTTTTTTTTGGTTTATTTGTTTTTCTTCTTTTTTTTTTTTTTTTTTTAACTCCTCTGTAGTGGATCGTGGTCATGGTTTCATTTTTACTTCATGTTTTCAGAGCACACGTGCCTACAATCACACACAGACACACACACTCGCGTGTTCCCGCGCAGGACGGGGTTTTTTTTTTTCCCGCGGTCGGGAAGGTCAGCGGTCACGTGACACTTCAACACGCCGTACTTTATGTATTTATATATGTGGAAACAGGAAGTACTGTGACCGTGTCTCGTCGCCATTCGTGCGTCGCTTCGTGTCTCAACCCCGTTAAAAAATTAAAATAAATAAATCCTCGGGTGTGTGTCAGATGGGCGGCCATGTTGGATGTGGGCGTGTCCCTGTTGTGTCTGCACTATTTTTTGGGGGTCTTTTTTTTGGATTGAGAGCAATAGGCAGACAAATTTAAATAAATAAATAAATAAATAAATAAATAAATAAATGGCAGGTGGACACTGGGAGAACTGTTGTGTATCAGCATTCGCACTATTTTGCTCTTCAGTAAATATGTATATTTATTGATATTTCACATTATGTGTATATGTAGTGCCCTAATGATCGCCGAGGTTTATCGTATATTTTCTTTCCTTCCTTTTTTTTTTTTTTTTTTTTTTTTTTTTTTTTTTTTTTTTTTTTTTTTTTTTTTTTTTTTTTTTTTTTTTTTTTTTTTTTTTTTTTTTTTAAAAAGTGAGACATCACGTCCTATCCATCGTTCTGGAGTTTCGTCGCTGTCGCCACTCTATGTATGTGATTGGAGGTGTCTTTAAAATCTTTGCATTTTTAATTCTCTCTCTCTCTCTCTCTCTTTCTCTCTGCCTTTCTCTCTCTCTCTCTCTCTCTCTCTCTCTCTCTTCTGGTCATATTGATATGCAGAAGTTAAAATTTTTTATCGAAGCACATTCCTCGAATTTCTTGTGTTTTTTTTTTTTTTTTTCTTGATGCTTTCATGTTGCGACAATACAAGGTGTGTATAATACGAAGTTCGAACCTCTACACACACACACACACACACACACACACACACACACACGTGTATATAGAGTGCATATATGTGTACACATGTGCAATACACGCTATTTGAGCAATCTATTACTGTGATTATAATTCATTAAAATTGCTGTCTCTTTCAGCTCGTGTGCTTCTGTCTTTGTCTCGAGAGTCGCCACTGCAGATGAACTGGAGAACACACTCGGTGCTCAAAAGAACATTCGGTGTTAAAACGCACACATCGGCACCGTAACGTTAAATCATGGATCGAGGAAACTCGGCGGGGAAGGTTTTCAGGAACGTTAGCGTGCGAAACACACGGGTCGAGAGTTTGATTTTAAACTCACGGTGATCTTATTGTACTCGGCACCTACGAGACTCCACTCAAAGTTATGTTGTCATGGCGATCCCAAAGACTTCGTCCCTAAGACTTCGGAGCAGAGCGGCGAGCCTAGTGTCCTCCGAGGTTCGGGAAACGTTCATAGGTCTTTGAGTTAAAACTTTAAAATAGCTCGTAAGAATTCTACCCAGTTTCTAGAACCTTCTTATAAACGAAAATGTTCTGTTACTCTACTTTGAGCTAAAACTTCGAAACGGAGTGAGAACCCGAGTTTCTGTTACGGTTCCGGAAACTTCTGATCAAGTTCTACTCGGATCTAAAATTTATAGGGACAGCTCTAGTTTCTACCGACGTTCTAGAACTATCTGATGCACTAAACAATTCCACAACTGTACTTCTAGAACCTTCTTATGAACTAAAACTGTACTTTGATCTAAAACTTCAAAGCAGCATGATAGCCCTAGGTTCTACCAAGATTCTAGAATCTTCTTATGAACTAAAACTGTACTTTGATCTAAAACTTCAAAGCAGCATGATGGCCCTAGGTTCTACCAAGATTCTAGAACCTTCTTATGAACTAAAACTGTACTTTGATCTCAAACTTCAAAGCAGCATGATGACCCTAGGTTCTACCAAGATTCTAGAACCTTCTTATGAACTAAAACTGTACTTTGATCTAAAACTTCAAAGCAGCATGATGACCCTAGGTTCTACCAAGATTCTAGAACCTTATTATGAACATAAAAAAGTTCCAGAACTCTACTTTGAACTCTGAAACGTAATCAAAGCCCACTAATAAACGGATAAAGAAACGTGTAAATAGGGACAGTGTGAAGTTTTCTGTGAGGAGATGTTAGTCAGAGGAAAATTCGCTTTACGAATAAAAAAAAATGTAATTCTTTAATAGATATAAAAAATATAATCACTGGCATTGACGTGATTCTAAAGGAAAATAATCAGCTTCGGGTGGTAACAGTGACGCCGCTTCATCACACCACGATAAGGAGGTGTCTGATTCCTTATATATTTACTTATGACACTAAACTACTGCGTGAGATCTCAGAGACTGAGACATTTCATTTTTGGAGCTTCATCCTGCCAGGAAAGATATCTGAATAGGAATTAAATAATATTCAGTACATATCCTATTCTAAACAATATTATAATCTGTTATATATTATTATTAGATATATTTCCTTTACTATTATCAATAATAATAATAATAATAATAATAATAATAATAATAATAATAATTATAATGCTATATATATCCTATTCTAAACAATTATTATTGTTGTTATTATTATTATTATTATTATTATTATTATTATTATTATTATTGCACCCATACGCTCCCACCCCCGTGTAGCCCCGCCCCCCGCCCTCTCTGATTGGCCGTGGTGTCGTCACCACGCACGCTGACGTAAGCACGTAAGCGCTCCGTCCTGCGCTCCGGCTGCTTGCGTTTGGCGGAGAAGATGGCGGCTCCGGGACCGGGGGAGTATTTCAGCATCGGGAGCCATGTCGCCTGCCTCACCTGCCTGGGACAGCGCTTACAGGGAGAGGTCGTCGCTTTCGACTATCACGCCAAGATGCTGACTTTGAGTATCCTTTATTTATTCAAACAAAAATAAAAAATCCGGGCTGTAGTCGTCTCAAGGCTAGTTATGCTGTACTACGCTAGCTATGCTAAGCTAACTAACTGTTACTGTTTAAGCGAATGGAATAAATGAATCTCTCAATCGGCGTGTATTTTTATTTTTAAAATAAACATTAAAATTATAATTTATACGTTTAGATCAGATGCTGTGGGTTAAGCTGGTGGTTCTGGTGTAACCTTTTAGCCATTCCCAACTAACACACCCCTTTTAAAGTAAGAAAAAAATGGCTTCTTAATGAGTTACACTGTCAAAGCCAATAAATAAATAAATAAATAAATCTCACAGGATCTGATCCTGATTTCACCCCTGTATTGCTCTTTTTTTTAAATTATTTTAAAAAAAGCTTACCTCTGATTACTGCACAATATTTTTACACATAATTTACACAAACCTCGTCTTGGGGTCATGAGGTCATGAGGTCATGGGGTCAAAGTATGTGTAGAATCCTAAAAACAAAACAAAAAAAAAGCAGTGCAGGATTTCAGTGTTCTTCAGTGACACCCACGTGACACCTTGAATGACATTGCATCCAGGTGTGTGTGTGTGTGTGTGTGTGTGTGTGTGTGTGTTTTAAAGGAAATCTCCACTCTGTAATATGTTTATACTGAAATCCTTCCAGTGTGTTCAGTGATTCAGGCGATAACGTTTCGGTCAGAGCTGAAACTTCGTTATTCCTGTCACTCTCTGGCGTGATGTGTCCCGTGATGATGTCACACGGTGACATCGTTATAGCTAGCGCGGTTACGATGGCGTTAATCTTCGGGTTTCAGTCATGTGGTTGTTGTGTTTTTGTTTGTTTGTTTGTTTTTCTGCCTCGCTGCACAACGCAAACGCAACTCGCCGTGACTAAACTTATTCCATAAAGAAAGTGACTAAGTGACTCTGGAGCGTTTACGCCAACCGCGTCCTCTCCTCATCTCGGAACATCTTCCGTCTGCAAGCTGTCCACGAAAAGTGTTCTTAAAGAGTTGTTTGGTTATTTTTAAAAAAAAAAGTGGATGTGATAAATTTGCGGTGAAAAAGCAGTTTGATGAAAATATCTTGCAGAAAATGAATTAACGTTTTAATTTTAATGATCAAAGTATCACGCGGTGGTTAACGATGTCGAATATAAACCAAAACTCAAAAGACGGCTTACGGCTTATTTCGTGTTTTAAACGTTCGCTGCGAGTGCCGTGATGAACTCGGAGCCCTCGAGAAACTTTCCGAGTAGGAATTACGAGTTAAAGAGCACTTTGTTCGGATCTTTCCTGCTGGGAAGTTTCCGTTTCCCACTTTGTCACGAACGCAGCATAAAAATCAAAGGAATTTAACACAGGTTTCGCGGTCTCGTGCACGACATGGCATGTACAGAGCGTTATTATTCTCTGTTCACTAACGGACACGCAGGAAAAATTACATTAATGATAGAGTTATTGTAAAGGTGACGGATGAAGGAGAAGCTTTTCAGGAGTCTGGGTTTGACTGTGATGTCGACTCGTGTGTGTTTCGGGAATCCTGCGATTTATCCTTCACAAACAGCTCCTGGACCCTCGACGTCTTGCTCTGTGTGTGTGTGTGTGTGTGTGTGTGTGTGAGAGAGAGAGAGAGAGAGAGAGAGAGAGAGAGAGAGAGAGAGAGCGCGAGCGCGAGCGAGCGAGCAGCACGTGGCTCAGCGGGTGATGACAGACGGCACTGTATCTGCTCACAATGTCAGGTTTTTTTTAAAAAACAGGACGCGTTTCTGCAGCTCTTTGGCTCGGTTTAGAAGCTCGCGTCTACAAAAAAAAAAGTCTTCTCACTGCGGAGGAACCGCTCTAGATTTCACTTAGAACCGGACGGAGATCACTTCCCTGATCGTTTGTTTTAGTCCACGCCGGAAATTTCAGATTTATATTACATATATATACATATATATATATATTACACACACTTGAGGACAAATAATGCTTCTATTTAATGCCTACAAGGAAGAAAATTGTAATGGTAAATAAAAATACGTTCTGTGCACAACTCTAATCAGTTTGTGATTTCTTTTTTTAAAAAAGATGTTAGACCTCAGGAAAGTGTACCGTGACGTCATTCATCACGATATCGATATTCATATCGTCAGATTGCCATAAAAAGCTTTAATCATTTCCTTGGTGCAGTATTGCAAAAATATTAACAAATTTCCTTATCATAAGTGTCATCACCTCACCAAGGAGCTGATTAAAGTGTTTAAAGCTATTTATTGTAAATACTTACGTTCAGTTTATCAGGAATGGACTTGCGATGTTAGGAGCGATATATCAGGGTAGAGTAGGGCGATGCGGCGATGCGGCGATACGGCGATGTGGCGATACGGTGATACGGCGATGTAAAAATATCTTTATTTTATTTTTTTTTTAGCAAAAAAAAGCAACTGATGTGAGGTGAATATTTTATACTGAAGGTTTAAAACGATAAAATGTTTTTCAATTCTCTTTTCCAGTGTTTCACTGTACAGATTATAAATTTGTCGATTAATAATTAATGAGCAAATTTATTATTATTATTATGTATGTCATCAATTTATTATTATTTATTATCCCAAATACATTTGAAACAACTCGTATATATTTTAAACTTGCTCAGTGTGGAATATTTTATACCTTTAATCTTTTTTAAATCGTATTTTGCTGTTAAAATTTACTATTGTATTTACGTGTTGGTTTATTTGTATGCCTGTTTACTCTTTTTTTTTTTTTGTGTTTGTTTGTTTGTTTGTTTGTTTGTTTGTTTGTTTGTTTATTAATTACATTGCTCCTGCCATGAACCTAGCTCTAGATGCTGGCATGGTGTTAAAAATTAAACACCGTTGTTGTTGTTATTATTATTATTATTATTATTATTATTGTTTTGTGCTCGTTGCTTATGCAGCTTCTGCGCATGCGCTTTTGGTTTCCTTGACCGCTCCTTTTTTCCCAGAATGCCCCTCATCTAGCGGGAAGTCCCACCTTAACGACGTCATCCTGGTTAACTTAGCCTACGTGTCCAAAGTGGACACCATCAACGAGCGCAGCGGGACTCCGCCCCCTTTAGCGTCTCTCAATTTCAGCAAGGTAAGGACGCGCGTCCCGTTCATTCCGAAAGCTAGCGTCTGATTACCGCCGAGTCGAGCGTGTACGTGAAGATCTCTTCTCCTCTTCCCCCAGCTCGCCGGCAGAGCTCGGGCGGAGAAGGAAGACAAGCTGTCGCAGGCGTGTGCGGTCAGCGCCGGCGTCTCGGTGGAGGGCCAGCAGCTGTTCCAGACCATTCATAAAACGTGAGCGCTGTTTAAATTAGCGACTGCGCTTCCGTCCACGTAGAAAACGTTGCTAAGGTCCGGGATCCTTTTCCTCCCGGATCTGCGTCCGACTGAACTCCTGAAACGTCTCCTGACGTTTTCTCTTGTCAATTCCGCAGCATCAAAGACTGCAAGTGGCAGGAGAAGAACATCGTGGTGATGGATGACGTCGTCATCGCGCCGCCGTACCGAGCTGACAACTGCAGAGGCAAAGAGGGCAGTGCGTTAGGACACGTACGCAAAATAGTAAGTCCTGCGGAAAGAATTCGTATTCCTGCAATCAGAATGGTGTCATTTAATATTAATATAAACGTTATCATAGGTTTACTGCAGAGCTCTAATCATAACACCACACGGCTCCTGGATGGGGGGGGAAACGATACGATACGCTAGATTACGATACTTACGAACATTTCCACGCTGCACAATGTGCATCATGATTCCCGGTGAGGGGGAAAAATCGCTCGTGTGACGCATCGCGACGCTTTCTTGAACGATCCATGCGAGAAACGAACGAACCGATTATTAAAAACAGGACAGATTTTAAAAAAATATTTCGGTCGATTCGGGAAGCTGCGTAGCTGCGTAGACGTAGAGCTACGCAGTGTAGGGAAGTCGTTTTCACGTTCAGGATGTGAGAGAAGGAAGAAAAGGCAGGAAGGACTCTTAAGAAGTCTTTACAAAAAAAAAAAAAAAAAAGGTGGGGAGGCTTTGGGTTTTATGAAGCTGACTGTAAAAAAATAAATAAATAAATAAAAATACTAATAAATAAAAAGTACTTAAATGCTATGGCGACACACACAGTGTGAGAAATCACGTCAGGCGCTTCAGAGCTCGCGTTCGGAGGAGAAACTGTCGTAGCTGAGCGAGAACCTTTGAACATCACGTGCAGCGTCCCAAGGAAACGCGGCTCGAGTGGAGATTCCTGGACGTCGTTTGCTAGTCGATGAGGAGAAAAGATGGAGATTTGTAACCCGATCACGAGGCAAGCGAAGATTCCCGCCTCGATCATGATTTACAGTACTGTGTAAAAGTTTTGGCACCCTATTTTTTCCCCCGCCTTCAGTGCGAATTTTGCTATAGATGTATATTTTATGATTTCTGCAGTATTGAGTTTCCAAACGTTACTTTTCCGTCCAATAGTACAGACCATTTTACAGGCAAAAGGAAACATCATGAAGGCTTTTGTGTGACAGTTTCCTGAAGAAATGCCGCAGATTCTCTCATAATTTCCGTATAAAACTGCACAGACGGTACATCAGACTACTGAAAAAAAGCAAAGATGTCACACCAGATATCGACGTCGTTTAGTTTATCACTGTTTACTGCTCTTTATAGTATTGTTTTAAAAAGTAAAAACAAAAAAAAAATGTTATGCATGTTAAAAACTTTTATCCTTACTGATACTTTAGTTTAAAGTCTACAAAAACTTTTATTTAATATTTACAGAAGTTTATTTAATATTTAATAAAAAGGAAAAAAAATGGTGCCAAAATACAGTAAAAAAAAAAAAAAAAAGATAAAATTGTTTTTTAAAAAATATATTGTGCCATAATTTATCACAATATTATTATTATTGTTATATCATCATATTGTCTAGCCCTAGTGACATCTTGTGAGACTTTTTGTTATTGTTGAGTGCTACCTGTGTGTGTGTGTGTGTGTGTGTGTGTGTGTGTGTGTGTGTGTGTGTGTGTGTGTGTGTGTGTGTGTGTGTGTGTGTGTGTGTGCGTGTGTGTGTGTGTGTGTGTGCAGGTGGAGAAACACTTCCGTGACCTGGACCAGAAGTCTGTGCAGCGCTCACAAGCACAGCAAACACAGAAGGACTCGGTCTTGTCGGCGTGAGCACCGCCAAATGCTTAGGTTTTTTTTTTTTTGTTTGTTTTTTGTCTGTTTGTTTTGGGGTTTTATTTTGTAATCTGCCTAGATGCTGAGGCCGAGGTAACCGCCTCCTCCGTCCCCACCGGCACGAGGGCTCTACACGTCTACACGGAGAACAAAAAAGAGAAAAACAGCCAAAACGACAGATCAGCAGAATTAGTTTTAGAAATATTTAAATTAACGACGACGCGTCTTTTCTCCCGGCGTCCTTTTTTTTCTTCTTCTTTTTTTTTTTTTTTCCCCTCTCCTGAAATAAACGTCCTCCCTTCACATATTCACATATTTGCCAAGAAGAATGAACATCAGGTGAACATCAGGCTCTTGGTTCTTTTATGCTTTTTTTTATATATATATATATAAGTGTCCGAACAAAGTGTGACTTGAAAGGTACTGGAGAAAAGAAGGAAAAACTTCAGTTACCGGTGCTGAAAAAGTGTTTTTTTTAATTATTATTATTATTATTATTATTATTTAAGAGTAAACTGAAGCGATGCGAGCAAAATGTCCAGTGCGTGCATTCACACTGCAGCGATGTTGAGCATTTTTTTTTTCAACCCTCAGATTCATTTTGCATGGAAATTAAAAATCCAGCGCAGAGGACGTGAAGCAGGTCGCTCCAGCTCCGTGCTGTCGATTCACCGCAACAGTGTTTTTGCCACGCGAGCTTGGATGTGAACGAGTCAAGATGGAGTTTTGTGGCAACGGATACGGAGTCACGCGTGCAATTTGTTGACATGCTTCCACATACGTTCTCCAGGTTAGATATATAGTCCGATTGGCCGCAAGCTACTTGTGAAACCATGGCAACCGGCAGTAAACTACAGGTGGCACCGCCCACTAATGGTCAGCGTAGAGTGACTTCAGTGATAAACATTCTAGAGACGCAGATGGCGAAGGAAGTGATTCGCTCTGCCGCAGTGTGAATGTACCACCTGACCGTGGTGTCCAATCAGAGCCCAGTTTCTGAAACTCATCATTACCTTGAAGGAAATCTCCACCCTGAGACGAGCTTTTTTTTTTAAATAACTGTGACGTGTTTAGTGATTCTGGTGCTAATTTGTTGGCTGGTGCTGTAATATCGTTATTCCTGGGAGAAGTTAGCGGTCGTGTGTTACTCTGATGTCACAGGAGGACGTTGTTTATAACGCCTGACGGGATAACAGTCAGGTTTCACTGTTACCTCCTAAATTCTTATTAGTCCCAGAGTCCCACAGTGCAAAGCAGCTATACCGCTCATCTCCTCTAGTTAGCGATCTAATTAGTTGGCGTCGATGGAGGTATTAGCGTGAAAGATGAAGCTTTGTTTGAGCAGAGTGTACAGAGGAGGAAGCGAGAGAGCTGGACAGACTAAAGCACTAAAGCACCGCTGCATCGCTCTCTTTAGGTAGAGATGATTCGAGGGCTAAATTCTGCTACGTCGTTATCAGCAGGCAGTCCAATGGCATTGTGGGTAATTTAGGAAAACCGTTAACGAGCGTGAAAATAGGCCATCGTATACATGAAAGAAGTTTGAACTTAAAAACCCAGATCACATGTTAATTTTAAAGATTAGCTTGAAAGTCATTCAGGGTGGATTTTTTCCTTTAATATCATCTTTGTGCTGTGACTGTTTTGGGAAACTCCGCCCTGATCCGCAGCGAGACGTTGAACTCGATTCCACTTACGTTATGGAGTCTGTGTGGATCAGATCGAACGCTCAAAAACTTTAGCCTAGCGTTTCTCAAACACGCCTAAACCAACCAATCAGGAACACCGAGTCCCTAGCACAGGTGGGTCAGGACTTTGTGGGCGTGTCCACACCTGGTTGGTTGTTTGGTTGTTGTTTTTTTAATATCAGGTGCTGGACACGAGTCATTTCCTCATCTCAGAAAAAAAAAATCTCTGAATGCTTGTAACTTGGCACAGAATCTCTGTCCTTGTGTTTGGCTGCTCGTGTGTCTAAACGAAGGAAGCGAAAGTCTACGATAAGTTTACAGTGTACGTGAAAACCCCAAGCTGGCAGCGGACACGGCTGGTGGAGAAATGTTTAACAGCGTGAGGAGCCTCCTCCGTCGTGACGAGAACTCGTATTACTGTTATTATTATTGTCATTATTATTATTATTATTATTATTATTTTTAAACACCTCATTGTGAAGCGAACACCGTGTCTCTTCACTCCTGTACAGCAGAAAGCCTCAGCGATGAAGTTTAACAGCAGTGTTCATTCATCAAGTCAGCATTTTGCCTCTTTACATGTTCACACATGGGAAGGGTTTTTTGTTTGTTTGTTTTTTTTGTTTTATTTTGGGTTTTTTTTGCAGTTACGCTCTCACTTCTTGCAACTGTGAACTGGAAATTCTTCGTAACCTCTTTCGGAAAAGACAAATGTGACGTTGTGAATACCTCTTGCATCATAACAGGACCTCTTTTTTTTTTTTTTCTTTTTTTTTTCTCCCCCCTTAACACCTCATTCCGTGACTGTTTTTACACATCTGGAGAGAAGGCTGCGTTCCCCTTCACAGCAAACATAAGCGGTACTGATCTCCTTTCTGAACGAGATTCCAACAACAACAAAAAAAAAAAAACCCCAAAGGATATCTGAGCTGTGATGCCACGTTTCAGACCGAGACGGAGGAAGAAAGACGGTACTCGTGGTCCTCCGGCTCGCAGCATCGTGAGAAAGCCGCAGCCTGATACGAGGCTCCAGCAGCGGCGCCAGACTGCGACGGTCGTCAGCGTTAGCGCTTCACGTCCAAATCTAACCAGCGCTAACAGACCCGCCGTTGCTTAGGACTCTTTCCTAATAATTTTTTTTTTTTCTTTTTTTGATTTTTAAATATGTAACATGGAAATAACGGTAATAAAAAAAGGTAAAACAGAAAAGACTTGTCTTGGAACTTTGTCATGTTTTTTTCAAATTTCGAGCAGCTCGCAGTTTCCCTGAGGTATAAATATAAGGTTGTACATGTGTAAAATCTCTTCATACCACGGTGGTGTTGAATTCTGGATTCTGATTGGTCGGAAGGAGTTGATTAATTTTCTATAACAGCAGCTCTTGACAGTACTGCAGCTGCAAATCACAGGTTTATATTAATGCCCTCATTCTAATACGTTATCGTTTCTATAGTAACAGTTCATTCGCAGGGACTCGTACGGCAGAAGATCCGCAATTTTTTTTTTTTTTTTTTTTTAAATCTGTATAATTGTTAATGTGGTGAAGTTTTCTGTACTTAGATGATTTAATATTTATGGAAGGAGTCTCCAGTGTCAGCGCTTTGTAACAGTCAGAGGTAAAGCTGTAACTTAAGTTTTTCAGTACGTGAGAGTCCTCAGTTTATGGGTGATAACAGGAACTAGCATTCACAACATTAAGCGTAACTATAAATGGATAAAGAGCACAATGTAATTCTTTAAGAAATAATTGTTAGCAAATTGCTGAGGTATAAGAGGAATAAAACCTTTGGGACATGTTGTCATGGGGAAAATAATCAACTTTGGTGTGCTAACAATACCTTTGCATTATCACATCACCTTATCGTTTGTTATTTTCCTACAAACAGCATGGCATGGAGTGTTTTATTCCATACTAGACAGCCAACACCACGTCTGCTTATTACATAAAGGGTGCCAATAATTATGGAGATGACGCTGTGTATGTGAGAGAAGTGATGTAGTATATCTCTCTGGTTAACACAGAGTTTTCAGTTTGTCAACAGATGAGCTACTGTCCTCCATTTTAGGTAAAAGTGTCCTGTACTGTACATTAATTTATTAACTAGCCAGTTAGTGACCATACAAGCAAAAGTGGACATGTTGACTCATTATTTAGCAACTTTCCTCAAAGTTAGGGCCAATTTTTAATCCTAATTTTGAGGAATTTGTGAACATTTGGTCAGGAAGAAGGACATATTAATAAAGTTCTTTGAATCTCGAATCTTGAATATTTTAGCAAGGGGCTGTTTGTTTGTTTGTTTTTATACTTAATGGCCAATTTTTCAATTGACTCTATCAGAGCCAGAGTGTAATTTGTAAATTTGTGACTTTGACACTGAAGGTTTGAGGAAAGTCTGGAAATATTAATTTATTTAATGGAAAATGTACGTTTTTAAGGCTTTTAACTCGAGAGTTCATTTTTCCAAAATGGCCGCCGTGGTGTTGACAGCAACAGCGCCATCTTCCGCTCATCTTTATTATTAATTACACACTTAATTTTACCTCATTCGATTTATTGTTTAGGTTCATAAACCTAACATCATTAGTGTCTTTATTAGTTTAATAATAATGATATTAATGTATCAAACGGTATTTATGTTCTTGCTCAGCTATGCAACTCAGCGTTTCGCGTGCCCGTGGTTTCCATGGAGACAGCGCGCGTGCACACACAGGCCTCCAGCTTGGCTTACTTCCGGATATTTTTCCGTCCCAAACTTTTTACTTCTTACTAAATCATTACGCGACGAAAAGGAAATACTTCTCAAATATATATATATATATATACACACATATATATACTTATATATATTTCCCTCAGGTAAGTCAGTCGTAAAGTTTCTTTCCTTTTGAAATGGTTCTAAATTATTAGAGCAAAATAGTCTACCTCTGTGGTAACTATGGCAACAGCATGGAGCTTTATTTTTTATATATACATATACACATCTTTTTAATAATTCATGTGTTATAGTCCTGACTTTTCCTAATTTTGCAAAACATTCCTGATATTATCCTATTACATTATCCAGTATAGCTGTTTTATTGTTCACAGTGAACAAGAAGCCTTATTATTATTATTATTATTATTATTATTATTATTATTATTATCAGTGTAATATGGACAACACTTTATACAACGTTGATAGCATTAAAACTCCCTTTTATCCACTTTTTCTTTAAGTATATATACCACTAGATTGTTCTTTTCCTCTTTTATGTCTAGTTGTATTTGCATTACAGAAACTAATGATATATTTAATATTTAATATGTAAAATAAATGCTTATCTTGATTTCTGTTGCTCTTAATTCTCAAAATTCTTTACAAACGTACAGAAATTCCCCAAATAAATAAAACATTATATGTGTATTTTTGCACCAGACTCCACTGAAAGCTTTAGCTTTTCTAAAAGTAGTTTTTTTGTTGTTGTTTTGTTTTTTAAATCGAAGACAGTTTTATTTTTCCCCTCTCAAAATTTTGTACCTCAAGAGTACTGGTATATTTAGTTCAAAACTGATATTTTCTATAATAATAAAATAATATTTTGGACCTGAATGTGAAGAATTTTTGTTTAAAAACATGTTGGAACATAATATTTGTTATGATATTTAGAAAAAAAATAAAACATAGATATGATTTTAAAGGCTATGTAATAGTCGATATTTTTCAGTTCTTACTAATACAGATAATGTGGAAATTTATGTAGAAAATATAAAAAAAATTAATACTTTAAGCCATCGTCTCAGAACAAGTGTGTTACGTAGCTGGGAAAAAAAACAAAAAAACGTCTGGAAACCTGCTTTCCGGCCCGGAGTGTATGTTTGTATTTACTTTGGCCTCCTGTCAATCATTTTTAGACACGCCCCCAACGCCGCTGCGTAAATCACGACGAGGAGAAGTTGCGTGTTTACGAGCTGTAACTCGACTTTCAAGCAGTTGAACATCTGAAATACGCAAGAAAGTGATGTCGTGACCCTCGTTGCTTATCTACCTTTTGAATAATTTTTAAAAGGTGCACTATATTCACGTTTCCGGGTGACACACTCAAGCTACGAAACGTGTCCCCTGGATGGTGTCTCCATAGCGACAGGGACAAACGTACTCTTGCTACCTTTATTTCTGAACGCGAATGTTGATTAACCCTGAATTACATTTCATTACTTTTTGTCACTTATTAAATTCTTGCCTTGTCTTTAGCTCCCTCTTGTCTGCTTCTGTCTCGCTCCTACAGTGGCATGGAGGAGAGCGATGAACTCTTCAGGTAGCTGTATAATGCTAAACTGGTAGCTACACACTTCCAGTACTTGTTAGCAACATATAGCTAAGTAATGGAGCAAATATCAGACACTAAACGTGACTTAACTGGTCGTTTTATACTACAGTTCAATTCGATTCTGTGTGCAGGTCCTCCGAAAATACCCACAATGCCTCACAGAGCGAAGGACTCTCACCCAGCAAATACACCCAAACCTGGACCCTAAAGGTGACGTCTAGTGTAGCTAAACCTCTTTTGTTTGTTATTTCTATCGTTTACATCTTTCATATCCATCCTCGGAATTCCGTGAGGATTTTCCTTGGTTGATAATCCGGATTTTCCTGCACAGGCGTTACTGCAGGAGCAGAGAGACGATGCAGACGAGCGGGAAACATCCGAGGAGTGGCTCGAGTGGAGGAGCTTGGAGAGTTGTGGCCTCACTCTCTCCCACCTCCTCTCTCACTGCTCCACTGCTGCTCTGTGAGTCTGTTTACAGGTGCTAACGTTAGCTAGGTGGCTAAAATTAACTGCAGAGCTAACGTAGCCGTTAGTAGCTAGCTGGATATGATGTAAATAATTATGTGGTTATAGCAAAACGTTGCTAAATGAGATAAATTGTGTCAACAACCTGGGCCAGG
>CM040997.1:2369474-2376974 GCA_022985145.1 Pangasius djambal
GCTTTGTGGTTCTCAGGATGGCAGGAGGTAGAGCTTTGTGGTTCTCAGGATGGCAGGAGGTGGAGCTTTGTGGTTCTCAGGATGGCAGGAGGAGGAGCTTTGTGCTTCTCTGCATGGCAGGAGGAGGAGCTTTGTGGTTCTCTGGATGGCAGGAGGAGGAGCTTTGTGCTTCTCTGCATGGCAGGAGGAGGAGCTTTGTGCTTCTCTGGATGGCAGGAGGTGGAGGTTATGGGTCTCAGAATGGCATTATAATGTTTACTTTGGATTGTTTTTGTAAACTGAAAGGGTTTTTGAATTTGTTTTGCTGATAAATATCACTTGGTAAGTTCTCGTCTTTTTCAGAAAGCAATGGTGCAGTTTGAGTGGAATGACGGCACGGTGAAGAACCTGCACGTGGATCTGCACCTGCTGCAGAGTTATCAGGTAAAAAACAGACTCCTCACCTCCTCTCCTCACCTTTTTTACTTTCACTTTCTTACTTCTCTCTCTCTCTCTCTCTCTCTCTCTCTCTCTGTCTCTCAGAGGCGGCTCCTGGAGGCCGAGTGTGTGTTGGAGGACAGGGTCATGTGGTTAAACGATACCAGCAGCAGGCAGATCTGGGGAACAGTGTGTGAACAGAGGCGAGACACAACTCAAATTCTTAAAAGATTTCCCCTGCTATCCTTTACACCACAGCGCTGTGGAATTCTGGATTCTGATTGGTCAGAAGGTGTCGATTAATTTTCTAGAACAGCAGCTCTGACAGTAGCGCAGCTGCAAATCACAGGTTTATGTTAATGCGCTCGTTCTAATACGTTATCGTTTCTATAGTAACAGCTCGTTCACAGGGACTCGTACGGCGGACGCTCCACATAACCAGTTTAAAAAAAATGTGTGTCTATTTAACATGTATGGAAGGAGTCTCCAGTGTCAGTGCTGTGTAGCAGTCAGAGTTAAAGCTGTAACTGTATGTTTTCCCACATCTTCAGGACAGAGGAGTTAACGGCGGGCTGTGCTTTCTTCTCTATAGCGTGCAGGTTCTGCTGGAGATGTCCGACATGAGCGTTCACCACCAGCTGCACATCCAGCACGCCGTCCGACTCCTGCTGCAGGAGCAGCTGCCCAACACACACCGCTTCAACTTCGTAGTGTGAATACGATCTTTCTATCATCCCTATAACCTACACTGATACACTCTCAAGGGTTGTTTAGACGATTAAAGATCCTTGGAACCTTCTCTGAAAGCATACGTAGAGCCCGGACGGCTCCTTAGCGAGCGCTTAGTTATTAACATAGTGCTTGGAAAAAATCAGTTTGTGTCTGATTCACAGGTTTGGGTCAGATGTGAAAGCGTGGAGAGAGCAAACGGTTTCCTCCAACCACCAAAACCTTCAGGATGTCTGGCAGTAAGTCATGATGATGGTGATGATGATGATGATGGTGAAGATGATGATGATGATGATGATGGTGAAGATGATGATGATGATGATGATGGTGAAGATGATGTGCTGCCTCATGCAGTATGACCTCATTCGATTACTAATTACAGTCTGTGTGTGTGTGTGTGTGTGTGTGTGTGTGTGTGTGTGTGTGTGTGTGTGTAGGTGGGTTCAGGAATTAGAGTGTGCAGGGAGTCGTAACACACTGGCTGCTCTCAGACACGTTGTGGAGACAGAACCACACACCGATTCCCCTCTCACTCGCGGAGTGTATCTTCTCACCACAGGCACTCCGGACCAGGACAGCGTAAGACCACTTACTGACACTGACGCTGTACCAAGATCCCAAAAGCAGAGACTAATTTGCATGTGTTATTACAATAGTTGTATAGAGGGCATGGTGGCTTAGTGGTTAGCATGCTTGCCTCACACCTCTGGGGTTGGCATGTCCTCCCTGCGCTACGGGGGTTTCCTCCAGGTTCTCTGGTTTCCTCCCCCTGTCCAAAGACGTTCCCTGGGATAGGCTCCAGGCTCCCCTGTGTAGGATAAGTGGCTCAGAAAATGGATGGATGGACAATAATTGTATAATTTTGTCTTCAAAAGGTAGAAACAGGCTACTACAAATTTAGTACCTGCCCTTCGGGTGTATTAACGTGCACGCAGTCTCTGTTTGCGACATGAATTTCAGTCTGCAGTAACTCACACTGCGGGTGTTTGATTAATCTGTTTGCTCGGACTCGTCCCTCTACAGTGCAGTTTCAATAAAAACACCCCAAGTTGAATACCCGTTAAAGACAAATGTGCAAAAAAAAAAGTGTTATCTTGCTTATGTGATAATACGATCCTCAGTAGATCCTGTTACAAAAACACGTCTTGTATTTTAATAACGTGATGCGTACCTAAATAATAAACGAGTCGCAGGATGTTAGATGAAGATAAAGTGGATAAAGTGCTTACTTTTTTTTTTTTACTTTGGTGCCCCCTGCCGGTCACACGGGGCACCTACACTGTGTAATTACACAATAAATACGAATGTTGCCCTTTTCGGGAACAAAAGTAGTTTGTATTCGAAGCTACTTTCGATACTAATGAATGAACGAAAACCCTGCACAGCTCCCATGAGCTAATATGCGCAATGCTAACTAGCTACCATATTATCCATCATTAGCAATATGTGGCACTCTTTTTTACAGGCATTGTGTTTGTTGTCAAGCACAGCTTCACTAAACACTTTTATTTTAGTCAGTCTTATTTGTTTTCTGGCGTGTGTCCCCAGTCGGCCGTCTCTTCATACGTGTCCGAGTTCTGCACTGGTCTGCGGATTCACGTGTGCCTGTTCACCAGAGAGGACGAGCCGCTCCGATGCTCATCGTCCCGCTACGTGTCCCGCGCCGAAGCCGCTCTGTTTCTGCGCGACCTTGCACACAGCGCTAACGGCCGCTTCCACTGGATCACAGACACAGGTAGAGGGTCAAGCAGCATGTTACTGAAAAAGTGCTGCTGTTTCTTACAACCTTCTTGTTTTTACTCACCAGGGGAAAAAGTTGTCATAACACAAAAAGTAGCTAATGTTTCATTTTGGAAGAGCAAACTTCATGGGTGGATGTAGGCCGGAATAGTAACCCCGCCTCCACTATTCAAACTAATGTGGGGCAGAAGTGGGACATCAGAACTTGGAATTACGTCATTTTCGATCTGCGTGCGTTCAAGCTACAACG
This sequence comes from Pangasius djambal, assembly GCA_022985145.1. Taxonomy (NCBI): domain Eukaryota; kingdom Metazoa; phylum Chordata; class Actinopteri; order Siluriformes; family Pangasiidae; genus Pangasius; species Pangasius djambal. The sequence continues at coordinate 2,372,611 of CM040997.1, forward strand.
CGGGGGGAAGAAACACGGACGCCTCCTTTGTTTGCCGTTGATGCTGTGAGCAGCCATGTTGATATGGCATCTTGTGCTGAACCCCGGAGTTCCGAGCTAGGGATTCCGAGTTTAGGGGCGTTTTCTTCGGTGGTCGGACAGTCATCGGAGGTCGGAAATTCCAAGTTAAGAGCTTTATTCGAACACAGCATTGTGCGTACTGTGTGTACCATGCAAGTTGTCTTTCAGGGAAAAGGTAAGACGCTTTGTTCCAGCTGGAGGTGGAGGGGTGGAGCTAATTTCAGGGCCGGAAAAATGAAGCCTGAAATGAAGAAATTAGCCGCATCTGTTGCATTGTAGTATTGCTAATCACAATTATTCTACAGTGTCTTTAGAAATCATGTAGTTGTTACAGGTTAAAAAACACTTTAAAAAACAAGAGACGTCACGTTTAAGGCCTCAGTGGTTCGGTTTGTTTGCATTTGAGCAAAGGCTGTGGTTAAAGGTGTTACGGTTCAGATTTATATGGACAGAAAAGAACAAATAAAAAAATCAGGAAAAAACAAAAATAACTAAATTCACCTCCTTCCACCAAGAAAAGACTGCTTATGTTATGTGGAGGCTAAATAACTAATATTTCATACTAACTAACTATAGTAAATAACTAACAGTGTATTAAGTAAGGAATAAAACATTCAGTATCATGCTGTTATAGGAAAATAATCAACGATGTAGCGGTGCGATGAAGCGGAGTTAGAGTCGATCATTTTCCTGTTAAGGCACGGCAATTTAAAGCACGTCGATTTGCCAATTACAAGTTTTTTATTTATTAGAGAAGGGGACATCGTACTTTTTTTATTCATTTATGGTTACATTTAATGTCACAGTGATGAGACCAGCTGAGGTGATTAAAAAAGACCAGACGTGAGGAAAAAAGAGCGAGCTGTTAGAAAAGCTTTCGAATCGGACACTCGATTAAAAAAAACTAAACAAACCAGTGAGCTGTGTGTGTGTGTGTGTGTGTGTGTGTGTGTGTGTGTGTGTGTGTGTGTGTGTGTGTGTGTGTGTCTTTTCTCACTCCTGTTCTCTGTCTCCACCGGCAGGTATAGTGGAGAGCGATGACATCACTGCCCTAATCAGAGAAATGGAGAAGGCTGCTGATTACTGGCAGAAGGTGAGACGAAACGTGAACTTAATCATCTCTATTTTACTAAATAATCCTGAATAAGTGAGGAGTAAAACATCAGTGTTGTGCTCTTTTGGGAAAATAATCAGCAACTGGGTGGCGTGATGAAGCAGAGTTACTGTAACCACGCGGAACTGGATCGTTTTCCTATATAACGGCGCGTCTCGAAATGAAAAATTAGCCAAACATTGCGATTCTTTATTTATTAAAGAACATGTACTTTTTATCCGTTTATAGTCACATCTAATGTTTGCGTGTAAGTTAGTTCCTGTTCTCGCTTCCATAAATGTTAAATAAACATCTCCTTACAGAAGACTTCACCATGTTAATGATAATACACGTGTACGCGTGTAATGTGTTGACGTGGAGCGTCCGCTGTGAGTGAGCTGTTACTATAGAAACGATGACATATTACAACAAGCGCATTAATACTGTATGAACCCGTGATTTGCAGCTGCACTACTGTCAGAGCCGCTGTTATAGAGAATTAATCAGCGTCGCGGTGTAGAGCATGGTAACCAATCGTGACGCCCGGAAACTCGTGCCCTGGTGTGTAAAGATCACCTGACGCTGATGATGTTATTGTGCAGTGCTGTGAGTTGATGGACTCTCTGCTTCGGCGGCGCTCCAGCGCACGTCCAGAGGAGGCTCACGATCGACAGTGTCGTAGCCCAGCTCGCCGCGCTGAGACTCGGACGCAGAAACACACGCTTCCCCTTCCCAGAGAGACTCGACTGAGCTCGGCCAGGCTGGTCAGTGCAAACACCGCCCCGGATACACACTTTACTTTTCACTGATGTTTGTTTCCTGGGAAGATTTCAGCACAGCGGCGTGTTTTCCATCATCTGCTACTTCCATACATCGCCGACTATTACAGCTGAGCTGGTCCTGGACAGCACCCCCTACTGGTGATTTATTTAATCTTGTCACCTTTGTCGAGAGATTTGGTGACTTCGGTGAGTTTGGTGTAAACGGTGTACACATACCTGTTGCTGAAATCCTTCTCAGTGGTAATCGCACGTATACTACAGATACAAGGTATGGCTATTAGTTTTAAAAAAAAGACTACAGATGTATGTATTTAAAGAGCACTTTTTGTTCGTGTACACACAGGGGAGGACGGAGGGGAGGACGGAGGGGAGGACGGAGGGGAAGCGCTCACCAACATGGAGGCCAAACAGTGCCAAAGCAGTCATTCCTCCTGGTGCGTAACACAATGAGCTGCTACAAAGCACTGACACTGGAGACTCCTTCCATAAGTAAGATATCAGACACTTCAGGAGCGCGCTGTTATTGGAAAATGATGAACTTCCGGGTAACTCGGCTTCATCACAGCACGACACGAAGTCTTGTTATCGCTTACATATTGAAGGAGTCTCCAGCGTCAGCACCGTGTAACAGTCAGGGGGTAAAGTTTTTCCGAAGAGTGAGATACTAAAGAAGGAGCTGACTTTTTTCACGGACGTTCCGCAACATTAAACGTAACTATAAATCGATTAAAAACAAGTACAACATGTTGATCTTTAATAAATAAAAACTGTAATCTGTTGTAAATTGCTGTGATGTAAACGAAATAAAACGCATCAGGATGTGCTGTTATTGGAAAAGTATCAACTTCAAGTCTATTATTTTCCTACAACAGAATGTCCCGAGAGTGTTTTATTCCTTACATAGCTATCTTCATAGTAATAATATTCACTCACCGTCCACTTTAATAGGAACACCTGTACACCTGCTCATTTATGCAGTTATCCAATCAGCCAATCATGTGGCAGCAGTGCAAGGCATAAACTTATGCAGATGCAGGTCAAGAGCTTCAGTTAATGTTCACAAGAACATCAGAATGATGGAAAAAGTGTGATCGATGTGACTTTAACCGTAGCATGGATGTAGTTACCACACGGGCTGGTTTGAATTTCAGAAACTGCTGATCTCCTGGGATTTTCACACGCAATTGTCTCTAGAGTTGATACAGAATGGTGCAAAAGACATCCTGTGAGCGGAGAGTCTGCAAGCTGAAACGCCTTGTTGATGAGAGAGATCGGAGGAGAATGATCGTACTGGTTTGAGCTGACAGGAAGTCTACAGTAACTCAAATAATCACTCTTTACAACCATGGTGAGCAGAAAAGCATCTCAGAATGCACAACACATCAAACCTTGAGGTGGATGAGCTACAACAGCAGAAGACCACATCAGGTTCCTCTCCTGTCAGTCAAGAACAAGAATCTGAGGCTATCATGAGCACAGACTCATCAAAACTCACGAAAGACTGGAAAAAGACCAAGTGATTGTTTTTTTTTTCTTCTAATTTTCAACTGCATAAATGAGCAGGTGTACAGGTGTTCCTATTAAAGTGGACGGTGAGTGTGTATCGGTATCAGATGATACTTGGTGTTTCAGTGTCATCATTGGTTTCTGAAAAGAAAAGTGGAGTCTCTAATATAAACACTGAGTGTAAATTCTTGGATTGGCTTCTGCCTCACTTTTAAGAAGATTTTAATAAAACAAAATTTGTTGCTTTTTTTTTTTTTTTAAAAAAGCACGTCCACTGGATGGTTGGGAACCGGTCAGGCTTGCAAACTCTGCTAAAGCCAAGAAGAAGCAAAGAATCTCCTGCTCTGCTGCGGACTCGGAGGAAGACAGCCCGGGTGAGTGGCGCAGCTCCGGTAAAATATCCTTTATGGAGCTGGAACGGAAAGTAGACCTCTTCGTACTGAACGTGCGGATATACCATCTTTAACTGCTGAAAGATGTAGTTAATGGAGTATTTTACACACTCATGCGGATTTTCGGAGACAAACAGCTGAACACGATGCCTAATTCACACTCCGTCGACTTAGTATGCGGCTGTCAGTCACCAGCAGTGAAATTTCCAGGCTGAATATGACTCAGAAAACAAAAAAATGCACAAAAAGACCTGAAACTAAAAAGTTCAGGCATTGGAAAAGGGAGACACACATTTTTTTTCTTTGCTGCAATACTGCCATACTCCATCTTTATCATTTCCTAGACATTATCCGCTCTATAATCCCGCTTTTCCGTCCAGTCTGTGCAACAATCGTAACTGTCTGCACTTTTCTACATTTTTCCTATGTTTGTAGAAATTCATTAGATTATTAGCTTAATTCCTTTTTTTTTTTTTTTTTTTTTGGCTTGAAAACAAGAAACAAACCGAAATGTTTAAACTAGCCCCGATT
>CM040997.1:2383050-2396305 GCA_022985145.1 Pangasius djambal
AGGTCATCCATCCATTATCCCTTAATCTATCCACTTATTCATCCATTCTTAAGTTTATCTATCTATCTATCTATCTATCTATCTATCTATCTATCTCTCTATCTATCTATCTATCTATCTATCTATCTCTCTATCTATCTATCTATCTATCTATCTATCTATCTATCTATCTATCTATCTATTCTTCAGGTCATCCATTCATTATCCCTTAATCTATCCACTTATTCATCCATTCTTAAGTTTATCTATCTATCTATCTATTCATTCTTCAAGTCATCCATTACTCCTCAGTTTTATCCATCATTCCTCAATCTATCATCCATCCATCCCTCAATGCATATCTCTATCCAACAACCCATTCATCCATCCATCCATCCATCGATCAATCTAACCATTATCTATTTGTCTATCTGTTTGTCTGTCCATCCGTCCGTCCATCCATCTATGCATACTTTCCATGTTTCTTGTTGGTTCTTTGGATAGTTAAGGGTTCTTAGCATCATAAAGCGGCTCTAATTTACAGAAAATGGAACCCTAGAGGGACAACTGGAGAACCGTTAATGGTTCAAATTCCATAAGATCGTATGAATTTGCAGAAAAAAAAAACAAGAAAGTTCATTAAAAATTCTTAAGAGATGGACGTCAACACAGCAAACGTAACAGGAAGCAGTCCATCAAAAGCTGAAGGGAATCATCTTTTCCATAAATACACTCTTAGGAAAAAAAAAAGATTTGTTTTTGTTTTTTTTCTTTATCTCAGAACTCGTTTCTAAACTATCTCAGAAGGTTTTCCTCCTTTTCCTCGCTGTGAAATTGTCTAAGTGCATCATCGCTGTGATTGTGATTACTATGAATTACTACGAAGCCCTAATATGACTACCATAAACGCGTAGTGAACAGTATGAACGCAGCACGTTTCCCCGCCACAGGGCTCGGCTCTCCCGGAGTTTCCTGCTGATGACCTGAAGAGGCTGAGGAATGAGATTGAAAAGTTGAGAATGTTCCAGAAACAAGCCAAAGACTTCAGGTTTGTCCGTCTGTACGAGCGTTAAATATAAAGCTCGAAGACAATATTTTTATTCTATAGTGAACAATAAACATGCTTGACATCGCGGTTCTGTAAAAACACTAGAAAAGCCACAGAAACATCTACATGTATATAAAAATTAAGAAGTCCAGAATATATGAATATGCAAATTAGGAACTTGGCATGCCCCACCCATTTAACCTCTGGTAAACTGGTATTTCACACGCTGCATTTGCATACTAATGCATTTGGTAAACTGGTATTACGCTGCATTTGCATACTAAAATATGATTTTGTGATGCATTAAAATACTACCTACAGTGTATTTCCCCCCCCAAAAAAAAAATTTCAATAAAGTTTTGGCACCCCCTTCCTACAGAGACCTATTTCACTAAATGAATTCAGTTTAGGGAGACTAAAGCAATTTTATCTTTAATCTTTCTGTGATTGACTTTTGGTTTGTTTCTGTAGGGAAATGTTATTGGTGAAGAATCCAGACGTCGGCGATCCGAAGTAAACGACTCAAGATCCACTGAAGCGTTTTATTTTATTTATTTTTTTTGGGCTGATTTAAAATCATGATCCTCTGTTAATTAATAACGTTGTGTGTTTCCAGCACACTGCTGTGGGCATTAAAAATAACAATACAGTTGTGGGCTTTTGTGCAAATGTCTAATATTATACACGCAGATCAAAGTCTAACCAAGACACAGAAACATGTTTCTGAATCTTACTTTAAGTCTTTTCAAGTTTCTGTTCATTTAGTGTTTAGTTAAAAAATAGAGAATAAAATGGATGACCTGAAGAATAAAAAAAAAAAAAGTTTCTTCTTTTTCTTTTTAACAAAAAAATACCTCCTGCTATTTTTTGTGTTATTCTTTTGGAGTATTGTCTTGAATTATTGTCATAATTTATTCTTTCATTTAGATTGTACAATAGAATTGTTTGTTCTTTATATATATATATATATATATATATATATATATATATATATATATATATATATATATATATATATATATATATATATATATATAGAGAGGGAGAGAGAGAGAGAGAGAGAGAGGGAGAGAGCAGCAATATCTAGTGGAGGATGGGGGATGCAAACTTTTGCAAAACTCAAAGATTTGCCTCATTGTTTATCTGGTGATCACTTTTGAAGCGCTGTAAAGTGAAGTGCCGGCTCCCGCGCTCCAACATTTACGGTAAGAGTCTCGGGTGAAATTATAGGTAAGTTGGTGTTTACCCCCTTTTTTTCAGCTTTATGGTGACAGGCGTAAGTTTAAATAACAGGTCAGTGTGTGTGTAGATATTTTTAAAACATTACGGTAACAGGTCTCAGGTGTAATTGCCAGTGATTTGGTCTCCTACTCTCCGAGGATTACGGTAGCATCCTCAGGTGAAACTAGGGATGATTTGGTGTTCACCTGCCCTCGGAAGTTTACGGTTACTGTCTCAGGTGAAATTACAGGTGTTTGGTCTCCTGCTCTTGGAGGTTTATGGTAACAGTATGATGAGAAATTACAGGTGACTTGTCCTCATGGATTATGGCAATAGTATCAGGTGAAATTACTAACGATTTTGGTGTTCAAGTACGGTAGCAGTATCAGGTGCAATCACAGGTGCATTGGTCTCCTTTTGTCTGAGGTTTACGGTAGCAGTGTCAGATGCAATTACAGGTGCGTTGGTCTCCTTTTGTCTGAGGTTTACGGTAGCAGTGTCAGGTGCAATTACAGGTGCGTTGGTCTCCTTTTGTCTGAGGCTTATGGTAGCAGTGTCAGGTGCAATTACAGGTGCGTTGGTCTCCTTTTGTCTGAGGCTTATGGTAGCAGTATCAGATGCAATCACAGGTGCGTTGGTCTCCTGTTTTCTGAGGTTTACGGTAGCATTCTCAGGTGTTCACCTCTTTTTGAAGCTTTACGGTAACGCCGTAAAGCTGCTGGTCGGCTTGGTGTGCTCCTGCTCTCGCAGGTTTACGGTAGCAGTCTCAGGTGAGGCAGCAGGTGATTGACAGGTGAGGATGTGAACCTGAGCCGGGGGTCCGCGCACTGAGGCGGTGCAGCTGATGGAGAAACCGCAGCGCGCATGACGAGCGACAAGAAGGTAAAACTCTCCTTAACTCTGACACACATCCGTATTAATCACTCTGTCAGCGACCTCCACGTGTTCTGACATGTTTGTTTTATTCGCATTTTTATTAATTGGTTATATGATATGAGATGCGGCATTTAGTTTCAGTCTTCATTCTGAGCGCGCGCTAAATTACAGTGTAAAACAACAATAATGTATACTTATTAAAAACTCATGCGCTAATTAATCAGACATTTTAGACATATTTCCTTTTATTATGTCCGGTATCAGTGTTCTGTTAGCCATCTGTGACTGAAGCCCATGAAACTTTAAGTTAGACACTAGGACTGGGTGATATGATGACATGTTACTGATATTGTGATGTTGATTTTATGATACATCAGTGGTGCTTTTAAGACGTCAGTACAGTCAAATGAAATTTTTTTGATTACTGGACTGAGGTGAAATTCAGAGTAAATAAGAGCAGCACTGTGAGTATAATATGAATGTGCAGAAACCACACAGTGGGAAATATCTGATGGTAAACTGGGAAAAAAAAAAAAAAGCTCTAATATCAAGGATTTTCTGGCGATGGTACACGTATAAAGAAAGTGCTACAAGCAACACAATTACTACAAATATATATTATATAGTGCTCATTTCTATTTATGTAGCCATCTTCGATCACAGAAGAAATGAGAAGAATTGAAAGTGTACTGTAGCAGTTTCGGTGGAATCGTCAAATATTGAAAACGTATTGTATCGTTGCAGAGTCAGTGGAATCGTCAAATATCGAAAATGCATTGTAGCAGGTTCAGTAGCATCATCAAATATCAAATCTTTGCCTTCAGAATCAAAGTAGCATCGTATCCTTTGGAAGCCTGAGGTTTACATCCCTAGTAACAAGTAATTAATTTGAGTTTTTGTGCCAATTAAAAAAATATATTTTTTGGGTAATATTGGATTAAATATAGTTTTTGTTTTTGTTTTGTTTTTTTGCCATAATATGGCTCCACTGTTTTGTTGGCGTATTATCAGAGAAACCTCAGCAAAATATTTTCGGGGGAAAACAATGTTAAATCCAGCACCATAAAGGGATCTCGGTCCATTTGCCTGTCTATCGGAACCCTTAAAGGTTCTTTGCAGAACCCCTTTTGTGAGAGGTAAGAATTATCTTACCTTTAATTATCCAGTTCATTTTCCAATAAACCCTTAAAGAAACTGTAGACTCTTTGAGAATCCATTGATATCTCAGAATGGGGAAGTTCTAGGTTTGTTAAGTACATCTACTTGGAATCTTTTTTTTAAAGTGGAAAACATTTTATCCCCCATTTGTTTATAATCCATATAGAGCTTTTGGTGACCCCTAGAAAACGTTCGAAGCAGAAGCACTTTAGAAAGCTAAAACCCTAAAACCATTTACAGATCACTTGAAGATGCCTGGTTCCTCATATGGGCTCTACTAGGAACCCTTTCTGAAAGGGAACCACTCCATGGCTGTTGTATGAGTTCTCCCAGTGAGACAAGTGAAGGGTTTTTTGCCTAAGAGCGTAGGCAAGGTATCGTTACCTCAAAGTCAATGTTAATGTTTATAATAAAATGTTTTTTTATTATGCAAAATAATTGGCCGAACCTTCTGGCTGATGTACTGCATCTCCTCACAGAAGTTAGCAGTAGAACTTTTTATTTTATTAACACATATTGGCGAACTGACAAACCAGTTTAGTAGCGGTGTAATTTTTATCCGTACTGGTCTCCCGAGTAGTGGTTGGGATTTGACAGGACGATGACATTTCTTTGTGAATATTTGGCCATCGATGGCACCATTGGTGCATCATGTATTGGATGTATCTGAGGAGATTACACGATGGTGTCTTATATCTATGCTATACACTGATGCAGATTAAATACCTGACACATTTATTATAGAGGCAGGTGATGGCACTGGTCTCATCTGGCTGACCAGTGTGTGAGGAATGTCCAGCTTCACCCGTGCCACTCAGTGGAGTGAATTATGCATTCATTCACTCCCTCTGAATCAGATCTGTTTCACACACACTCTCCTTTTTCCTTGCCCTGGGTTCCTGGGTCTCCCTGTAGGCTGGCTGTACAGAGCAGGCATCTGAAACTGGCTGTGCATTATGAAGGAGAACGGGTCCTTGTGTCAAGTGGAGCAGCTGCCCCGTGGGTGCCTACTAGAGCCGGGCCTTAACGGGTGCCACTCTCAGAGCTACAAGTGCAGTAGCCGGATGTCCGGCAGCGGAGGAGTCCGAAACAGAGCCAACGGCGCCATTAAGGCTCTGTGCAGTAGCCCCGACTGCAGCACCTCCGTCAGGCTGGAGAGCACGGAGCAGATTCGGAGGGGTGGAGGAGGCGAGAAGGTGCTGGTGACCGGTGGATCGGGCTTCTTTGGCTTCAGACTTGGCAAGGCTCTGGCCAGGCAGGGCATCACTGTAATCCTGCTGGATCTGCACCAGCCACGATGGGAGCTTCCCGATGGAGCAGTGTTCCTGCAGGTAAGCCTGACATGTTTTCACTTATGTCTACAGCACACCTCTTTTATCTGTTGGAGAAGGTTGTTATACAGCAGTACAGAAGGATTACCAAGCATGACCTACTGCTAGTACCGGCTTGTGGATCTGTTTCTGGCTGAAAAACCATGAAAACACGATTGGTTTAAACAGACAAGCTCTCGTCTGGCTTAGATCTTATTTGAAAGACCGATACAGAGTTTGTTATGATTCATGGAAATTTTTCAGAGACTAAATATTGTGAGTGTGGTGTCCCACAGGATTCTGTTTTAGGCCCACTATTACTCTCAGGTTTATATCCAGTGCCTTGGACGTACAATTAGCAAACATAATGATGCCTGTCATTTTGTATGCGGATGACATACAGCTAGTGGAAAGTCTGTGTCAAAGTCATAAAAGCTTGGATGAATAGATAGTTCTTTCTCAGAAATCCTGATAAATACAGAAATACTGATGTGAGGTAGTAAATCTGCCCTCAGTGCTGATTTCACTGTAGAGCCAAAAAACCAAAAGCTATAGACAAGGACCTTGGTGGAACCCTAGATGTTGGTTGATCATTGGGTTCCTGTGTGTAATTAACAAAAACTGCTTCTAATCATCTGAGAAACAAGGCCGGATGAGGAAGTATGCTAACCTTACATGATGCTGAGACACTAGTGCATGTGTTTAGTGTGGATGGGACAGTTGTAGCACTTCAGCTAATTCAGAATGCAGCAGAAGAAGAAAGCCAGAGCTCATTGCCCCAGTCTTATTCCAGCTACAATGGCCGCCTATTAAGTTCCACATCGATTACGAAAGTCCTGCTCATGACATTTAAAGCGCTGAATGGTTTTAGCTTCGGCTTATCTTGCTGAACTCCTGAAGCAATATAACCCATTCTGATCACTAGGCAAAACACCTGTTAATTCTAAGGACCAATCACGGTAGATTTTTTGTTTTTTGTTACATTGACCCTAGACTCTGCAATAGTGTTCCAGATAACGTTATTAAAATGCTCATGAAAAGTATACTAAACTATTTTAATTTTAATATTTTAATGATTTGCCATAATTCGTAGTGAAGTATCATATCATAAATACTTTACTTTGACCTTCTGGGAAGTGATATATAAATAAATAAATCTTGATTATTGCATTGCTGACTTCAAATTTGGCCCCGATACAATGGAGCGCAAACGTTTTGCATGCCCCGAAGAGAAAATTAAGACTAAAACCTTTATTTAAATATAATTTTAATGACAGATGAGCTGGTGTGTTAGTTTTCACAGATGCCCTTTCAATGTTACATGTAATAAATGACACACAATTAAATAATGTATGTTAAGGTTTTAATAATGTAATTTCTTCTTGCCATTTCTGTTAGATATGACGTTCTTCAAATGAACTTATTTTTGCTGATTTTGTTTTATAATGTTTATAATTGTTGTCCTGATGCAGAATGCACCTACTATTCGTTTTTCAAAAATGCTGCCACTAGAGGAAGTGACAATACTTTAAAGCATGTATGATAAACACTACACTATGGCTCTGATGATCAGCAATGATGACGGGGTAACGAGATTCGGTTTTCGGCTCGTGTTAGCGTTGCCCTGGAGTGGTTGGGGGGAAGGGAGGGGGGGGGGGGTGTGTGAACGGTGCAGGGCAGCTGGATGAAACAGAAGCAGTGCAGCGCCAGGTGCAGAGCAGGGCAAGACCACAGCCTCGGGTTTCAGGACCACGGTTTAATGACCCCGTTCCTGCCGATGCACTCAGGTGTCACAGGGGAAAGAATTAACACACAGAAGGGACTCAAAACGATTCTCATTGTAGTTGTAATGTTTAAAATAAGCTCTTTGTGAACAATAGACATTTTCACAAAGCAGCTTTACAGAAATCTGGATGTGGATTTATACTGTTTAGATCCCTAATGACCGAGCCGGAGGTGACACAATGAAGGGAGACTCAAAATGGAGCCCATCCTGTTCTAGAAGAGTAAAAGCAAACAGTGTTGAGTGTGTTCAGGGATGTTGAGTACGAGTCCTGGGATGAGCAACAGAACAGTCTTAATGATTACAGCAGCAGCTCTTTGGTACAAATCTACACTATCCAGGTGTCACTAAACACTAAAGCAAGCATGAGACTTTTTGGACAGTGCAAACATAACATATATTAGCTCATAGTGTGTATCATGCGTGTGTGTGTGTGTGTGTGTGTGTGTGTGTGTGCAGGGTGATGTGCGTGACTATGACACCTTGTATAAGGTGTGTGCTGGAGTGGACTGTATATTTCACACTGCGTCCTATGGCATGTCAGGACCAGAACAGGTTAGTACTCGGCATCAAACACTATCATTAAATATGTCGTTACTTCCTTTGTAGGTGTATAGTTACTCACTGTATTCCATCTGTTGCGCTGCACAAAGTATTGCCCCCCCCCCCCCTCTACCCCGTCCATCAATGAGTAGCAGCACTGAACTATCTGCGTGGTGGTTTATTTTCAGTTCAGCAGTGAAAATGACGAGTGAATTGGATACAGTAATATTGTTGATGGGGATTTAAATACCTCGGTGTCACTGCTGTTTGTAAGCAAAAAACAGCAGCTAACTGGCAGTGACGAAGGCTAGAGTAGCTATATAGCCTAAAGTTTGTAGACACCTGACCATCACACCCACATTTGTGTGTTGAACATCCTATTCCAGATTTATTCCCCTCTTTGCTGTTATAATGAGCTCCACTCTTCTGGGAAGGCTTTCCACTAGATGTTGGAGCGCGGCTATGGGGATTTGTGTTCATTCAGCTACAGGAGCATTAGTGAGATCAGGCGCTGATGTTGAGTGAGGAGGTCTGGGGTGCAGTGCATTTGTGACACTTGGTGAAATTAATGTTACCTCCTGATATGAGTTTATATGAATATTATTGAGCAATGACATAATTTCCTCTTCAATCCTATAGCTAAGAAAAGCTAGTGACTTCAACAGACTTAGTCTGTTTCATTTCTCTTATTAAAACTGACTAGTTAAAAAGATGGTACTAGGGTACACTAGCACAGAGTGATTAGCGGCTAATGACTAATAAAACCATGGCTATAAAAGGGAGAGCGTGATCGTCATATAAACTACACTGAGATGTCGCTACAAAGACATATTAGTTTTAAATGAAGCTAGTGTGTAGTTTACTTCAGCTACTTAGCTAACTACCTACTGCAGTGTCCTGCCACATTTTCATATGCAGCCCCCGTTGATTTATCATCACTGGACCAGACTTCCAGGAAGATTTTCCCTGCGAATTAGGACACAGCAGAGATTAGTACACACAAAGCTAGTGTACATGCATATACCATAAATCATTTCTTGGTAAATTAAGTATTAACCCCATAGTGATAAACACACACTACCTGCTGAGCAAATCCTTATCCATGAGAACAATGGCTACTTTTCTATCTTCACTCACATACCTACGTACACACACACACACACACACACACACACAGTTCTTTACTCACACACACAGCCGCTTCCTCCTTTCTTCTGAACGAAAAGTTCGCTCTGTCCAGGTCACGTCCTGCAAAAAGCGAGATTCTACCATTTCTTCTGCCACATTCACTAACCATACACTAGCTTTATTGTTCAACAGCTAATTCGCAAGCATAAGACTCAATTTCTTCCATACTAGATAGTGAAGAGCTTCCTCCATCCTAATTAAAGAGGTGTTTGATAGCTAGCTGCATAGATTACATGCAAAAATACAGCTTTATCGAGGTCCAGAAACAGTTGTTATTTTCTCTTTCTCATCCCTTTAGCTCAGGAAAGGGCAGGTGGAGTCTATCAACATTGGTGGCACCAACAACGTCATAAACGGTGAGCTAGTCTTCTTTTTTTTTTCCCCACTAGTTTATCTGCTCAATTAGTCTATACAATCCATCATAATAAGTTTATATGGATCACAAGCTCCTCGGGCTGTGTCTGGCTCTTAAAGGGATTAATTATTACATTTTTTATGCTATTATCTAAAGTAATCGATCAGTGAGACATGTTTGATGTTCAATGTTTGCTGCACAAGAGCTAGTAATAATAAAAGTCGACGTCACACAGATTTTTTTTGAATTGTGAGCTAACTGCAGTTACGAGGCTAAGTTTATTATTAGGCTAATGATACATAGATGTCTACGATTCGTTTCCTATTGGAGCTGTAAGGCTAATTTCGCTAACAAGTAATGGACGCGTACGCCGAAATGTGTGTCGACGAAGTACAACACTACATTTAAAAAAAAAAAAATATTTTGAAGATACTTTCTACTCAATGCATTTCCCCACAATCACATTTTTCTGAAATCTTAATGCGACCTTTTAGCATTAACATTAGCTTCAAGATCTAAATTCCTAACAAATCTAAACAACATATACTTTTTTTAGGACAGTAGTTGTATTGCGACAACTAGCAATTAGCATTCTGCTAATTTGTATGGCCAGAACTATTATCATGCTAGCTAACACGTGCGAGATTTGGAACAAATCTTAAGAAGTTAGTTAGCTTTAGCTCATGTTTTCCTACGTTTCTTGGTTCCTTGGCGAAAGAAACATCATTTTACCATCAGGAACTAAAATAAGTGTGTGATTTTAAAAGTTACTTGTTAACAACATTAGCCTTGTACCTAATGAGTCCCATTTCCAGACACAATCAAACACTTATTTGAAACATCTCCTCACTCCAATCAGTACGAGCTATTGTGACAAAGTTAAATGTAGGAGTGTGTGAGTAGAGCATGTGGAGCTCAGTGTGTGTGTGTGTGTGTGTGTGTTGCAGTGTGTTGTGAGCGCGGTGTCTCCAGACTGGTGTACACCAGCACAGTGAACGTGGTGTTTGCTGGGAAGCCCATCGAGGACGGGGACGAGGACTCTGTACCCTGCGTGCCTCTGGATAAGGTAAGAGAGAGTGGCTTATACGTAGGGAAGGCTAGCAAGGTGAACCGAGCGAACCTGACACCTGTCGCGTGTGAGTGTGCGCTACACAAGCCGCTCCCGTCTCATCAACCGACATGTAAATGAGCAAGTAATGAACCCCGGATCAGACACATTAACCGCGCGGCTTTACTGCGTGTCATCGTCACTCATAACCGTACTGTGAGCCGTATCGACTCTCACTATGTGACTTTCACCCAAGCGTGAATGTCAGAGGGACAGATCTCTTTACTTTCAAACTTCTCAAAGATCTCAACTGCTGATCCTGTATCCAGTTTGAGATCCGAAACTAGGGGTATTCAACTAAAACCTGTAAAGATCCAGCTGCAGCAGCGGCTCATGACCGTAGATTTTGGTCACAAGCCTCAAACAAAACGTATCCGACAGACTGCTATCTAGTGAAATTTTAGCGTAACTGTAATTATCAGTTGAGAGTCGACAGCACAGTCGCCCAGCGTGAAGTCTAGCAGCTCGACTTGAGAGATTTTAGACATAACTTTGCTCAACTGTTCGATACAGCAGTTGTGTTTCACATCGCAGTGTGTGTGAGGTACACACAGCAGAGCTGATATCATCAATCATGGTTGCTAGGTTTCAGCAAGATTTCATTCCATGTCACAAACTAAACAAAAGACCTGAAAGTAGAACAAAATGTTCTTTTTCATAGCCTTTGCTTGGGAAACAAGCTCACTGTGGTGCGCACGCATTTCTGATTTGTTGTCTCTTTAACAACTGAATTGTCTACATGACAAAGGTAGACACATCAGTGTCTACTTTTCTAAAAACAAGCCTAATTAAAGTGTAATTAAAATGAAAATTCAATGGAAAAAAAAAAAACCTTCTGCTTAACCCTGTAGCTAGTCTCTGCTCTGATGAGCTGCCTTCAGCTAAATAATTTACATAAACGCATGTGACTGGATAAACCGCTACAGAAGCTAGAGGCACTGAACTGTGGACGGAGTTTCATATGTTTATTGGCTCTGTGCAGGATTTTTTTTCAAGTACTCAGTTCAGTTCATTAAAACAGTAAAAAAAAAAATAAATAAATAATAAATAAATAAATGAATAAATTTGTGGCGGAAATCATAACCCGTTTTATCGCAGGTATTATATTTAGGGGGCCAAGCACCAAGTAAACTCAAGACCTACTATGTCCAATTGGTGGAAGGTTCAGGAATAGAAAGCTCTAAAATATTACTTGACAAATTTAAATAATGTTCATGAAATAAATCCATACTGAGGGGGTCTGTGGAATTTATTGTACAGTTTGCATGGTCCGTATCCAGACCAGTCGATGACTAATGGATGATTTTCTGAGAGCTGATTCTGGATCAGTGCTTTCATTATTCCACATGGACATGGATGAAGATCTTCTTCTTCTTCTTCTTCTTCTTCTGCAAGCACAAGAAATTATTCCAACAAAGTAATAATACTGAAAGATTGGAGTTATTTCAGGGTGAACACACAGCATAACCTGTAGCTACATTTATTTTCAGATATCACTGGTCTTATAGTCCTACCGTGTTTAGGCTTCTTTACAGCATTTATTTGAGTACAGTGGTTTTGTATGACCACTGAACACTGCTTACTCTTACACCAATCACGAGATGCCCTTCCTTTTGATATTATCTTCTCGTTTTCCTGAATTTAATTCGGTTCCCCTTTCAATTAAAACCAATTCCACAAGGAGAACATCTGTTTATACTGTGAGCGTGAGTGCCAATTATAACCGACATATTAAACCTCCTCTTGCATCACATAACCATTTTAACTCCAAAGGGGATGGAAAAGTAAGACGTCAGTTTGACAACAGGGAATCATTTTTATAATTTGGTTTAAGCGGAGACGCGACATGACAGACCAAATGCTTATCAGGTCAAATAACTGTGTCATATGTCACAAGATGATACTCAGGTGTTATATGTATATATAACTAAGAAATACAACACTCCTTGTCATGCTGTTATAGTAAAATAATCAACAACAGGGTGGTGTGATGAAACAGAGTTACTTTTACCACGGTGAAGTTGATTATTTTCCTATAACAGCATGTCCTGAAGCATTTTATTCCTTTTAAAATTCCACCGAAATTTGTCAATGATTGCAATTTTTATTTATTAAAGAATGAGATTTCATACTTTTTTAAATTTTTTTTTAATAGTTTTATAGTTACATGTAAAGTTGTAAAACCTCCATGAAGCAAGGTTAGTTCCTGTTCTCACTTATGTTATAGCAGCTATAACCAGTCGTTACCTCACCAACTTCTCTTTTTAAGTTAATAAGACAAAAAAAAAAAACCCCACAGATTGTTATTTTTTTTTGTTACTGAGAAAGTGCAAAGCGTAAAACTCCTCTATGTCAGAAAACTTCAAGCCACAGTTCCTCACAATTTCTAGCTTTCTAGATCAGAGTGTAAAGAGAAAACTGATTTTATTATTTTTACAGATGTATATTTTCATTCGCGTGTATTTTGTGGTTCTCAGCACATAGACCACTACTCCAGAACCAAAGCCATCGCCGAGCGCATGGTCCTCACGGCTAACAGAAGACCGTTACAAGGTACAGATCCTGCTCTCTGACGTTGACCGTGAGAGGAGAAAGCCATCTCTTTTTCCCCTGTGTGTGTGTGTGTGTGTGTGTGTGTGTGTGTGTGTGTGTGTGTGTGTGTGTGTGTGTGTGTGCGCACGATGGT
>CM040997.1:2396405-2425067 GCA_022985145.1 Pangasius djambal
TGTGTGTGTGTGTGTGTGTGTGTGTGTGTGTGTGTGTGTGTGTGTGTGTGTGTGCGCCTTATGTGCTTCTGTGTATGGATCAGTATACAGTTTATTACTTAAATGAGATACATACTGTATATGTAGCTATGAAATATTTCAAATATTTTCTGTGTGGGTGTGGGTGTGTGTGTTTGTGTGTGTGTGGTGTGTTATGAAGGCGGTGGCTTGCTGCAGACATGTGTGTTACGACCCTCGGGTATCTACGGTCCGGAGGAGAGGAGACACCTACACCGTGTGATGGTAATTCTCTCTCTCTCTCTCTCTCTCTCTCTCTCTCTCCCCCTCTCTCTTTTTCTCTCATTCTTTCTGCTTTTGTGATTTTCTCTTTTCTCATTAAGTAAACACCCGTCACTGTGACTTTTATTCTTTTTCTTCTCTTCATTCTTTCCTCTTTCTGTCTTTTCTCCCTTCCTTTGTCTCTCTGTCTCTCTGTCTTTCTCTCTGTCTCTCTCTCACTTCTGCCTGTCTCTCTCTGTCTCTCTGTCTCTCCCTTTCATTCTGTCTTTTTGTGGTTTCTCTCTCTCTCTCTCTCTCTGCATCTTTCTCCCTTTGTGTATGTCTCTCTCTTCTTCTCTTTCTGTGTCCCTCTTTCTCTCCCTTTCTCTCTTCCTGTCTCTCTCTTATTCTGTCTCTCTCAGTGTTTCCCTCCATCATTCTCTCTTTCTATTTGTCTGTATCTCTCTCTCTCTCTCTCTCTCTCTCTCTCTCTCTCAGTGTGGCTGTTTTCAGTCCTCGCTCGCTCTGATGTACCCAAAGCTGTACAATATTAATGGACTCTGTGAGAAGCTCCAGTTACAGTCCTGTTTCCCTCTGGGACACACACACACACACACACACACACACACACACACACACACACACACACACACACACACTCATGCCTTACTCATGGCAGAATGAAACAGGTTGCGCTGATGCTACATGCAACAGTGCATCATTTAAAAAACATGGAGAAACCTGGATATATTTACCATGTCATACAGTGTAGTATAGTATTTTCAGTATTTCTGCGTGTTGATATTTCTGTAAATTCGAACAGCGTTTCGATACGAAACACACAGCTTGTCCTGGAGTCACGTATACATCACACGTTCCCAAAACCTTTCTACTCACCACCTACACGCACCCTGTAGCGTACGAGTATCGGCGTGTAACGTTGTAATGTTTACCTTTCATTTTCCAATTATATATTAATCATTCTCTCCTCTCTCTCCTCTCCTGTAGGTGAATGTGGAGCGCAGGTTGTTCAGTTTCACTTTCGGTGACCCCAAGGCCAGGATGAACTGGGTGCACGTGGATAATCTGGTCATGGCTCACGTCCTGGCAGCTGAAGGCCTCACGCCTGAGAGAGGCTGCGTCGCAGTAAGCACAGCTGTCTATGTGCATCAGCTCTGGGTCATCATCGCTAACGTTTCGCATCATCACCATCCCTCGTTTGCCGTTTCAAACCCTTACTAGACAGAATGAATTTCAAGCTTTCTTCTCAAAGCACAAGCTCGTGGGGCGGATGTCATTTTAAAGAAACGCTGACTTATCCGTGTTAGAGCTGGGAGTAACTAAACCCCTCGCTGTCATTCTGGTTTAGAAAAATAATCAGCGACAGGGTGGCGTGATTGCGAAGCGGATTAGTTTCCTTGAACAGCGCGCCAAGTTGTGTTTTATTCCTCTTAAACCACAGCAATTAGCCAGCGATTGCAATTTTTATTTATTACACAATGTTGAATACTTTTTATCCATCTGTAATTAATGGCTGTGAAACATCACTCTCTTGAAGTTAATAAGACAAAAAAACAAAAATAACACCGCTCGTCATGTTACAGAGAAAGCGTAAACTCCTCCGGAAAGCGTCCGGAAAGTCAGGAACCAGTGCGAGTACCAAGAAGCACAATCTCTACCCTTTCATCCAGTGTTAGTGTAAATAAATAAGTAAATAAATACTAAATACTAAATCACGTATATGCGGTTTAACTCCCAGTGCTTCAATTTTCAGACACCCTGTATATAATCCTGTTAAAGTACAGTTGAAACATACAGTACAGTGAAGTGCCGTACTGTAAAATTATTATTATTATTATTATTATATCCATTCTTTATGGTTTCTTTGCGTAGTAATCTTTTGTAGTAAAATTCCCCACAATTCGCTCCTGCCTGCTAAAAAAAAATAAATAAACAGCGGTTTATGATGTGCTGATTATATGCAAATTATGAAAAACACACCAGTGCATCCTTAGTAGATCGGACACTAACTATTCCACTCTTTCCAGCGCTGATGATCATGAAACTAGCTGTAATTAGTGATTTAGATAATAAACATTATAGAAGGGTTCGAATGAGACACTTGGTCACAGAGGCGCGGCACTAATGGGGTCTCGTCTTGGTTTCAGAATGGACAGGCCTACTTCATCAACGACGGGGAATCTGTTAATGTGTTCGACTGGATGACGCCACTGGTGAGTCACACTACTGTTCATATGCGATATCTAAGCGTTGGTAGCGCACAACACTGCACACGAGCGCTGGTACACTGAACGTTCAGTACAGCAGCACGACCGCGAGTGTGATGTTGCTTTTAAACAGCAGATCTATAAACAAGGAATTCATATCAAGTAAAAAAAATGGCATTACAGACACAATATGACCAAATGTTACGTTTATTTTATGCTCCGTCAATGAAAACCCAAGCTTCCAAAGAAGCCACGACGGATGGAGCGTTGCGTGTTGCCATGGTAACGCACACACTGATTGTAGTGCGTGTAGTAACCGTTTCGGTGTAACGAGCCATTGCTAGAATTATCTTCCATTTATGTAGTGAGCACAAACGAGCGGAGTGTGAGACACACCGAGAAATGCAGCAGCGCTGTTACAGTAAACATCAGCTCTCTTGGAACGCCGCTTGTCCAATCAAATTAGCGGGCCGGAACTGTTTTATGATTGAGGGATAAAACACTCTTTGTCATGCTGTTAAAGGAAAATAATCAATGAAGGGGTGATGTGATGAAGTCGCTGATGATCTGAATCACTGGTATCACCCTAAAATTGATTCATTTCCCATAACAGCACGTCCTGCAGGGTTTTATTCCTGTTTCACGACACCAATTTGCTAATGACTTTTTAATGTATTAATAATTGTTTTTATCCATTTACAATTACACTGAACATTTGTAACTTACATTACAGCAGCTAGAAACAGTCATTTCCTCGCCAGTATCTCTCTTGTTTCCCCTCTTGAAAAAAGACAACAAATGTCATGTTACTGAGAAACTGCAGCGTAAACTCCTCTGTCCTGAAGATGTCGGAAAAAAAGTTAAAGTTACGGCTTTACCTCTGACCGTTACAAAGCGCTGACACTGGAGACTCCTTCCGTAAGCGTTAAATAAAGGAAACCTCATCATATCAACGATTAAACCCGTTTTTTTTTTTTTTTAATTGGTTTCTCTGGAGCGTCTGCTGTACGAGTCCCCGTGAACAAGCTGTTACTATAGAAACGATAACGTATTAGAACGAGCGCATTAACATAAACCTGGGATTTGCAGCTGCGCTACTGTCAGAGCTGCTGCTCTAGAGAATTAATCAATGGTTTTAACCTTGATATGTGTTTAAAACTCCTCCTGTTTGAACAGTTTGAGAGACTGGGCTACACTCGTCCGCTGATCCGCCTCCCGGTTTCACTCGTCTACTCAGCAGGTAGGATGTGGCCTCTGACATATTTCATTGTAGATTCGTTTCATCGCCGTCATCATGAAAGGGAATATTTTATAGCAGTCGGTTTAATGTAACATCGTGGTGTGACTCTGCGTGCAGCGTTTCTGATGGAGAAGTTCCACGTGGCTCTGAGGCCTGTGATGGAGATTCCTCTGCTCCTGACCAGAAACGAGGTAAAAAAAAAAAACCCAAAAAACACTCCTTTATTTCTCCGTTTCTCTCTTTTTCCTCAGCTCGTTCATCTGCTTTTCTCTGTTGTTTATGATAAAGCCTGCGTAAGGACGTCACGGATGGCAGATCATTCATTTCAGATCACTAAAATGTTGAATAATAAGAAAAATAATAACTTTTACAGACATCTCTGCACCTTTATGGTGTCATGGGGAGTGTAATGTATACAGGGAGGTGCTTTTTATATTTTATATAACTTTAATTGTGATCAGGGAAGCCCAACTCCTTGCTCAACTCCTTAAACTTCCTCGCTTATTATTCAGTAATTACTATAAAATGATTCTCTTTTACTCTCACACACTCCTTTATTTCTCAGCTTTCTTCTCCTCCCTCCACCTCCTTCCTTTTTTCTCACCCGTTATTCTGTGTTGTTTATAATAAAGCAGGTAAAACTGATCGTTAATCTGAGATTAAACGCTCGTGGAGAGTTGATTAAACCAGCTGCGAGAGGCAAAATGGAGATCGCTGGGTGCACACGGAGGTTCTTTTATTGCGTGCTGCATGCGGATTAAAATGGCAGCATGGATCCTTGTTTACAGGGTGTTTACTGCTGCTTAATTCAGCAAGTCTTTGTCAGTAATTACGATGAATTATTGAGTAACTAGGTGTGAATGTAAGGCTGGACATTCCACCAGCTCCTGGGAGGAAATGACGCTTCGAAAGTTTTGAATTTTAAATATTTCAAATGAAACTTTAAATGTCTTTAAATAAAATGTACCTAGTCTGAATTGTAGGCTATTGTAGGAATATTCCTAATCTGGTTGTGTCTATGAGATATATTAAAAGTATGAAAAACAGCAAATACACTTTTATTGCTTAAGACTTTCGGATACCTACAAATTTTCAGTGTGCTTAAAAGCTTTTTTTTTTTAAAATTTGTATTTGTTTTTTATTTTTTTTAAAATTTCGTCAGTGTGACTAGGAAAGACGCCGTAGTTCTGTATTTGACAGAAACATTTTTGTATTTGTTCAGCTGTAAATATGCTTTTGAATTACATCATAAGTGACATCAATAAATAACTGGAGTCTCAAATGTTTTTAAGACAATACAAAACACTTGTATAAGGAATAAAACACTCCACGTCGTGCTGTTACAGGAAAATAATCCATAAAGATGGAGTGGTGTGATGAAGCGGAGTCACAGTTACCTACCTGCGGTTGATTATTTTCCCATCCCAACACGTCCTGAAGTGTTTTATTCCTTTTATTCTGCGGCAATTTTCCAATGATTGTGGCTATTAATTTAGGAGCAACATGTAGTTATTTTTTTTTTTATCCATTTAATGTTGTGGAACATCCGTGAAACAAGTCAATTCCTGTTCTCATTTACATTACAGCAGCTAAAAACATTCGTTCCCTCACCAGCCGCTCTTTTAAATCTCTCTTCAAGTTGACGAGACAAAAAAAGTCATTGTTTCATAAATAAATAAATGCAAATCATTGCCAGAGGACGTGCTGCTATAGGAGTTACTCTGCTACGTCGCACCACCCTGTGGTTGATTATTTTCCTATAACAGCACAACACTGAGCGCTTTAATCCTTTTATATCGATGCTTCATCAGTGAGAAGCATTTCATTATTTTTTGTACTTAGGATATTTTCTAATGATGGTAGTCGGTTTGTTTTCCAAAATATGATCGAACAAATCATCGAAACCAGGGATGAGTAAAGTCCAGACGTGGTTCGGCGTGCTCACTGACTCGGGCTCCTCGCAGCCTGAAATGCGAGAAGGAGGCGCTGAAGCTCGGAGCGGTGATTCTGCTCGGCTGCGTGAATTAATCATGAGCTCGGGCTCCTTGGCAGCTCACTGGGTTTCAACAGGAATAAAAAGCGACAGACGCATTTTAGCACAAAGAGCAGTGACAAATAGTCAAGTGAGTGTTATTTTAATACACACGTACGAGTCTCTCGGGGTCGGATCCCTATATATATATATATATATATATATACAGTATATACTCTGATATACTCTGATATACTCGGATGTACTCGGATTTACACTGATATACTCAGATATGCTCTGATATACTCTGATAGATATATAATAATATACTCAGATATGCTCTGATATACTCTGATATATTCAGATATACTCAGATATGCTTTGATATACTCGGATATGCTCTGATATACTTGGATATACTCTGATAAATATACTCTGATATACTCAGATATATTCAGATATACTCAGATATGCTCTGATATACTCAGATATGCCCAGATAAATATACACTGATATACTCAGATTTGCTCTGATATGCTTTGATATACTCGGATATGCTCTGATATACTCGGATATACTCTGATAAATATACTCAGATATACTCAGATATGCTTTGATATACTCGGATATGCTCTGAGATGCTCTGATATACACGTATGTGCTCTGATAGATATACTTGGATATGCTCTGATATACTTTGATAGATATGCTCTGATATACTCTGAGATGCTCTAATATACTTTGATATATTCAGATATGCTCTGATATACACGGATATACACTGATATACTCAGATATGCTCTGATATACGCGTATATGCTCTGATAGATATGCTGTGCTATACTCTGATATACTCAGCTATGCTCTGATATACTCTGAGATGCTCTGATATACTTGTTATGCTCTAATATAATCTGATATGCTCAGATATACGCTCCTCTGTGCGTAGGGAATAATGAAGCCATACGGATTGAGAGCTATAGCTTTTTGAATTTGCATTTTCTTAAGAACTAGTGAAATATAAAAGGACTTTCGGACCATGCTGTACGTAGGTTTGGGTTTTTCTGGACTGGCACTGGGCCCGATCGATGGAGAGTTTCCGTGCAGATATCCAATCCTCAGCAAGTAAGAGGAGAGAGGCGCAGGGGGCGTCGTCCTGTGCCAGACGAGAACGCGGCCGCTTAATGGAAAAGTAATGCCACCACGTAAACGGAGTTCGGCTGAGCCGTTAACGAATGTGACTTGTGTAGAATCCGATCCGGACTCAGACAGATCCACGTCCAGCTCTCAGCACCTGGTGCAGCCGGGACATGACCTGATCGAAACCTCAGAGATCTCACATAGAACACAACCATCATACAGTTAATCATACAGCATACATGGAGAGAGCGATAATAAACACACAAATATATATATATATATATATATAAAAAAAAGACCTTCATGCACAGAAGGACACATGGTGACTTAAGTCCAAAAGTTACGTCAAGTTGATTTTCTGGGCTCACAATTCGATTATTAAATGTAGTTCACGGCTTTGACTTTCGGAGTAGAGAGTAGGAGTGGTTGCAACAGAGCTTTTCAGTAGTGTCTAACCGCCACCTTTAAACACAAGCACTTCCCTTTAAGCCAAAAATAAATAAAATAAAAAAATCCGGGCTAGAAAATGCAGACCACAGAAGGAAATTAGCATTTTTTTTCCTTTCATGATATATGATGAGAAGATATTGAGCACTGAAATAAATCTAACGGGAGTCTAGGATATTGCCAGTATATTGCTGCATGAATAGTCCTAGTTATAATTAACACATTCATCACTGGTTTCATTTAACAAAATGGCTTCCACATTCATTATTCAGCAGTGTGAAGAATAGCACTTGATCCAGCACATTCTATTATTTTGTATTTACATTTTTTTAAAAAAAAAATATGTTCCTCAACCATATGTCAAAAATATGTTTCCACAAGGAAAAAACGCATTGGTCAGAATTGTAACTGTGACACAGACTCCATCTCCACCTCGTGTGCTTAATCTCACGTAACTTCTGAATAACTCTTAAGTCCATAGTTACGTCTGAGGTCTGAAAACTGAGTTTGGTATTAATTCCTCACTGTGCACTTAACTCGACTCTGAATACAACCCAGTGTGAGGAAATGTGTAATTTCGTAGAACACTTTCATGAATACTTCAGTCCAAGGGATTTGTGAGATTGGTGAAGCTTGAAATCTGTCTCAATGCATCCTTTTCTGAGACTTTTCAGTAATATAGCTTTGTGGCTCTCATGGCTTACTGGAACTACTTTTTTAGCACAATGCTGCAGTGTTAGAAATATGGATAAAACTCCAAAAGAGCAGCTTTTGTAAGACTTTTGCCTCCCATGTCATCCAGGTGAGAAACATCGCCGTGAGCCACACCTTCAGGATCGAGAAGGCGCGTCAGGAGCTGGGCTTCTCCCCGAAGAAATACACCCTCGCCGACTCGGTGGACCAGTACCTCCAGAGCCGACCCGTCCAATCCGCTTCGTCCCTCCAGGAGTCACGGTCCTTCCTCTTCGTCCTGATGATGATGATGACGATGCTGCTGGTGGGACTGGTGGTGCTGATGCTCTGCCCACGCTGGCATCAGCATTAGCATTAGCATTAGCATGTAGTTTGGCAACGCTCCCCCGGTTCCTCCCTTAAACCTGCTTTCTGATTAGTCCATCTCAGCTGCAGCGCAGAAGGAACACCCTAACAATGATATTAGTCTGTAAATAAATTAGTCACGTGTGGTTTTGTGGTTTAATAAGTAGATTTCGAGTATTATTTGTTTAAGTGCTGTGTCTGTCCAAGCGTACCACATCTCAGCGTGACAGATTACTGATCCTGGACCTGTGCTTTTCATATTCTAATATATTTTTATGAATAATCAGCCAATAGCATGCTTTTATAGACAAAATAATCAATGCTCAGATGGTGTGATGAAGCAGCGCTCTTCTTACCATCAAAAAGTTGATTAGTTTCCTTTTGTCTTGAAGCGTTTTATTCCTCTTATCCCCCAGCAACGATTATTATTCTTATTTATTCAAGAATGACACGTCAAACTTTTTATCTGTTTAACGTTGTGGACCGTCCGGGAAACAACACTCACATTATAGCAGCTACAAACAGTCGTTCCCTCACCAGCCTTCTATCTTTTTCTCTCTCTTGTAGTTAATAAGACAAAAAAAAAAACAAACAAAAAAAAAACCGCAGCTTGTCATGTTACAGAGAAACCGTAAAGAAGCCGTTCCAAAGTCCTGACACTGCAGACTCCTTCCATAAAGTTCACCGTATCAACGATTACAAGCATTTTGAAACTCCTGTTTATGTGGAGTGTCTGTCCCTGCGATTTTAGCTGTTACTATAGAAACCATAATGGATTACAGCGTCATTTAATCTGCTTGGAAAGAAACTAAACAGGTACTCTATGCTATAATCGCTTAGTCTGTCTAATGGAGAAAGAGGACGATTCTCGGCGAGAAACAATGATTCTTCTCCATCAAGCAGGGAAGGAGTGTGTGTGTGTGTGTGTGTGTGTGTGTGTGTGTTTGTGAGCTGATGTACGTCTTAAACTATCCATGTAAAATTCTTTTATGAATCCAAAGCATCCAGCATTGCCATGAACCTGGATGAAGAATTACGGATTCTTGTGATTAGACGGAACACCTTGATGTTTAAGCCTTAGTTTGTTCTTGTCTTTATCACCGCATTACTCTCTGGCCGGTGATTATTAAAATAATAATATTAAAAATACCCGCAGTTTAGCAGTGGACAGGCTGTGCTCATACCTCCAGTACATGGTTTAATATTGTACACATAAATTGAAGGTCTTTAAAAAAAAACATAAGCTTCTAAACGAAGCTGCCACTGTGGGTTTTTTTTTTTTTCCGCTCAGAGTCGATCTTTTTTCAGACTTTTCTTTTCCTGGTGAGGACGCGGCGGCTGGACATGTAATTAAAATATTACAGTATTAAAATCCAGATGTTATAAAAGTAAGTACTAGTTTATCATCATCATGTAACGTTAGCATTTTTTGCTTCGTCAGCTGAATGAATGATGGTATACCATTTTTAGTGTTAAATGATACACTAGCATTTAGGGTTAAGTCCTTAATTGTAACTTTGCATGTCACAGAAAATCCGTCGCGCTCTAAGGTTAAATTAGCGACCGGTACAAAGTTTTAGACAAACTTTTTAGACATCAGTGTTCCTGTTTTATTATAATTAAAGGGAAGGAAGTTTTCTATTCGTCTATGCTTTTAGGGGTCTTTAAGAAAATCTTCCGTTTTGCATATCTGAGCTGCTGAACCCGACCGTAATTATACGTATAACTGTGAATCATCAGTGTAAATGTCCAAGGGCTGGAGATGGAGCGAAAACAGCAATGGGCCTAAAACAGAACCTTGCTGGACGCCATGTTACACTTTTTTTTTTTTTTTTTGAGAACAATCTCCATTTGCAAATAACAAACTGGCACTGATGTGCAAATTGAGAGCTAAACCAGGCAGGAACTTGTCTGTCTAAACTAGTACTCAGTAGAAACATCAGTCTTGTACATTCAGTAAATATACGCAACTTTATGACATGCTGAATTGGACTTATTTCAATGACCAACACTTCTCGAGAAACAACTCTAGCTTTTATTATTATTATTATTATTAATAATAATAATAATAATAATAATAAAAATAATAGTAATCATATATATACCAGGGGTATTTACCTAAAACTGGTGGTTCTGGATAAGCGACTAACAACCGAATGGAACATTAGCGTTACCGTTAAATATTTAACTATTACAGATTCGTTTATGGCTATCATTAAGATGATTTTAAGTAGTTTTGTTGTTGTGTAGTTGTGATTGTACTTATCCATGCCACTTCCTGAACTTTTCCCAAAATATATACAAATTAGTCATTTCAACCACAGTGGCTCAGACCACAATAAAGCAAGTATTGAAGATAAATGAATGAATGCCCTGTAAGAATTTACAGCAATCTGTGATCAAGAAAACAAACAAACAAACAAACAAAAAACTTGCTGAACTATTGCCAGGTCTCCTATTAACTATTAACCAGTCCTGACTATAGAGGAGCTGAGAAATAACGAATCGTCTACACGTCAGGTTGCCAGTGGAGCTGGAAAACTGGGAGGACGGAGTATAAAACACGCTGCACTTTTACCTCAGACATTTTTAATATTTGCGTTCTGACGTTTTGGCGTAGAGAACCAAATCGCACCGTCACTGTGGCACTGACTTCTGGGCTGCACAATATATTAATATTGAAATATTAATGAAACATAATGAAACGTCAGTCGGTGTGTAAATGACAGGATGGAAGTGTGATATGGATTCCTCGCTCAGTTTTCACTCATCACTCTGAATATCCTGTAAATCAAATGCTTCAAACCTGCTGTACCTCCGTGAGCTTCGTTCCTGTAACTGCCGTGTTTAAACGTTTTTTTTGTTGTCTTGCGTTTTTAGACATAAATATTTTAACTGATGTAAATGAGGATAATAAAGGTGTAATATTTCTTGTGTAATTATTTGCGAGTCCCAAATTTATTCCATCTTCAACAGTGGAAGTAATTTTAGAGTTTCGTTTTTCAGAGTTTCAACAGAACCCTGTTTTTTTTTTTTTCTAAAACAAACATTAGTACATCTGAAAAACAAAACAAAAAAAAGACATCTTTCTTATCTGTTTTTGATGACCAAAGCATGCCTTTCCAAAGCCAGCTCTCCAAAGTTTAATCTGAAAACGAAAATCCAACATTTTTGTGTCGTAGTGTCGAGTTGAGAAAACGTAGCTTTTTCGAAAACGTTGTCACATGACCTCTTCATTCCCAAGAATTTTACACCCTTCTTCGTCCCACATCATACAACCGCTAGCAATGTGCGAAGATAAAGGCTAACGCGTGCTTCCTCCGAGCCATGTGAAGCCGAACGCTGCATCTTTTCACACTGCTGCTCCTGCTGCGTCACAGGGCAGCGTAACACTCTCTGAGAAAAGCGCTATCTGTCCTCTTCCGCATACATGAGCTCACAGCTGCCCACAGTTTTCTGTATCTGGTATTATAAGTTCATGTTTGCTTTGTATAGTACATAAGTGGCACTGTGGCGAGCAAAAACGTTCATGTTCAAAACGAATAAAAATGGCAAAAAATTACGTAAAGGTCATGGGTCAGATTTATTTATTTCTTTATTTGCATTTTCACGATTCATTATGAATGGAGCAACTTTTCAGAAATGGACTGAAAATGACCATGTGACCAAAATATACCTGCGTGTTATATTTAGTGTGGACTAACCCTACGTTCACAACAGCCAGCGACAGCGTGACGAGCAACACCCGAATTGAAATGTTCTCAATGTGCAAATTAGGTATGACGCGTTAAAACGCAACAAACCCAAACGACTGTTGAAGGATTCCTCGAACCAGCCCTATGGTGCGTGTGGTCCCAACTTTCTCCAGTTCCCCGCTCACCACTTCAGTTCCTAACTGCACTTAGTTCCTGTTTGACGAGTAAAAAAAAAAAAAAAAAAAAAAAAATGGAAGAAAATTTATAACCGTATAATAGCTTCATCTTATCCTGTCATTCACAACCTCTCATTAAATGTTTCTAAGAGATGTTACGAAGAAAAATAAAGTTAGGAAGGAAGTAGAAGAGATAGTTCCCTAGTGAATGTACGTAGCTACAGGTAGCTTGATCAGATAAAGGCCACGCCCACAAGCTCGGTTCACTCGGCACATTCTCGCAGTTCATCTCAACTCCAACAGTTACGTTTCTCTCCATCAAATAAACACACGTCACACTTGTTGAATTGCAAATCTTTCTTTAATCGGCCATTTTAAGCCCTAATCGAGCGTTAGCCGCTGTTCATGCCATCGTTACGATTCCCCACATGCCCTAACTCTTTAAAAAGGCATTTCTATGGTGTTCAGCTACGAAGTCTACAAAGTTCAGCACCATGGTACAGGTTATGCATATTCGATTTTATAAGCATTTTATCAATGATGGTAATAAAAGTCACAAACATTTTAAGTACAATACAGACAGATTGACTGAGTAAGAAAATAAAAATGGATGGAAATGATCAGGAATGGACAGTTGGAAGTGTGTGTGTGTGTGTGTGTTTACATTCAATTCAAGCGAAACGTTTTGTATTTAAGTTATTTTTTTCCCCATGCTTAAAGGAAGTTAGCATCCTGCATCAAAGCACAACGCCACCATTTTTTTTTTCCTCGTTGTTTAATTTTCCCCCCAAAAGCATTAGCATAAAAAAAAATGCCACTATTAACTTCTTAGCACCAACTGGAATGAAGACTCTGATCTCCACACATGTGCATCTAATGCAGGAATAACGCTCATATATTAATTAATTCATTCATCTATATTACAATATCTGCCTCGCTAATATAAATAAGCCATCCGACCAATCAGGACGTTTCTGTGGCAGGATTAATCACACTATTCACGCAATCCGACTAATCTATTGTGCCTAAATACTACAGGCTGACCTTTGTCTACGACTTATTTATATAAACAGATCTCTATTAGGATATTCAACGTTATTATGAAATGATTCATATTTATCACATTAAATAAAATTCATGCTATACTTGTGACCTAAGGAAGCACTGACATAACCTTTATTTTAATATAGTTTAATTTACTCCATTTTCCAGCTATAGCTTTATTTATTTATTTATTTATTTATTTATAAGCTTGGCCTTGTCACAAGAATAACGTATTCTGAGATGACGAAATCATTTTCTCTAAATTAGGAAACGTTGTTTCATTGTGATAATGAATTAATTACAATCTGGCAAATCTGTTTTCCTGAGAAAACGTACTACACGCGCAGAGGCCTATGGAGATTTACTGGTACAACAAATTTAACATAAACTTACGTCTGGATCAAAGCAGAGGTGCCAACATTTATGGTTTAGGTGTAGGATTTTATGGTATTTGACCTGTTGCTATGGTGACAAAACTATTCTGCCTGTTCAGCTAAAGTAGCAGTGGAAAAATTCACTGAAGGGGAAAGGGCACATGACCTGAAAGACGCGTTTAATTGCGGTAGCGTTGCATTTCACTTTGTGTCGACTTTATCTACGTGACCTCTGACCTGCGACTTTACGAGCCTCAGAAAACGAGAGGGCGGGACTCATGGCGTATTTGGTGTACATACCTTTCTGTTTTCTTACTGTGACTTGACGCACATCTAGAGGGGAAGAAAAAAAAAACATAAAAATGGAAACATGAGCCCTCATCCACAGGCACACGCTTGGGAATGCGGTAAAACTCTTTTCTTTCTGCTGGGATTTTCTCATAAATAATAATAATAATTGGCACCTCTGATAAAATAAAACACTCATAAAAACTTAAATGCTCTGATTAGGAAAGTGACATTTTTAAGCTTTGTCTTTATCCCAGGAAAAAAAAAAAAAAAAAATCCTGTCATCTCGTTAACATTCAAATATTCAAATGACCCAAGTTTCAAGAAATCAAATAAAAATGTCCTCCTTTTTATCCTGAAATAGAGTAAATACATGGACCCGAGATCTTTTACGAGGTTTAACAAAAGTTTCGCTAGCAAAAAAGCAAAGAAGGCGTCAAAGATGATCGAACACCGCTGTACGTTTTTCACCCGTCTTCCTTCAGGACCACGTACGATCTCCCTCTTCCCTTCTCAGCGCAAGACAATCCCTTCCACCCGCTACACGCAGACCTCCGCCATCCGCCGTGACGACGTCATCACCACGTGTTCAAACACTTCTCCGTTTTCCTTTTACACCCAAACATCCGTCCAGCCATCTCATCATTAACATCTCGACTCCAAATCCCCAAACGCTCCTTTCACCTCGTCGCTCTCTTTCACCAGTAGCACCTACGATGGTGTGAAAGTGTTTGGAGATGGAAAGAATCAGGACATTGTTCCTGAAGTCAGGAATTAAATTCCACATCACACTACATTAGAGCAACGTACAGCCCAGTAAAGCTCAGATTAAAGGAACAGTTTCGCAAAAAAAAAAATCTACTTGACAACTTTCTTTAGGTTTTTTTTTTTAAGTAGGTAATAAAATGCATGTTTGAGTTCTTCTAAGTTCTTGGTCTGATGTTTGTTTTTATTTATTTATTTATTTATTTGGCACTGGACCGACGAGTCTAATGTAATGATCTAATCTAATGAAAGTCTACGCCACCCAGAATATTTTCCCTTTTTCATAAAGATCTTCATTAAACCACAGCCAGTTCTTCAGGACACAAAGCGGTGGGACCTCGCCGAGACGCTGGGGCATCGTGGAATCACTCTGGTGTCGTTCCGGAAAGTCGGAAAGCAGGAAGTGATGCGGGGGACAATGAAGGTTCTCTTTGCACGTCATCGATTCTTCGGAATTAACGTGATCCCTCAAGGGCGTCCGAGAATCATTGTGCTTTTGATTTGGCCTGTTTTCAGTTCGGTTTCCTACGGCGCACACAATGCCATTCTACTACCTGCTGATAGGGGTGCGAGGGAGAGAGTGCTGCAGCGGCGCTTTAGTTCGCTAAGCTGTCTCGCCTCCTCATCTGCTCAAAAAGCTCCGACTTTCACGCTAGTTTCGTAACCGAGTCCAGTGTTTGCTCCAACTTCTTCATTAAACTCCTCCCTTATAGTTTCCCATCAATATGACGTGGCTGGAAAAAGATGATTGATTGACCAAAAAAAAAAAAAAAAAGTTTTGTTTTTTAGAAGCTAACCGCAAAACCTGAGCATTATTGTGTTTGAGATCACTGAAATGCTTTCCTTCTATTAAATGCTATCCTTACTGCGCTAGTCATCTCCCTGCCAACAGTTTAGCAACAGAATCCCTAAACACATCAAACATTTTACAGCGTAAACGTATTTAATGCGATTCAGCATGAGCGATCGGCGCTAAAAAATGAGATTACGGCGCTGAAGGATGAAGGTCTGAGCGTGTTTTTACTTACGTTATCTTCGTAGCTCCGGTGCAAAACTAAGCAAGCAAACATCAGACAACAAAAACATCTTGACTGAATTTGGAGCAAATTAAAAATTCGGTAAATTATATCCTTTAACCCGGTATTCAGCACCTCTCAGTAAAGCGGTACAAGTATTCCTCATTAGGCTACTACGCTTTCTTTTAAATCTACAAGAAAACATCGACTCAGTGTTTGCAATTGGGAAAAAAACAACAAAAAAAAAATTCACACATCATAAATATACAGTGACTGAACAAAACATTATGAAAATAAATAAAAAATAAAGCTCTCATATCTACATCCTTGTGGAAGGAAAAAAACAAAACAAAACAATAAATACAATTTAAAAAAAAAAAAAAAAAAAAAAAAAAAAAAAAAAAAAAAAAAAAAAAAAAAAAAAAAAAAAAAAAAAAAAAAAAAAAAAAACCCTGAAACGCATAAAATAGAATAAAGTGCAGAGCGGGAAAGCGTCCCAAACATCACACGCGCGTTCGCGTCGCTGTTCCCCCAAGCCGTGAGAAACGATTTCACTCCGACGCGTTAGTACGGAGTTCGTTTGTTCGTTAGTACGCAGAACTCATGAGGTAAGCTTCGAGTCACTGAAATTAAAACAAACAAACAAACAAACAAACAAAACAAAACCAAAAAAACAACAACAACTGCAATTTACATGCGACCGAACTGAACGTGAAGTTCCTGTTACTCCTGACGTGCTAAAGAATCATCTTCTCTCCTTCATCTACAGTATTAGCTAGTGTTATAGCTAGTTATTAATGACGGCACGTCACAATCTTTACGACTACGGATGCAGAAATGGCGAAGGTTAGGTTTAAAGAAAGCCAGAGCAGCAAAATCAGGCTGGTAAAGTTTTTGGACAAACCCAAAAAGACTCAGAACGGGGTGTGTGTGTGTGTGTGTGTGTGTGTGTGTGTGTGGTGCTCGAGTTCAATCCTGGACAGTGTGTGTGTGTGTGTGTGTGTGTGTGTGTGTGTGTGTGTGTGTGTGTGTGTGTGTGTGGTGATGGCTGTACTCCATATTAGTCGTAGAGCAAACGCCACACCCGAAAAACACAACACACCCGACTCACACCCGAGGCCCGACCGATACATCAGAGAGCTGATAAAATCGCCGATACCGGGGTTTTCCTGAACGTATCGGTATCAACAGAAATCGTACCGATAACTCGGAGATCTCGCACGTTTACTGGTAAGTCGGCGTTACGTTCGTAAGCAGTTTTCACACAGAACAGGAAAAAAAACGCGCCGCAGTGCCACCAGGGGGCGGCGTACGCAAAAGTCATGTGACTGTGAGCGGTGCGTGATCCCGTGTGTGAAGATACGTTTCACTGCGTTTGCCCTGAAACTGCGCGCGCGAACTCGAGCGAACACGTGACGTTTAGTGAAGAATACGTGACGACGTGTCAAAAATAAAAGCAAAACTTAAAAAAAAAAAAAAAACCTAGATGGAGTAAACTGGACACTGTTTACTATTTGAGAAATAAATAAATAAATAAATATATAAATAAAGCTGAAAGTCGAAGCAACGCCGAAAAAAAGACCAACGTGTATGAAAGAAAGAAAGAAAAAAAAAAAACCAGGTAATAAAGGAACGTAAGAAATCACGTGAGAGAACGTGTGAAAAGATCACGTGAAACATTCTCGTGATTTTCCTGTGTCGGCCGGGCCACGGTCACGATCGCGCGTGTTGCTTATGGAATCATCTCTAAGAGCGTAGAGAAGGCTATCCAACACGCTCCTGATTTCCCACAATGCACTGGGACAGGTTAGCACCGAGACTCTCCGAATGATGTGTCCTGAGCCGCCCATTTTACGTGAATGAAAACAAAGTGCAAAGTTTTTTCAAATGGACGGCGGCTGATGAGAATACTGCTATTCAACCCGATTTAAAAAAAAAACAAAAAAAAACAAAAAAAAAAAAAAAAACAACCCAGAGTCACTTCTTTCACTTGGATGTGGCCCTGTTCTCACTCAGGTCCTCTTTGGTCTTCTGGATACATGTGAAGATCTCCTTGAAGAGTGCCCTGTACTCCGGCTGGTACGCGTCGTCCGCGAGGGAGGCTGAGTGAGTTTTGAGGGACGCGGCGGGCGTCTGGACGGCTTTGTGGCTCGGGGCGTCGTCTCCGCGCTGGCAGCGCAGCAGCAGCTCCTCGTATTTGCTCTTCAGTACGCTGTACTGCGCGTCCACCTCGTTCAGCAGGGAGATTCCGCGCTGCCTCACCGCCTCCGATCGCCGTATACAGGTCAGCTCGTGTCCACGTCCCAGTTCCTGTTCTGACCCTTCCTCTTCCTCTACCGCCTCCGCTCCTGACTCCGCCCCCTTCTCCTCAGTGAGGAAGATCACGGCGTCGGCTACGAGCGAGTCTGTGGGTTTAACGCTCGATGTTTCTGAGCGCCACAGCTGCCGCAGCTCTTCCACCTCGGCCTCCAGTTCGGCTTGGTGCCGCCGCGTCCCCTCCAGCTGCGCCAGCTGTTCCTCCAGCGCCCGGTTCTCTCGCTCGGTCAGCTCCATAACCTTCTCCGCCGCTTCCCGCCGCTCGCGCTCGCTGCCCAGCTGTGTGTGCAGGCTACGCAACGCATTCTGCAGAGCAGACTTCTCCTCTTCCACCAGACCGGCATCCAGCGCCCACCACGAGCGATCGTCACTGTGGCTCTCCGAGCTCAGACGCCTACACACACACACACACACACACACACACACACACACACACACACACACACACACACACACACACACACACACACAATGCTCCAAGTTTTAAATAATAGATCACTATCAGTTTCCAATTCAGATTGTATTTTCCATAATGCATTTTTTTTTTGACTTTTTATTATTTAGATAGATAGATAGATAGATAGATAGATAGATAGATAGATAGATAGAAAGTGCACATTGTGTAACCACTCAAATTAATCATTAATTTAAAAAAATCTATTTTATCTCTCTCTCTCTTTTTTATTCAGAAGTTCAGTTCATTGTTTAAGCAGGAACTGCTTCAATTCTAACATCCTGAAATATTCCTGAGGCTTTAAAAAAAAAAAAAAATGGGTGGGACACGACAACTAAACAAATCAAATCCAGATGGAAACATTTTAGTGTTTCTGGGCCTTAGATTAAATGACCAGAGTAGCATTTCATTCCTTTTATCCATTTTATTTATTCTTTTCCTTCCTCATTAATTTACTGTAATGTCCTGCGTGCCTTTATCCGTGTGTGACCCTTCAGTAGTCAGTTCAGTTCCTCGTTTCCAGGAAAGTACCTTCTCTGGTGCAAGGAATCAGGAAGTAAAAATCAGCCCTGCTCCTTTTAATGGAAACGCGCCTTACATCCCAAGTTCCTGAAATGTTCCTGGGGTTATAAAAAGCGACAGGGTGGAACATACGAGCAAGAAATATCTTTTAAAAACCATTCACGTCCAGTTAAAACTGGAAACGAGCGTGCAGTGGTGTTATCTTTCATACTGCAACCGCCTTCGCATTGGACCAATCAGCGAAGTTCAGTTCCTAGTTTGCAGAAAAGTACTAACTCGACACACACGTCTATGTTAATGCGCTGTTTTAAACACACTTGCCTTGTCTTGTCTAACGGCTCACGCCAGGCTCCTGGGGAATCTTCTTTTTTTTGTTGGAAATACAGCTGCTAAGTAGAATAATAAGCCTGGGACATACTTGTGTGTGTGTGTGTGTGTGTGTGTGTGTGTGTGTGTTGCACAACCGGCACGTTATTTGCACAAAACTGCACATATCCACACTTTATATCTGTACTGTCAGACTGCTATATAATATATATATATTCCTATACACTTTTTTTTATCCCTTCATATATTTTTAATGTATATATTTTTCCTTTATATTTAATATTTTTCTATATTTTCTTATTTTATGCCAGAACAGTTGTATAACGCATTTCACTGCAAGTTGTACTGTGTATGGTTATGCATATGGCAAATAAAATTTGAGTGTGTGTGTGTGTGTGTGTGTGTGTTTACATTACAGCTCAGTAGGTTACAGAGGGGACATCAGAGCCGATTCTGAGTTTATATCACCTCAGTGAGCAGACTGGAGGGTGATGCCATCTCACCACATTTCCGTGTGGAACCTCAGGAACATTTCAGGAATAATTCAAGAATAATCTAATAATTTAATCTAGCGATTTTTAACTTTGTTTGACGTTCTATATGCGGACTGTTCGAGTCTAACAACGTGTAGCCATGTCGCCGGAAAGTGAGTCATCGGTGTCCCATTGCGTAGTGAGCCAGGGTCCTTACTAGCGCCCGAACTCGTGCACACGATCTACTGATCCACGAGTTAGGGAGCTGTTTGAGACGCACCCATAGGTTCGGGAAACATTTTAGTTCCTCTCTCAGAGGAACTGATCTTCATCGACTGCTCAACATACGAATAACATCAATAATCCCACCCAAAAGGCAGGCGAATGTTTGTCTAAAGACGAGTGAAAGTCTCCACCATGTTATGTTCTTGGGTTATAGAAATAAAAAAAATTAAGCCATTTAAAAAAAAAAAAAAAAAGCACAACTCTACGTCTGGAACATTCCAGGGTGGAACATTAAATATGAAAGTGAAAAGGTATCATCCATAACGGAGGAATGAAAAACTGTTCAAACTGCTGAAAAAGTGTCAATGTTTTGTGCCTTGCCGGAGAATGTGCAAAGATAGAATCACTATGAATATGAGATTATTCTCCCATCTCTGGAGCTTTATCTGTTCAGAGGAATGAGAACTGGGTCAGACGAGGAGAGCGCTGAGACCGGGTGACGTATCCCTCCCGTGCCCTACATGCACGAACACGCCGGTTTGGTTAATACGAACACGACGGCGCGTGCAGACTCACGTCTCCCGGTGCAGGTCGTAGAGGCAGGAGACGCTCTGAGCTGCCAGGCCTCGACGAGCTTCAGCGCGTTCTCTCCTCGAGCGCTCCGACTGCGACGCCTTCAGCTCCTCCACCTGCTTCTGCAGACTCTCCATGTGAGACTGCAGACTGTCGATGGTCTCGGTCAGGCTGAAACAGAGAGCGGAGAGAGAGAGAGGGATAAGATAACACCGAGATGCTTCAATTTGCATTGAAGAAATTTAATATACATCCAAAACACTTCTCATATACAATCTTCTGCTTTAAACATTAGGCCACACCCCATTTTGTACATTTTTATGTACAACATTGTGTCAGAAACATAAATCAGCTCAGCTTCAACTTGTAACGTACTTATAGCTCACCAGAGGCGCTAACACTGCTAACATGCAGGCAAAGAGAAAACACTGAGCTTTACCACGAAATAACCCCAACGCATGTCGGAATTTTAATTAGATGCCGTTCCACTTTTTTTAACCAAAAAGAGAGACTGAAGTCCCGCCTTCTTGTGTCCTATTGGCTCACAAGACCAAAGTTTGTAAATTCAAAAGACAACGTTCACCAAGTAGTGAAATTAACTGCTACCAGAAGCACATCTTTCACATCCCGAGTCCTTTCCCCTTCAGTGAATCGACTTTTCTACCAGGTGAATTTTATTCGTGTTTGGTCTGAACGCTGCTTTAGCTGGAAAAAAAAAAAAAAAGAAAGAAAAGCTTAGCTTTCAGGTGCCTCATGTATCATCGAAGCAACCGGCCAAAAATCGTAAACGCTATGGCTAAAGCGTAAATGTTGGCGCCTCCGATATCACTAAAGCAGGGGCGCGCAAACTTTTCTGCAGCCGAGGACCTCGTTAAATATGAAATAAACGCCACTGAATATTTCAGTAAGGCAAAAATATCATATTATGATACTTGGAGACATTTCTATGATATATATATAAATAGTTAATTCTAATAATAACTTCTAGCGACAAATTAAAAAATCTATTTTTTAAAGCAACCGTAAAGATTCTGTGCAAAATTTTAAATCATCAGATCAGCTGCTTCCAGTCAGAGCTCGCGACTGTTAACTTTTAAAAATTAATATAATGATATCTCAGAGAAGTCTATTGTGCCACAACTGATGATGATATAAATATTATATCGGTATATTTCCCAGGCCTGCATCTCAGCCCAGATTTATTTCATAAACATTATTTAAAACAATATGCGTATAATAATAGTTTATTAGCGCCATGGAGCTTTCTATTCCTGAACCTTCCACCTACAGAACGCTTTATGTCCAAGCTGATCTTGTTTACAGGCGACTTGTTTTTGAGGTATTGGGGTTTGGCTTAAACTCGTTCCATTAAACTAAGAACTACAAGAACTTTCCACTGCTAACTGTAACTAAATAAAAACTAAAAAAAAAAAAAAAAACAGACCTCACTGTGAGAACTGCTGGACTAACGAGTCTAATCTTTAATATTTTTTTTTAAAAGAATATTCTACTCTTTATTTATTTTTTTATTACAATGTCAGCATCGATGCAGCAAACGTGAAGATCAGTTCCGTTTATGGGAATCGTTTCGATAAAGATGACTCTGGTCCTGCTTCGGCCAGCTCCAGCTGGTTAAAATGCAAATCTCCCGGTCGCTCCTGTCCCACAATTCCTCACCTCAGGATCTTTCCCTGAGCCGTGCGGTTGTCCAGCACCAGCCTGTGGTTAGTCGTCTCCAGGTCTCGCGCCGCCGCGTCCAGCTGCTCGTACATTTTAGTGTGCTGATCGTTCATCTGCCTCAGCAGCTCCACCTGCTTGTTCAGGTACTGAGAGAGAAACACACACACACACACACACACACACACACACACACACACACACACACACACAGTCAAATATGTTAACACGGAACTAAATTCCATGAATTTTCCATGATTTTTTTCCCTGTACTACAACTGATTCCAGCCGTATTAGTGACGTCACTACATAAGCGCTGCTGCTTTGGACCAATCACTTTCAATATGCAAATTATTAGTGCTAACCTTAAAACCACAGACATGCCAAATGATTTACTTAGCTAGCTACACCTTTGCTAATATCAGTGAACAAAATCAAGGTTGTTATGGCAACATCATATTTTGATACTATACTTTTGGCTGCTGTTAAATAAATTGGTGAGTAAATAGCGATATAACTCAAGACCCGTACTCAAGTCGGCATATGGGGTGTCTGTAATTTGCATACTCATGAATATTCATAATTCCTGACGTTTTTTAATGAGGGGTAAAGGTGTAGAGATGTTCTTGGCCATTTTAAGTTTATTAAAAACTACTATTGTTTAAAAACAACTATTTCATTAGTTTATTATTATTCGTAAATAGGGAAATCACAGATGTGATCGTTTTTTAAGACTTTAAGTAAGTAATTTGATGCTTTCCACCTCCAGACGAACGACTCTTTCCTGTTTGTGAAATCAGCGATGCGTAACGGCTTTTACAGCAACGTATCAGCGGAACATCAGAGGTACGAGATTGTGGCAGGACAGAAAAACAAACGTTTTGTCATCTGGATTGGGTTTCGCTGGAAAACTGGACAGAACGCATTCCTGGCATGAAGTCTTTTGTCCTTAAGACTTCCCTTTTCCGGCGCTGCTTCCTCAGACGGAGAAAGAAGAACACGTACAGACGAGGTCTTAAGAGCAGAGCTTATATCGGAGAAACGTTAAAGCCACTACATGCTCTCTGAGATCCTAAAGCTCTTATTATTATTATTATTATTATTATTATGACGACCAAACACGTAAAAAACACAGCAACAAACCTACAGGTACATAAGAGGTAGCTATAGAACAGATATGCAGTCTTCCTGAACTCGAAGAAAAAATCTGCAACTCTACAAAAAACAAACAAACAAACAAACAAAAAGATCCAGAATTCCTGAACTCTGCAACAAAGAAAACGAAATTCCAGAACTCCATAATAAAGGAATTCCTGGAACTCTGTAACAAAGGAAACAAAATTCCAGAACTCCATAATAAAGGAATTCCTGGAACTCTGTAACAAAGGAAACGAAATTCCAGAACTCCATAATAAAGGAATTCCTGGAACTCTGTAACAAAGGAAACAAAATTCCAGAACTCCATAATAAAGGAATTCCTGGAACTCTGTAACAAAGGAAACGAAATTCCAGAACTCCATAATAAAGGAATTCCTGGAACTCTGTAACAAAGGAAACAAAATTCCAGAACTCTATAATAAAGGAATTCCTGGAACTCTGTAACAAAGGAAACGAAATTCCAGAACTCCATAATAAAGGAATTCCTGGAACTCTGTAACAAAGGAAACAAAATTCCAGAATTCCAAAATAAAGCACTCGTATAAAATAAAACATAAAATAAAACTTTGCCAGTTTTGCCGCACTGCCTCGGATATAAAACATTTTTGTAATCCCTTTTCATCCAAACACTTTTTTTGGGAATATTACAGGTAAGAGAGTTGGACATTCTGTGAGTCTTTTGCTTGACCAATCAGAGGCTTTCAGTATGGCAAGCTCCGCCCACAATAGTTCCTGTTCTACATAAAAGTACTACATTTGGTGCAGGAACTGAAAGCTTCAGGAAGCAGTGGCTTCCTGCTGAAAAAGACCTCAGGTTCCTGAGTTCATGGAAAAGGTTCCTGTACTGGGAATAAACCTCCAGCCAGAAATCAGCGAGCGTTTACGCCTTTCCTGCTGCCGGCCCTGAGGAGGCGAGTTAATACAGGAACATGCCGAAACATGTCATGCCGAGGAAATATCCTCCAGACAGACGCGTGGAGACGGAAATGGAGCCTGAAGATTATTAACAGAACGCTTTCTTATACAGGACACGTTTGGAAATGTGCAGATTGTGGAGGTGGAAAACAAACTCAGAGAGCCGTCGCGGAGTGTTGAGCGAGAAACGGGACGCGGGCTCGGGATTGTGAAACGTCCTGTTTCTAAACAAACGTCGCAGAAACGCATGAAGAGCAGGAAGGAAGCGTCACCTCGATCTCCTGCAGCTGCTCCTGATTGGTGGAGTACATCTGCTGAAGGCCCTGCTCCAGCTCATGGTTCCTCTCCAGCAGAGTCTTTCCCAACTCTGCGGCCAAGTGGAGATCTGTGTACACATACACACACACACACACACACACACACACACACACACACAGTAAATGAACAGCTCTGCACTTCATGTCAGCCCAAAGACAGGAAATCACCGAGCCACATGCCGGACAACATCAACGTATGAGTCACAGAAATCCTGATGCAAGAGCAACATGGAGAGCCACACACACACACACACAAACACACACACACACACACACACACACACACACTCCTGATTCACAATCACACACACTCCTGATTCACACTCACACACACTCTCAGACAGACACGACACACACTCCTGATTTGCGTAAACTCACACACACGCTCACACACACGCTCACACACACGCTCACACACACGCTCACACACACGCTCACACACACGCTCACACACACGCACGCAGATACGACATACACTCCTAATTCTCTCACACACACACTCTCTCACACACACACACTCTCTCACACACACACACACACTCTCTCACACACACACACACTCTCACACACACACACACTCTCAGACACACACACACTCTCAGACACACACACACTCTCTCACTATGGACAATTTAGAGATGCCAGTCAGCCTACAGCGCATGTCTCTGGACTGGGGGAGGAAACCGGAAGCACAGGGAGAACATGTAAACTCCACACACACACACACACGGGGCGGAGGCGGGAATCGAACCCCAACCCCAGAGCTGCGAGGCAACAGTTATTATTATAAAGTATCACAGTGTTCAGTTTATCAGTAATAAGTGCAAGAGTATGTTGCCATGACAACACTAATAACCTGCATCTGTGCATAAACTAAAGCTCTAAAGTCTAAAGAATTATCAGGAGTAAGGAATAAAACAAGACAGGGCCGTTCCCAATAATCTGACGTTGATTACTTTACTGTAACAGCACCACCCCAGTTGTTTTCTTCCTCTTATACCACAACAGTTTGTCTAACAGTTTGTCTACTACTGACACTGGAGACTCCTTCCATTAAAAAAAATTAAATAAACGTCTCCTTACAGAAAACTTCACCACATCAACAATTTCACTTGCTTCCTTTGTTTAAAAAAAAACAACACGTTGTTGTGTTTTTTTTTTTTTTTTTTTTTATAAATCTGTTTATTATTAAGGTAAGGTTTGATTACATGGAGCAACTATACAAGTCCCAGTGAATGAGCCGTTGCTATAGAAACGATAACGTGTTACAACGAGCGCGTCATATAAACCTGTGATTTGTGATAGAAATTTTATTTTATTTTATTTTTTAACTAATCAAACACTTTAATCAAAACCCAGACATCAACAGCGCTATTGT
Source organism: Pangasius djambal (assembly GCA_022985145.1). NCBI lineage: Eukaryota > Metazoa > Chordata > Actinopteri > Siluriformes > Pangasiidae > Pangasius > Pangasius djambal. The sequence continues at coordinate 2,422,422 of CM040997.1, forward strand.
ATATTATAATATTAATAAATAGTATTTAAAAAATAAATGAATTAATTTAAAAAAAAATAAATAAAAAAAAAGGCACCAGATTAAAGCGGAAGTTACGTGCGATTTAAACGGTTGCTACGCGCGTGACCTTCCACTGACGCCGTTGCTTAGGAACCGTCCTGGCTGCGTTCCAGTCCGCATACTACCGCACTAAGGAGTATGTAAGAATAGTATTGAGCTCTGCAGCGGCGTTCTGCTCTCACACACTGTTTAGTGCGGAAGTATGCGCTTTCTCAACAAGCCCCTTAACAACAACGGCTGGTTTTTTATTGCAATACTGTCAAGTTTTGATGACAAGAATTCAACAAAACGGATTAGAAATACAATATTTATACATATTAACCCTAAGAGACTCGGACATGAAGGAAATATGAAGTAAATATTGTTCTCTGCAGCGAAAATGCGCACTAAACCCGCATAGCTAATCTGATACATTTAAGCTTATAATATATAATGTGTATCATTACGCATCCAAACCGGAAATAGCGTCACCATATATATATATATATATATATATATATATATATATATATATATATATATATATATATATATATATATTCCAGTTCTGTTTCACATAAATCAATAAAATAAAATAAATAAGTATAAATAGGATATAGAGGTATAATATAAGGAGTGATGAATATGTATAAGAATATGATTTTAGATGAAATACTAAAGTAATAATGCAATGAAAACAACAACAACAACAACAATATAAACAATCATGGAATTTGTAATGGTTTTAATGGTTATAATGGGAATTGTATTGGTTTAATGGAAACTGTAATCTATTTGGTGGCATGTTGTGTCTAGTGGACACCATTAAGGACCAGTAACGGGAATGTTTTTAATGTTTGGCGTGTGTGTAGTGGAAACCATTTGAATTTCTGTAATGGTTTCTATTTTTTCCCTTCTTCAGCAGAGAAAATCATGATATAGTATCCACTAGTATCCACTATTTAGGACATACTGGGGCATTAAAGGTGTCAGAATGATATCTAAGGAATAGATTAAGGTGTTAATGTCTAGGAAGCGGAATAATTCAGTGCTGGGTTAAGACGCAGACATGTAAAGTGCAGTTTAAAGGCATCTCACCATGCTCCAGCTCCTTCCTGCTGTACCACAGCTCCTGCTCCTTATCAAATTCCTCCTCCACTATCACATCCGCAAGCATCTTCCCACCTTTCACAAACAAACTACAAGCTCTCTCAGGTCTTCCTTCACGCGTCTAACGCCTTCTACATCGGGTCACTTTGTAACCTGCTGTAAAGATAAGAAAAAAAAAAATCCCCAACACACCCGGTGGCGTTGTTCTGCATCTGCGGCAACGTGGCAAACTCCATAGCAGGACGAAAATACGAGCCGAATCCCAAAACAAGTCCTCAGCCACTAGGTAGTGCACTCGAAACGCGTCCGCGTGCGCACTACAGAGTGCGTTAAAGTAGGGACATCACTGAGGTTTGGAATCCAGCCAATAGGAGCGAGGACTGTGAGTCGACTGACGTCTCGCTGGCCAATGATCACGAAAGACGGATGATCGTTGTCCAATCAGAGCGCGTGTTTTACGTCACGTGACTCTTGACTCGCCCCAACGCCTACTTCCGTACACAATGAGACCTAGGAGTACTATTATCCGTTTTTTTTTCCTCACACACGTTCAGCAATAGTTTGAATAGTTCAGCGTTATTTAAACATAAGTAAGAGTTAGAAGTAATTTTATGATTTCTGCATTTTCTTCTGTAAAAGAAAACGTGTTGCATTTTTTTAGTTGCTTCCGCCTTGTTTGTAATTTAGTGAGTTTTTTTTTTTTTTTTTTTTTTAAATAATTATATATTAAAAATAAAAACAAATCATCATGAAGGTATTGAGGCTCTCCACACATCCAGCCTCTGTGGCTTACTCCATGACCACACTCGGCTCCAGTATGATGAACAGCATTTTCAGTTTTTATTACGTCAAGCTGTTCCTGAACAAGTACAACATATCAGAAGCAGCTTTCCACAAGTCCCAGGTGAGTTTTACCTGTTTATACCTGTGTACACTTGTGTATACCTGTGTATACCTGTTGTTAACCTGTGTACACCTGTGTATACATGTTTATACCTGTTGTTAACCTGTTTATACATGTTTCTAACCTGTGTACACCTGTGTATGCATGTTTCTAACCTGTGTATACCTGTTTCTAACCTGTGTATGCATGTTTCTAACCTGTGTATGCATGTTTCTAACCTGTGTATACCTGTGTATGCATGTTTCTAACCTGTGTATGCATGTTTCTAACCTGTGTATACCTGTGTATACATGTTTCTAACCTGTGTATACCTGTTTCTAACCTGTGTATACCTGTTTCTAACCTGTGTATACCCGTGTATACCTGTTTCTAACCTGTGTATACCTGTTTCTAACCTGTGTATACCTGTTTCTAACCTGTGTATACCTGTGTATACATGTTTCTAACCTGTGTATACCTGTTTCTAACCTGTGTATACCTGTGTATACATGTTTCTAACCTGTGTATACCTGTGTATACATGTTTCTAACCTGTGTATACCTGTGTATACCTGTTTCTAACCTGTGTATACCTGTTTCTAACCTGTGTATACC
>CM040997.1:2444720-2454876 GCA_022985145.1 Pangasius djambal
AATCACTGATCACCATTGTTCCCATCGACCAATCACTGATCACCATTTTCCCCATCGACCAATCACTGATCACCATTGTTCCCATCGACCAATCACTGACCACCATTTTCCACAATGACCAATCACTGACCACCATTTTCCACAATGACCAATCACTGACCACCATTTTCCACAATGACCAATCACTGACCACCATTTTCCACAATGACCAATCACTGATCACCATTTTTCCCATCGACCAATCACTGATCACCCTTGTCCTCGATGACCAATCACTGATCACCATTGTGATCTTCAAAAATATCTTCCTTCTTCATATTCCCTAATTTGAACGATCATGATGAATTGCTGAATATGTAAATTAGTCTGTGATGTCGCCCAGCAACATCTAGCAGCTTTTTGCGCAGGCTTTAGCTACTTTCCTCTGAAGAAAGATGGCAACGCTGTGCGTAGGTGTGATTTTTGTGCTTTTTTACGCATGACGAAGCGGGGACAGAACTCCCCCCACAGCACACACGTCCATTCCTCGTCACACTCCACACGGCCGCGCAGCACCTGTCTGCGTTTCGCTGCTCCTCGGGCTCTCCGTGATTGATTACACGCGAGGTCAGAATGCAGTTACGCTTAATACGCGCGGTGATAACGCAGTGGGTGTGATCGATGAGGAGATCAGCGAAGAGCCTGAGCTGTGTGGCCTTCCAGAATAACTGTGACGGATTCCCACTCTGCACTTTAGCACTAATCTGGTGTGAGGCTGCAGTCAGCGGGGATCCTCGGTTAGAAATCCCTTTTTAAATCTCCGACGACACTCACACTGCGTCTGTCTTCCGTCAAGCGACGTTTCTCTCTTTTAGCCCTGAGAGACACGAATGATGCGTGTTCTTTGTAATGAAAAACAAACGTGGAACCACATTAGGTATACACTATCTTTTTTTTTTTCCTCTCTTTTTTGATTCCTTTTCAATTCCTTTCTTTCGTTTACATTACCGCATCAGGCTGCTTTCACACTTGCCTTTTTTTCCCCCCTCGAACCATCCAATCAGGTCGCGAGCTGGGGGTCACCGTTTCCTATAAAGTGTTTATTCCTCTTTCACCACAGTAATTTGCCAAAAATTAAAATTTATTAAAGAAAAAAACGTCATACGTTTTATCCATTTATAGCTACACTTAACGCTGAGGAACGTCCATGAAATAGTTAGTTCCTGTTCTCACTTACGCTATAGCAGCTATAAACAGTCGTTCCCTCACCAGCCTCTCTCTATTCTCTCTTTAAAACCCTGCAGCTTGTCGTGTGTAAACCCCTCTGTTCTGAAGAAGTTACAGCTTTATCTCTAAAAGCGCTGACACTGGAGACTCCTTCTCTAAGTTACTGAAATCTTCTCGGTATCAGTGATAACACACAGGTTTTAATTCTATTCTACAGAAAGGATAACGCATGAATATAAACGTGTGATCTGTAGCTGCACGACGGTCAGAGCTGCTGTTCTAGAAAATGAAGCAACACCTCCTGACCAATCGGGATCCAGAATTCCCCAGCGCTGTGAAATGCGTGACTGCCGCTTCTATAAATAAATCTGTTCGGTGTGTGTTATCTTGAACCGAAGTGACAATGGTGTGTTTTCCTCCCTGTCGCTCGAGGTGTTTATTCACGGTGCGTCTCGTAAAAACCGTGCGCCATTGTGTTTCTCTGCAGGCCCGCGGAGGCTGCTATCGCCGCACACCTGCGGCTCAGTGTGTTTGTTCAGCCTGATAGCATCACGCAGCTAGGGCTAGGGTTCTCGGGGGTCAGAGGTCACCACCCTGGGGTCAGTCCTGAGTGTTTCCTTGAATGTATAAATGCTCAACGTTGCTCTGTGTGTCTGTGTGCATGTACCAAACCTTACAGTGAGAGTGTGTGTGTGTGTGTGTGTGTGTGTGTGTGTGTGTGTGCGCTTTCTCTGCACTTTCCCTGAGCTCAGCCATTCTTTATACAGCTGACGACTCAGCTGTTGCTCACACTTGTGCTCCTCAGCAGGCTCCTCCTGGCTCCCAGTGCTCGATTTAGCTCCTGTAATGCTAATGATTTGCTGATGCACGCAGCTGAATGTGCACAACACCGCGTTAAGTGTTTTATTTATGAACATGAAACCTAATGCTGCTGTTCTAAAGTTAGGAAACTGTTAAGTTGCTCGTCCGTATGTAAAATAACTGTAACGCTTGCTGGTTTATAGCTCGGAAGCTGTAAAATATAAGATTAAGGAACATGAGACGTGTCTGGAAGGATGTTTGGTGCTTCGTTCGTTAAAATTAAAAGACCCTTGATTCAATTAATCGGTTAATTCCCATCACACTGTGCTCAACTCTCTCTCTCTCTCTCTCTCTCTCTCTCTCTCTCTCTCTGGACAGGAATTGGACTTCTCTCATACAAAGAAGATTTCAAAATTAAAATTAAAAAAAAAAAAGCTGTAGTGCATGGAGAACAGTGTCTTAATGATGTCTAGTGTCTTTAAACATCCTTAATGACTGTTAAATTGACCTATCTGATACCCAGCTCTGGATTAAACACTCGTGCAGCCTTTTTAAAAATTTTTTTTTTTTTTAAAGCTTTCTGCCTGTTTTCCGTGTCTGTATTTGTATTCTTTATGGATGGATTATCTGCTCAATCTGGAGAATGTACTCGTATTCAGTTGCACCCTTACACCACCATTTTTTAAAAAAAGAATTGAGTAACATGTACATAAACAATATAAACATAAATAAAGAGTTCAACAAATACAATTGCTAGAGGGAATAAACATTATTACACAAAGATGTGAAAAAAAGTACATGTCTGTTCAGTCTGAATAGCGTTCTGTTTTTTTTTTTCGGAGCAAGACATAACGTACCACTTCCTTTTTAAACACTGAAAAGCGTGGTTTCTTTCCTGAGAATCTGGAATTTAGCCATTAAGAGAATAAAACTGATCAGATCAGAATGTGTGAAGTGAATTCGATCAGATATGTGTGAGTTCTTCTGTCTTCCCGACGTGCATCAAGACCCAACAGCACAATTTCTGGTTAAACTTCAAGAAATACGTTTAACTTTATTTCACTCTATTACTCGGAAGGTTTCCATAAGAAGGAAGAGAAATATGAAAGTGGTTTTAAAAATATCAGCTTCATATACAACAGGGCAGAAAAGCTAACGCCAAACTCACTTATGCTGTAACTCACTTTTGAATGTCAGTAAAAGTTTAATAAAAGCAAAAGACAAAAAAAAAGCTCCAACCTACACTGAACAATAAAGGTGTGAGGAGGAGACGGACGTGAGATAAAGTCGTATCAAAGCAGCTCTTGTAGAACTTTATCCAACTTTGCAACGTTGGCGCAATAAAGAAAAAAGTAGAGGTTACTTTACACTCTTCCAAACGTTTTGTGGTATCCATACGAATGGAAGCCCATTTTCACCGTTTCAAATTTCACAGATACTAAATCAAAATTATGAGAAAGCAGGTTATAGGTTTCTAGATACTAATTCATAATTAAAACAAGTCATAATTTTATGATACTATAAGTCGTAATTATGAGATAATGTCATCATTTCAAGACACTAAATCATAATAATGAGATTAGTAATCACTTTGAGATACTAAGTCATAATTATGAGATACTATAAGTCATAATTATGAAATATCATTTCAAGATACTAAGTCATAATTATGAGATACTATAAGTCATAATTATGAAATATCATTTCAAGATACTAAGTCATAATTATGAGATAACGTTATCATTTCAAGATACTAAGTCATAATTATGAGATAACGTTATCATTTCAAGATACTAAGTCATAATTATGAGATACTAAGTCCTAATTATGAGATAACGTTATCATTTCAAGATACTAAATCATAATTATGAGATAACGTTATAATTTCAAGATACTAAGTCATAATTATGAGATACTAAGTCATAATTATGAGATAACGTTATAATTTCAAGATACTAAGTCATAATTATGAGAGAAGTCATCATTTTGAGATACTAAGTCATAATTATGAGATAACGTTATCATTTCAAGATACTAAATCATAATTATGAGATACTATCAGTCATAATTATGAGATATCATTTCAAGATACTAAATCATAATTATGAGATACTATCAGTCATAATTATGAGATATCATTTCAAGATACTAAGTCATAAGTAAAACAAGTCATAATGTCAAGATACTATAAGTCATAATTATTAGAGAAGTCATCATTTTGAGATAGTAAGTCTTAATTTTGAGATGCAAGTCAATTATGTTGAATATGTCAAAAAATATCGACTTATTATCTAATAATTATGATTTTCAAAATTATGAATTGTTAGATCAAAATTATGGCTCAGTATCTCAAAACTATGAGATAGTATCTTGGAATTATGACTTGGTATTTCATAATTATAATTAACATCATTGATAATTATTCTCGCTGTGAACAATAACAGTCCTAAATGAAACATTAATTTATAAAAAAAAAAAAAAAAAAAAACTGCTAAAGAATTCATGACAGTGTACAAAAAATGTTTTGCAAGTTTTGAAAACTTTCAACAGCTGAACTTAGACTTCCATTACGGGCGAGTCTGAAGTTTTTTTTTTTTTTTCGAAAGGTGCGAGAGCTCACCCACACACACCCACACACACCCACACACACCCACACACACACCCACACCCCCCACAGATACAGTGGATAGAGAGTGGGATGAAAAACGCTGGAATGTTCCTCTAACGTCGCTGCACAGATGCATGCCAACACTTAATGGAGTATTTGTGTGTTTTCTTGTCAGCACTCAAACAAAGCACACGCTTCAGAAACCTGCTCTGTGTGCCCGTACACTGCTCCGTCTTTGTCCTACCTAAGCCGTATTAAAGCGTGTCTGGACACAGAAGTCTTTTTGTTGCCCCACTCTGTCTGTAATAAACAGCGCATTGATCAGGTGATTACACACCGCAGGCCAAGCGACTGACTCACAGCACTCATTCCTAACAGTGCTGATTTGTGGTCCTGTTTGGCAAAGAGGTGAGTCAGCGAAAGACCGGCTTCCTGTATGAGACAACGACGTTATTGTGAGGTTTAACAGCTCGGGAATAGGACCAGGATGTTGGAGGATGAGGCTCTCTAAGTCTCTGAAACATTAGAAAATGTCAGTCGTGATTTAATTCAACTGCAAATCACACGTTTATGTTAATGCACTCGTTCTAATAATTTGTTATTTACGCTCCACATAAATCGTTGTAATCATTGATGTGGTGACTTGTTCTGTCAGGAGATGTTTATTTGTCATGGAAGGAGTCTCCAGTGTCAGTGTTCAGAGGTAAAGCTCTAACTCTTTAGGTTTTCAGGAGAGAGGAGTTAACATTTTGTGGTTTCTCAGTAAAATAACAAGCTTTTTTTTTTTTTGTCTTAAGAGAAAAAGAGAGGCTGGTGAGGGAATGACTGTGTGTTTATAGCTGCTATAATGTAAGCAAGAACATTCCATAACATTAAATGTAACTATAAATGGATAAAAAGTCATTTTTAATTTTAAAAAAATTGTAATAATGGGCAAATTGCAGTGGCTTAAGGGGAATAAAACACCCCCGGACGCGCTGTCATGGGAAATAATCAATACCTCAGGGTGGTAACAATGACTCTGCTTCATCACACCACTCGTTTGTTGATTATTTTCCTATAACCACACAACACACAGTGTTTTATTCCTTTCTTACGGCACAGTATCTGTTTTCTTTTATTTTTATGATGTCAAATTTCAGCAGTGTCTGTGGGTTAAAATGTAAATGTTTCGATACAGATACTATATGTAGGAGTTTACGGGTAAATGCAGGGATTTCCTGGCAATTATTTTGTTTGTGTGTGTGTGTGTGTGTGTGTGTGTGTGTGTGTGTGTGTGTGTGTGTGTGTATGTGTGTTTAGCTATGGAACTACAATATTATTTTAATGACCAGTGTGTGAACTCTGTGTCCAAGCACTTACCGATTCGGCAAATCTACCATTTAAACATCACCTCTTTAAGTTCAGAGCTACTTTAAACATCTTCATGTTAAAGAACCGGCTTAAGATGTGATGAGTCGACTCACAACTTGACTCGTTTGTTCACACCATATTCTAGAGATCTTTAATTCCACCTCAATCCATCCATCCATCACTCTCACTCGGTCTCAGGACAAACATCCGTTTATCAGACAAGTGTTTGTGTGTTTACCCCGTTTCCTACCTGTCAGTCCCCTCGTCCATTGTGCTGCACAGAAACCCATTTATCACCAAGACAATTTCAGTGTGTGTGTGTGTGTGTGTGTGTGTGTGTGTGTGTGTGTGTGTGTGTGTGTGTGTGCTGTTTCCTGCTCAGCTCAATGATCATTGTCGCCGTTACAATGGTCTTCGTTTGTGTGCGCCGTGACACGACCTCGTCTGGCCCCGGACTCATTCACATGTTCTTCGTTCGATTATGCACCATGAAGGGTCAAAGGCCAGGGGTCGAAGGAGGGATATGGTTGTCAGGGAGACGGCATTGAAGTCAGAGGTGCCTTAAGAACGAGAAAGGCCAAGGAGCTGTCTGAATGTGAATTAATGGTGGCCCTGAATGTGTGTACATTCCACACGCCGCGGCGCGATCGCTGGCTCTGCTTCGACGAATCCAGGAAAACGGTACCGCAAGCAAAAAGACTTCAAGTCTAGGTTCTCTACAACGAATCGAAAAAAGACAAAAATCTCACCGTTTAGCTTTTCTTCACATTAGATCAAACTCTTTCATGGCTCGGAGACTTTTCAGGAAACAAAAGAATCCATAATTGTGATCAGAATAATTGTGATTAATTTTTCCGTCATTATCGTGCAGCTCTAAAGAGAGATTCGTTACCCAGAATAAGGTCCGCTGTACGTATTTGTACGCAATTGTGCGCTGGTTGTAAAGCTGTCGACTAAATTGAGTTGTAAGAGTTGTGCCTGGTCGAGAACAGATAGAAATGCAGATTAAAAGAATAAGAATTACAGACGTGTATTGGAAAGATTCTTCATTTGGCCTGCGTTGGAATGGTTTGGGAAATTCTTTTCAGTGTCCCTGCAGGGGGAATCATGAAAGCGACTACCCCAGAGTCCCTTAATAACCCTGGACTAAAAAAGCAGGGCCCCTTTCCCATCTCTCGTCCCCAGCGACACCGCATTCTCACAGGACCACACAGCTTCAGTTATGCTAATGCTGCATTCACATCATATGGGAATAATCGCAATTCCCACCTTCTGATTGAGGGGGGGAAAAAAACAAAACGTTCACGGTGACCTCAGTCGGGATTCGGAATTATGGGTGCGTTCTGGCAGCCACCGAAGCTGGATGTGAGACAACGGACTACGTAAACATTGCATTTATCCAATGAAATAAAGTCTTAAAATTGCTGTTTTAGTTCATAAATTGCACCACATGCTTCGGTTTTATTAATGGTCAGGAAGACATTGTGCTAAGGAATAAAACATGACAGTGTCATGCCGTTATAGGAAAATAATCAAAGAGAGGTGGATTTTATTCCCCTTACACCACTGCAGTTTTATTAAAGAGCAACATCTCAAACTTTTTTAACCATTTATAGTTACATTTAATGTTGTGAAATGTTCACAAAACAAGTCAGTTCCTGTTCTAATGTTTGTTATAGCAAATATAAACAGTTTTTTAATAAGGCAAAAAAAAAAAAACCCAAAAAACGCAGCTTGTCATGTTACAGAGAAACCGCAAAGTGCTGACACTGGAGACTCCTTCCATAAATCTTATTTATTATTATTAAATAAATTTGAATTGAATTGAATATTAGCCTTAGGTTACGTGGAGCCTCCAACATTCAAGTCCCTGTGAATGAGCTGTTGCTATAGAAACTATAATGTATTAGAACGAGCGCTTTATTGGGTTTATTATAAACCTGTGATTTGCAGCTGCACTACTGTCAGAGCTGCTGTTCTAGAAAATTAATCAACACCTTCTGACCAATCAGAATCCAGAATTCCACAGCGCTGTGGTGTAACGTTTAACACAAACACAGATATATGATAATGTAATGTAAAAAACTACAGCCGGCATTTTCAACTAGGAAACAAAATGGCAACATGTGAAAGCTTTGGAGTCGGAATAGTGTTTTTTTTTGTTTGTTTGTTTTTTCCACGAACGTGAGGATGATGTAATCCTCTACCTCCAATATGGACATCATGGTGACAGACAGAAACCTGCAGACAGGCTGCAAGATATTTGTGAATGAAATATCTTAAATTCAGGCTCATTACTCCATAAGACCTCCATAAGACCTCCATAAGACCTCCATAAGACCTCCATATGCTGAGATTTACTGCAGTACAGTCTTTTCTGTTTTGTAGGAAATTACTTCTACATGCACTACGAACCCATTTGTTATAAGACTTCCGCTTAGCTACGGTTAAATCCAATGCTGAGCATCTGTCTGGATTTCAGATTGACTTTCAGATGTAAAGGAACCTTTATGGACTGCTGTTGTATCTTTACTTCTTCCATTTCTCTATTTTGACCAGGTTTCTCCAAATTTCTGTCCCACTTTGGGTGGGTTATTTCTCACTTACCATTCAAAACTGCGCTAACAGGTCTGTCAATGTGTCACGGTCTTAGCTTAGCCATTTATAACCCTCTCCTTGAGACGCTCTGGTAATCACCATCTATTACACACATGGATTTGCTGAAATTACACCATCAGCACGGCCACGTTGGCCAATCAGTGTCAGATCTGATGTGTGAAAACAAACCTGGGTGGACGGTTCAAGGTGAGACGTGCAGAGCGATTTCATCTTGTGTGTAATTTTCATAAACGTAAAGAACGATTACGGTTTTTTTTTCGCCACTTGGATTTACGGTTAGCGTTGAATGCGTCTCCAGTTATCAGGACTGAAATCTGGGTGATGTATCACAAGTAATTAAATTAAATCGTAACACTTTGTGGGTTTTTTTTCCAGTTGTTTGTTGTTGTTGTCACAATTTCCTGTAGGTGTGGTGTTTTTAATCGACTTTTAATCGATGCTTGAGAGAACCCTGATATCCAAGACGCAAGAAATGACCAGGTATAAACACGTTCGTTATATAAGAATTAAACCACTCCATGTCATGCTGTTATAGTAAAACAATCAACGACAGGGTGGTGTGATGAAGCTGAGTCACTGTTACCACCATGATGTTAATAATTTTCCTATAACAGCACATCCTGTTACAACTTTTATTGATTAAACAACAACAACCGCATACTTATTATCCGTTTTCAGTTACGTTTAGCGTTGTGTTAAGCTAGTTCCCGTTCTCGCTTACGTCACATACGTCACTTACGTTAGAATGAAAGCGCTGTTGAATTCTGGATTCTGATTGGTCAGAAGAATTTCTTTTCTATAACAGCAGCTCTGATAGCTCATTCCCTGTGACTTGTATGGCGGACGCTCCACATGAACGGATTAAAAATGTCAATACGGTGCATTTTTGTTGAAGTAAGGAGATGTTTATGTAACATGTATGGAAGGAGTCTCCAGTGTCAGCGCTTTGTAACGGCCAGAGGTAAAGCTGTAACTTTAAGTTTTCCGACATCTTCAGGACAGAGGAGTTTACGCATTTTTTGCGGTTTCTCGGTAACATGACAAGCCGCTTTTTCTCGTTTCATTAACTTCAAGAGCGAGAGAAAGGGAGGCTGGTGAGGGAACGACTGTTTACGGCAAAACCGTACCCTTTTTTTCCAGACAGTTCATGAAATGTAATAAATACCCAGTTTACCTAAAAACGAGTGGTATGCGTGAAGTCTAGTGTCGTGAATAGCCGTGTGGATCATTTATTATTTTGTGGCAACAATAGTGCATTGGAGTGAAGCGACTATAATGAATTCATGACATCATGAGAAAATAGTCGCCTCAGTGACATAGCGGCTGTTGCCATGGAGCTGTCGGTAAAATGGCATTGCCACTGTGTGTGTGTGTGTGTGTGTGTGTGTTGCCGAGGATGGGTTAAGGGGTGTATAAACTATTGGCAGCATGTTTGCTCAACATGCTTCCAAGATATTTCTGGGGCAATGAGAAGGTCATTTCTTGGTCACATGACCACATACAACACATTCTTTATGGATGCTTTTCCTGCGTGTGTGTGTGTGTGTGTGTATATATCTCGTTCTCACA
>CM040997.1:2454976-2487515 GCA_022985145.1 Pangasius djambal
GTGATCTGACAACCTTTTCACACACACACACACACACACAATAAAACAGGAGTGTAAACAAGGCCTCAGTGGAATTTTTCCCTGTAAAGACAGACGGTCAGATAGAGCACACTGCGCCTGGCACCACTTCCTCCTATTGATGTCAGTCGTTTAATTTATAAGCCAGTGCCTTCAACTCGGTATTTATTGATGCGTGTGTGACAAATCGCTGGAAAATAAATCAACGGCCCAGATGCGAAGGATCCTGACACATAGAGGAACCAGGGAAGTGGACTAGGGGCAGGTTTTTTTTTTTTTTTTGGTGATTTACAGACGCCATCCATTTGCGGGATCTTTCTAAGAATTATGGCGCCACGGTTTTATGACGTCTCCCGGACAGAGCCATTCATTCACTCGCTCTGTCTCGGGACAGAACATAAATAAATTAAATAAAACGCCAGTTTAGCTGGAAAAATGTAATTTGTTTTTACAGCATGGCTTTCTATTTGAAGTCATTAAGTCGGTATTACTAATGAAGGGTAATGGCATAATTACGTAGCAGGGTTTTGGGCCACGTAGCAGAACAACTGCTGAGGAATTCGGCTCTGTCCTATTAAAGACCGATTCCGGATCCAGATCCGGATCCAGAATTTACATCCATACCTGGAAAAGGCATTACTTATCACCTTTATAGCTCAAATCTTCTGCTGCACAAAAGCACCATTGATTCCCTCAGCCTCTGAGAATGCGAGATGATTAGGACAAAGGAAAAAAACCCAAGTTACACATTCTCTGAAACTAGTACCGGAGCGATGAATGCCATCCTTCCTTTTTTTTTTTTTTTTTCCATATTTATGATGTGTATAATCAGTGAGCCGTAAGTGGCATGAAAAAAAATGCACAATATCCATCTGACGGTCGGTGGGCAGAAATCATCTCAGGCTGGGAGTAGAGTCGAGGCTGCTTCACAAATGTCATGTACCTGAGGGCATTTAAACGTTTTTTTCACCTTTGAGTAAGATTTTGACACGTTACACTTTATATTAATGTGTTCGTTCTAATATGTTATCGTTTCTATAGCAACAGCTCATTCACTGGGACTTGTAGGGCGGACGCTCCACATAACGGACTAAAAAAAATGTCAATACGGTGCACTTTTCTTGAAGTAAGGAGATGTTTATGTAACATGTATGGAAGGAGTCTCCAGTGTCAGCGCTTTGTAACGGTCAGAGGTAAAGCCGTAACTTTAAGTTTTCCGACATCTTCGGGACAGAGGAGGTTACGCATTTTTTGCGGTTTCTCACGACAAGCTGCGGTTTTTTTTTCCGTTTCATTAACTTCAAGAGCGAGAGAAAGAGAGGCTGGTGAGGGAACGACTCCTTACAGCAAAATCGTACCCCTTTTTTCAGACAGTTCGTGAAATGTAATAAATACCCAGTTGACCTAAAAACGTGTGGTATGCGTGAAGTGTCGTATACTTTATACTTCTTACTTTCACTTGAGTACATTTTCTCAGTAATTACAAAAAAGACTTCTAGCGTTACTCGTTCAGCAACATTAGCCTCGTAGCTCATAGAAGCAAACTTATGATTGACTGGATTTGGGGAAAGTGTAAAATTTTGTGAATTAGCATCCAGAAATTTCATGCCTGTGAAAGAAGCAGGAGGAGACGATGAGGCGATTTAATGTGCCGTGACCTTTTAAGGAATAACGTTAAGCTCATAAGGACTTTCATGCTTCTGTTTTTCTTTAATGCAGCGGAGGCTTTCTGAGGATTTCTCTCCATCATTTTCATGACTCATGCTTCTTCAGGAAGAGGTGTATCCTGGTCAGGGTGGCGGTGGATCCGGGTGCAGATCCAGGCGGGACCACGTACACCCACCCGGCTGCCCGTTTTTTAGGATTCTAGGTCCTTTCGTTGCTCTTTGCTGGTTGATCTTTGGGTTCCAGCTTGGAATCATTAATGGTCATGGTAATCTCACGGCTCATTGTATTTTCTACCGCTATATATAGCTTATGAAAAGGAAAACAGCAGAGGATCATTTACAATTTTACTCTCATAAAGTTGTGGTCAATGTCAAAAAAAATAAATAAATAAAAATTAGTGATTTATGACTATATAGTTCCCTTGAATTTCTCCAGCCCGGTCATTACAGGACGTTCCATCATCCAGTTCTGACGTTTTAATCCACGCTCTACGTCTCTAAGCCTTATTTTCTTTTACCACGTTGTCATGTGTAGTAGGTAAATAATGAGTTGTGCAGAGAGACGCTTTATTCTTTCGCTCTGTAACGATGGGCTCAATACGGAGAGTTCCCAACCAGCCTGCGCTTTTATCTGCTTTCTTTTTTTTCCCCTCCTGCTTTCTTTCTCTCTAAATCCAGAGGTGATCGTATAAAGTGTAACGTGGTGAAACGTGAGGCGAGGCGAGGCGAGGCCCAGCGAGGGCTGCTGTTGTTCTTCTCGAGGCGGGTGTGTGGCCGAGAGTCAGCGCCGGAGGCCGAGCCACGTGCACACGCCACAGAGGCCCTATTGATTCCCTCCAGCCGAGGCCAGGAGACTGTGGGGAGCTGTGTGTGTGTGTGGTGTGTGTGTGTGTGTGTGTGTGTGTGTGTGTGTGTGTGTGTGTGTGCGTGCGCATGAAGTCAACACATTCCATGAATTCCTGCACTTCCCGTGCTGGAGAGATGTCACAAGTTTTCTGCTTTCTGGTGTTTATAGAATACCCTTTCTCTCTCTGTCGTCATTCTTTCAATTCCATCATCCCTCCATTCTCTCTCTCACCCCCTCTCTTTCTCTCATTCACTTTCTCTCTATGATTCTCTCTTTCTCCAACTCTCTCTGACTCTGTCTTTCTCTCACTCCCTGTCACTCTCTGTCTGTCTTTCTCTTCATTCTTTTAGTGCCATCATCCCCCTTTTCTCTATCTCTCTCACTCTTCCTCTTTCTGTCTCTCTATTTCTGTCTGTCTCTCTGTCACACTTTTTTTTTTAAAAATTCGTTCAATGCCACCATCCCCATTATCTCTCTGTCTCTCTCTCTCTTCTATCATTGCCATCATCCCTCCATTTTGTCTCTCTCCCCACTTTTCCCTTTCTCTCGGTCTTCCTCTCTCTCTCTCTCTCTCTCTCTCTCCTCCTTCCTGCCAACTGACTTCTGCAGCAATTTGCTGCTACTGCAAATATCCTGACCGCGGGTGTTTATCTGACCCAGCCCGAGGGCGCCCTTAGTGAATCATTTCCCGTACTTTCGTCTCGTCTTATCATAATTGGATGTGCATATGAGCCTCGTCCGAGCCAGATCGTGCTGAGATTATAGTTTCCGAGTCCAGGAAATTTAGCATCGAATAAATGAACCTAACCATTGTTGTAGCTCTGGTCCTGGGTTTGAACTTGGACCGAGCCGCCGTGCCGTTTCCATAGGATTCAGATGAGAGGAGAAACAAAGCGTTCAGCCTCGGAGTTTCAGGACCTTCTTCTTCTTCTTCTTTTTACAGCTGCAGTTAATTATTCATTATTAATTTAGTCAGAGCTGTTGGAACGGATTTGATGGGAGATTTCAGACACCTATGTCGTGACGAATGCAGTCTCGGATTTGTCGCACGTCGTCGTGTCTTACTTTAGAAAGACGACCAGCTGGTAGTGAGCTAGCTAAAAGATAACAAAATCCTAAAAACACAGACTGAAAAAATGTAAAATACACACAAAAATTGACCAGATGTGATTTTTGTTCTCTATGATTTATCTAGCTAATGTTAGCTGACTAGCTAGCCCTGTTTGTTTGCTAACGGTCAGCTAACACAGGAATATTAGCATGAAAACACACACGCACGCGCGCGCGCACACACACACACACACACACACACACACACACACACACAAAGCCACTTAACATTAATCTGTATTATGCTTAGCATTGGTACTGTTTCATAGCTGCTCACAGAAACAGCCTGGTGATGTAGCTAGCTAGCTGGAATAACACTGCTTTACATTAGCTAACACTAGCTATGTCGTTTATTTTCAAGTCAATGCATAACGTTAACCTCAGATATGAAATGGGTAGAAAACTGATTTACGCAATGTTTAAGGAGAAAGCAGGCTAAAATGGAAGCTACAGTTAGTAAGAAATCTCATATAGCAATGAGGTGCAAGCTAACCTTAGCAGCTAGCTAGAAAATAGGTCCATAGAATAGGTCCACAACACAAATAGCTAGAAATCATTCTTTCGATGAAATAATGCAAGATAAATGTTTCCGTTTAATCCTTTGAAAAGTCTAAAACAATTTCTACGAACAATTTCTGAGTCAATTTCTAACCAAGTCAGACAGCTAGCTACTAGCTACTAGCTACGCTCCTGTTTCTGTTTTTCTGATCAGGTAAAGACGATGTTCTAGCTTCTAACCTCATCTTTTAGCTGGCTAGTTCGTGTAACTCGGCTAGCTGGATAGTTAGTGTTACTCGGCTAGCTGGCTAGTTAGTGTTACTTGTCTAGCTGGCTAGTTAATGTTACTAGGCTAGCTGGCTAGTTAATGTTACTAGGCTAGCTGGCTAGTTAGTGTTACTTGGCTAGCTGGCTAGTTAATGTTACTCGGCTAGCTGGATGGTTAGTGTTACTGGGCTAGCTGGCTAGTTAAGGTTACTCGGCTAGCTGGCTAGTTAGTGTTACTAGGCTAGCTGGCTCCTTTTAGTTCTTTGTACTATACAGAAAACCCCCCAAAGCAGTTACACCACAGAATCAGTGATCAAAGCAACCGACAGAGCAGGCTAGCCGGCTAACATAGCTAGCGAGTGCCTTATTAAATAGAATTTTAGTACACCAGTGATATCATTAGTATTTAAACAAGCTAACGGGACGCAGCATCGAATTTTCCGTGAATGTGTGGTGGAGAGCGGTGCAGCACAGCCCGTGTTTTAAAATGTTCTTCCATGAGTAGCTCTGGATATTTTTTTTTATAGCACATAGACACTATAGCACTTCTACCCCTGAAATCCCCGCGTTAAATATAAACGCTTTAACAATGACGCTTCAAATATACTTTCTTCAGAAAAGCGCCATGGAGAGCGTTCGAGCTGGACTCTAAATCGAGGATCATGAGCTCTCATGAGCTCGCGAACGTCTTCTACGTTTGCTCTTAACATTTCTTCTCTTAGCCTGAATACACCTCTAAAAATTCCCGAAAGGAAAAAGAAAACATGAGACAGAGTTAAAGTATGTGATGTATGCAGTTATGCCTCGTGTGTCGCCGAGCTCTGCTTTCCAAATAAACATTTTTGTGCAATTCAAACAGATTTTTTGGTTTGAGGTCTGGGCACCAAGGCCCAGAGTGTGTGTTCATGAGGAGAGGCAGCGCCAGGGTAAACGCTCAGCCGCACTTATTCACTCCATCCACACACTCCAACCCCCCACAACCTCTTACCCCCCGCACCCTCTTACCCCACCCCTCAGGCCTCTCACTAGGAGTTTTTGCCTCTTGTCCCCGTTGCCATGGGAACTCTGTTTGCATTTCCCAGTGAGTGAGTCGGCCCTCGGCTGGCATCCAGGCTTTTGAAACGGGCTCGCAGGTCAGCCTGCAAAAAAAAGCAGCCGTCTATTCAGGGCGACTCGCTGCGAGAGACGTTAGGGCCGCATTTCCGACTGAGCAGAAAAGGAGTAAAAAAGAAAGAAAGAAGAAAACTTGACCCGGGATTCAGCTTTGACTTACAAACTCCACGGTTTTTACGAGCCATTTAATCTGACTGTCTGAAGTACAGCGATGAAGAAACTCAATCTGTTTTACAGAATGCAACTTTCCAAAGAAAGGCGTCAATAATTAACAGTCGAACTTTTCTATGAAATGATGTTTGGGGCACTAGGATTTATTTATTTATTTATTTATTTATTTTTGCCACAAATTGCAAATTCAGCTTAAACATAAAAACTTCAGAACAGGGATCGAGCACAGATTCAGTTGTTCCGTTTAATCTATCAAGCAGTTGAGAAATCATTTATAAAGCACGGAAGTAACAAATTAAATTAATAAAAATTGGCTAGATTTGCACATCTAACCCTAGGTATGTGACAAGCAACAGTAAGAGAACAGTGAGGAAAAAGTCTAGTCTAATGCTACTTAATAATAAACAACTCCTCCATTGTTTTACAGGCCAAAGACAGAGGCTCGTGAATTCACAGGTCAAAGTTCACCTAGATATAATATCAGCAAAAAGTTAAAGTTACCCCTACCAGAATCAAACGTGCATCTTTCACGTCCGCCGTCCTTTCCCCTTCAGTGAATTAGCCGTATCGTTGCAGCAGGGGCTAAACCGGTTGTAGGCTCGAGCTGCAGACAGTTTCCATTCCATAAGTCTGACTGCCGACAGATTCCATTTAAACTGATAAGTATAAAAAACAATGTGAGATGCAGCCTCCAAAATGGCCACCCAACAAACTAAGATTCTCCAAAATGGACACTGAACAAACTAAGACTCTCCAAGATGGCTGCCCAACCAAATAAGACTCTCCAGGATGACCGCTCAACAAACTAAGACTCTCCAAGATGGCCACTCAACAAAGCAAAACTCTCCAAGATGGCCGCCCAAACTAATGTTGCATTTGAGTTGAAGTTGCAACTTGTAATTCCCTGCCTATAACCGGTAAAAGCCACCGAGAAATGCCTCCTCAACTTGAAATTTCAACTTGTCAACTTGTCAACTTCCCTGTTTATGGAGGGATGTCAAATCAAAGTTAAGTCTATAACATTGACCATACTAATCACTGTTTTGAGAAGGTAATTATCAACGTTACAGTTATCACTAATGTTAGCTGGCTAGCTTGTTGCTAAGCTACTCGCTATTGTCCGCTGTTGTTGCTGTGCTACAATTGCGGTCCAAAATATTGCATGAGTGTTTCATGTTCGCTGTAGAAGAACAGAACCAATAGCCACTCAGGCTTCTGAGCTGTTTATGAGCTTTACATGCTTTTACATAGCAAAAAACAACAACTGCTTTCATGGAGGCGTCCATGTTTTATTTTCCACTTTGTACACTGAACATGCTGAGGTGGGAAATGATGTAATTATAACTTGCAAATTACCACGTACAAGACACCACGACTAAAACTCGTAACTCACATCATAGACTAGGAAAAAACAAAGAAAACGCCCGCTCAACTTGGAATTCCTCCTCAGGAACTCAGGATAGTCTCCTCAACTCCGAGTTCAGCAAGTGAGATAAATCAACATGGCCGCTCACTGCATAAACAATAAACAAAGCAGCACTTCTTTACATTTAAATGTTAAGCTATGTTAAATGTTATGTAATGGTCATTCGACATACAGACATATTATCATGTTAAATCTACAACACTGACCTTACAGTTCGATGTTTTGAGGATCTAAATATACATCACTCATCACAGTTAGCTGGCTAGCTTGTTGCTAACAAAAGATGAACATGGAAGTGTCCGTGGGTTTTGTCCACTTTGTAGCTCGAACGCACGGACGTTTGCGGTAAGACGTCATTTTGAGGTACGTCGAATGGAGCATTCGGGTCTCCAAGATGGCCGCCTTCATAACAATCCAGCGTTTGGCTCCATGGTGAAGTTTTGTTCATGCTTATAGATTATTTTATGGTGTCTTGAACCACATCACTGAAGAGAAAGATGCGGTATGAGAAGGATTTTGGGTGAGATAGACGTAGCTACGTTTGCATCAAAGCTCCAGTGCAAACCTGAAGGAAGCAAATAGCAGACACTGAGCACGTCTTGGCTGATTGATTACATTTGTGGTAATTCGATTTTTGCTTTAAGAAGCTGATTCCCTCGAGTGGGGAAGTTGATGAGGGAAGGGGAATAACGGTATTGAAATGGAGCCATATCTCTGAGAGGGGAGCTGGAGCCTGAGAGCAGAGCCACACAATGCTGAATAGCTCGCAGCTTGCCCTGCGTTATGGACTTGATTAAATAATGACAGCATTTTTCAGCGAGAATGCGGCTTAAATTGGAAACACAAGGCCAGTGATTAGAAACAGAGGCGTTCTGTTGAAAAAAGAAAAAAAAAAACCACCTACATGCCATTCGCTGCTCACTTTAACTCCCTGAGTTTAAAGAGCTGGAAAATATAACGTATGACAAAATCGACAAAACTGGAACAATATCGTGCGTGGCGTGTTTCAGTTTCATCGTTGGAGCAGCTCGATTGCTCTGTAAACATTTACATTTTTAATATCGCTCTCTGGGCAGAGTGCGTCTGAACCAAAATTAATTTAGAAGTGAATCCAATCCAAGTTCGAGTCTGAGACTGTAGAGCTGAGTTTCGGTCGTCTGAGCAGAAACAAGTGCGAGAAAGTCTAATCATCATGAGAATTGGTCTAAGCAAAGCAAACATATATATCTGTTTATATATGTCAAAAACATTTTCTCAGAGAAAGAAAAAACCGACATGAACATACGCTGAGAGCTGAAACCGAATTCTTGCGTCTTACTGAAATTTAAACTGTAAAGCCACATCTTAGCCTTTTACATGAAGCGGGTACTTCAGACAGGAAAAAAGCATCATGGACAATCTCCAGATTTACAATTTCACTTGTTTAACTTGGCCTATTCGTAGTCTTTGGGGCGTTTATTGGTTGTAATTTTCCTCATAAAAGTTTAGTGCTCCTGAATTCAAAATCGGTGTTTCAGTGCTTTTGTACATGTCCTTTAGTATTATGGATACAGAATAAAAAAGTTTTCTCGAATGCTGTTGGCTGTCGTATAAATCAGCATAAATAAATCGTATAATAAGTACTTCAACACCCCGAATTTCAATTCAAGAATGAACAGTTGTGGGAAGAAAACAGGAGCTGCTCGTGAACTGAAAACATGAACTGCTCGTGAACTGTGCAAAAAAAAAACAAAAAAACTACAAAATAGCAGTAATAGATTTTTAATGGTGGTATTTTTAATGTCATTAAAGCGAATATGAAGTAACAGGAATTTTTCAGTTTTCTGTTAAACGTCTTTAATTTGTGAGTCCAAACTAACTTTGTCTGTTGTAATTTGTTCCTCTTTTGTTCTGAAATACCACATTCAATCCCAAAATAACACAGTGACACTTTCGTTTTTTTCCTCTCCTCATCTTACATGTGTAAATTAAACCAAATTAAACCAAACTGAGAGAAAAAAACCCCAAAAAACTGTGGTTTTAAGAGAACCGCATATTCATTATTTTGGAAAAATGTTATAAAAAGGATTTGGTGTTGCAGAGAGAGAGAGGGAGAGAGAGAGAGAGAGAGAGAGAGAGAGAGGACAAACTGAGCAGCTTAGTCACTTTAGACGTAATTGTTATTCATAACCTCGTGAAACAAATGGATCTGTCCGCAGCTCCTTACTACGGCGTGTATAATACAGGAACAGCTGGCGTGACACCACACATGTGGGAAAGTCGCACTGATCATCTGTGGCCAAATATCGCAGCTGTGATGCCAGTGGCGTTCATCCTGCACATTCCTCCACCCTCTGAAACTGGAACAGTGACCGTCTTCTGTCTCCCACCCTGAACTGAACTGAACTGAACTGAACTGAACTCCGGGATCTTCATTACTGAGGTCACTCAAAGGCCTTCTGGTAAGGTCTGTCCACTCGGCGGCCATCTTGGTGTCGCTTCTGGGTCGGTATTTTCAGTCACACAAGACCAGGCTCTTTTCAGCTTCAATAACCTCTTTTCAGATCCATAAACCAGAATCCAGATCAGCAGAGCGACGGATTTGAAATGGCCGCTGACTAAACTTGCGTACGTAACATGAAAAAAAAAAAAAAAAAAAGTCTCAGGTAGCTCTGGCTACTGTGCGTGCGCGTTTCTTCATTACAAACGCAGCTAACTGTCCTATATCTGTTTATGCAGATATCAGATGTATAAATGAAAGATTCGGGATTTTCTCAGTTTTATGCAGATTAGGTATGACACGATAAAGCGATAAATCCAAACAACTGGCTTTATTTCCTTCCTGTAGTTAGTTCCCTTATACGGTTAGACATCTTATCCTGTCATATATGACCTCTCATGAATGTGTACAGAGACATTACGATGAAAAATAAAGCTTGGAAAGAAGTAGCCGAGATGTTGATTCCTCTTGTGAGCGTACGTAGCTAGCGCAGTTAGCTCTAACAAAGCTAGTACAGAACCAGTCAAACTTAAATACATTTTATACAAAAGAGATTTGTATAAATTGTACAGTGGGCTGTTAGCTGTAAAAAAATGCTAGACAGGCCACGCCCACAAGAGATAACAGTAGACGTTGCTACAGAGACAAAGTACAAGCGCAACGAGTGTCTGGTCACTCGCTAGTGTAATGTCGGTTTACGTGCTGTTAGCCTAGTTAGCCGATACTAGCTATCTAGATTACTGGGAAAAGCGTCGTTATGGTTACAGTGTTAACGTTGTGTGAGATGGAGCTCCGCAAATTCTCAGCAATTTTTCTGGTTAAAAAAAAAATTTTAAAAAGTGTTAATGCAGCCTATGAAACTACATCATTGGGATAGTCTGATTTTCTTAAGTTTTCAAAAAAAAAAAAAAGTTTAGATTCTGTCATGCAGCTTAAAGAAAAAGAGCTCTAAAAGAGGCAAAAATCAGTGTGAGTCTATGAGGGGTGCACTTACTTTTGAGGATACTTTCAAGGGCTCTAAGAAATGTGTTATAGAAATAAAAGATCTGTCAGCACCAGACACGAGGTTTCAGCAAGAACATGACATCATAACATGGGCAAATATTTCTCTCGCCCACGTTTTTTTTTTAAACAATAAAAGTGCTCACACAAACTAAACATAAGGAAACCACGAGAAAAGTGTGTAATGTGAAACACTGAAATGATGGACGACTTGTTTATTTTTTTCTCAGTAACGTGGATGTTCAGTGTAAACACGCTGGACGTAGTCGTGAAAAATGAGATCATGGAAGTTAATAAGAAAAATAGAAACTCGGAGAATCATCATCGCTGGGGATTTCACTGTGCAGTGGCCTTGCGAGAACGAGGGATGGGATGGAGATTTCCACAGCGCTCATGTAAACACACACACACACACACACACACACTTGCACCCAGAGTTTATATGAAAACGATACGGTGCAGCTGTGTTCATGTGCAGGACAAAAAAAAACTCCAATTCCTCCGAAAAATATTTTTTTCTTTTTCTTTTTTAATCTTTTGAAATTTGTAATTAAACCGCCTGGAGGCATAGTGCAGGCAAAGAATCGCACTTCTTTACAAAAAAAAATTATGAAAATCAAATAAAATAAGATAAAAAGCATTCTTTAATGTTGTCGTAAGACACAACTGCAAAAAAAAAAAAAAAAAAAAAAAAAAAAAAAAAAAAAAAAAAAAAAAAAAAAAAAAAAAAAAAAAAAAAAAAAAAAAAAAAAAAAAAAAAAAAAAAAAAAAAAAAAAAAAAAAAAAAAAACTAAAAACTGTACAAACAAGCTTTTTACAAAAGCAACAGACTTCCATCGCACAATGTTTTCACATTTTTTTTTTTTTTTACACATTTAAACACAGGCGTGTGCTACATCTTTTACCGTCAAATTTGAATCAGACTGTCGGGTTTATTTATACGCTTTATATAAATCCGCTCTCGGGAAAGAGTCCGATTTTTTTTGAAGGTTTAGCCGGATACATCCGATACGAAACAGCGAGACACGGAGGCTGTGTGACGTGACGCTCAGTTCGTGTCTACGTGACAGGGGTTGGTCCCCCGCGTCTCCGCTTCCTGGTACGTCCTGAGGAAGTCCGTGTATCTCGGCGCACAGGCGAGCCAGGCCTGGCCGAACCGCACCGTGCCGGTGAAGAGGAACTCGCCCTCGCCGGGTTTCACTCCGCACTCGTGCGGCATCAGGAGTTTCCCCGTCCAGATCTTCACCCGTCCGCCGGTCTGCGTGAACACCTCGCTCTTCTGCCTGTACACGTGGGACAGAGTCACGCCCACCGACGTCTGATCCTCCTCCTCCTCCTCCACGCCGAGGATGCTGCCACGCCCCACTACACACACACACACACACACACACACACACACAATGTTAACAAAAGATAAATGTCTATTAAAACAGTTTACACCACATTCTGCATTCTGATTGGTCGGAAAATGTTGATTAATTTTCTGTAACAGCAGCTCTGACAGCAGCGCAGGTTTACGTTGATGCGCTCGTTATAATACCTTATCGTTTCTATAGTAACAGCTCATTCACAGGGATAAAGACAATTGGTCGTTCTTTAATAAACACAAATTGTAATTACTGACAGATTGCTGTGGTATAAGAGGAATGAAACACTTTGGGACGTGATGTTAAGGGCTAAAAATCATCAACTTCAGAAAGGTCACGGTAACGCCGCTGCTCATCACTGATTATTTTCCTATGACAGCATGACACGCAGAGTGTTTTATTGCTTATAGGACTCTAGATGAGTGCTTTATTAAAAGCATGTGCACTTATGCCTCGGCGGTGTGTAAAACAGAAATATGTTGTGTGTATAAAGTGCCTAATTTTAGTCATTAGCTGGATCTACAATGTCAAGATGAAGACATCTATAATGACATATTTACATCTATTTAAAAAAAAAACAGGATTATAATATAGAGTGAAAAAGCGCACTAACTGTGACGATGATTTTAATTTAAATTTTAATTTGATTTTAATTGTTTTTAACGTTTCATTCGGCACGTTGTGAGGAAGCGCTGCTTACCGAAGTCACTCGTACAGACGGACAGGAGCAGCTCGGCGTCAGTGCAGGGCTGACATGGGGCTGCGGAGAGAGAGAGAGAGAGAGAGGGGTGAGAAACAAATGCAAATACCTAGATGTTGCCCCACACACACACACACACACACACACACACACACACACACACACAGAGAGAAACAGCTAACAAGACCTACCTCACTCAAGCACTGGAGCTAGGAGGTTAATGTATTCAACAAGTCTATCTCACTCAAAAATAATAATGTGAAAGACCAGGAAAAAAAAGAAAAGAAAAATGAATTCTTATATACTTCTCGGTCTTTAAACGTCTCGGCATCGATGCACAGACGTCCTGATTTCTTTACAGTAACGTTTTCAGCGAAAAGCCACAAAACAGTTCAATAACAATGTGAATCAAGTTTAAACCAATCGGGCGGTGAAATGTAAAGGCGGAGGCTAGAGCGCGTGCGCTAATGTGTACGTCATACAGAAATTAGCTAAGCTAGCTAGAGAATTTGAAAACAGACAAACTCAGAGCTGAGGACATTTTGGATTTTATGAATCAGAAAGAGAAGAAGAAGAAGTGGACGAAGGGAGGCATGCCTGTGTGCAAAATCGGTCTCGTCGAGATAAAGTATTTCAGGCACATAACGATTTATTGTTGTTTTTTAATTATCGAAAATGAACAATAAGCATGTGAAAAATAAGTGCTGCGTTTTTTTCATTGTCCAATGTGGTGACTGCTAAAGAGGTCTGTACCACAGTCAAGAAAAAAAACGATCACACAAAAGCCACAACACCAACCGACACCGCTATTACGCCATTTTGTGGCTTCTCAAGTCAGTTCCTCGACTCGACGCACAAGCTGAGCTTCACTTTCAGCTACCACGTGCTGCCATTCAGAATGCTGAGATTATTGTTACGGAACTTTTTTTTTTTTTTTGCCACTTCACCCCCTTTACGTAACCGCTTGAGGCTGATCAGGGGCCAATTATGGCTTTATGCCTTGGACGAGACACTGAGACACTGCAATTTAGAGGCAATTTAGCATAAACAATCCGCCTACAGATAGAGGAAATGGGAAGGCAAGAGGAGAACATGGAGGAACACATGGATCCTTCAGGCTCTGACACCACCTGGTACCCAAAAACCACACTGAAACCCAACACCGACTCTAGATCAGATACGGAGAAAGGCAAATGCAAGGCTAAAGCTGGTTTTGTGCACGAATATGTTTCAACGAATTCTATAACAGATTGTGCGATAGCGTGTTCTTGATGTCAGATCATACAATGAAGAAGAAAGAAGAACATAGCTACGTTGGGATTACATCGTTAATCCGCGTGCAGAAAATGGGCTATAAACACAAACGTACTTCAGTGAGTTTAAGGTAATAAGGAGATTTTCATGTGAGGACAATGCCGTCATTCTATTGGTGGATTTTAGATGAGCGTCGTCGGAAACGTTGATCAGACTTTCTCATACTGTCAGATCTTTATCCTCCGCTGTATTTGGTTGCAAAGGCATCTCCACTCACGACCAAAGAATTCTTTTTCCATGTGCATTTTTTTGTCCGAGACAGCAAAATTGGGCCGAAAATCGTACAAACCTGGCTCTAAACTCAGACCCGAGTACCTGATGGGATGGGTTTACGGGTTTTTTGCTTTTTTTTGCTTTATTACAGACCAGGATGTGCGTCTAAAGCCTGCTGTGTCAGCAAAAGCAGCATGGGTCTGTGGTTGAATGTGGAGCTCCTCCATTCCCGGCCACATTTTGTTGGTGCAGGTGGGCAAAGGGGAAGGTGCAGACGCAGGCATTACAAACAACATGTGGAGGAGGGGAGGAACTCGGGGCATGGCTTAATGAGTTTACGATGACAGGAGTGCAGGAGTGCTCGTAAATCAGAGAGGGAGAGGAGAAGGGAGAGATTTTTGCTCTTTATTGCTGCTCAATGCCCACAGCAGAGCAAAGTGAGCTATCGAAAATGGAAATAGCTTCCTATCTTTATGCACGGGTTATTTCAGGCGGGGCGTGTCTGGCCCGGAGCAACGGCAAGCCAAAGGTCAGCCGCCGTTGCAACCCGAGGCACAGTGCAGCAGCACCGGCGGGGTCAGAGGTCATCCAGACGTAGGTTTAAGTAACAGCCCTGCGAGCTTTGATCTCCTGATCTGGAACGCTCGCCGCCGTGGCGTCTTGAAAAGGAACCGCAGGAATGGACGAGGATCTGAGTCAGCTACGCGGGCTAAACCACTTCACAGAGCGGCGGGGGGAAGACGGCAGCACCGCAACATCTGCGCGCCACCGCATTCCTCTCTAATGGACTGAAGCTTTTTTGTGAGCTCTGCTCCGCTCTGCTCTGCATCGAGACCACTTCAGAGGATGACGAGGAGAGCTAGAACAAAAAAGATGAGGATAAAATATCCCCCGCACATCTGGAGTGGGACCGGTTCCACGACTCGGGCCCCGCACAGCAGGTTAGGGGCTCGAGAGGTGAGGAAAGACAACAGTGCGATTGCAGAAAGAAAAACAGGTCACTTTACATCGCAAGACTGGATCCTGGGTCAGCTTTCAAGCGCACGGACTCGAGCAGAGCTGGCCAACGAACTGGGTCTTTTTATTTTAAGCAATACTGCAGTTAAACCAGATTAAATTAAATGAAAGCAGACAACATCTGGGCCAAAACTGGGCTAAATTAAGGTGATGGCAAAGTGTGTTTTGGACAAACTGGCCTGAGAGTACGCAGCCACATTTATTCAACGGCATTCAGAATCCGGGCCGGCACTGAATATTGCGACACGACAAAGCTGGTGGTACTTTGCACACACACACACACACACACACACACACACACACACACACACACACACACACACACACACACACACACACACACACACACACACACAGCCCTGGTGTCCTGGTAAAGACTGTAAACAACACCTCTGAGAGCAAGCAGAGATAGCAAGTCTACAGAAGGCACTAAAGTGTCATGTTTAATAACTGAGGGAGAGAAACGGCTCCTAAAGACGCCAGATGTGACGAGTTACGTTGGTCCCGTGATCGGCCTGATGCGTAACACGTGGCCAGTGCAACCTGAATCCTCTTTAAACCCTTCCACGGTGACACACTGGCCTCATTACACCGCACGCAAACTCTCCAAACTGCTGCTTTCCACATTCTCCACTAAGTCTCTCCGCTCATCAGTTCCAGTTTGACACACCGACCTCCCCGGACGCACGGCGAGAACAAAGCGCACGCTAAAACCCACCACATATTTGCTTTGATTGGAGCAGGAAAAATAAAGCTGCCGCACATCCTCTCCATGTGGAGCCTGGCAGGTACGCAGCACGACAGCAGGAAAAGCCCCGTTTTGAAAAATAAGGCGAGTTCTTCAGCACGTATCGGCATGCGGCGACCCACGGCGCCTCGGCGAGGACCCCCGACCCGCACCGCGTCATTAGCAAAACAAACCCCACGCTGTTTAACTGTCTGTCAGTGAGCACGGTTCATATCCATTACTCATACTCTGAGGTTCCAGTTACTAGATGAGAAAAATATACGCTTTCCCTCTTGTTTTCGCTCCGTCAAAACAAACACACTAATCACATTAATCATCTTTAACCACAAAACCACGGCATCGGAAAAACAACAACAACAACAACAACAACAGCATTTTAATATTATTACTCATCATGCTGTATGAAATCTCAATAAAATATCATCCGATATCTACAACAGACTGCGTGATACGGCGTGTTCTCCGTGTCAGCTTATATGATGAAGATCCTCTAACGATAGACCTGTGATTAAAGAGTTATGAAAATGACTACGTCCTGTTTACGTCATCGATCAGCGTGATCTGGAAATCGGCTCACGCAGAAACCTGTTTTTGTCCATTAGCATGTTTCGTTTGCATTTCGCATCCCCACACTAGCGTATCGGTAGCTGTGGCAATTTCTACGCCATCCTCCGTAGATTTTAGGCGAGCGTCGTAGTCGCAGTCGTAGTCCTAGCAGTGCTCATGCGCAGATCTTTATCGTCTGCCGTCTTCGGTCGTGCTGAATCAGACACCGATAACGTGAGCACGTCGCATTATGTGTACTAAGACCAGCGAATTGAACTCACGACCAAAGAATTCCTTTATGATGTTCGACTGCAACATTTTAAACCTGACTAGACAAAATTCTCTACTTAACTACCTAACTAACTAATTAACTAATATTAACCAATAACACTCTGTCTATTTTTCACAATGCAATCACATTCAGATGTCTAAACCAAAGTCTAGATTTACATTATTTAACACCCAGATATCCTGTTTCACTCAGAAAATAATGTCATAATTGCTGTTTGTTGTTGTCTTATATATGAAACGTGTATAAACAATTTCAACTAACGGGAAAGTTTATTAAACCTGCTGGTAATATGCTAGAAAATGTTTTGAACCAACAGCTAAAATGTCCAAAAAATTAAAAGCTTTAATAGACTGGGGAAAATGATTTTCTGCACATGCTGCAGAAAAGTCTACAACGTTCTAACGTCTGGTCCTGAAAGCGTCATAACACGATCTTATGTCGACAAAAATCACATGAAATCAAAATTACCAACAGAAGTCTTTATGACAGGGGATGCCTGTTGGATTATGCTTTAACAGATGTTTCCACAGACTCATGTCAGTTGTCATGACGGGCTTATGTAGGTATGTATAGGTCTTAATGGCTTATGAAGGCAGGTATAGGTCTTAATGGCTTATGAAGGCAGGTATAGGTCTTAATGGCTTATGTAGGTATGTATAGGTCTTAATGGCTTATGTAGGTATGTATAGGTCTTAATGGCTTACATAGGCAGGTATAGGTCTTAATGGCTTATGTAGGTATGTATAGGTCTTAATGGCTTATGAAGGCAGGTATAGGTCTTAATGGCTTATGTAGGTATGTATAGGTCTTAATGGCTTATATAGGCAGGTATAGGTCTTAATGGCTTATGAAGGCAGGTATAGGTCTTAATGGCTTACGAAGGCAGGTATAGGTCTTAATGGCTTACGAAGGCAGGTATAGGTCTTAATGGCTTATGTAGGCAGGTATAGGTCTTAATGGCTTATGTAGGCAGGTATAGGTCTTAATGGCTTATGTAGGCAGGTATAGGTCTTAATGGCTTATGAAGGCAGGTATAGGTCTTAATGGCTTATGAAGGCAGGTATAGGTCTTAATGGCTTATGAAGGCAGGTATAGGTCTTAATGGCTTATGAAGGCAGGTATAGGTCTTAATGGCTTATGAAGGCAGGTATAGGTCTTATACTGCGAAGACAAAAAAAAATACTCTATCAGTGACTGATTCTTAAAGTCAGATCCTTAACTGACAAAGTAATTTGTCGTAACATTCTTTGGTCATGTCCTCAAAGTCATAACCCAATGGTACTATGTAGCTCTATGAAGCCTGGACCGATTTTTTTTTTTTTACTGGAAAGACAAGAAAGAACTCTGTCTTTACCTATGAGTGATTGAGGATCGGCCCCGGGCCTGTGGTTGACCAGCTCGTACTGGAAGGCCGTGATCCTCCGGCTGATGTCTCTCTGAGGAACAGCCTCGATGAACAGCGCCCCTTCCTGCATGCCGAAGCAGTGCACTTTGCCCTCGGCTTGCTGGGCCTCGCGGAGCAGCAGGCGCAGTTTACCCATCCGCTCCAGGTAGATGTGCGTGCCGCTCGATTCACGGGACGGTTTGATGCACACGGAGAGGTGGGCGGCGGCCGGAGACGCCACGTTGGGCCGCAGGTTGACGATGATGGCGCCCGTGGGGTACAGCCACTCGAGAGAGCCCTGAGAGCAGCGGAGGTACACCTGCTCCACGTCACGCGCGTGTCCTTCGTGGGTCAAACCACTGCGAGGGGAGGGGGAAGAGTGGGTCAGATTAAAATATCACTTAAAAAAAAACAAACAAACAAAAAAAAAAAAAAACAGTGATATTTTTATTTACCTTCTACAACAAGAAATCAATTATTTAACACAGTATAAATCAGTGCTGTGCAATACGATGATATTAATATCATGATAAATTATGCCACAATACACTTATAATCCTATGATTTTTAGAAAAATAATTAGTCAGATTTAAAATTTAATTAATAAATAAATAAAATGAACAATTACAAACTACTGATGTTAAATATTCAGTAAAAAAAAAAATCTAAATGGAAAATTTTTACATAGTTTGTTTTACTTTCGGTTTTTTATAGTGTGACTTATTTTTTGTAGATATTAAACAGAAATATCAGACTCAGAGTTACAGATTCCTTTTTTAAAGCTTCGCCGGCGGTTTCTCCGTGACATATACAGTGCACCGCAGAAATATCGTCCAGCATCGTGATGTGATATGTTTGTCATATCGCTCTCCTCAAGTACAAACAGGAAAAAAGAAACATTCGGTATGAGACACAGTGGAGTTGGACAGTCGCGGTGAAATTAGATCTGAAGGCCAAAACCTAACGTTTATCATCTGGCGCTGTTCAGTCGGTTCTCCAAAAATCCAACATAATCCGCTTTAAGGCATTTGTTAGCAAATACAGTGAATTCTGACACAGATCGGATATTGGAGTGCATGTGATTGGACAGCTTGGATTGCATGAGGCTATAAATCCAAAGCGCATCTGACACATGATCACTTTGGTCACGTCGAAACCAAATTTCCGGGTCTTTCCGAAGTTATTTTCACAACTAAGCAGTAAACGTGCCAAACGTGCTTTTGTAAATTTCACACTCATCATCCACCATCACTCCATTCCATCACTCCACCACATTTCCCACGAGGCTGAGGCTGGAGTCTTTTCCTCTTCGTTGTTGCGTCATTATAACTCGTGATGATTTCACAACCTCTTAACATATTTTGAAGAAAGTCCAAGAAAAATAAGAGAGCTCTCCTACGGTGAGGGGTCGTGCCCTTTAACCACGGTGATGCTACTGGTAAAAAAGCTACTGTTTTCAAACACAGGGATAAAATAAGCGCCGGGTCTTATGCTTCCTTCAGGTGCTATCGGAAATATCGGGATTATGAGACCGGCGCACGTGAACGCCACCACCATGTCGTAATTACAGTTCGGGAACTGCTCCGACTTTCCAGAGTGTGGGGGAGGGGCGTGTCAATACCATAAAGCTGCATAAACGTCTTGTCGTTGGTGCTACGTAAACGAACAAATAAAAAGCAAAAGAAGTTCTCTCACGCCATCCTTTTTTTTTTTTTGTTTGTTTTTTTTTTCCCCTGACCAAAACCACTCGAACACACACGCCACGTCGTAATCACCACCTCCCAACTCGTTCGCCGGCTTCCGAGGAAGACTTTACGGATGTGTAAACAGACAAACGCATTTTTGTGCCAAAATATCGGAATATCGGAATTGTGCATCAAGGAACACGATGCAAATGCAGCCCTTGAGTCTTGTGATGTCTTCCAAGATCTCATATAAATATAAAAAAAACTAATTTTAAGAAGCTTGTGGCCTTTTTCAGAGAAAGAAAGAGAGAGAAAGAGAGAGAGAGAGAGAGAGAGAGAGAAAGAGAGAGCGAGAGAGAGCAATCCCATGATTCCGGTTAACGGAGACACACATGGAGTTCGAGCGTGCTGAGTGTGCAATCAAAGGATCACAATCCTGACTGGATTCCTGAGCAGACGTTTTCTTTAACTGGCTCGTCCTCCACTCGGACGGCGGTCGGAAAATACTGTCAGCTTCACTTTGGTGTTTTTTTTTATGAAACGTTCGGCTTCAAAGGAAACTCCAGAGGTTTAGATTAATCCCGAGGAGCAGTCCGAGTCTAAAGCCGAACCTAACACCAGAGGATTGTCTCTGCGGCTCAGAGAACGCATTTAATAACTTAATAACTTCATATCCTCTGGCACGAGGTGTTACGGCTGATCACGTGACCGATCACGTGCGGCTACCGCTGAACTCCTAAACTAAGCGTAGTGGTGGGGCGATATATATCGCTGTGACGAGATCAAAATGAAATCGTTATACCGGAAATGTTATGTTAGATTTCTTTCAGGGAAAAAGAAGGTACTCGAAGGTGCAGCGCGTCCCTGTAGACGTTCGACGCTTACATTTAAAGACGTGGAAGATGAAAGAAACGGAGAAAGATATTGTCACATCTTTCAGAAAAAAAAAAGCATTTTAAAGGAGCACTACGGAATCTTTAGCGTCCTCTTCTTTAGCCGCCTTCGAGCTGATTAGCAGTTGCAATGAAATCATCGACAAGGTAACACTTTCATATTACTTACTGCACCTTTAAGTAATATTCTGGAAATTTCCGCTTAATTGTGGCGTCGCACCATGAACTGTGATGCGAGTCGACACGTTGTCACGGACTTCTGATGTCATGCTTTGAAAATGCTGCAACACAACTTAATGTTTTTTAACTTTTTTCAAAAATCTGTAACATAACTCGGCTGTTATGTTGCTTTACTCTATTTCCGGGCCAGAAAAATGTAAACACAAGCCTGAAATAAAGAAACTAGCCAAACATGTCACACAGCAATACTGCAAATCAGAGGCTATTTGAAGGCACTTATAAAATATTATGATTATAAATATTACAGCTCTTTTTTAAGCACTTTTAAAAATTACAGATTGCCCCTTTAAACAATATTCTAGAAGTTTCCACTAAATTGGGAAAAGATCTCACACCCTGAACTACAACATGAATCCAAATGTCGTCTAAAATCAATGTCACGTGACTTGCGTCCATTGGGTCAATTTCCAGGCCAAACAGAAGCCAGAAATAAAGAAACTAGTCTTTGATTATTACATGTCTATAAGCACTTTTAGAAATTACACACGGCCCCTTTAAACACCATTCTAGCAGATACTTTAAACGTGATTTAACATTTTTGCTGCCAAATTGTGAATGGTATGACACCATAAATTTTTTTTTCTCACATAGTTTTTTTTTTTTTTGTCGTTCCCATTTTCCCACCGACTCTCTGGCAATCTCGGAGACTGGCGCACGGCTGCGCCTCGGATTTTTGGAACGCAAGTCAATGAATCCTGGGGACGCACAAGCCACCGGCGCACGGGGCGAGCGCTGAAACAGTAGCCGCGTCTCCAGAG
Source organism: Pangasius djambal (assembly GCA_022985145.1). Lineage (NCBI taxonomy): Eukaryota > Metazoa > Chordata > Actinopteri > Siluriformes > Pangasiidae > Pangasius > Pangasius djambal. Next base: position 2,476,732 of record CM040997.1, read on the forward strand.
CATGCAAGTGCAAATGCAGGTCACGCACCACTCCTCCCCTCGCTTTCAGACTCCTCAAAGAGCCTGGAAGCCCCCGGCCTGCCAAAAAAAAAAAAAAAAAAGAAGAAGAAAAAAAGAGGAGCCTCTTAACTGCTTCAGCAACGCAGCTCTCTCTCTCTCTCTCTCTCTCTCTCTCTCTCTGTGTCTGTCTCTCTCGTTCTCTCCGAACCCATGGCTCACTTTCAGCTCGGAGCCATCTGCCTCGCTCTGAGCCCGGGTCCAGGGTCCAGGTCCAATTCAGCCACTGAGGCTGAAACAGTAACGTGGCACATGTGCAACACAGAGTCCCCGAGCGGCAACTCTTTAATCAAGAGAGTCACGTCAAGAGACCGAGCTCGGTAATGAGCGCCTGGCGTACGGCCCGGCTGATCAGCACCACATTACTGACCCTGTGCTGAAAACTACTCCACGCTCACGGGTGGGTTTTTCTCTTTTTTTCCCCTTCTTCTCATGCTGTACTTATTTGTTGTTGTTTTTTTTTCAGAATATGGATTCATTGAAGTCAGCAACAAGACCAAAGGGACAATAAAGAAAGCTGCGTTTTAGTGCTTTAATGCTACACATCTAATCAAATCTCACGTCTGTCTGATGGGTATAATCTATTACGATGTCACACCTCGGCAAACATCTACAGCTCAATAAAAACAAGGCAATAAAAAAAAAAAAAAAAAAAAGTGGTTCAGTTGTACTTCCTTCCTGCTGTGACTTTTCACTTCACATGGAGCAAGGAACAACATCTCCGCATTACAGGGTAGAGTCAACGTTCCACGTAACGTGACCCCCACGAGCCTCGCTCTCACAAACGCACAGTTCCACCACAGCCACTGATTCATGTGCTGTACTGAATGATGTGCTTTAAGATGAATAACTCCAGCAGAGTACGCCAGGCGGGTTAAAGGGGTTTATCGTTTTCAAAAGAAAAAAAAGAGAGAAAAACAATCCATCGTGGTAAAACTAAATCAACTGGATCAGTGATGAACACAGTACACGTGACACTTATTAATCTGTAGTAGTTACTGAATGCTGTGCTCGGAAATAATAAAGCAGGTGTGTAAAGGGTTAAATCACTGGGGAAGGAGGAAAAGAAGACTTTGCCAAATTGCAAATAATGCAAATGAAGGACCAGAGGAGACCAGAACAGAAACCCTAAAATTACAGAATCCACTTTACACATCAGTACATTATCTATATAATCAATATTAATAATAATAATAATAATAATATTATTGAAATGTATTATAAAATTATAACAAATATGGCATGTTTATGTGTGTATAGCTATAATTTAGATCTGTAAATATAAATTTGATTATAAATGCAATGTAAAAATAAATATGATGTAAATATTAAAAAAGACAGATTTGTAGTACAAATAAATAAATTGTAACATTTTATAAATACTATTACTACTACTACTAATGATAATAGTAGTTGGCTATTATTATTATTATTATTATTATTATTATTATTATTATTATAATTATTGCTTTACAAATGATTTTGAAAGACTTATTTGTATGAAATAATTCACTGTGCATTGTTGTGTAAATAATCCCCACCTTCCCCTCCAGCTGCACTCGTCGCTGGAGTACTGCGCTCCAGCGGGGCGCCACAGCGCGACAGCCGACAGGAAGTGCGCCACCAGCGGCCACAGCATGATGGACGCACCGCCGATCCCTGCGCCGACTCGCCGACTCGCCTTCTGCTGCTTTCTCACGCACAGTGAAGGAATCCAGGCGCCATTAATCCCGCTACATCGCGCTCAGTATCCGTCAACGAGTTGCTTACGGATGCACCGAGAGAGCCGTGATGCAGCAGCAGCAGCAGCAGCGTCTCACCCCCAGGGCCCGGTGTGTGTCCCTCTCTCTCCCCGGCTCTCCTTTACTCCATGTCGGCGTGAGCTGCTGCACTGAGCCGCTGCCTGTCCGCGCGCCGAGCTCGAGAACTTTAGCTCGGATTCCACACCGCGCGACGCACTCAATTTACTCAAAGCCCCGCCCCCTTCTGCACGGCGCGCGATGCGCATGCGCACTCACATAATGCAGATTATTATTTTTCTTTTACATTATTATTATTATTATTGTTGTTGTTGTTGTTGTTGTTGTTATTGTTGATGTTGTTGTTATTGTCATCCCCGAGTCTTTTACACCCACAGTGATTAAAAAAAAACAAATCTTCAATATTATTATTATTAAATATTTTGTGCTGTAATTCCAGCTTTGTGAAAGTGAAAGCTTTTCATTCAGAATGATTCAAAGTTTAAATTATTCATTAAAACATGTCCCCTGTGTGTAAATGTGTAAAGTTACTAATATTCTTCCCTTTTCTCCTTTTCACTGGATGCTATTTTACAACTAAAGTAAATTACACTCGTTTATTTTCCATTCTATTTTCTATTCCCTTGCTCTTTCTTTCTTTCTTTCTTTCTTTCTTTCATTCTTTCTTCCTTTCCATCTTTCTTTCTTTCTTTCTTTCTTTCTTTCATTCTTTCTTCATTTTTTCCTTCCTTCCTTCCATCCTTCTTTCTTTCCAACTTTCTTTCTTTCTGTCTTTCTTCCTTCCTTCCTTCTTTCTTTCCTTCTTTCTTTCTTTCTTCCTTTCTTCCTTCTTTCCAACTTTCTTTCTTTCTTTCATTCTTTCTTCATTTTTTCCTTCCTTCCTTCCTTCCTTCCTTCCTTCCTTCCTTCCTTTCTTTCTTCCTTTCCATCTTCCTTCCATCCTTCTTTCTATCCAACTTTCTTTCTTTCTGTCTTTCTTTCTTCCTTCCTTCTTTCTTTCCTTCCTTCCTTCCTTCCTTCCTTCCTTCCTTCCATCTTTCTTTCCAACTTTCTTTCTTTCTTTCTTCCTTTCGCACCATGCAGGACCTGGATGTGGATGTAAGTGCCACACTTGATGCTTCGTGCTCTGTAAGCGAGCAGACGTGTAGCTCTGGCTATGGGCTGTAGGGGGCGGTGTGTTTGGGGCAGAGAACACGCTGCATCTCACTCAGCACTCAGGCTAAAGCGACTTGTGGGGACTTGCTAAAAGGTTCGAGTTATGAAAACGCCGAAGTAAACAGTGTGTGGACTAAGAGTGTGTAAATGTTTGTCCTAGCACAGAGAGTGAACAGTGAGCCTGAAGATGTCAAAAAAACATAAAGTCACAGCTTTACTTCTGAGCGTTACAAAGCACTGACACTGGAGACTCCTTAAAAAATGCTAAATAAACACCTTGTCAGAATGTATTTCTCATGATCAGGGTTACATCATGTGGGGCGTCCGCCGTCCTAGTCCCTGTGAATGAGCCGTTACTATGGAAACGATAACGTATTAGAAGGACAGCGGCACTACTGTCAGAGCTGCTGTTGCAGTAACTTCCGACCAATCAGAATCCAGAATCCGACAGAGCAAACAATCAGCAGGAGACAGAAACGGGGCTGAGGACTGAGAAGAAGGTCCACCTGGGTTCCATCATGCCGGGGATCTGTTTATTATCCTCCATCTTTCTTAATGTCTGTATTTTAGTGTTTCTTGGCAGCGTTGTATGAACGAGAGCCAATAAAGAAACAGCTTTCAGGTGTTTGTCTAGTTTTTTTTCCTTTATGTTTCCATAAGAAACCTGTTAGACAGGAGAAACTTGAGTTACATAAAAACGTTAGCTGCTTATGTAAGTAAGACCAAGTCATCGTGTGTGTGCGTGTGTGTGCGTGTGTGTGTGTGTGTGTGCTATTTGTTTTGATTTTGGCACACGTTGGCCTGTGGTCGTCTCTCGGAGTGATACAACACGTCCTTAAGCAAGAGCGAGAGCGGCGTGTGCACGTGTCACGACAAGCTGAGAAAATCAGTGACACCTGCAACCTTACACCTGCATTACCACCTGTGTGTGTGTGTGTGTGTGTGTGTGTGTGTGTGTGTGTGTGTGTGCGTGTGTGTGCATGCTTATACCTGTCGGACAAAGCTTTCTGTTACACACTTTCATCTCCACAGGAAAAAAAAAAAAATGATGCTGTTGTAAAACGCAGATGGAAACTCTGTCCATCCTTTTGTCTGTTCATCAGGGAGCGAAAGCAGATGTTGCCTTCACAAACATGGCTTCTGAAAAGAGAGAGAAAGAAAGAAAGAAAGAACAAAAGAAAGAAAGAGACTTCTCTCAGAATGGTTGGTTTTCTGGTATTCAAACTGTTTCACATCACGTCAGTCTGCGGCTCATTACTGCTTCGGCTGTTGCTGGTTTCGAAATTTCTTCAAATTGTTGAAAAAGCTTGATTAAAGTCTCTGGTTGAATTCTACTCAGCTTTTTAATTTTATTTATTTATTTATTTATTTATTTATTTATTTATTTATTTACTCCCTTCTGCTAATTTTTCAATTTCACATTTTATTTCATTTTATTTTATTTATTTTTTTAAAATTTTATTTTTTCTCACTCCTAAACATTCTTTTTTTTTGATCACCAATCAGATGTTACACCGAATGAATTTTATATATTTTTCTCTTGTAATATTTTGTGTCTTTGGTCGAGTTGAGTTTTTGAGTTTAGACGAGTGAACCTGTGAACCTTATTTTCTTCTTCAATATTTAATATTATAATAAATTGGACAAGAGTGTAAATGATACAATACCTCACGTGCATCTGAGTCAAATTACAAAAAAAAAAAAAAAAAAAGGCTAGATGCTTTTTTTCCTCTTCATCATGAATGAATATGTAACAAGGGCGTGATAAACTGGTACGACCCGTTGCAGAGGTGCCAGTGTGGGTGAAGTGGCAACACATGCTCTCCCTGTGTGTACATGGGTTCCCTCCGGGTTCTCCGGTTTCCTCCCACCCCTGAAAAACACAGCATCTAGTGAACCGAAGACACTAAATTGCCGTTAGGTGTGAATGAGTGTGTGCATGTGTGTGTGTGTGATGGATTGGCGTCGCATCCAGGGTGTATTCCCGCCTCACGCCCAGCGTTCCCGGGATAGACTCCGGATCCACTGCGACCCTGACCAGGAAAAAAAAACCTCTTACTGAAGATGAACGAACGAAGGATAAACTGAACTTCCGATCCTAGTGGAATAAAATAAAATTTGATGGAAAATGTCATGAAATTGCTTAGATGTCTTAATAACGGCTTGCTTTTTGAATTGGTTTTAATGTAAACAGTCACTTTTTGTCTTTGTGGTGGTTTTGTTGTTCCTTCACCATCAGGTTTTGGGTAAAGCGTAGCGTAGCGAACTCAGAATAACGTCTCCGCTGCTGTTAGTCTCAATCTCAGTTTCAGAGGGAATGATGAGTCACATCCAGGGTTTGAGTCAAAACAACTGGGAAACGAAGTCAGATGCAAATGTGTGTGTGTGTGTGTGTGTGTGTGTGTGTTGCACCATTCCCCAAGAGACATGGGTGTGCCGTATCTGCAGTATCATTGATTCTGTCATCAGTAGCCTATGAATCACTCCTCTGATTCTCTGATTTTGCAAACTGTGAACAGTAAACATGTACAAACACACACACACAGGAAGCACTCTGTCACCAGATGGCCAAGTTTTCTGTAGCTAGTTACAGAACTTTCTGCAGATGGAGTGCCGTCATCTGTGTTGTTTACATTCTCTTAATAACGTTAATTTCAGCGAGTGACAGTCCGATGACGGGTTCCTGTGTGTAATAACACGGAACCGAACGCCACGCCGTCTTTGTCCTGTCCTCGGCACGGGGCCAGGGCTCGTAGTCAAAAAACTCTTCGACATGTTTAAACAATAAATGTCATTAAACCGGAACATACTGTGTACATTGTATTAGAGATAATAGCTGCCTGTGTGTCCTGAAATCTAGAGTTCATATATACTTAGTGTACACTTTAAGGAATAACACAAACCCTAGAATGTGTCCTAACATGACCACACTCTTAAAAAGGAGAAACGGTAAGATGTCTTTGTCTTGGGTCCAGGGTCGCCGGTTTGATCCTGAGCTTGGGTTACTGTTGAGTCTTTCTGCGCATGTTCTCCCCGCTGGGTTCTCTGGTTTCCTCCGAACTCCCAAAAACTCCCATTAGCTTGCTCGGCTATGATATATAAATTGCCCCTAGGTGTGAATGAGTGTGTGAGTGTGTGTGTGTGTGCACGGTGTCCTGTGATGAACTGGCATCATATCCAGGGTGTATTCCCGTCTCACTCCCGGTGTTCCCGGGATAGGCTCCGGATCCACCACCACCACCCTGAGCAGGATAAAGAGCTTACTGAAAGTGAGTGAGTGATTGGGCAACTATTTAAAAAAAAATCATTTAAAAAAAATGTCTTTTTACTTAAATATTTCACTGAGGTCCTAAAATACTCTTATATTATCATAGAGTTGTGTGTAAATGGGTGTAAATGTCTTTTTTTATTTTTACAATTTACAATGTACTTATTTAAAAAAGGGAGTTTTGTCACAACTGAAAGAGGATATGAAAGAGGGTGGAAACAGTTAAAAAGGGAAAATTAGGACGTAAGCTCAAGAATAATTAGAGAACTGATATCATCGCAATTTGTTTATATCTTAACACACACTTCTTGATCATATTCCTTTTCAACGTCAAATTGCCTGTTCAACCCCAGCGCAATTCCAAAATTTGAAATCCGCCCCTTTCGGACGCTTCACACTCCGTCACAATGCAGGAATCAGGAATATCATTTCCTGCTCTTGTAGCTAAATGAACACAAATCCCCACAGCCATACCTTTGGTCATATAGTGTATAAACAAACTGTGACCAGGCAGTTACTAAGGATGAATGAAGGAACACTTCAGGTTCATGTTAATATTAATGACATCATGTTCATATTAATGTTAACAAACATGGTCTTCGTTTGACTCTCGAGCTTCATATCTGACGCTCGCTCGTCCCTGCATGAAAGTAAAAAAAAAAAACCTGCTTCTGCTTTTGATACTCACCTTGATACACACCTCTACTCTCAACCAGATGCCCTGTGAATCTTTCCGGCAAGCTTTCTAAAAAAGCAAAGAAATAATAAATAGTGCATCTCCTATTCATATCTGTATTTGCATCTGTTAGGAGGGGTTAGGAATGTGTTTTAAGCAACTGAGAGGATCCGAAAGCTGTCCAAAGGATACGCAAAGAGGATGTAAATGGGTTGACGTACAATTTCTCTTAAGAAGCAAAGACCAAAAAAATTAAAATAAAATGGCCACACCTTGTAGAATTTGACCAGTTGAGTGTGTAAGATGTAATATCAAAAACTTCAACACGGAATAAAAATAGAACAAGATAGCTGAGCATTGCAAAAAGCTGAACTGAACAGGATGTATGCAGAAATTAGCGTTTGGGATACACCCTTCATCCAGCTCTAGATGAGTGTATGGCATTCAAAAAGATAAGCTGCTGAAGGAATATTTTTCATGCTAGCTGTCAGACTTTGGAGTCCACCTGCCTCTTGCATCTCAATCAGCACGGTGCTAGTTAACAGAGGGAGAAGGTTAGCATGGAGCTCAGGAGCGTGGATAATTGAGGAATGCAGCCATTGCTTAGTCTGTTTTAGCGTTCTCAGGCCTGCATTAGTCTGAAAGTCGGAGATAAAACTCCGTCATGGGAGTGAACAGAGAATGTGAGACAGACAGGAACGCTACGCTGCATCTTTATAAAGAGTGGCTGAGTTTCCAGCGAGGTTCAGGTTCCTGTTCTGCAGTTCCACTACACTGAAAAAAAAAAACCCTTGTAAAACTAATTTAACACAAGTGACATACACTCTGCTAGAGAAATGACACTTCAGGTTCTTGTGCTCTCGTGTTCTTATTTTTCCCACAAATTGGATGTTAACATTAACTTAGTTAGCTAGTTACTAGTTCCACAAAGCAAAGTGTTGTACTGTGAATGTTGTTTCTGATAAAAGAGTCAAAGAAACGTGAAATGTAAGCATTCCTAAGGTTCCTGAGAAAAAAAAAAACATCTAGTGGAAACACACGCCAAGTTCTTGAAAGAGTTCCTGCAGTCAAAAGGCACCCAAGGTTCCTGCAGTTTAATAAAGTAATAATAAAGTTCCAGTGTGGAAAAAGACGCTTCAATTTCCTGAGTTCATGAAAGGGTTCCTACAGTGGAAAGGCACCCAACGTTCTTGAGTTCCACAAAGGGTTCCTGCAGAGAAAGCTCCAGCAGTGGAGACAAGCCTTAAGTTCCTGAAAGGGTTCCTGCAGTGAAAGCGCTTTCTTAGAAAGTGCCTGAGCTGGAACCATGCCTCAAGTTCCCCGGTCTATGAAAGGCTTCCTGAACGCTTCTGTGGAAATTTGGCCAAAAATCCTGAGTTCCTGAAAGGTCTAAAATTCCTAACAGGGTTCTTACAGTGGTAAGGAAGTGTGCCTAACACTCCCAAGACCCTAAAAGGGTTCCTGCAGTGCAAATGCACCTAATATTTCTCATCTTCTAGAAATTGTCCTACCGTGGAATTGCTTGAGTTCCTAAAAAAGGTTCTTTGGTGGAAATACACCTGAGGGTCCTGAGAAATTTCCTGGAGTGGAAATGTGTCTGAAGTAATAGAAAGGGTTTTTGCTTTGCAGTGGAAACAAGAACAAAGTTACTAGGCTTTCCTAAAGTTGCTGCAGTGGAAACCCAGCTTAAACTCCAGAGTTCCTGAAATGGTTCCTTCGATGAAATGGTTCCTGTAGTGGAAATGCATCCAATGTGCATCATCTCCTGGAAGAGTTCCTGCAGTGAAAACCCAGCTGAAATACTTTGCAGTCAAATCATTCCTCAGGTTCATAAGAAGGTTCCTGCTGCCAAAAAGAGTTCCTAAAAGGGTTTCTGTGGTGGAAATACACCTAAGGTTTCTGAGTTTCCTGACAAAATGTTCTGCGGTATAAAAACATCTAAAAAGTTCCCGATTTCCTGATGGGTTCCTTCAGTGAAAATGTGCCTGTTGTTCCTCCCAGAAAAAGGTTCCTGCAGTTGAAATCCATCTACTGAAAAGGTTCCTGATATTCTGAGAAATTTCCTGCATTGGAAACATACCTAAAGTTACAGAAAGGGTTCTTGCAGTGAAAACACGCTTACTACATTCCTGAGAAACCCTCTGTAGTGGAAACATGCTGAAGGTTCCTGAGAAATGTCCTGCAATGGAAACCCACCTAAAATTCCAGAGTTCCTGAAAGGTTCCTGTGATTCACCCTCACCATGAGTAAGTTCCAGCTGCAGTCTGACTCTCCACCATCAATATCAATAGCAGCATTAAACTGAGCTTTAGCATGTTCAGCATCTGTTAATAATTTTTTACATTTTTTTTTTTTTTACTCAGCATCTGGTGTGTATCATACATCAGTGCTGTATGAAACACTGGCCTGGATGTGATTATGTAAATGAAAAGTTTATGTGCCAGTCCAGAAGTATTTTTGAAATACAATATGAAAACTTCATATTTTGCTGAATGCTACATGATAAACACTTTTACCGTTAACCAAACTCCTCTGTTTTACCTCTTCATATTAGTAACTGCAGGATGTGGTGGGGGGGAAACGATAATCACGGTTTGAGTCATTAACAGGAAGAAAGCCTCCTCCTCTTTTCTTCTACCAGTGATGGAAAAAGTACTGAAGCTCTTTGTGTAATGAAAGTCACTTACGCTAACAGAAAGTAAAAGTGAAACATTGTGTTAAAGTTAAAGATTCTGCCAGACTTCAAAAGTTAAAGGTGCAATAGTTGATTTTTTTTTTTTAATTTCTTACTTGTATCTGGAAAAATATGTCAACAAAACGATAAAAAAGATTGTTTTAAGCCATGGCCTCAGCACGTGTGGGAAACTGCGTTACAGTCCGGAATGCTTGTTTGTGTTTGGATGGGCCTCCTCGCCTCCTAATTTTTAAAAATAAATGATTCAACTGCACCTACTTGAATAAGTAAAACTAATTTATTCAACTCCACCCACGTAGAGACCTCATCTTTCCTAATGTTCCTTTAAGACGTTCTTTGTGAAGCAAAATATCTGCCATGTAATAAATATTTGGCAATGGGGAAAGTGAGGAAAATGAAAACTCTTTTTTTCTGATAAGAATTGTGTGGATGTGTCAGATTGCATAATCACCCTGTAGTGGCAGTGAAGATTTCGGAAGCAGATGTGAAGGAAATAGTTACGGAAGTAATATCTCGCACTTTCACTTCTATTATTGTAAATTGACCAAGAAGAGAGTGATCAGAGTGGTCATTGATAGAAATAGTGATCAGGGATTGGTCATTGATAGAAATAGTGATCAGGGATTGGTCATTGGGAACAATGGTGATCAGTGATTGGTCATTGGGAACAATGGTGATCAGGGATTGGTCACTAGGAACAATGGTGATCAGGGATTGGTCACTGGGAACAATGATGATCAGGGATTGGTCATTGGGAACAATGGTGATCAGTGATTGGTCACTGGGAACAATGGTGATCAGGGATTGGTCACTAGGAACAATGGTGATCAGTGATTGGTCATTGGGAACAATGATGATCAGGGATTGGTCATTGGGAACAAAGGTGATCAGGGATTGGTCATTGATAACAATGGTGATCAGTGATTGGTCATTGTGAACAATGGTGTTCAGGGATTGGTCATTAGGAATAATGGTGATCAGTGATTGGTCATTGGGAGCAATGGTGATCAGGGATTGGTCATTGGGAACAAAGGTGATCAGGAATTGGTCACTAGGAACAAAGGTGATCAGGGATTGGTCATTGGGAACAATGGTGATCAGTTATTGGTCATTAGGAATAATGGTGATCAGTGATTGGTCATTGGGAACAATGCTGATCAGGGATTGGTCATT
>CM040997.1:2490348-2511683 GCA_022985145.1 Pangasius djambal
AATCCTCCAGGAGGCTTGGAGTAATATATCAAGTCAATGTTTGAATAAACTGACTGCTCGGATGCCTAGTGTTGTCCCTTATTATCAATGCAAAATGGTCACTAACTAAAGAGGATTTATGCTGATATTGCCCAAAAACCCTATTTTGTTCAGGCGTTTCCAAACTTTTGGAGGGCAGTGTATTTCCATAGATTTATAGCGAATTTATTACTGATTGGGGCAGTCGTGGCCTAATGGTCCGAGAGTCAGACTTATAACCTGAAGATTGTGGGTTTGAGTCTCGGGTCCGGCAGGGATTGTAGGTGGGGGGAGTGAATGACCAGCGCTCTCTTCCGCCCTCAATACCACGACTGAGGTGAGCAAGGCACCGAACCCCCAACTGCTCCCCGGGCGCCGCAGCTAAAATGGCTGCCCACTGCTCCGGGTGTGTGTGTTCACTTGGATGGGTTAAATGCAGAGCACAAATTCTGAGTATGGGTCACCCTACTTGGCCACAAGTCACTTCACTTCACTTATTGATTGCAAATTGTGTCAATAACGTGTGTTATCATTAGTACTTGGAAAAAAGAACTCTGGTAACCCATCTTCTGAGAAGTACCTGTTCTTACCGAAATGTCCTATCACAAGGACAAAATAGCGAAATAGACAAAACGTGTCCCATGTTACCTACATTCACTCTTCTTATTTTTCCCTCAGCCGTAAAATATATTCACCATAATATGTGACCCCTGACTGTGCTGAGCCCCGCTTTGGTTTTTCATTGCTTGGGTTTGGACCCAAGACTCCGGTCTTGTCGGTGCTAGCTGCTGCTCTACAGGTGCTTTTTCACCTGTTTAATTTCCTCGAGCTCTCCAAAGAAACATGCTATGACAAGCAACCGTTTATTTTTCTTTTTAAATAATGATAAATACAACAGCCCTGAAGTAATCTGGAACAAAAGTAACTTGTGATGAAATATCATATTGAGCCACTGCTGGCACTGTAGCTTCGGTGTTACTCAACACACGCCTCCACAGTAAGAAGTTGCAAGATTCACTTCAGCTTTCAGCTTTCACTATGAAGTCAGGTTTTTTTTTTTTTAATTTATCGGCTCATCTTCCTCATGAACTGAACATGAGTGGGATTTTATTAGTCACAGGTTTTCTACAGAGATGAGCTGTTATTTGAGTTGGAAATTATTTGCATAAACAGAATCCGCTTCTGACTCCTCTAAGTGCTCGAACAAGTTAACGTAATCAGACATGAAGTCTACGGCTACCGTTCTTCTATATGACAGATTATATATCTTATTTATACCACTAAACGCTTCACACAAAAAACTCTCAAAACATGCTTTCTTGCTGCAAAGGACGGTGTATACATGGAAGTACATGGAGGAAATAAGATTACAACATTCAAGATCCTGAAGCTCGTGGCCAGAAAAGTGTCCAAAACCTGCCAGATGCTCTGTATCACATGGACTCATTGTCGTAACTAGCTATAAGATCACTGAGGTCCTCTGTAGTCTTGTAGTCTGTAGAATGTAGCCTACTATATAGAAAAAACACTTTTGTAAAAAACAAAAAAAAAAAACCACACCTCAATAAAATGACACAGTCTAGCTTGTTTATCTTCAGAGCAGTTTATCTAAGACTGGAAGTATAATATTAAAAGTGATTATAAAGTATGTTATAATTGGTCGAACACATGGTGGTGTATTAACTATGAAGTGGGTCACGTTTCTGCAGAGCGGACTTCACTAAAAGTTTTTGATCCCGTATACAGCTGTGCGTGAGCAGACCGTAAACTATGTTATCCCGATTCTTATCTCTTTCTCAACTCTTTCTCCGATGCAGGATGAAAAGCACATTTTCTGGAAGATGGGCTGCAGTCCTGAACTGATGTGGGAACAATCCCAGTTTCGTGCTGTACTGCCTACATTATTAGAAATGAAGTTTCCAGAAAAGTTTCTTTAGAGCCATGGAGCAGCAGAACTGTTTGGATTCTCTAAAGAACATTTTGGAATGATGGACCTATAATTATATTTGTTGCTTTAGAGACCTAAAAAAAAGTTTGCTTAGGAGCTGTCATGAGATGGTGGAGCTTAGGAAGGATCAAAAATGTGGGAAACATTAAAACAACAGCCAAAAGTTTAAAATAACGGATCAAAAGTTTCTTTAGCAGTCCAAAATGGTTCTTTTAAGGCATCAGTCTAAAGAACCGTAGAAGGCAGTGTTGAAATAACGAATCTTACTGTATAGAGAACTTTTTCACCTCACGACAACGTGGACAATCCCTGCTTTAGGGGTGAAAAAAGTCCTGGGAAATTATACTCAAGTGAAAGTATGGATCAAGGACCAAAATCTTAATCCTTCGAGAAGAAGAGACCAAGATTTATTAGCGAGTACTTGAAAGGTCTGAATAAAAATGTAAGGAGTAAATGCAGGTTTTTGTCTAGAAATGTAGTTAAGTAAGAGTACAAGTATTCAATTTCAACAACGCTGACGTATAAACTATAAATAGACCAAAATACACGGCCCTGCCAAAAGAAAGTCGCTGTTGAGATTTTAATAGGCAAATACATAAGAGTCTATGAACGGATCATTATTAGAGCGATGATAATATTTCTAGCATGTTCTATGTTTGGCAACAGTTCTTTTAATCTTGAAAGATGAAGTGTGTAGCTTTTTAGTTCTTTAATAACCATGTAGAAAGACGTATCATGGCCATGTTCCAGGACGACACTGCCATCAGGGTTAGAATTGTGAAAGAATGGTTCAGAGAGCAGGAAGAATCATTTTCACACATGCATTGGCTCCTCGGAGTCCTGACCTTAACCTCAGTGAAGGTCTTTGGGACGTGCTGGAGGAGACTTTAGAGAGTGCTCACCTCTTTCATTGTCAGTACAAGATCTTGACCAAAAACTGATGTTATTGTTACTGATGAACAATAAATGTTGTGATGTTATTTCCATCAAGAGGTGCATCAGTTTTTGGTCAAGATCTTGTACTGACAGTGAAAGAGGTGAGCACTCTGCAAAGTTCTTCATGCTCTCTGAACCGTTCTTTCGCAATTCTAACCCTGATGAATCTCGGCAGTGTCGTCCTGGAACATCGCCATGATGCGTCTTTCTACACGGTTATTAAAGAACTAAAAAGCTACACACTTCATCTTTCAAGATTAAAAGAACTGTTGCCAAACATAGAACATGCTAGAAACATTATCATCGCTCTAATAATGATCCGTTCATAGACTCTTATGTATTTGCCTATTAAAATCTCAACAGCGACTTTTCTTTTTGGCCGGACCGTGTATTACTTAGTAACTAAATACAACTACTGAAGTATTTTTCACCGCTGCCCAGTTTCACTATGTAATTAATAGTCACATCCACATCTATGGCCCAGTATGTTTGCAGATTTTATAATTATAATAAGAATAATTATAATTAACATTAGTGGTCACACAGGTGAACATTTTGTTCGATGATTCGTCTCTGTCTTGCATTTTTGGTTTTGATTGCAGCATTTTAATCCAGGTGGCTCGACCTGTTCATGAAGATCTTGATTATCTGGATGAGGTGTGGGTTAAATTAAGGTTGGGCCAGTTTTAGTTTTACTAACCAAACTGAACCGCAGTGTGTATGAAAGGAAAACACTTTTTTTTTCCATACGTGGTGATGTGTTTATTTGAACTCGACCTGTATTGAAAAACTTATAGTTTGCACTTCAGCACCAGCACCACTGTGTTTGTGTGTGTGTGTGTGTGTGTGTGTGTGTGTGTGTGTGTGTGTGTGTGTGTGTGTGTGTATGTGTGTGCGAGATGCAGAAAACACGGGCCACATTCTCAGGAAATGCCGCACGTCAACATAAATATTCAGACAGCGAGGTTTCGGAGAAGGCAGTCCATCAGCAGTGCCATTAAGTCAGGCATTCCTGAGAGTCCTGCAGGTTTTTCTACATTCTCAGAGCAAATGACCAGGCCTGCGTGTAATCCAGCCACATTTCCACTTCGTTTCAGCTCTTGGCACTGGCCACAGGGATCATCTTTCCCCTGAAAAAAAAAATAATAATAATAATAAAAGTAAAAAATAAAGCAGCACGAAGCAGTCATTCATCGCCAAGCCTTTATTGCAAAACCGCTCACCCGCTGAGCAGAAAAACTGGACATTTTCATAATCAAATAACCTCTTTATTTTACATGTTAATCACTACACCCGGGGTGATAAGCTTGGTATTACGGGGTATGTAAAGGATATTTTTAATTAACAAATCAGAATAGGCTCAGGGATTTTCTAAAGGATTGCGGTTTCTTTTCAGATATTTTGCTCTGTATGACAACAACTGCCAAATGCCGTAAATGTAAATGAAAATGTAAATGAAAATGCAGAGCTGTTTTCCACATAAAAGACTTTATTCTAATAACGTAACTGAACAAAATAGCAAACAAAAACCTGGTCTAAGATCAAACTGGCTCAAAATAATGAGAATCCTCTTTATATCTTTATATAGACCTTCTTCAAGTGCAAATACGTTAATAAATGAACTCAAAATCGTGAAAAATGTATACAACAACATAAAACGTTCAAAAATTATAACAAGTTTGAAATATGCCTATGTTCATGATCAATTATGACCCAAAAGTAATGAGGTGAAATGCACCTGATAAAAAAAAATGAATGAATGTTTGTAAATCTGTAACAAAACAGTGATTTCAGTCGCTGTCACATTCCTTCCAAGACTAATAATAAAGATAAGGATATTACGTTTATAGGGAAAAGTTTGCAGCCCTGATGATGCGTAAATAGAAATAATGACACTTTACAATTTGCTCACCAACACTAAAGAATAGAAAGAAAAGAGGGGTACAAACTTTTACATTCATATATTTTCTACTTATTTCATTATTAATGACATAAACGTACACCATTTTTTCATTTCTGTTATTTGTGATAATGAAGGAACATCTGTGAATCTTTGTCTTCGTTCATTTTGGTCCTGATGGTGTGGAAGGAATAAAACACTCCGCGTTGTGCTGTAATAGGAAAATAATCAACGATCGAGTGGTGCGATTTGAATGTGGAGCGTCCACCGTACGAGTCCCTGTGAATGAGCTGTTGCTATAGAAACGGTAACGTATCGGAACGAGCGCACTAATGTACATATACCTGTGATGTGCAGCTGCGCTACTGTCAGAGCTGCTGTTCTAGAAAACTAATCAACGCCTTCTGACCAATCAGGATCCAGAATTCGACAGCACTCTGGGGTAAAGAGCATTAAAGTAGTGAACAGAGGGTTAAAGTAAAGTTACACAGAAAGGCTGTCTATCTGGTTCCTTTGCCACACGGCCTCAGGCTTCAGCAACTCCCCAGACACACTCCTGAGCTCCCTGCGGCATCAGGCACACGCACATACCCACACACACACACACGCACACACACCCGTCACACTGTGAATCACACACACGCACACACACCCGTCACACTGTGAATCACACACACGCAGTCAGTAAGTGCAGTGCCATCACACATTCACACAATCAATTGACAAGTTGCTCGTGTTGCTTGTAGTTGTGGGTGTGTAGTGATTGCTACGGTTGTCTCTCGTAGGCGTGGCTTGTCTAGCGTTTTTTTTTTTTTTTTTAAGTTCTGATGAGAAACGCCGGTACCCAAAATGTATAACCTGCTATACAATTTATACACACTGCTTTTGTTTAAAATGTGTTTAAGTTTGATGCGCATGTTACGCGCTCAGCTTCGTACTAGCTTCGTTGCCAGATGAGATTAGCTACCTGTCCTAGCTGCGTACGCTCACCAGACGCACCAGCGATCTCTGCTGCTTCCTTCCAAGCTTTATTTTTATTTCATAATGTCTCTGTACATACTTCACGAGAGGGCGTATAGGACAGGATAAGATGAAACTACGGTTAGAAGTTTTCTCTTCCATGTTTTCCAAGTCAAACAGTAAATGGGAACTAGCTACAAGAAGGAGGAAAACTTGTGAGCAGGGAACTGAAGAATCGCTTGGGTTTTTACCATGTCATACTTAATTCGCATAGAATTGAAACAGAAAATCTCAAGTGAAACGTCGCGCTGTCGTTCTGTCGCTTGAATTTGCAGCTCAAGCAAATAAATGACAACACGCGCATAGAAAATAAACGCTCGCCTGTCTCTGTGTTGCTCGCTAGCGTTGAACGTAGGCTCAGGTGTCAGTAGATAATGAACAGAAACAGCACACCGTTGAGCCATGAGCCTTCTGGATTAAAAGCAGCCCACAAAGTCTGTAGGTAAAATGCACGAAAAGGAGTGTTGTGCTTTTTTTTTTTTTTTTTTGCTAACTTCATTCGACGCTTCCACCTGTTTGAGTGTTAATCACTGCAGACGTCTTTACAAGACCAGGCACGAGCACACACAGGTGAACTGCCATGAATCACGGTGAAGAAGGGAGACGCAGGACGGTTATGACAGGGAGATGAGAGACAAGGCACCATACTGACTCGCTCTGATTGGCTGCATCGAGCTTGTTTGCTTAATCAGTGCACAGAAATGCGTGTGTGTGTGGGTGTATGTGTGTGTGTGTGTGTGTGGGCATGTTTTTATATTTTGGTGGGGACCAAATGTCCTCACAAGGATAGCTATATCTGACAGTTTTGACCTTGTGGGGACATTTGGCTGGTCCCCATGAAGAAATCTGCAGTTTTTTACTAAATAATAATAATAATAATAATAATAATAATAATAATAATAATAATAATAATAATAATAATAGAAAGACACTAAATGTTTTCTTTTGAATCACAAGGTTAAGGTTAGAGTTAGGTTTAGGTGTAGCACAGTGATAATGAGCAGCATTAATAATTATTGTCCTCAGAAGGTAGAAAGACAAACGTGTGTGTGTGTGTGTGTGTGTGTGTGAAAATAAGTCTACAGTCTTAGTCAGGCTTATGATCAGAATCCCTAGACGTACAAAGAAGCCTCTCTTACTCCACTATTAGCTCAGCTAAAAGCCCACGGCGCAGCACTATAATGCTCTCTTTGTTACTGTACAACTGTACCTCTGTCAGGTTTAAAGAGAGAAAGAAAAAAAAAACCAAAACAAAAAAACGAGCTTTTCTGGTAAAAATGTTGTGTTTCTAAGCTCAATAACACGATGATGGAAACATCCCACCTGAGGGCTTTGCTATTTACAGCAACATCTCAACAGCTAGAGCCAAAGCACTCGTTACTAACCGAGGGCTTTCATTAACACACACACACACACACACACACACACACTAATTGCAGATTGAAGCCATGACTCTCGGAATGTCTCCAGAAATATTGGCACCTGTGAAATTTGACTATAAATCCCTTTCCTCCAACAACAACAACAACAAAAAAAGGATTCTCATAAAAATGATTTAGGTTCTTAAATAATTACGATTAATAATGCTATTTTCTCTAAATGGCAGAATTATAAATACTTGGATTTTGTATTAGGCAATGATCTTTTTCTTTTAATCTTCATTAAAGGGGTTTTATTTTAGCAACAGTACTTGTTTTGCCCAATATATTAAAAAAAAAAAACATTGTTGAAGCTAAATTTTTATTTTTATTTGTGTTTTAGATTATAGTGGAATTTTGTACAAGCAAAATTTACATGTGCTTCTCTGCAGCTGTAGGTAAAGTATGTTTTTTTGTTGTTGATTGCGTCAGAATCCCTCGTCCTCGATGTCAAGAACAGCATACCGGAGAATAAGAGCTGTTATCTGTTAGGAGTTCAAGATGTTTCTATCAGGTTATTTGTATTGTAGAAAGATGCTGTAGCTCTGATTGCTGTCATTAATTGTGAAATTCACTACATACACGTGCACTAGGCTTATGTTACATAGTATAGCCTTTTATCTGACCTTTTTTTTTTTACCAGGAAATGAGCACAATATAGGACTAATACCTGATATCAGTGTTGACTGAGCTTTATCACTTTAGACACAGCAAGCTGTTTGGAAGGATTACACAAAAGAAGCCCAATATACAAGATGCAGCTTCTGATCTTCACTTTTTTGGCCGTCGCCATGTTTTAGTGAAAAGTGGAATGAAAACTGCCTCACTGTAGTACATAGACGTGGATCAGTGATGTTTTTTTTATGGCAGGAAGTCTTAAGAAGCATCAGGAATTATGCTCAGTACCATATATTCAATTTTTTTTAAATTAAATTTTAAATTAAATCTTTTTTACAATGAACATTGTCTCAAAGCAGCTTTACAGGACATAAGAAACAGAAAAACATGCAAACAGTCCGAGATGTTAGACAAAACTATCCCTATATATAAGCCACAAAACCTGGTTGCCTCTGCCAATAGGTTACAACCTGACCATAGACGGTCAGTCTTTCAACATGATGACCCCAAACATACTTCCAGTCTTCAGATTTGAAACTCGATGAATATAAAGCTGCTTCTTGAGATGTTATGCATCCAAAGATCTTCTACAGGTGTCTCCAATGTTGTTAGATGTCACAGGAAGCGGCTCGCTGCTGGTACTCTCTCCAGCGCAGGATTCGTGTAATATTAATTGCGGGGTGCCAATAATTTCAAAACCATTGTTTTGAATACAGTGACAATTACATACAATTACAAATACAATTACAGTAAATTGTATTTATTGTGTTAAAGCTATCAAAATTTATTACCTCAAAAGTTTTGCTTATATCCTCATTTTTGCTCAATAATTTAAGATGGCTGCGATTTTTAAAAAAAACAAACAAACAAACAAAAGAAACGGTTTCCACTAAACGGGGAGAATGTGCCGCTTCCAGCTCCAATCTGTTTATAATCTTCCACGCCGGCTCTTATCAGCGAGCGGTGCGGAGGGTGAGAAGCTCGTCAGTTCACACTTCCTCCCTCACAGCGCTCCTGCCACATCCGGAGAAAGTAAATCAGAGCTGTTTGCCCTGCAGTGGAGCATGGAGACGACTGCTCGCTTACTTCCACAGAGGAAACATCTGGATACCACTGGCTCACCCCGGCGTGAAAGTGAATGAGGGATGTGTATGAGTGTGTATGCGTGTGTGTAAATCCAGGCTCGTTACCGTGTAAACAGCTTTGTTAGCTGAAGATACAGTGTGTATCAGCCTGGTCGATTAGCTCAGGAGGGAAATTTAGGTTTAAATGTTACACGAGGTAAGATGCTAAACTCAGATGACTCTGGAGGGTGCGAGCTCTTATTCATCAAAAATGCCAGAATTGTGAGTGTAGGATTGTTGAAAACAAATGTTACCGTAATCACGCAGTGTCTAAGCGACTCTCATTCGTCGAAACTACAGTCAGGGTGGCCGGACAGGGCCAGGGGGAATCCTGGGGTGGCACACAGCTGTGGGGGGTGAAAAGTGTTCAAAATATGATGAACTAATTACTAGACTGATTGAGAAATAATTCAATGGACTCATAGTTTTATTGTGAAATAAGGAAATAAAATATGCAGTATAATCCTACCGTAAAAATACCAATATATCTTCAAATTATTAATTATAATTATTATTATAAATTATTTTTATTAATAATAAAAAAAATCGATAATTATTTTAATATAAAATTCTGTCTTCCAGAATGATGTTTGTTGTTTTAATTAATTAACTAATTAAAAAATAAAACTCTTTATTTATTTATTTATTTATTTATTTATTTATTTATTAGATTGTTTGTTTCTGTATGTAAGATTGATGTATTACCGAATGGAGTGTTTCAAAATAAAACTATTTGTTTGTTTGTTTGTTTGTTTGTTTATTTATTTATTTTGTTTCTTTATACTTATAAGATATCTCCGAATGGTGTGTTTCAAAATAAAACTGTCTTCCAGAATGATGTTTGTAGTTTCTTTCTTTCTTTCTTTCTTTCTTTCTTTCTTTCTTTCTCTTTCTTTCTTTCTTTCTTTATACTTCTATTACTGACATATAACCAAATGGTGTGTTTCAAAATAAAACCATTTATTTATTTATTTATTTATTTATTTATACATACTTTAAAGATTGCATTATATAAAGGCTGCATTATACAGCCTCCTCGAAACTTTGAAATTTAGAGCTGTGTTCAGTATTCGGTGCTTAAAAGACGCAACCGTGCTCACACAGAACGCCTAGCTCAGCCTCCTGTAATGGTGTAACAGTGTATTATTATCTTCTTTCCCCGAACACACAGCACACATACGTATAACACACATGAAGACACGATAATAGTGGTGTAGCGTGTAAAGCAGCTCTCTGTTAGCTGAAGTGTCAGGGCCTCTCGGTAGCTGGAGGTGTGCGCGAGTGTGTGCTTGTTGTGGAATTCCTGGTCGTGTCGGTGGAGACGGATGTAGCGGGGCAGGTGGGTTCGCCGAGAGACTGAGCTCCGGGTTCATCCTGCAGGAGGAATTGTTGTTGTGCACGCAGGTGATACGAGGCAGTGTGCTGAAGAATCACTCTGGCTGTTGTTGACAGAGGAGAGAAGAGGGAAAAGGTCAGAGGTCACACCTGGTGATAGTTCTGGTGTGTCTATACAGGAGCACTGCGTGCGCACACACACATTTATACACACGTATTAATATCGCTATGCTGAAGTAATTTGCTTTCAGGGAACTGGCTGAAGCTAGACCTCAGTGAACACACCATTTTTCATCTTAATCTCCAGCTAATATATCTGTAGTGTGTGTGTGTGTGTGTGTGTGTGTGTGTGTGTGTGTGTTTTCCACTGACAAAAACTTTGACATGCTTCCCTGTACTGAAAAAAATAAAGAACCCAGAAAACCTGTTTACGTTAAATTCACTTACAATACAAGCCTAAGGCAGGTGTCTGATTCTGTCGATAAAAATTTCTATAAAACGTATTTTTTATATCACATTTCACTCGAACGATACTTGTATATTAATCCTTTCAGAAATAGAACGTTATTACTATGAATGTTGTGGGGAAAAAAATTCGGTCTTTCTCTCGTCTCACACTCTCACTTTTTTCTCTCTGTTGAAGTTTAATACGACAAAAAAAAAAAAAAAAAACGCAGCTTGTCATGTTACTGTAAACTTCAAGTTGCAGCTTTACCTCTGACTGTTCCAAAGCACTGACACTGGAGACTCCTTCCATAAATGTGTGCCTGCAGAAAACTACTCTGCAACGATTACACATTTTTTTTGTGGAGCGTCCATCATGTGAATGAGCCGTTACTATAGAAACGATAACGTTTTTTTTGAACGAAACTGTGTTTCGCAGCCTCGCTACTGTCAGAGCTGCTGTCATAGGAAATGAATCAACACCTTCTTCTGGCCAATCAGAATCCAGAATTCAGCAGCACAGTAGTGTAGTTAAAAAAACAGACTATTATTATAACATAAAAGCTTGAACTAATTTATATAATTTGAATTATATTTATTTTATTATTTTATAAGTTAGCACGGATGTTGGTTCAACTTATGATAAGTTCATTCTTTATTTGTTTTGCAATTAAAAAAAAAAAAAAAAAGCCACCTTCGGTCTCATTCAGGCATCTTACAGTGTAAAGCTGTTAGACTGGGAATTGTGCTATATTTTAAACAACATAGATGACAACATCTGCCCCCCTTTAGACTTCCATTATGAGTAAGTTTGGAGCAAACAGGTTTTCTGTTTTTGTTTTTTTTTTGTTTTTTTAGGTCAGGGAAATTCTTGTCAGATCAGTAATACCTTACAGATACAGTGGATAGAGCTGAGGTTGAAAAACTTTGGAGTTTTCCTTTAAAGGTTGAAGTGTGTGGGGTTTTTTTTTATCGCTCACACTGAGGAGATGTCTAAAATCCGGATTTGCACCAAACAGTGCATTATTTCCTCCTGCTGATTTTTGGGCGGTGTCTGGAGCCTGTCTGGTTTCCTGTGTGTGTCGAGATCAGGACCTGCTTTATCCTCTCCACCTGACGTCCGTCCACCTCCCACTGAGATCATCCAGACACGGACTTCCTCTGAGTTGTACTTCTGTTAAACCTCAGATCTCTTGTTCTCGTACTCTCTATTTATTGAATGATTTATTTCTTTGTTTGTTTGATTGCTTACTTATTCCATCTCTATAACATATAAAGGCCATCAATCCACCCATGATAACACAATAGTTTGTAAAAAATGTTTTGGAAATTTTTGCAAACCGGAATCTCTCATTTAGATAAGTATTCAGACCCTTTATTCAGTACTTTGTAGACACACTTTTGGCAGCAGTTACAGCCGAGGCCACTGCAGTGTTGTTTTGGCTGTAAGCTTCGGCGCATTGTCCTGCTGAAAGGTGAATCTCTGCCCCGGTCTACGTCTTCGTGGACCTCTCTGAATTTGGTTTCATTCATCCTTCCCTCAATTCTGACCAGTCTCCCTGTCCCTGCTGCTGAGAAGCACCTCCATAGCATGATGCTACCACCACCATGCTTTACTATAGGAATCGCATTAGCCAGATGATGAGCACCAGATCTAACCCTTGGAGTTCAATTTTTGTCTCATCAGACCAGAGAATCTTTTTCCTCATCCTCTCTTTGATCACATTTTCCCCCATTCCTATGTTTGACATGAATATTAATTGAAGCTCTAGACCTGTATCTGTATCTTAATTCTTTCCTAATATCTCTCCAAGAATTCCTTCTGTAAATCTGTCTCTTTGGGCTTTCTCTTGCGCTTTCTTTCCCTGTCCACGTTTTCAGGGACAGCGCTGCTTGCTGAGCTCACACGCTCCTGGTCTGAGACTTCCTCCACCTCACATCTCCTCAAACACAACCAAAGATGGGACATCTTTGGTATCTCAAGGTGTTACAGGGCAACAACAACGATGACCTCATCCACCACAAATGCAACCCTGGTCCTGCTGACACGGCCTGATGATCAGCTCCTTCCTCCAGGCCAAGCAGAGAGCTGAACAAGCAGCATTCAGCTGCCGAGAACCTTGAGGAGACGCCTTGGCAGGAGTGTGTGCAGAGTGGCGAGGGTTTAAATGAAAGCCCATATTCACAGAGCATATGTAAAAACAATACTTGGAGATGATGCGTAGTGGTTAAAGAGCCCTCACCCTTTTCCTCTTCTTCCTCACTTTACACAAAGGGCTTCTGTGTGGAACTGTGGGCCTGCTGGGAAATCTTTATTTCTCCTAGTATCTGTGTGTTTATAATAATAATAATAATAATAATAATTATATAAGCACTGTACAAGCATCATGTACAAAGTGTTTCACATGCAAAATGAATAAATATGTATGAAAGAGAAAGGTAAAAATAAGTAAACAAACAGCAAATAAACCAATAAACTCATGACTCAACTCTTGTTACACAAATATAAAAACTTCAAGATAATGACCAATATAGTTAGGGTAATGCTAGTTGCCTGGTTTTATATGCTATAATAGTTAGTTTAACATTATTAACAATCAGGCTAACAATCCAATCAAAACCAGGCAAAAGTCAGGTGATCAGTAAACACGCAAACCAGCGCAAAGTCAGTAACCAGAAATACAACGGAGAGCAGAACAAATGCTAGAACGAGACTTTTCAAAACAACAGTGCGTGAAAGTCTGTTATTTATGGTGTGTGTGTGTGTGTGTGTGTGTGTGTGTGTGATTAGTGACAGGTGAGTTCAATCAAAATTCCGGGGGGGGGATGTAGAGCAGGCGAATGAGTCATGTCATTGGTTTGTAGTGGTGCATTATGGGAAGTGGAGTTCATGACAAAGGAACGTTAACAAAGAAAGTGTTATCGTAGTGCTGTGATTCAGTTGCTGGAAAGCTTAGCTAATGTTTGACAACATGTTTGTAATTTTAAAACTAGAACTTTGTGATAAGCAGTAAACCAAGGTTAGCAAATAACAATTTAAAAAAAAAAATACTGTTAGCAGTGCTATCGTGTAATCAATTCAGATCAGTTTTTTCACTTTAAAGCTCTGTCCTTGATGACCCAGTGATGCCTGTCATCCAAAACATGATCATTTACATTTACATTTAAAAAAACGCTATAATAGTATAAGCCTATGCAGCTGGAACATGAGTAAAAATAGATAAAAGGACTTAAAATAGCATGATATAATAACATTGTCTACATCACCAATATGGGTGAAAGTGTAAGTTTCGGGGTTTTTTTGTTTGTTTGTTTTTTTAACAAAATTAAAATAGTAAGAAAGAAACCAGAGCTCATTGATGAACTGAGGTTCAGTAGCCTGATATGTAGCTTTGCCGTGAACAACCTGCGAACAATCTGTGTCTAAAAACATTGAGAAGCAGCGATGTGGAACTGATGCGGATGACTCACCGGGTTAAAATGAGGTTATGGAGTACTCTACACGGCAGGAGAAGCTAGCCAGAATAAATATGTTCTCAATCAAATAAGACACAGACCGAGCCAATGTAAAAGCTGCAGGTAGACTGCTCCAAATTCTACAGAGCCAACACCGTAAAAAAAAAAATCCTCTTTTTGTATTTAACCCGTGCTTCGAAACAGCCGCGTCTCCTGATCTGATATAAGTGGTCTAATAGTGTCATAAATGCTACGTACACACAAGAGTTTCCTTCCAAGCCTGTTCTCAGACCCCAATCAAGCTAAACGACGGCTTCCAGCTACACATCTGGCCAATTTGTGGGAAACTCGTATAAAATATTAAAATTAGCGCTAATGTTGACCCTGAGGTTGTGTTCAGTACTCGGCAGTGTTTCATCACGTTCGCTGAAGGCCTTCGGAAAAAGCCTTGCTAGTTACATTCAAGACCAAATGGAACATGTTGAGAGCCATGTTGATGTATTTCCTTTTGAAACAGGAAGTCAGTGTGATGGTGTGTTGAAATTCTCTGATTTGTCAGTTGATTGGTATATTAGCTGTTTTATGATTGGTCATGTGATTGGTATATTAGCCGTTCTCTGATTGGTCATGTGATTGGTGTATAAGCTGTTCTCTGATTGGTCATGTGATTGGTATATTAGCTGTTCTCTGATTGGTCATGTGATTGGTGTATTAGCTGTTCTGTGATTGGTCATGTGATTGGTATCTTAGCTGTTCTCTGAAAAGAGAACTTTTCTGAAAAATGCAAAATTTTCAACTTTTCCCATATAAAAATGCAATACGTTACAAATATATGTTTAGAATTATGTAAATATTGCTTTTGTTTTTTTGT
Source organism: Pangasius djambal (assembly GCA_022985145.1). Classification (NCBI taxonomy): domain Eukaryota; kingdom Metazoa; phylum Chordata; class Actinopteri; order Siluriformes; family Pangasiidae; genus Pangasius; species Pangasius djambal. Next base: position 2,505,437 of record CM040997.1, read on the forward strand.
TTTTTTTTTACGAAACATTACATTACATTTTTACCTATATTTAAGAATATTGCAATATACATAATGTATTTGTTTATGAATGTCAATATAATTCCTTAATATACTGTATGTCAAATGCACAACAACAAAATGATCTATTTCAATATATTTGCATATATTCTAAAATTATATAATTAACTATATAATTACTATTATATAATGATAAAGTGATATATTTCCACTTTGGAAAATATCTGTGGCAGCACTATTTACAATACAATTATATGTATAACTGTATACACAGCATGTGGTGGTAGTTAAAAAAAACAACCAGTCTGCGCCGTTACACCATTTCTGGGTAGAGCATTTCTTTTATGCAAGGTGGAAGGAGTTCAAGTCGTTCCAGGCGGAGAAGGAAGGCAGTAATTAGGGGACGACTCAGTTGCATTCAGTGCTACTAACAGCATCATTCATCAAACCTTTACTCGCAGTTCTTCATCCATCACTCACACTGACACTTTGTTCAAAAAAAATAAAACCCTGGCAGTGTGGTGCTGAAACAAACCGGGATTGTTGGTACAAAGACGCGACAGCCAGACGCTTTAAGACGGACAAGATGATTTGTCTTTGTGCCCATCTGTCTTCACACCGAGGCTCTGCTTGGGAAACATTTCAACATCCAGAACAACCATCCGTCCATCCGTCTGTGGTTTCCTTGTGAAGATAGCAGGGATGGGGTGACACAAGGCTTCCTCGTTGTGTGATGAAAAAAAAAAAAAAAAAAGCGAGCTGGCACGTGTTTGTGTGCGCGAGGAAACGAGACGGGTTCCAACACGTTCTGTTTGTGTTCATGGTGCTGAATGAAGCGACATGGAGTCTGCGTAATGTTTGCTTTTCGTTCTCTTGAACATTGGGGGTTTCTCAGGTTTTGCGTTTCTCTCTTCTTCCAGGAACAAGAGCGAGCTCGGATGATTGACTGTAGTCTTCCTGTGGCTTCAGGAGTGGCTGGTGTGAATGCGCTAGCAGGGCTAAAACCCAGCTTTCAAAGATAAAAATACATCAATATAAGAAATCGTTTTGGCTCCCACATCTGATTATTTAGGAAAAAATGTCTTAATGTGGATTATTTCAAATTTTTGTATATGTAGAAAAACACACCAAACAACATGAAGAAGCGAGGAGTGATGCTGGGGCTGATTTCATTCTAGCCCAGACTGTAGATTCATGCAGCCTATCAGTGACAGTCGTATCAGGCGATTACACTGAGTGACTGACACGCCCCCGAGATCTGATCTCCATTTGCACTGATATATCCGAAACATTCCATCAGCAGTAATTGAAAGAAGCAGAATAAAAAAAAAAAGGCACAGGTGAAATACATTCTTGGGTGTAATGAATGTGAACGAGGTGGATTTTTTTTACTCATCATCCTAATTTTTCCCCTAAAATGCCTTTGGAAACTAAAAGTAGACAGACTAATCACACTTCGTCCAATCAGAGTACAAATTACACAAACAGACAGACGACAGAACCGCGAGTTTGTATTGGTTTTCGTATGTTAGATATGAGGAAGAAATCCGGCACGAATCCGGTTGAGCTTTACAAACTTGAAGAACTTTAAAAAATTAGAAATCATAAATGCAGCTCTGTGTGTGTGTGTGTGTGTGTGTGTGTGTGTGTGAGATAGTTTTCCTCACATCATTCTTATTACACCATTGATGAAACTTCATGTTTTAATGCATCACTCAACCTGAATAGCTTTACTGTCGAGCTACTGTCAGATTTTATGCTGCAATCCATTGTACTCGTGACTCAGAAAGTTCCAAGTCCTGAATTTTCCTGAATTCCGAGCAAAACAAGTTCCAGTACTTCGGCTCCGAAAAAACATGGATGCTCAGAACAAGGTCTCTGAATTTTATAAACACATAAATAAGATGTAACACAAATTATTTCTGTGTGATTAGCGCTGAGAAACGATGTATAAGACGTATAAGGTCAACTGTCTCGTTCGTCTTTGCTCATAAAAGTGATCTGTCGCAATGGCTTCACTGCACAACTGTAATCAGCAGAATTACGTTATCTACTAATCTGAACTTACCAAGCTGTTAAAACACTATTTCACAATATAAAAGCTACCCATCAAATAAAATCGAGTTTTATCAGGTAGAAAATGATGCAAAGGGAAATCTGTTCACCGTCTCCATGTTGCTGTGATGTCACGTGTCTTTAGGTCAGAGATCTCAGCCTAGATGGATGTTTCCTGAAGTTCCGGCTGGGAATTCTGTGTCGAATGACCATTCTGGGTTTTTTTTTTTCCATGCCAGAGGTTGAGTTCGGAGTACAATGGATTGCAGCATTAGAACTGAAAAACCGTAGCTCGCCCGTTAGCACAGAGCTTTAAAACGCATTGTGGTTGAAACACAACCTGACTCATATGCAATCCCGAGCCAGGAGCGATATCGAGATATCAAGATATCAAGATATCTGCCAAAACCATTATGTTAGCATGTGTTCTGTCCAATATTATTACCCAATAACCGTCTCCTGGGAGCTGTGGGTTGTATAAACACGTATATTTTTAAATCTGATTGAGCGGAGGTTGCCAAATCCCCCCGTAACAAGCTCGTCATTGTATTTACTGCCGTTGAATTATTCAGCAGGATGCAGGTCAACAGCCCTGGTGTTACACTCTCATTTCCCCTGAACGAAAACACCAGGCCAAGCTCACCGAGCTGCAGGAACATGTGATTAAGCCGAGTGTGTTTATACGAGCGACCTTACGCAACCTTGCGCATGAATCCATTAATGCAGCGCTGCTCCTGAGGAACAAAAATATGTGGATAAGTATGGGGTGCCAGTTGTGAGATTGATTTCTAAAGCACATGTATTGGCTATTACTCATTCAGGTTTGGTGTGTGTGTGTGTGTGTGTGTGTGTGTGTGTGTGTGTGTGTGGATATACTGGCCCGCAACTGGCCAAGAGAATTACCTCAGCAATAAGAAACGCTGCTTGTTCCATTCACCCCATCTGGTTCACTTTAGTCCCAGCTTCGACATGAGCGCTTTCACCTCCAGATACACACACACACACACACACACACACACACACACACACACACACGTATGACTTGCTGTGTACTTTATTCATGATTTCTCACTTCTAAAAGCTAAAACCAGCTCATATAAACCAATCAGTCAGATCCTGAATCTGTTTTGCTAAACCTTCACACCGTCATTCCTCCCACACCAAACCATACCTCCTGACGGTGCTGCGCTACGTGAACCTGAACGGCAATAAACCAGGAATTTATAAACCCCCCACCCCCCAAAACCCCCCTCCACTCCAACCGTTTTTCTTTATAACGTGACTCAGTGGAGTTGGAACGCGTCGTCTTCCTGAAGACATTTTTAGCTCCCTGATCTAAAGAGCAGAATGTGGAATAGACGGCAATGACGGCGGGATAAAAACAGAGAAAGAGTGAAATGAGTGAAATGAAAACAGGTTATCAGTAGAGGTGGTAAACATATCGAAATTCTTGACTTGAATGCAAATACTCTTCTGAATAAACATTCTGGTAAAAGCTTCAAATTCCTCTCCAGTTAAAGTAGAAAAGTAAAAACTCTTAAGTCTGTATTATATTTGCTTTTAACTTCACTTAGCGCGTACTCAAGATGGCCGCCGCACGTATCCTACGGTCATCATCATCAGAAATGAACTCTACACGTCCGCATGGTGCAATACCAACATAATCGGTGGGGGTGCTGTGGTATGATGTGACGTCACGTCAGCACCAGTCTGCCACAACGACGGCGGCGGAAAGTTTTGAAGGGAAGCTAGTGGAGCTAGTAGAGTTACCGACGTCTGTACGATGTCCGTATGCCACAAGATGACTTCCACTGTCGAAGCAGTCGAGGAAGATATCAAGATGCTGACCAGGAACGTTTCAGTGCTGGCCTGCTTACTTTACATGTACGCAGATTGAAGCTGACGTATATCTGCAGCTTTAAAGTTTTCTTAAGATTTAAGAAAGATTCACATACTTTTTAAATCACACACTGATTTCAGTTCCTGATGGTAAATTAAGGATGGGAGGAACGTGGGAAAATATCAGCTAAGGCTAACTAACAACAGCTTTATCCCTCTGAAGTGTTAGCTAGCAAGATTCAAACCGGCCGAATGCTAATCTGTAGCTGTCAACATTCAAACTGCTGAGATTAACACAACGTGTACGTAGCAGGAGATCGGTGACCGTGATGAGTATTAACGGCTCATTCTCGTTAGCATTTCGCATCCATCAAAGTTTAGATTAGATAAAAAGTCGCGTTATGACTGCAAAAATGTGATTTCAGAGAAATGGAGTGATGTGTAAAGGACAGAAGAGGTTTTTCTTTTGAAATGTAACGAGTAAAAGGAGAAAGATTCTTTAAAAAAAAACAGACTTGAAGCGACTGCACTCTGTTTCTCCCCTCCTCTGGTTATCAGTAGAAATATGAAGAAAGATAAGGAGTGTGAGAGAAGACATATGCTGAGACTAAGACAGGGACAAATAGACAATGCTTATATGCACACGTGTCAAGACGGCTGGCGCGGGCTGACAGCGTAAATTCCAAGCAGGATTAATATTAAGGTTCGGATCCTGCGCAAGTCTCCTAAAGCAAGTCTCCTAAATGTTCACTGCACACGTCAAACCTCCAGGAGTGTAAAAATCCCGAGGCTCACCTCAAACCTCTTCCAAATCACCTCACCCCTCTCTCTCCCTCCCCTTTTTCCTAATAAAGTGCCCCTCGTGCTCACTTCTGTACTCCACAAAGACGTCTTTGTTTGACTTGACAACCAGAAAAAAAAAAATGCTGTGTCGGTTGGCGCTGTAAATCACTCCATCCAGATGGGACGCAGCTTCTGAGTGCGGTTTGTAGCCGCTAGGCTAACGGCGCCTTGGCCCTCTGGGCTTCAGGCTTCAGAGGTCGAGAGCTCGGCCTGCTTCCTGGATTCGACTGTGTTAATAAAATAAAATCCGCCCCACACCTAGGTATGAAAGGAAAAACCCACCCCTAATGATCTGCATATTAATCTTTACAATGAACATGAGCTGAGTTTTAGTTTAAACTTTCACTCTCAGTTTTCCTACATTACCCACAATGCCGTTCTGTCTGCTGATCGTGGTGCAGTGGGATTCGGCCCCATCTTTACATCAAGAGAGCGATGCAGCGGCGCTTTAGTCAGTTAGTCTGTCCAGCTATCTCAGCTCCTCATCTGAACACTCTGATTAAACTTCCAGAGCTGCAACGTTCACGCTAAATCCGCGGTCAACTCCATCGAGCTTGTCATCTCGTACATCGCTAACTAGCCGAGTCTCAGCTGCGTTGGATAGCCGCATTGCATGCTGGGACTTTGAGTCCAGTGTTTACACCAATGTCTGCACGTTTTCTTCACTGGCTTTCTCGTTAATATGACGTTGAACGTTGCTGGAAAATGGTGAGTGAGAAAAGTTTTATTTTTAGGAGCTAACATTGAAACCTGTCAGTTATGCTTGACATTGGTGAAATTTCTTTCTGGGGAAAAAGGAGGAAAAGAAAAAGGAAGGGAAAAAGAAAAGGAATAAGGAGGAGAAGAAAAAAGAAGAAGAAGATGATGATGATGATGAAGATGATGATGTTGAGGAGGAGGATGATGATGATGAAGAAGAAGAAGAAGAAGAAGAAGAAGACATGTTTTTAGTAGCAGTGTTGATTTATTGATTGGTTAAAACACAATAAAAAGCAGTTTACCAGACCTTAGTGAGTTGTAAAATGTGAGTGTGTGTGTGTGTGTGTGTGTCAGGTGAATGATGAAGGCCAGGCAGGCTGCTAAATAAAGGAAGCTGACAGGAGTTTAGTAGCGCCTCAGGGACGCAGCTGCTCCTCAGACTGCAGCGCTGCAGCGTGTGATTCAGCCTCCGCATCTCTGGATCCGTTTCATTTCTTTCTCTTTTCTGGCCTCGAACTCTCAGCTCACGGGTCCTGGCAAGCAAAGAGAAGCCACTGCCGAGTAAAATCACATGACAACTGCACACAAGGAGCAGCAATCGAACAGCTCCGGGCCAAACAGCCCTACTGCAGAGGAGCAAACACAAAGCCGGTGAAGAGAGAGGGGGAAAAAGAGAGAGACAAGCAGAAAGAAAGTGAAGGAGAGGAGAGAGAGAGAGAGAGAGAGAGAGAGAGAGAGAGAGAGAGAAAGAAAGAAAGTGAAGGAGATGAGAGGAGAAGGGAGAGAGAGAGAGAGAGAGAGA
>CM040997.1:2542263-2552705 GCA_022985145.1 Pangasius djambal
ACACACACACACACACACACACACACACACACACACACACACACACCCCGACCGACCAATGAGCACAAAGTAGTTTACACATGTGGGCGGGGCTTAACTACAATAAACACACCTGCAGCTCAAAGCCACATCTGTATCAGTTTCAAATCTGATTAAAATCTCATTAATCAAATCCAAGCTCACGTTTTTATTTATTTATGTTCGTGTGTGTGTGTGTGTGTGTGCGCGTGTGTGTGAAGAAACTCACACTGAGATGCAGGAGCGCAACTTCTTAGTGTCCTTTGACTTCTTAATCTCCTCTTTACAAAGAGACAACAGCTCCACACAGAACGGGTGACTGAGAGAGAGAGAGAGAGAGAGAGAGAGAGAGACAGAGAGGGACAGAGAGACACAGAAAGAGAGAGAGAGAGAGAGAGAGAGACACTTGAGTCTAGAAATAAAACCCCAGAAGATCTTCCTGTCACTGCCAGTCGCGCCGTGTTTAAGCTGTAACACTCATCACCTGTCCTGATGGACGAAGATCTCGAAGCAGCCGTTGGCCAACATCTGGTCCATCATCTTCATCACAGGCACTGACACTCTGATGTGGAGGAAAGGACAGCGGTGTAAATGTCACACACTCATGAATCCACACACTGCTGTCCCAAACACACACACACACGAGTACACGACTGAAGTGTGTGTGTATACCTGTCATTGTGCAGATTATCCCTGAAGATATGCAGAAGTGTGTCTCCAAACTGCTGCATCTCCGCCTCATCCTGCTGGATGCTCTTCAGATGCTCGAACAGAGAGTGGGAGGAGTATCGCACCTGCAAACACACACACACACACACACACACACACACACACACACACACACACACATTTTAACAATTTATTTATAACCACTCAGCAAAGTAGTAATACTAGACAAACAATAGAGGTGCAGAATACGGAATAATGCACCATCAACCGTATCGAGATTATTAAGGGTATAAATAACAGCACCGTCTCCCTACATGACGCCTGATAAACACAGCAAACGCTGGACGGTATTTTCGCTAACACACGGCGTGTCCCTGATGACCAGTCTGTGGACATGTCCAAGGCTGCTGCGTATGAAAAAACAACTGTCTACACTTACAGCCGAACTCTGAGACGTTATTCAGGAGCGGGTGGTCCTTTATACCCTTAGCCATGAAAGCTTCCTCGTGGCTATAGTTACGCTGAACAAACAGCTGTCTGAACTCTTGATTTACAACAACAACATCATCATCATCATCATCAACATCAACAACATCTGGTTGAACTTATCAGGAAAACCTGCACACTTTCACAGAGGAAGCTAAATGGACTGATATTTCTTTCTTTTTGAGGTCTACTGTTCTATTGTGCTATGTGCAGTCCTTTGTAAACAAAACAGCACACACACACACACACACACACACACAGACTGTACTCATGTATTCCATAGAACAGTGTAAATGCTTCAACATACTTAAAGTAGAGATGACGTCTACAAGGGTTTATTTATATCATTTTCATTAAGTAAAGAAAGTCAAGAGAGAGTTACAGATAGACAGATAGGAAATAGTGAGAGGAAAGAATAGATAAAGAGAGACAGAGAAAGAAAAAGAGACAACCCAGCCACAAAAAAGGCGCTGTTGCTGGGGGTGGCCCCACGCGGACAGCCTGAAGGTCAGCGGGATTGCCGGGGATGGTGCATGTGAAAACTGTAATAAATTTCCTGGTTACACAACTGCACTATATGTAGTGCACAGTTACAGAAGGGGATTTATTTATAATCGCACTCTCCGGCGTCACCCAGACGAGGACGGGTTCCCTTCTGAGCCTGGTTCCTCTCAAGGTTTCTTCCTCATATCGTCTCAGGGAGTTTTTCCTCACCACCGCCGCCTCTGGCTCGCTCATTACGGACAAATTCATACGTTTACAAACTGTATATCCTGAATGTATTTATTTCTGTAAAGCTGCTTTGTGACAATGTCCGGTGTTGAAAGCGCGGCACAGATAACACTGGACTGAATTGGAAAAAAAAAAAAAAAAAAAAAAAAAAAAAAAAGTAATGAAGGAAAAACATAGAGAAAGAAAGTAAGGAAGAATGAAAGAAAGAAGGAAAGAGATGAGGGATATAGAGAAAGAAAAAGAGTGAAATAAGGAAAGATACAGAAAGAAAGCGAGAAATAAAGATAGATGGATGGACAGACAGACAGATAGAGAATTAATAGGAAAGGAGAGAAAACCCAAATCACAAAGAAAGAGAGAAAGGGGGGGGGGGGGGAATCTTGGAGAAATAAAGTGTGCAGAGTGAGAGAGAGGGAGACAGAGACAGAGACACACACACACACACACACACACACACACGCACACATGCCAAAAGCGCAGCCATGCTCGGGGAATCCACAGGAATTATGTTTACAGTCATACAACATAAAACTTACAACATCTGTAAAAATCATCCAGAAACTCGGGATATTGTTTCCCAAGCACTTATTTTTCCCTCATAACGTTCCGGCGCTCCCTCAGAAAAGCTGTATCGTATAATCTCCTGAGCTGTGAAGTGTGGTTCCTGCTGTCTGTCTCACAATTACACAAACCCAAAATGTGTTCCTGTGGCTTAAAAAAAGAAAGAAATAAACAAATCAAAAGTCTCTCTCACACACACACACACACACACACACACACACACACACACACACACACACACACACACAGCTCAGTGCTCCCTCTACTGCTAGCAGTGTGCACTTCTCTTATTTTTTTATACCTTATTTGTAAATACGCTTCTAGCCTGTACCACCCTGCTTCCACACAACAAAAGAAAAAAGAGAAAATGAGAAAAAAATAATATAAATAACTTCTTTCACACGGTTCCACAACATTAAATGTAACTATAAATGGACAAAAAGGTCATTCTTTGTGTCATTCCTTACTAAATAAGGAATGTGGAATAAAAGACTTCAGGAAAATAATCAGCTTTAGAGCGGTAAGAGTAACTCATTGCACTGTCCCGTCACTGATTATTTTCCTATAACAGCACAACGCTGAGTGGTTTATCCATCCATCCATCCATCCATCCATTTACTGTACCACTTATCCTACACAGAGTCGTGGGGAGCCTGGAGCCTATCCCAGGTAACTCAGGGCACTAGTCGGGTGAAAACACTGGACGGGGTGCCAACCCATCACAGGGCACACACACACACACACACACACACACACACACACACACACACACACACACACACACACACACACACACACACACACCCATTCACACACTACAGACAATTTAGAGATGCTAATCAGCCGACAATGCATGTCTTGGGGGAGGAAACTGGAGGAAACCCCAGAAGCATGGAGAGAACATGTAAACTCCATGCGCACGGGGCGGAGGCAGGAATCAAACCCCCAACCCTGGAGGTGCGAGGCAGCAGTGCTAACCACGAAGCCACATTTTTTTTGTCAGAGTCTCACAGGATTTGTCTAAAAACATTAACAGACTCCACAGTTATTAACTTTCATTGAATCACTCATCTTCAGTAAGAGCTTCATCCTGGATCCGAAGCCTATCCCGGGAACGCCGCGTGCACGGCGGGAATACGGCCAGGAAATACATACATAAGGAGGAAAATGTTTTTTTTTTTAAAAAAATATATTTTCATCCAAGTTGTCTGCAAATGAAACTCGGTAGAATTCATCCTTTTAGAAATGGGACTGCTTTTTCAGAGGAAGGAATGTGTAGTCGAGGGACTCTGATGGCATACGGACATCACAAATCCTGCGGAAAAGTTGGAAAGTTGGATAAAACTCCATAAGAACGGAGCTGATAAGACTTTCTCTCACATCAGCTTCATTCCTTGCAGTTTTGAATTTTAGCTATATATTCTAAACGTTTAACAATACTATCAGCCACGTGAACTTATATTCTCTATTATAACCGAACGTGGAGTCTTCTCGAAATTCCCATCAGTGACAATTACACACACACACACACACACACACACACACACACACACACAATAGATATAGTGGATAGAGATGAGGTGAGGTTGGTAAATTCTGAATATCCTTTGTAGTGTTTTAGGGTGTTTTTTGGGGGGCGGGGCTTATAATCGCAGGTCTGTTTTCATATAGAAGATATTTTTTGAACTGCAGATCGATTGCGCAATTCTGTACATCACCTTTGTGTCCGCGGGTTTGTAAAGTGGAAGGTACTTTGTTTATCCATTTATTATTTTACTATTTTCAACACTCAAGCTCTTACATACATACATATATATATATATATGAGCTACCAAAGCTGACGTAGACCATCTTTAACTGACACGCTCCCGGGCTCGAAAACAGCTTTCATGCTTTAAACCGGAATAAAAACGCAAGTGTGAGAAGGAGCTTAGCGTGAGGACGTACCGTGGACTCGGTGAGGCCGCCCACAGACACGGCCAGGCCCAGCAGCGTGTGGTAGCGGTAGACTGGCAGCCTCAGGAGCCGCGTGATGTGAGGAAAAGCCTGAGACGGTGCACTCCAGTTCAGAGACTCCACACCACCTCTGCAAATCACACACACACAGGTCCAGATGAGCCAGATAAGAAGGGGTCCAGATAAGAACATGCCCATACACACACACTTTCCACACAACTCCACAGATGGAAAAAAAACAAAAAAACACACACAGCGAAGCTAATCTCCGGAGCAATCTGCTCGTAATGAGGCGCATGCTGAAAGCTGGGTCTTTATTCTCCTGACCTGATGCAATCTGTGGAATTAATAAAGCCGAGGAAAAATCTCAGGAGAGAAGTAATAACGAGAAGTAATAACCACAGGAACGACAACACTGTGGAACGTACGGCCAAGTTCAGCTCAGCGTTTCAACACTACACACACACACACACACACACGCACACCAGTATATTACAATCATTTAAGCTTATTTCATTAACACGCTCAGCATTAATCATTACATTGAACTTTAAATCACTTCTCTGTTTGTCTAATTGCCACAGCAAGAACACAAAAAACAGCAAGAACACAAAAAACAGCAAGAACACAAAAAACATGTTAATTTATATAAGTGTGTGACAAGAGAAAGTGAGTTTGTTTACAGTCTGATTTTGTGCGTTTTTTCCTAAAGTGTAGGTTTTAGCTTCTGGCTGAAAATCGGTGCGTACCTTAGAATTAGCTTTTACAGCATGTTATTCTACACACACACACACACACACACACACACACACAGCCTGAGGCACTCACAGAGGGAAGATTTTGAGCAGCTCCTCCTGGTAAGGGATGTGAGGTACTGCAGGCTCTGTGCTGTGAAGCAGGCGGAGGAACACGGCTCCGGCGTGCGCTCTGTAACGGTCGATCTTCTCTGCGGCCTGCTGGGCCAGACAGCACATCATCCGCTGGCAACTACAAACACACACACACACACACACACACACACGGAGAGGGACAAGATGGAGAACAGGAGGTGTCAGAGAGAAACAGAGAGCAGACATCCCAACCATGAAACACAATTTATCAGTCTAAGACTCTTTAAGTGCTTGTGTGTGTGTGTGTGTGTGTTTGTGTGTGTGTGACAGATGGTTTGTCTGATTATGAATATGTATTTTCTCCTTTTATATTGGACACCAATAGTTTAAATTCCCAATTATTTTCGATTTAAATTAAATTCCCTCTCTTCAACCGGAAAAAAAACAAAAAAAAAAAACATGATAGCACCATGTAGAGTTTTTAGGATTTCAACAAAATTATCAACAATTTTCTCAATAAAAAAAATAAGAAAAAGCGAGACAGACTCACATGGCAGGAGACAGCAGGTCAGGGGCGGAGCCTGCAACCTGTAGCGTCACGTCCTGTAAACCCGTCATGGCCGCCGCACGCACCCTAGAACATGACGGGCAAAAGAGTCGAAGGATCAAGCCTAATTACATCCGCTTCACGCCGGAAACTGTTCAAAACCATTACACCAAGACATTCACTGGCCACTTTATTAGAAATACATGCACAGACACAGCTCAAGAGCTTCAGTTAATATTCACTTCAAACACCAGAATGCGGGTGGAAACTCGATTCTTGACGAGAGAAGTCAGAGGAGAACGATCCGACTGGTTTGAGCTGACAGGAAGCCTACGCCAAGTCGAATAACCACTCTTTACAACCATGGTGAGCAGAAAAGCATCTCGTACACGCCGAAACCTGATGGCTACAGCGCGGATGGGCCACAAGAGCAGAAGATCACATCAGGTTCAGCCAAGAGCTGTAGATTTGATGCTACAGTGGACACGGGCTCACCGAAACTGGACAGGTGAAGATCGGAAAAACGTCACTTGTTCCGATGAACTTTCGGGTCAACAGTACGAATCTATGGACACAACCTGCCTTGTATCAACAGTTTAGCCTGGTAGTGGTTGTGTGAGGAATGTTTTCTTGATATCATTCGAGCATTGTTTGAATGCCACAGACTATCTGGGTAGTGTTGCTGACCATGAACATGACAGCGAGGTAATTCAGTGGCCTCCCCAGACACCAGAGCTGAATGCGGAACAAATCAGCAGCAGTTATGAGATGTCACGTCAACACGGACCAGGATCTCAAGGGAATGTTTCCTACACCATGTGGAATCCATGCCACTCTAGTACGGTGTTCCTAATAAAGTGGCCGGTGAGAGTCTATTGTCAATAACTTCCAAAAGATTACATTAATACAAGAACTATACTAGATACTAGATACTAGTACTAATGCGTTGTAGACTAAATTCGGTCACCGAGACGCTTGACACTGGAGGGTTCATTTATTTAAATAAATGTAATAAATTCAATTTGATGTATTTCATTCAATGTAATGTAATTTGGCCTTTGGCGCAGGGACGGCTTGCACTCCAGCCTCGTAAAATCTCGCCGCAATTTTAAGCTGTGTCGCGATCCAGTTTCACATAGAGCAGCTATTCTGGGACACCTTGTGGATTTTTGTGTTTTCTGTGACAAAATGTATGAACAATAAAAATAAATGAGTCCACAAAAAAGTACACAAATGTGAAAAAAAAGGGTCCGTTGGAGTGGCTTTCTTCTAGGTGCTAATCATAATCCTGTTAATGAGAAAAGAAAGTAAGCAGTTAAATAAATAGATAAAGAAAGAATGAAAAAAAATGAAAAGGAAAGAAAAAGAAAAAGGGACCGAATAAAATTACGGAAAGTTTGTGATATGTTGTGAATGTGAGCTCCTCTACTGTTAAAGCTCTTAATGCTCAGGTCATAAAGGTGTGTGTGGGGCACTAAGGTGTGTGTGTGTGTGTGTGTGTGTGTGTGTGTGTGTGTGTGTGTGTGTGTTTTCTTGACATGTGCCACAGCTCCAGTCCTCACCAGGACCCCACGTCTCCTCGGCTGTCCGTGGTGTAATTGTTCATGCACTCCAGCAGGGCTTCATACACACCGCTCACGTTTCCCTCACACACTGCGCTGTCTGGACTGGCCTGGGCACACACTCCTACGGTTACACACACCCTGAGAAACAGAAAAACACACACGGACACACACACACGGGCTTAGACGAAGCAGTCAGATCGTGATGCATCACGGACAGAAATCGTGAATTTCAGGTCGGGCAGGTACGAGCTGCAGACGTTAATCTGTGTTTGCTCTTCCCAAGCTCGGGCGAAGAGCCGTCCCTGGACCACACAGGAGGAAAGAAAAGAGGGAGGAGTAAGGAGGGAAGAAAGGAGAAGGGAGAAAGAAAGAGGCTAGGAAGGGGGAGGAGAAGAGAGGAAAAGATCGAGAAACGAGAAAAGAGCAGGAGAGGTAGAATGACAGTGGAGGGGAGAGAGGGAGCGGAGGAGAATGGAGGAGAGGAGGGATAGTGGAGGAGAGGAGGGAGGAGGGGGTAGGAAACGAGGTTGTACAGGAAAGAAAATGAGAGAAGGGAGGACAGAGGAGGAAGGAGAGAAGAAAGGAGGCAGGAGAGGATGACGGAGGAGAGGAGAGGTGATGGGAGAAATAGGGGGAGAAAGGAAAAAAAGGGGGGGAGGGGAGGAGAAAAGGGAAAGCAGCGAAGAAAAGAAGGAGGAGAGAGGAGAAAGGAAGAAGGACAGGAAGAAGTAGAGGAGAAAGGAGGGATAAGAGGAGGGAGGTGAGGAGAGGAAATAAAAGAGGAGGATAGGAGAGAAGGAGAGGAGGGATGAACAGGGTGACTCACTGAGCCAGAGCCGAGGCTGCGTCTCTCCTGGCCTCCGTAAAACCGTCTTCCTTCTGCGTGACTCTGCAGGCTTCCTGAAGGCCGTCTAACACCTGAACACACACACACACACACACACACACACACACACACACACACACACACACACACACACACGCACACACATCGCTCCTTCATTACCTGTCGTCTCTAAAGGTGATGAAAAACGAAGCAGAACCCTGAGTACCACTGGTTCCTGTTTGTGCCGGTCCAATCGAGGTTCTTACCTGCTGCAGTTTGTTGCGGATCATGAAGGCTGGAAGAGAACCCAAAGCTAAAGCGCAGCCACAGCGCATCTGAACCTCAGTACTCTTCAGACCGGACAGATACCGACTGAGCAACTGTTCTGTATACATACACACACACACACACACACACACACACACACAACACACACACACAGAATCAGATTAAAAAGTACTGTCTACCTGAAATCACACACGATTGTTTAAATGTTAAAATAGAACTGAATCTTACTGAGTCAACTTCATTGCTTCTGCTTTATCGTGACAATTGAATTGGCTCCTCTGAGTCAAATTTTACTGAGTCAAATTCAGTGTGAATCAGCTCCACTGAGCCGACTTTACTGAGTCAAATTCAGTGTGACAAAAATAAATAAATAAATCTGAGTTACGACTCAGCTCCACTGAATCACCTTTACTGAGTTAACGTCAGGGGGACAAACAAATCAGCTTTATCAGCTCACATTAATAAACTGTACTGAATCAACTTCAAATGAATCAGCTCCACTGAGTTAATTTTATTGGGTCAGCATCAATGTGAAAAACGAATCAACTTTATCAAATGAATCGATTTTACTGAGTCAACTGCAGTGTAACAAGTGAATCAGCTCCACTGAATCAATTTTATTGAGTCAAATTCAGCCGAAAAAGCAAATCCATTTTACTAACGCTTACAAAAACACACTCACTCACTCACACACTCACACACTCACACACACACACACACACACACACACAAATGATGGAATCAGTCCATGTCAGTCTAATCCCATCCGAACAGGGCTATTGTTATATTTATATTTGATTTTTTTTGTTGATTTTGAGACAGTTTTAAATGTGAGCAGAGCTTTATAGATAAATCTTGGGTGAATATTACAGTTTAATGAAGCTGAATGTGCAGAGATATGGCATGATTCTCATACGTATTGATCTTTAAATACAAAACATTTTTAATTTTTATATACAAAGTATATGAAACGTTTATATGCCAGTTATTAATAAATGCATGTATGTGACTGTTACATGCCTGACTCTAATCACTGTCGTAAGAAATTGTTTGTAGGCTGCGAATTTAAACAAAGTGCCATGGTGAAGAGTGTAAAAGGCTGTATGTACTTTGCATGTGTGTGTCGGCCTCCCCGGGCTGGACCTGATAATACTGCTGACACAGAGCCGCAAGAGCCGAGACCGCCGCCTCCTACACAGAGAACGAACACGCATGAACATGCACATGCACATACATAAGAACAACAAGAACAACAACAATGCGGAAGATCAGCCTGATCGTGTGTGTGTGTGTGTAATGATGTCACTCTACCTGGATGCTCTGCTTGGCGTTCAGACTGTCATCTATGAGCGACTGCCAGCCGTCTGTAACACAGTGACTCACGTTAGTGCGCACATCATCACCATCATCACCATCACCATCATCTGCGTCATATTCAGGTACAGTCATGAGCTTATTCACTGCTCCTGAGGCAAGAACACTAACGTGACACCAGCGCTGGTGGCTGTAACACGCAAGACGAAGTGTGTGTACGATGTGTGATTTCACGCCAAATATAAGAATTCAAATGTATACAGTACCAGTTAGATTTTAGACCGCACTTGATTAAATGTATGAATAATGGGATTTATAGCTTCATCTGTGTGTGTGTGTGTGTGTCTGGGTGTGTATGCGTGTGTGTGTTATTACCAAAAACAAATTTTTTTAATACATTTGCTTCCACAGACAAAAGAACAGAAAACCTATTTTACTCCAAACATTTATGTGTAACATGTACACTGCCCTCCAAAAGTTTGGAAACGCCTGAACAAAATAGGGTTTTTGGGCAATATCAGCATAAATCCTCTTTAGTTAGTGACCATTTTGCATTGATAATAAGGGACAACACAAACTATGAAAACATATTTTATTAAATAAAAAGTTTATGAACATAAACATGAACATAACATAGAAAAATACTCAAA
>CM040997.1:2554890-2590505 GCA_022985145.1 Pangasius djambal
CAAAATTTGAGTATTTTTCTATGTTATGTTCATGTTTATGTTCATAAACTTTTTATTTAATAAAATATGTTTTCATAGTTTGTGTTGTCCCTTATTATCAATGCAAAATGGTCACTAACTAAAGAGGATTTATGCTGATATTGCCCAAAAACCCTATTTTGTTCAGGCGTTTCCAAACTTTTGGAGGGCAGTGTAATAATAATTGTAATAACTTTTTTTTTTTTATAAAAACAAAAAACATAAAATAATAATTTCATGAGTTCATGTACTGTAGTTTGACTACATAGAGAATCATTTTTTCAGGCTAATCTGATTAAGTTACTCACAGCACATTCATAATGCTTTAAGACATCTTTGATGACATGTTAATTACATTCCTATTTATATATATATATATATATACAGATAGATAGATAGACATCATATATAAGTGTAATAGGTGTTAACAGTGCTTCCTAATGTTATAAATGCAAAAACTACTACAACATTCTTTTTGAGAACTCGTGAACAGTGGTACAACACAATGTATCACAGATCTGAATGGAAAGTGGGCGTGTTTTTTAAAATTTTTTATTATTAAACGTGTTCCCTACAATTATGACCCCAGAAACACACCGGCAAAAACGGCTGCAGGAGGAAGTAGTCATTTTTCATTCACAAATTAGTACAACCAACAGCAATCAGCAGAACGTAACTTCATTCAACTCCTGAACTTGTACAGTTCCTCAGCCTCAGCTACATCACTCGAGTTCTTTACTGATCTCAAACAGACGCTCTGTGGAACTTTCCGGCAAGTTTCCTATCTGATGTGACAGACTAAACAAGCTAGCTATGTTTCAAAACAACCAGGAAACTGTTGTTTATAACTGACAGATTTAATTCAGTTTCTTCTTTTTTTTTTTTACATTACAGAAAGATCGCTCGACACGTGCAGCTGCTGCGAGCCTAAATGGAGTCTTTCAAGAGGCATTTCATTATAATTACAGAATATTTATAGAAAATCTAATATAATTATAATTCCCTAAAAGATTCTCATTTAATAATGTTGAAGAATGATGGACAACCTCTGTAATGAGGTTAATATTTTTAAATGAATCGAATTATTTTTTGGAGACCTCAGTAGGGACGTGCGGTCATGTTCACAGTGTGTGGTCTGCGTGAGCTACGTGAAGCAGCAGTTCTATAAACAAAAGATTCTTTTCGTGAATTTCGGAGGCGTATGTAACAAAATATGGCAGGGTAGTAAGGTTCAAGCTCCTGGAGCAAACCACTGACAACAAACCAGACAAAAAAAAAATCAGGAATAGTCAAACAGAACACATTATCTGTTCTTTCCAAATTCTGTTTCTTTCAGTTTCTAGTTTCTTTGTATTTTAAAAATCGTACATTACATATAGTAGCCTATAGAAATGGATCACCACTTCCAGTATGGAACATCCAACTGATCGAAAAGATGAACTAACGGCTTAATACTTCATAGACGATGACATGAAGCATCATCAGTGTGCTGTTAGCGAACACGACCAACATGCACAAATAGGATGAATAAGCGAGGCCCCTTTACTCGCTTTCACGTAAAGATTAAGTCCCATAATCAGATGAAAACATTCACGTCAATATTCCCGAGCTCTGAAATCCCCAAGCTTTAGTTTATATAACATTCATGCAATGCTTTTGAATGTCAAAAGTGTGTGTTTAGTACAGCACATTAATATTACACCCGGGTGGCAGTACTGTGTGTTACACCTGTACATGTGTTACACGTGTAATGTACACGTTATACATGAGGGAAAAAAAAAAAAAAAGAGTAAATTTTGCTGACCGTTTGGTGAATGGCTTTGAGACCCTCGATGGATTCGGAGGACAGGAAGTCAGTGACTGGTCTGGAAAAAGAAATATATATATATATAAATAAAACACATTCCTGGAAACAGCTCGGACATCGCACTATAAAACTATACTAATTTATTTAAACAAAACACACGCAATACTGACAGATGATTCATTGTTGGAGGTCGAAATCTGTAGGACATTTTATACTACAGCGCTGTTGAATTCTGGGTTCTGATTCTGGTCAGAAGGTGTTGGTCAATTATTTAAAATCAGACAGTAGTGCAGCTGCAAAATCCAGGTTTATATTGACGCGCTCACTCTAATACGTTATCGTTTCTATAGTAACAGCTCACTCACAGGGACTTGTACGTACGGCGCTCCACATAAACAGTCCATGTGCTGGCAAGAAAGGCAAAGCAAATGACACTGAGGACCTGCAGGAAGGTTTAGCGGACATGTGAGTGGCGGTGATCTGCTCTGTAGCATTGCTTGCACAGACATGATCTGCATGGAAGAGTCATCAGAAGGAATCCTTACCTGTGACCTTATCACAAAAGTGAATGTGTGATGTATGCAAAACAATATCTAGATAAGCCAGAGTCTTTCTGGCAACAAGTGCTGTGGACAAATAACTACTATCTATTATCACCACGGGTTTAAAAAAAAAAAAAAAAAAAAAAAAAAAAAAGTTTAAAGTTTAACTTTTGTTAATTCCACAACATTTAATGGAACTATAAACGCATAAAGTATGCCGTGCCGTTCTTTAATAAATAACTAACTGCAGTTGTGGGCAAACTATTGTGTTATAAAGAGGAACAAAATCACAATGACTATGAGATGTTGTGTTATTGGAAAATAATCAACTTTGGTGTGGTAACAGCAACTCCGCTTCATTATTTCTTCCATAATAGCATATCCTTATACATCTGATGCTGAGCATTGATAAAGTGACGATCTAAGCTAATTTCCCCGGTAGTAGCATGTATAGTTAAGAGGAATGTCTGTACAGCCAATAAAGAGCGATATTTCTGTCTACTGCTCTTAATGACACATATTTTATTAATAACTGATTATCGGGAGTATTGTTTGTATGCGGGCATAGACAAGCAATAATCTCTGAAAAGGTGAACAGGCTCTTGATATAGGCTCCTGTAAAGGCTCCTGATATTTAATATACAATACATTAGTGTCTGATCTGTCCAATCATTTGTCTCAAACACACCTGATAATGAGAAGTGGACGCTCCTGTGTCACCGGAAGCCTCTTTACCTCTTAACATTTACCTCTTACCTAACTATTACCCCAAGCTTCATTCCTTTATCATTCCTTCTGAAATGAGTCCAAATGAACCCATTATTGTGTAATCATTGTTAGATTTTGGCTTACTTCCTCATGCAAAGAGCACGGCAGAGAGACATCCCAAACGAACACCTCCCTTTTCAGCTCCGAGTCTGGAGTGACACGTAGGTGCAAATGCCAAAAATCTCTTCCCGGGGAAAAGAGAGCGCTTGGATTTAAAAGGCCTGATTTGAATATCTATACATCAGATGTTAATTAACAGTGATTTTCTGGGGTAATTGTGATTGTTGAGCTGTACAAAACCCCCCAGATCAGATGTCCTCCCGCCCAAAAGTTCAATGTCTTGACCAATTTGAAATCAAATCAACGTATTCAAATGTATGAAATCGATAAGGAAGCAAAAAGGAATACGAATCTAATGCATTCGTGCTAAAATAAAAAGAATTTGAGGAAATCTGTGTAAAAATGGGATATTAGAATGAAACAAAAAATGTCTACTCTTCACAACTGATGTGTATTTTGGTGAAAAAAAAAAAGAAAAAAAAAAAAAAGAGTATATATTTCTATGTTAGGTTCGCGAAACACTGACGTCCATAGCACTGGCTCATTCAGGAGCTACAAACGAATACAAATATTACTTCACTGTAGTCCTAGCGACAACTCTTTCCTTCTCAGCTGCATAAGGTTAAGCGCTATTATTTAGCCCCACCCACCTCACATCACTAACGGCTGTCCCGATATCACTCTGTCCTGATGAACATAAAATTGAGACAGGTGACAAATTAAAGGAAAAAGCCTGGTGGCTCTATTCTGCTCTTCTACTGTAGGGGGGTATTTATTTTTGCTCGCATGGTTTATCTCCACACGTAGCAGGTAGGCTCACTGCACATCCATCCTGCAGTTCTTCTAAATGATCCCCTTCATCCCATGACGAAACATTTCTATGCTGATGGGCGTGGCCTATTCCAGGATGACTCCGCCCAACCCTTCCACAGAAGATTAACACATTAAAGGCACATTAAAGCTGCTCTGGCAGCTTGTGATCACAAGACACCTTACTAACACACTTTATGTGGTGGTGTTTTTTTTCTTCCTTTAATTCGTCACCCGTCCGTACAACGAGATCCAAATCCACGCCTAAACTCATGCCGTGATTAAACGATTACTCATAATTAGTACGGGAAAATGGGCGGGGCTTCACCTGTCATTCTGAGCAGCGAGCTTATAGAGGGCATGGGTGATCTCAGCGCAGGCTAGTATCGCTCCATGGCGACCATGCATGTCCATCCCTATCGCCATCGGCAACAGCTGCGGAAGAACTGAAAGAGAAGAGAGTAATAGTGATCATCATCATCATCATCATCATCATCCTCATCTTCATCACAGACATGCCAATAATAATGCGTAGTCTCAACATGAAGGAGGAATTAAACCGTCACAAAAAAAAAAAAAAACCACGCAAAACTGCGTGTTACAAACGTGTTACATTTGACTTCTACGTATTTGATCTTTTTTTTTTTTTTTTTTGGGTCTAATCTTTCAGTCTTGTTTCTCTTTAGGCCAAAAACCAAACGGTCCATTTTTTAAAACCATCTTTTTACCTAATGAACTAGCATGAGGATGTGTTTTTGATAGAGACTCCAAAGCACTTCTGTAATTCTCTCTGCATAAGGGCATCTCTGAAATGCTGTAAACGTAATAAACGTAAGCGATTTGAACTCATTAGATAGTCTTTTTATGCATAAAATCACACACACTAAGGAGCACGAGTAGGATACGAACTTTTTTTTATTTTTTTTATGGGTTTTTCGTGAACACCAAATTCCTTGTTTAAACGCTCATACGAACGATTTACGCAGAAATCCGTTCGCATCCAGCTTGATAAACGAGGACTAATGATAGCTAAGTCTAAGTACACTGATTTTATTTCGCATTAATGAACTTAAAAAAAAAAAAAAGTCTCTTTTTGCCGTGACGGAAAGTGAAGATGTCACATCACTGCAAAAATTATGTCGAGACGAGAGCAACGGCAAAAACTTTACTAATGTAAGACGGAGACGAGTGGGCGGGGCTTCCAGTTAATACTGGAGAGTTCAAAACATCTACGCAGCTGTCAATCATTCCAGACTGGCATAGTGATTGGCTGCTGATTTTTATTCAGGAATGAATCCGTCAGACTACTTCTAGATCATCACCTGTGCTGGCCATGTAATCCGGAGCCTGTGGCGTGAGGTTGTGCAGCGCTTTGGTGGCCAGCTCTCGGATCGCCCTGAACACACACACACACACACACACACACACACACACACACACACACACACACACACAATGCTCTTAATCCCACGCCTTAGTGACGTTTCTTTCAAAACCACAGCTGGACACACGGAGGTGTTATCCTCCTCCTTACCCGTCCCAGTGGTTGATTTTCCTGGCCACCAGGTGGTCGATCATCGGCTTGGTGTACTCCTCAAAACCTGCGATGTAGATGCTGGGAGAAGAGACACAACACAACCAGGGGTAGTGATATCACTTGTAGAAATATTACGCAGTTATTCAACCAGCTGTTTACATTCAAGTGTTTCCCTTAATTCCGTGAGGCGGCCATAGTGTCCATAAAAAATATAATAGATAGATAGATAGATAGTCCTAATATGGATCATCTAAATGAGGTTTTTATTTAAAATAATGCAGCTATCTAAATATTATTCTCAGCAGCCAAATATTGTATCTAACCAATCTGACAGTATTCTTCATTTTTTGACATTGTGGTCCATGCCTTTTTTTTTTTTTTTTTTTTGGATCTGGATGGCGCGTTACTTAGAGTTCAGTATATTCTAGTCGCTACTAGACTGTGACTCAAAGAGTGGATTTGCAATTGAAATTTTGTTCCTCCCTCAGAAAGCCATGGTTCTCTGCAGCAAGACACAATTACAAACAAGTCTCAAGGCCAAACAATTCCTAAATCATTTCCTTGTAAACTATTAACCAGCATTTAATTTGTGAATTATTAATCAGCGAGACACAGCGATTCACGGCGCAGCCGGTATCACAGACTAAATCTGTTCAACACGCTTCATTTAAGACTGAATTTATGACTAAGATCATCAATAATTTGAAAATACGCTATTGTAATTTATAGTCATCTCCGACACAGTCACGTCAGTGTAAATAAAACAGAATGAATAAAATGAGATCGAATAAGCAGAGGACGTTATCCAGCGTAGTAAAGAGGCGTTCATTTTAGTAATTTTCCATGCTGCTGTGTACAGACTACACAGACTTTTTTTTAATTTTTTTTTTAAAATTCCATTCATGCCAGGTCTAGGTGTTTACGAGCTCCTACTCAGGCTTCACGTCAACGTTATATTCAAATCTAAACAGCACAAAGTGCACACAGTGTGTATATCAATCACTAATCAAGTGTCTATGGTGCTGATTTGAATATGAGCTTCGATGTAATTAAAGAAACAAACAAAAAAAAACAACGCTTTCCACTGTTGAAAAGTGGTTCGGTGACAAAGTAACGTTTGGATGTGCCTACTTTGCTCCCCGAGGCTAGAATTTTCCACATTGTTGCTCTTGTGAGCTGAAGTGGCAGCTCGACGGCTCGCCCGGTGGCATTTTGCCCCGAGGGAAGACAGACCTGCCCTTCAACCTCCAGCTCCTGTATGTAAATCAGGCTTGCAGCTCTTTCATCTCCGCCCCGCCTCCTGAGACAACACGTACACGTCTCAGTAACACACCGCACGCCAGTCTCACAGGAATGCGGCTAAGCGCTAATCTGATGGACGCTACGAGCATCGTGTCAATCAGATCTGATCGCGAGCGTGCATCGGAATGCTGTGTGTCAGCAGGAAGTACAGATGAATGATGTCCAGGAACGCTTGAAGCTGATTTAAGTTTACAGCTACACAGAAAGCTAAATATCAAACTCAACTTGCTTGGCAACACTCCTGTCACCAGTGAATCATAAATTCACGGCTATTATTCGGGAATGATAATCAGAGCGGTGCGGCTATCTCAGGTCATCTTACTCAGAGCCGATCCTAGAGTCTTGGCGTTTGAGACGGCGCCGATCCGATACCGTTAAAAAAAAAAAAAACGGTGGATCAGCTATCGGAAGAAAAAAAAAAATCATATCCTGTAACAAACGGAAAAGTTTGGAACTGGATTATGGAAGTATGGAGTTGGAAATTTTTTTTTTTTTGGAAATTGGAAATGTTTACATATAAAGAAACTTGGTCGTATTTTTTTAGGATTGATTTTGTTATATTTGCTGAAAGCTGAATGTTTGATGTAAGTCATGTTTTTTAGCGTATTCCATCCATCCATCCATCCATCCATCCTCTGTACTGCTTATGCTACACAGGGTCGTGGAGGAGCCTGGAGCCTATCACAGGTGACTTGGGGGACACCATGGGTAGAGTGTGAACCCATCAGAGGGCACAATCACACACACACACACACACACACACCCATTCACTCAGGCATGTCTTTGGACTGGGGGAGGAAACTGGAGTACCTGGAGGAAACCCCTGAGGCATGGGGAGAACATGTAACATGGGGGCAGTCGTGGCCTAATGGTTAGAGAGTCGGATTTGTAACCGGAAGGTGAACCTGAAGGTCGCGGGTTCGAGTCTCAGGTCCGGCAGGGATTGTAGGTGGGGGGAGTGAATGACCAGCGCTCTCTTACCCTCAATACCACGACTGAGGTGAGACCCTTGAGCAAGGCACCGAACCCCCAACTGCTCCCTGGGCGCCGCAGCTAAAATGGCTCAGTAGTGTTCACTACTGTGTGTGTGCACTTGGATGGGTTAAATGCAGAGCACAAATTCAGAGTATGGGTCACCACACTTGACCACAAGTCACTTCACTAAACTCCACACACACAGGGTGGAATCGAACCCCCAACCCTGGAGGTGTGAGGCAACAGTGCTAACCACTAAGCCACCGTGCCCCTGTTTTCAGTATATTTCTCCTGTAATTTTTAAAAGATGCTTCCATTTTTTAAAAAAAATCACTTTAAAGCCCGGCAGCTTTTAACTCAAACAATATCAGATGACACACAAGGTTTCGGTATCAAAGTGGGAAAAGAAAAGGTTTGCATCCCGCCATCCCTATTTTGCGTTCAAGCGCACTGCTAACATCAGCTAGTCATCCAGCCTCGTCTAATGTTTTTCTATCTTTTTTTTAACATTTCCTGTAAAAACTGACGCAGCACAAGTTTAGTGGTTATGACCTAATCCAGAGGAATTCAAACTGTGGAGCAAAAGGAAAAAGGAACTGCAGAAGTCTCTCCACTAGATTTTGGGGAAGAACCACATATGGGTGTGATGGTCCGGGGTGCACATACTTTTGGTCATATAGTGTATCACAAGTTCTCCAAAAAAAAAAAAAAACCTGAGAAATCCCACCAGATGTCTCTGGGAATACTTGAGAGGATCATGTGTTTGGCTTAAATTAGGTTCTTCTGTCTATAACACACTCTGACATCATCATAATCATCATAATACTTCCCAAAATCATGACATGGGAATGTGTGTGTGTTTACTTTATAACCGTGCCGGTCTGTATAAGGATGTCTTAAAAACTCACTAGCTAAGTGACGGACATAAGACCTTTCCCCAAACATAACACACTGACGGGATAAAGGTGATTAGACCACGGCGTGGTCTGTCGAAACACTTCGGAAAATTTGGTATCGAAATCATTTCCCAAGCTCCTGCTTGTACTACGTTAAATAACAACAATTAACATTACTATGAATTAATAATCATCTGAATTACTAATCAGTAAACACTCCAGTGTGCTGCCCAGGCCCATGTTTTGGTTTGACGAGGCTAAAGAAAAGTGGCTACGTAGCTAAAGTAATAGTAAGCTAGTAGTAGTGAGCTAATAGCTAGTTAGCTAGCTAAGTGCACTAACGCAGTTTTATGATGCTGCTGCACTTCATGTAAAAGATATTCGAATCTGCCTAGCGTCTTTATTTTCTCTGAACATGTTGCGAGGCTCGCTGTTACTTATAGCAGCAGAGTTACGCTCCATTTTATTTTGCTCCGTTTCACCAGCGTTTTCATAAACACGCGCGCTCCTGATTACGAAGAATCGGGAATGAGTTCGGAATTTGAAAACATAACTGGATTGCGAAAGTCAAAAAGGGAGTCCATTTTTTTTTTTTTTTCTAGTGCATAGAACCTGCTTGTCTGCTGAGGAACTACTGCTAATCCTGATACAGATTTTCATTCGGACAAATTAGCATCCCCGCAAAAAAACCAACAAAAAAAAAAAAAAACCCAAAACAAACGCAAGTGAAGACATCAGAAATAAAGACAAAGTTATCTGATATTTCTCATTATGAGATTATTATAGAATAAATACAAGGCCTAATTTCAAGCTGGACATTTTTATTCTGCTGCACTCCGAATCATGACGATCTTGGCAAGCGGAAATATCGTGAATATAGTCAAACTTCTCTAGGATTTCCTGCTGCGAGATTAAAATGAACCAAACAGAAGTTTATTAAACTTATCTGTAGACATTTTTCCTCATGTCACGCTTGAAACGGATTTGTTCTATTGGCAGGTCATTTTGCTCAATTTAAGTGAAAGAAGCAAAATTATCTGCCAACAGAATACGAACATTTCAAGCCTGAAATGAGTCGAAAAATGTGGAAAAGTTGGATAATTTTTATGTATTTGGTTTTTGGTTTATTGTAATATATTTAGGATCATTTCACTTGCTAAGTGGCCATTTTTATTTGCTCGAAGCGCTCGAAATAAGCAAAATTATCTTCCAGTAGAGTAAGAAAATTTCCAGCTTGAAATGAGAAAAATGTCTAGGAACCGCGCTTAACAATCGTATATTTTTAAAAAGAAATTTTGTTGAATTTGATGACACTCCAGGTTTCCCCCCAGTGAAGAATTCAAACCAGTGCTATATTTAAGTTACTAAAAAGAAAAAAGATTTTTGTGGATTGCATTTCAGACTTTTATTTCTAATTGTTTATAATTTTTCACACTTTTTTTTTTTCCTCATCGGCCGTCTCCGTCTCTTACCTGATGGTCAGGTAGCAGTTGTTCAGGTTCCCGACGGCGAAGTAGTCTGCGGCTGTTAAGATATCGATACCGTGTGGGAACGTGCCCTGAGGAGAGAAATCTCAGAGTTCATGGTGGACGCTAATCCTCTCACTCAACACAGAGCAGAGCGAAAAATCTGGAGAATGGGATGTGATTTTAACAGTAAAAACGTGCGAGGTCGTCGGATTACGGTTACGCTTCAGCTGCTCGTGCGGTTTTTTTTGTCCAAAGATATAACACATGATTAGATGCAACTGAACCTAACCTGAGAACTGATGCTAGCATGTGTGTGTGTGTGTGGGTGTGTGTGTGAGTGAGTGAGTGTGTGTTGGTCTCTGCTCCTACCTGCCTGCCGACGTTTTCTTGGAAAGCAGCCTGCAAAAGAGAAAAGACCGTTTTAGCTTTTTTTTTTTTTCTCTCTCTCCTTATTTTACACCAAAGGTGAAAAGAGGACACAGCAGGTCCTCAAAAAAAAAAAAAAAAAAAAACCCTACTCACCGAGGCAGCTTTCCTGCAGCTGACGTTCCGGTCGAAAAGGGCGACGATGACCAGAGCACTGAGGAAAGAAGAGAAAAGGGAAAGAGGACGGGAAAGGATGCTGCACTGTTACAGATGTATTACAGATGTACACTACGTGTACGTACGCAAGTGCCTTGACAGTCGTGTCTGTACCTCCGTAATACACACTACTACTGTGTTACACAACAGCGCTGGGGCATTCTGGACTCTGATTGGCCAGAAGGTGTTGATTAATTCTCTATAACAGCAGCTCTGCCAGTAGAGCAGCTGCAAATCACAGGTTTCTATACGCCACCGTTTCTATAGCAACAGCTCATTCACAGGGACTCGTACACAGGACGCTGCACGTGAACTCGTTTAAATACCCGTGTAATCGTTGATACGGTGAGGTTTTCTGTAAGGAGACGTTTATTTAACATTTATGGAAGGAGTCTCCAGTGTCAGAGGTAAAGCTGTAACTTCTGTAACATCTTTTAAAACATCGGTTTCTCGGTCACATGACAAGCTCTGATATTTTTGTCTGTATGAGAGAGAGAAAAAAAAAAGCTGGTGAGGACTATAAACAACCGTTTATAGCTGCTATAACATGAGCGACAACAGGAACTAACTTGTTTCGTAGACGTTCCACAACATTAAATGTAACTACAAATGGATAAAAAGTACATGACGTTTTTTTAATAACACATAAGAATTGTCAGCGTTGAGGTTCCCCGAGTGGTGCAAACCACTGACCGTGATCTCAGGGTGGGAGGGGCATGCGCTCTCTCCCCCTGTCAATCACACCGACACTAGCCAATCGCGAGTGTCTGTGAGCTCACGCAGGACATGTTACACCCTGCGACGCGGCT
Organism: Pangasius djambal; assembly: GCA_022985145.1. Lineage (NCBI taxonomy): Eukaryota > Metazoa > Chordata > Actinopteri > Siluriformes > Pangasiidae > Pangasius > Pangasius djambal. Next base: position 2,566,466 of record CM040997.1, read on the forward strand.
GGCGGCTTCACGTGACTCGGCGGGAGCACGTGTCAGCCTTCACCCTCCCGGGTTGGTCGCTGTCGTGTGACAGAAGAGAACTAACTGCTGACTAATTAGCCAAGGCTAAATTAGAGAGAAAGTCAGGGGCGAAAAAAAAAACACTTCAGGAAATTAAACAACTTTGGGGTTAATGCTTCAATCCCGTCATTGATTATTTTCCTATAACAGCACAACCGCACAGAGTGTTTTACACCGTACTTAGAGTGACACTTTAAACTGGTTTAAATGACACACTGGCACGTTATCCACGTTATAAGCCTAGTGTCATTGGCTTAATGTATAATTTAATAACTTAATATCTTGCGTCTGGAACACGGAAGAATCCTGGCATTCCAAATAATTCTGCGTCAAAGTGAAAGAGGACACATGGAGCAACTTCAGCAAATAAAAGCCTTCTTTTTCGCCATTCTTGTTTTTCTCTTGGACGTCCTGTATAATTTTTATTTCCTTGGAATAAACTGACTTCGATTAAAAGTTAGATTCCTCGCACATTTCAGGGCGAGATTAAGCCAATTAACCGCTTTTTTTTTTTTTTTTTCTTTTCCTAACAAGGGTGCTAATAAATCTGGAGCTGGCATTACAGCTGTGTTCAAGTAAAAAAAGAAGTAAAGATGAGTTCCCAGCTGTAGATAAAGATCTTAACTACTCCTGATCAGGAAATCGGGCACGCTTCTTATTTTGGATTAGAAAGGCAAGGTGTGAAGGAAGAGAGTCTGTATTCCTCAGTTTCCTTTAAGATCAGTTTATTAGTCGGTGAGCTGACAGTGAAACCGTGACCTCATTTCAGAATTAGCCTAATGAGTTTCGGCACCTGGGAATGGCGATGTTGTGCAATGTTTGAACGGAGCTGTACGAAGGGTGACAATAACTCGTCCCCCAGCAGCACATTCAGCTCTGATGGTGAGGAAATTGTTCTTTTGTTTGTTTTTTATTTTCCCTTTTTCCTCTCCCGTAGCGCCCCTATCACCCTGTCCTGGCTCTCTTTCTACCCTCCATGCTGACATGCTGTGTGAACGTGCCCGCGAGGGATTCCCACAACACACACACACACACACACACACACTTAGAAAGACACGGTGCCTTGAGGAAGATGTGCTGCTGGCACTGTTGCACGTGGAAACACACGCAAGGAGAAGAAAAAAAAAAAAAAAAAAACACTACGCAAACCGACCTGTCCGTGAAGGTTTTGACGGATGGCCTGGAGCGACACAAAACAGACGGAGTTTTTAAAAGAAACGCCTCCACACCTTCTCCGTGTTGTTGTTTTGGGTTTAAAATGTAACATTTCACTACGGTTTTATTCAAATCAGTTTCGGGGCTTGGTGGATTGACGTGTCTGATACGATTTGTTGACAAATCTGATCTGACTGGCAGATCCCAGGTTCACATGAAAAGAGTGAAATCCGAAAGTGTGAAAGGATCCAGTCGTAACTGGAGCGTGTGCAGAGCGAGCGAGAGCGCGAGGGTGCTGGGAAGCGGCGACAGGACGCAACAAGCTCGAGCGAGAAGGTGACCGAAACCACAGCGACCAAGCCGAAACCTGGCAGCGCACGAGGAAACGGATCACGGTGGGGAGGGGAGAGAGTGACAAACTGCAGAAGAGTCGGTTGTGGATGAGTCCACACTTGCCTCTGGAGCAGGGAGGGGAGGAGGGAAGGCGCAACGACAAATCACACATCGCGCGGCTCCCTTTTTTAACATTTCATCACCAGCCTTCATTTACGGGAGGACTTTTTAAACAAACAGACAGTGATTTCGTTTTCCTGCACCTCCACTCACTCAAAGATAGCACTGAGGGCAAAAGTTTGCATCCCTAACTAAATGACAAAAGGGACAGTTAAAAAAATATATATATAATTCAAGAAGTTTAAGAAGAAATTTCCTTGTTAGTCAGAGCTTCTTCCTGGTCAGGGTTGTGGTAGATCCGGAGCCTATCCCGGGAATACTGGGTGTGAGGCAAGAATACACCCTGGATGTGATGCCGGTCCATCACACACTATTATATGCTGCCAATCCACCCACTAGCATGTTTTCGGACAGTGAGAGGAAGCCGGAGAACCCGCAAAAAAAAAACAAACGCATGCGGGCAGTAAGCTGAGCTCGGGATCCAATCGAGGACCCTGGAGCTGTGAGGCGACACAACAGCGACACTACAGCGTGACGAGGAAAAATCAATATCGAAATAGCTTGAGAAGAACCAAAAGGGTCCCATAGGTCAAATGTGTTTTAAGTCCAGGCAGGAAAAATGGAAAAAAAAAAAAAAGGCATGTTTTGCTTTTATGAGAACCACCAAAAGGGTCCATAGGTCAAATAGGTCCTTCTATTTTAGTGTCAGGAACAGTCATGGGGGAAAGATTTAAAAAAAAAAAACAAAAAAAAAAAAAAAAAAAAAAAAAAAAAAAAAAAAAAACAGGAATAGTTCTTTGATCCAGGCAGGAGAAACTTATTAAAAAAAAAAAAAAAAAAGTCAAGTTTTTATTGTCAGTAATCGCAGCCACAAAATATAATTGCTTCTTTGTAAACAACAACAACAACAACAACAACAAAATAACAAAACCGTTCCCTATTGTCACTTAGTTAGGGATGCAAACTTTTGCACTCAGTGCTATCTTTGAGTGAGTGGAGGTGCAGGAAAACGAAATCACTGTCTGTTTGTTTAAAAAGTCCTCCCGTAAATGAAGGCTGGTGATGAAATGTTAAAAAGGGAGCCGCGTGATGACAGAAAAACAGAAATGAGATCAAGGCCACCAATCCACCTACAGCTCGTGGAACTGTAATCGGAAATTATTCTACACGAGCGAGAAGAGCACTGTCCTTCACAAAAATATCCGAGATGTTCAAATTTCTGCTCTGTTATCTCTGACTATAAAAGCAAAAAAATGACTCGCGTTTGCATTTCTCCTGCCTGGACTTAAAACACAATAATCAAATAAGACAAAAAAATCCCTAGAATGTGACTATGTCCATCCTGGATGAAGAGACGGGAACGTAGCACGAGGTCATGGAGGCTAAATGAGCCTGAAAGTGCACTTAGCTTTGAACCCGCCTTCTAATATCAAACACTCTGAAGTGCACTCGGTAGAGCTCGGCAGTGTAGAGTTACAAAATCAAAATCATGAGGAATTATGTCATGGTCTGTTTTATCACTTTTGTTTAATATGTTTAAATGTAAAATTTTATCTTTGGTGAATCTTTAAAATTGTAGAGAGAAAAAATCCTGATTAAAAAAAAATTAACTTTACTATTCATTTATTATTTATTTATTTATTATTATTATTTTTTTTATATAGATTCCATGTTTTGTTTTGTTAGAGGGTGGAGGGGTGTGAAAACTTTTAAACTGGTCTAATCTTGATCGTTACACTGTTACATGTTTTATGTTTAAAAAAAAAATAAAGTATATGAACTAAAAGTTAGCAGAAATTGCTTGGAGAGTGAGAGGTCAAAAAGTTTACTTCCTTTAAGAAAAAGAAAAAAAAAAACCGTATACGGATTTTTAACCCTGTAATGTATTAATTATTTAAAAACACATCCACGTGCTTTAGATGAGTTTTCGCCGTTTAAAACTGCACGTCATACGAAGTTGAACTTTTTCTTAATATCACGTATGATAAAGCATTACACCGGAGTTAAAAAACAAACACTACTGTAATGTGTTTAAAATGAAAACGTCGTTCAGAGTTCTGGTCTCAAACATAACGCTGATGACTGAAATGGCAGAAAACATCATTCTGAACAAAACAGCAATATTCTTTCACATGCACAAAAGTTACACGGTTTAGCAGTGCCGCATGATGTAGACGATCTCATAGGTTTAAAAAAAAAAAAATCGTAATTTTTTTTTTTAAAAAGCGTTCCCTGGAGTCTGGTGCAAAAAAAAGAAAAAATGTCGAAAGTCTGTAAAGATGAAAATCAGAGACTTCTATTGGATTCAATTTAATATTGGATTAAAAAAATTAAAGTAACGGCTTCAAGGGATTTGAAGGTGATTTATGTCTTAAATATTTATATAAAAAAAAAAAAACAGGCTTAAATGGACCCATAACTGTGGGCAAGAAAGAGTTAATTTAAACACAATAAACACATTTATTAAATAGACCTTGCTGTATATACCTGTGGTTTTTATTTTTTGGTGCTTTAACCACTTTTCACTCTCTCTCTCTCACTCACACACACACACACACACACACACACACACACACACACACACACACACACACACACACACACACGCCAGACATAGAAACTAGTCAGAGAATAAATTAAAGGGTGTGATTGAGAGACTAAGTACTGGGAGAGGCATTAAAAACTGGTTTTAGGCAACAAGCAGACATGTCTGCTGCAAAACTCGGCACATTCCTCCAGGACAAAAAGAGACAAAAGGTAATTCCGTAAAAGGTATTTATACACTTACAGGCCTGTAAATCAGCTTCGTGGGCGCCTGTAGTATAAACTGCGTAAAAACGAGGGAGGAAAAGCGACGTACGGAATTATTTCAGCTCTGTGAGCTCTTCGACTAGCTCTAGATGAAGTTGGGTGAAAACGCAGCCTGGAGGTTATGACAGCGAGAGTCGGAGGTTATGACAGCGAGAGTCGGAGGTTATTTAGTGAATAATCCGAGGGCCGACAAAGGTGCTTGTGTTTGGCTCGAATAAACAGGTTCTCCTGGTGGCTCCAGACCTACAGAACGCAAACCCACGAAGTCTAGTTTACGGTTTAAGTATCGAATGCCATCCGTCACTCTGAAGTCCGAAAGCAGCGCTGCTGAATATGAAGGTCAACCTACACTGAAGTTTCATTCGATTTAGCTCGGAAGCGAGACGTCAGCGATTTTCACGCCATTTTCAGCCTCTGTGCGTTCGTATTTTGCTAGCGACGCTGACGAGTGACGTACATTTTCCTCCTCAGTACAGTGAACTGTGTAGTAGGTGTTCCAGACATAGCTAATACTTGTACATACAGTATAACTCATTTAAAAGTAAGGAGTGCCGCTTTGTTTACTGTTCATGCTGCGGGCGGCCATTTTGATTTGACGTCACTTGCTGAACTCAGGGCTGAGTAGTCCGTTCTGAGAAGTCTGATTTTTCCTAGTCGTACGTCAGAAATCATGAGGAATTACGAGTTTAGAGCTTCAGTCGAATGCAGCATGGGTCCAAGTTTGGTCTAATACGATGCATACAAGTTATAATTACATTATTATTCCATCATTTTCCTATTACAGCACATTTCATTCCTCTTATACCACAGAAAATTGCTGACGATTATAATTTTTTTATTTGTTACAGAACGTCAGAAATTTTATCCATTTATAGTTACATTTAATGTTGTTGAATGTCCGTATTATCCCTTATGCTAATAGCAGCTATAAACTGTTGATCTCTCACCAGCCTCTCTTTTTTTTTGGTCTCCTGAAGTTAATAGGACTTTTATTTATAAATAAAAAAAAAATAAAAAATCATATCACCGCTTGTAGTGTTTCCGAGAAACCACAATGCATGGTTTTTCTTCTATATAACAACACTTTTTTTTCCCAATTTGCTATTAGGCATAGATTATGTGGAGTTTCCGACGTGCAAGTCGCTGTGAACGAGCTGTTACTATAGAAACGATAACTATTTGAACGAGTGCATTAATATAAACCTGGGACTTGCAGCTGCACTACGGTCAGAGCTGCTGTTCTAGAGAATTAATCAAGCACTGTGGTGTAATTACATTTTACTGCTTTTACTGTGTTGTAAAAAAAAAAAAAAAAAAAGACGTCTTGTGCTGCATTGTCTCTAATATAAAACACGCTTTAGTAATTTATTGTTAGCCGATCAGCAATGTCGAGTACAACAAGCTCCACCCAACAGCTCTTGGTCCATAAAGACAAGAAGAATCTACCCTGGAGCATGAAGTACAAAAAACCCTGGCACGGCAGCACAGGAATTAAAATCGGGCCTGGTTTCTCAGGCACAAACACACCTAAGTACACATTCATCTGTGTCGTTTGTTTATTGTTTTAAAAATGCTTAATGTGTTTACGCGTAACGCGTCATGTATTTTCTAGCTTCTAACAGGTTCTCTGTACTACACTTTAAATAGCACTGTACCAATAAATAAAGCGTGTTAAGGCGACTATGCAAATAACCACAACTCACAGAGGAGTGGACTGACCGAGTCAGCTTCATTGTTGATGTGTCTTAACAGCTGAGCGTCAGGAGTGTACGAGTTACTTCTGATGTTACTTCAAATGGCTCCTTTTGCTTGTTCTTCATCATTTCAGACTCATTTTGGGGCTAAAAAGATCAGACCCGGATGTGCAACAGCGAAAACCGGGTGGTGGGCATAGATTAAAGATCGCTGTTGGTACGTGATGTACCGCTAATACAGGCCACGGGGTGTTTTTTTAAAAACAAAAACATCAGCAGGATTTTTCTAAATGCACCAGTTTAAAGGTGCGATAGTCGATATTGTTAAACATTTCATACTTGTATAAATAACCTGGAAAAATAGCACAAGTGTATTATGTGGCTGAGAAAACCGGACTGGAAAACTACGTTACGGACTGGGAAGCTTGTCTGTGTTTAGATGGGCCTCTTATCAGACGTTTTTTCTGACATGCCCCCCATCTCCGTCTGTTCGGAGAGAATAAAAATATGTTGAGCCTGAAAGCTCCCAGCGCAGCCAGATAATTTTCTGGTCAGCAAAAAACACGACAAGAAACACAATAAAACCAGAATAAACACTGGGAGTAACGGAGTGATTTATTACTGCTGAAGGGGATGAAGCTGGAAATGGAATTAGTGATATCACTCCTGGACAGGTATACAGGTACACGCAACGTTAGCATAACACTAGCTAGGTTTTTATCGCCCCTAATGCGGCACAAAAAAGTAACAAAGTAAACAGCCTAGATCATTGCTTCACAAGTGTAATGCTAATACTTGCTAGCTGAAGTCTATTCCATGGGCCAACGTAGATCCTGGGGGTGGAGTTTTGTGAACAAAACAAAAATTTTTTTTTAAAAGGTTGACCCCACCTACTTAAACATTAGAGACCTAATTGACAAAGTTTAACTAATCTTGACTAATGCACATATTAAATCACTTCAAATGTTATTTCTGCCTATAGTGATCACATTTTTATCATACACACATTTTTTTGCAAAAACAGAAAAGTGCCAGAGAAAAGAACTTCTAGGTCGAAACCCAGTTCACGCTGAAATGTAGTGGAATTTTTTTTCACATTTTAATTAATCTGATGTCTAGATATTGTGTGGTGAAACAAGCAGAAGCAATTAAAAACAAGTCGATATTTTAGATAATAATTAGAAAATAATTTCATGGAAAAAAACGTTTCATTTTCTATTTTAATGCATGGCAAAAAAAACCAAAAAAACAAAGAATAAAAATCACAGACTGTTTCCTTGTTCTCCCATTTTCATAGCGAGAAACAAAGGAACGCAACGAACATGGACTACGACATGAGGTACAGTGTTTCAGATTCCTAAGAGAATTCCAATAACCACACGACTCATACTGGGTTTTTAGAGAATCGATTAAATGCAAACAGTTTACGAGAGAGGAGTCAGACATCTTGGAGATTATAAATTGGCCAGTTAGATCCATATCAACATTAAACGTATAAACAATCACGTCTCCTCCAAAAGCACGTCACCTTGTGCAAACATCATCAAATTAAGTAGACTGAAGTTCATACATTTTTGAAGACCTGCGGTGCCGCTTGTGAAACCGCTGCAGCATTTGAATACCAAACTTAATGAACGTGAGTATATAGAGGTGGGTTGTGCTCAAGGCCAGTCTTATGCACAGGCTAACCTGGCTGTTAGCCCAGGGCCTCGGGAAAAAGGGGGCTACCAAACGAATCAAAAGCTATAAATAAATAATTAGGTTTTCAGTCCAGTGACTGGAATATTTTCAAAGATATATCGCCTCTGCCTCATTCAAGTTCAGTACTTGCGTGAAAATGGGGCTTTCATTTGTTCAATTTGTACGTCGACCATATTTGGCTTGAATTCATGAGAGGGAACGCAGGCGGAGTCATGTGACGTGGCGTGATCTTGTGTCGTTACCTGGCAAGCTGATTGACGTAAGGCTCCAGCTCTTTGGGGTCGTAAGCACGGGCGAACGCCCAGCACACGTAACACGCGGCGTCTCGCACGTTCCAGCCGAGACTGCAGGCTCCTCTTCTCTCATCATACACCAGGGCCTTCAGGATCAGCGGGACCACTACACACACACACACACACACACACACACACACACACACACACACACACACACAAATGCTAGAGATGAGTCAAGCAGAAACAGAGTTTGTTAGCTCGAAGATGAGATGAAGCCAATACTTTTAGCTTAGCTGAAATAGAGAGAATATTGATTGCCTTTTGAATGAGAAGACAACAAAAAGAGAGCCGATATAGTGAATAGGCTAGTAAGCGAGCTACGAGAATATGAGCTCGATGGTGTTGACGGTGGTTTTAGCGCGGAAGTTTTGGAAGCTGATCCGTTTGAGCAGAGTGTACAGATGAGGAGGTGAGACAGCTGGACAGACTAAAGCGCCGCTGCATCACTCTCTAGGGAGAGATGAAGAAAGGGGCTAAATCCAACTGCACCTCTTGCTATCAGTAGGTATTCGAGAGGCTTTGGAATATTTATACTCCAATGCACACAATAAATGTGTTCAATTCTCTATGTTTTTACACTTAAGCAAATCTAGGAAAATCTTACGCTTCTGGTGTTTGATTCGATGTACAGTCATGTGAAAAAATTAAATATTCAGCTCTTTATTAAGAAATGTCAACCTCTCACTTCAACAATTAAGAGCAAACCAAACTAAATGTCTGAGGTTTAAATAAGGCAAGCCTCCTTCAACATGCTCTGTAACTAATAATAAAATGTTCTAATAATTTGCACCTGATGTGATAAACCTGTAGGTAATTTTAGCCATTTTAATTACAAATAAATGTGGGGGTGTCCTTACTTTTTCCTCACAAGAAATTGGATTTTTTTTTTTTTTTTTTATTACATTTTACAGATCATTTTAAAAAGACTTTTCTTTTGGTTTTATTTGTTTAGTTATATTACTTGAATCTCCCAATATTGTTAAAATGAAGATCAAATGTCCATATGTTTAACTATGTTAAAAAAAAAAAACACACACACATTCTTTCATGGGGTGTCCTAATTTTTTCACATGACTGTATATATTGCATGTAAAAAAAGCTTTTATTATTGGGTTTAAAAAAAAAAAAAAAAAAAAAGATTTGATTAAGGGAATATGGCCACAGTCCATTAGCTCATATATTCTCAAACTTTTTGTAGTTAGGGACCCCCTCAGCATATAATCCATCTATTCAAATATTAGGCTAATTATTTAAATGTGTACAATAATATTTGGTTTAATTATTGCAACCCTGGAGCTTTTTAATTCATGAAATTTCCAAAAACAGAATTAAGAATATTAAGTCCAAGACATTAATTAAAGACCGAACTCTTTTCGTCGAGGCTTAAACCAATTAAATTCAAATGACCGGTCAAACCAGCTAATAACTTATAAACACTCGATAATAAATATAATTTAAAAAACCCACTTTGAGAACCACTGCTTTAGTTGGCCGTGCATTAATGACAGGAGGAAATGCACCACAGAAAAGCCGAAATAAGTTTTTATTAATCCTCACAAGTGACATTTAAAAAGCACAGGGACTCGTGTTAAATTGCAAAGAAAAGAGTAAAAACATGTCAGTGTATTCCAAACGTTCTGTTTGGTTCAGATGTGTTTTGGAACAAAAGAGAGCAGAAAGTGTGATCAAGACCTATAAAATATTATGCGCTATATAAATAACATTTACTTGAAAGATGCTTTCACAACCCTGAAAAGTCCGAGTCATGATGCAGGACTTATCCATTATGCAATGATGGGAATCCCACATCCATAGGAAACAGAATAAAAGTCCAATTTTGTCTAACTGGGACATGAGTATCTGTAAATAATCTCCCTTCCAGACTTTCCCATCAAGCTGAACAAGTCAGGCAAAACAGAAATTCGGCTACATGCAAATCCTGCCGGTGCATCCTCACAGCCTCCGCACTCCCTTCCCCCGATCCTGACTCCAGTACAAACACAGCAGCACATGCCAAAGAGCTATGGCAATGATCTCAGGCTTGTGGGAGCCATGCTGGTGAATCGTGGCTTGGGGCCTGACTAATATTAGCTAGAGAGGTGTTGCCTGAGGGCTCTACCTGGGCATAGACTCCACCCCACTGACAGCTACACAGAGTGAGACAGACATACAGGACTGATCAGACACAAAACCTGTAGTCCTCACACACACTTCGACACCGTCCACGCCGTCGTCCGAGGCCTAGGACCACTTCACGCAGTCCGGAAGGTTCACCCTGTGACCACCGTCAGACAGCAGGTAAGTGTCATCTGCATATTGAGGCTTAAATTTGTAGCCAGGTGGCAGACGGTTAGACATGATTGAAACAAGTCTATCGTTTTGTATCCACCAGTCGCTTGTTAGAAATTGATGGCAGGATCTGTTTCGGGTATTGTAATGCAACAGTTTCAGCTGCAGCAGGTGTTTTTGATGAAGTAAATCCACCTGTTACCCATGGGCTGTACTGCACACAACATATTAAGGAACTCTTTAAGAATATATTTGGAGTAATAACAGTTAACAGAAACCCTCAGAAATATCTACCATCTTATTGTTTAACTATTTGAGCTTGATTATATATTAAACAAGTACTTCGAGAATGTTTAGAAAGCTTAAACTGTTGTCATTCCCCAACCTATACCATCACTATAGTCACAGATTAACAGCAAAGGATTTTTTATCAACTATCAGATTGGATTGGATTCACTATGAAACCCTTTCACTACAGTATACTTTTAGAGAATTTATTATTATTTAACCAATACAAATTTAATCTAGTTTTGTCAGTGCATTTCACATAACACTAATGTCACAAGATATTCAGATTGTAAAAGATGTTCTAGACAAATAATAATAAAAAAAAAAAATAATAATAATTACAAGAAAAAAAAATAGGTATTTCACAACAGAAACTTCTTGAAGCAATTTTATTCCTTTGGAGGGAGCGGCAGAACTTGCAAAAGCCAATCCAAAACTGGATTGACAACCTGTTGTGACAATGCATGACAAGCAGGTTCCTTAGGGCAGTGTCTTAAACAACAGAGAATCTGCATGTAATACTTCTCAAGTAAAAAAACAAGATCCTCACCCTTCCAATACCAACCCTGGGGCTTCTAAATCTTCAGTCTTCTTAGGGCTTTAATGAAGCATTCTGCTGCTGTGCATTCAGCTAATAAAAAAGTTTTGCATTTTCCTAGCTCTTGCATAATTATTGAACTCATCATGAAACTCTCTGTAAATTTCGATCAGAAACTGCAAACGTCTTAAGTTATCAAGAACTCAGAGGTGTATATAATCGCTTTAAAATGAGCAACTCTTAAATGAAAAAAAAAAAAAACAAACAGCAAAAAAAAAAAGTATAGGTCAACAAGCAAAGCTCTTGAAACCCATGAAGTACCGTTATGATCATTAATCAGCAGCAGGCAGCTTCCCTAGTCCTGAGTGCAGGTGAGATCATCGAGTATGTGCGCAAGTGGCTTACAGGTGTGGTTACGGGAAGCAGGTGTCTGCCGTTTCCCACGCCGTCAGAATAGGATTCGAAGGAGAGAAGCAAGTCTCCACAGGCCTGCGATTTCTTCGTCAGAACTGCTCCTACCTGTCGCTGCATCTTGGCCCAGGAGTGTGCGGCAAATCAAACAATCAGCAATGCACAAGCCAAAAAGCCCTGAAAAAAAACTGCCTCAGTGTATGCAAAACAGGCCCCTGAGTTTGAATGTGTACTGACTAGCTGCCAAATAGTACCCCAGGCGAAAAAACACAGATAGCCCCCAGGGAACAGTTCACACAGGGTCAAGATAAAAAAAAAAAAAAAAAGAACAGTTATTTATCAAAATAATGTGTTTTTACCTCTTCATATATCCATAACAGACCTCAACAGAGTCAACATGGAAACCCGTCAAGAGAGAAAACCGAAGAAACCACACTACATTCCCCGTCCTCCTGGCAAGCCTTTCAAATACCAGTGCTTCCAATGTCCCTTCACCTGCAACATCAAGTCCCATCTCTTTAATCACATGAAGTACAACCTGTGCAAGAACTCCATCTCTCTGGTGTCTCAGCGTGGGGAGCAGACAGGGAGAGCATCCAGAGCTCCACAGCGCAGCACTTCCTCCAATCAAGTACACCCAGAACCCTCAATACCTGCAAAACCCAGTCCAATCCGACCAGACCACCCTAACAGCAAAATGAGAATTGTGGAAAAGCTGGATGAGTTGGCAGCCCAAGAGGTAGAGGAGGGAGACAATAGGGAAGGAAATGAGAGTCCTGTGAAGAAAGTTACAGAAACTTCTTCTGAGCTGATCAGCATTGAAAGCAGGGACCCAGGAACCATTGAGACTATGATAAAGTGCACTTCATCATCTGCCTTTTCTCCTGTTCAACGGAAATGTGAAAATGAGGCTCGGCCTCCACGTAAAGCAGACCAACCCTCTTCGGACACCCCTGTTTGCCCTTCTTTCCACCCTGGGCCAACCTGGGGTCAGAGAGCCACTTCTGCGCCCCTCAAACCCCCTGCAGATTACCCACCGTACGTGCTCCCTGAAAGAACCACACATGCCTTTTACCAAGCCTACATGCAGAATCAAAGCATCCCACCAGCCTACTGTCTGAGTCTTCAAGAGCACAACAGACCCCTTGTACCAGCAACTCTAATCCCACCCAATCACCCTTCTCTCCTTCAGCCATACCCGTACAGATACAGCCACCCCTTTTTCCAAGTTCCACCGTTACCTTACGGTGTTTATCCTCCTGAACACACGCAGTCTTTACAGGGCCCTAGGTACATCCCCATGGAGATGTTCTCCCACGCCTTTGAGTCCAGGGACTATGGAAGGTACGCCTACCTCCAGCCAGGCTCCTACAGCAGGCCATCAGAAGCCAGAGGGAACCAACAGCACGGAGTAGACAGGGCCACCCGCCAGAGCCCGATGGCTGGCTGTGCCGCATCAGGATCTCCAGACAGGCCGAGCGTTGTAGATATGACCCGGCACCATTCCATCAACCCACAGCACTCTGCTCATCGTGAGTCACAGCCTACCTGCCAATCAGACTGCACCACTCCGGGAAGGGGGTCAATGACAGAATCAGAGAGATTACTGATTAATTTGTGTGCGAAACAGCAAGAGGGCAGTACACAAAAGCAAAGAAGGTAGGCAAAAGTTGCAATCAGAACATAAACAACTATATTGCATTGAAGCAAAGTAAAGCCAATAAACAAATGTATTTTGTTACTTTTCTCTTTTCAGAGATATTGGGGAAAGTACTCCCAGTTCTATGCGATGCTCTGGCTTTTTATCAGAGGAAGCTGAAGATGAAGACAGTGATGATGCAGCAGCTCCTCTCAATCTGTCAAAGAGGGACCACAACAGATCCATCCACACAGCTGACCACATATATAATGAAGAGATCAACTCAGAGTCAGAAAGCAATGATGAAGATGCCCCTCTAGACCTCTGCCTCCGTGCCCAGTCCAATAACCAGCTCCAGACAGGTTCTACCATGAGCTCGGAGGAGGACCCTGAACAAGTCTGTGTCAGACAAGTTCAGACAACTCCATCCGAGCAAGAGCAGTGTGACCGCAGACACTCTGCAGCGTTTGCCCTCTGCCAGCTGGCCAGCTCCAGCAACAGCAACAGCAACATCGAAACCACTGAACATCCTTCAGAACCACACATGGACACTCAAAGTCCAAGCCACCAGCAATGTCCTGTCCCAGACCAGGTTCCTAATGGGGACACCCCTGGAACAGGCAAGTCTGAGAAGACAACTGCAGCCCAGGGGCAGAAACGAGCAAGTGACGAGGCCACAAAAACAACCAGCAAGAGAGTGAGGGTGAACGAGCCGGTCCGGGACAAGAGGAGGAGAACCCAGAACTGCTGACTGACATTCAAAGAGGGAAGTTTCATGGGACGCCAATGTCATATGTGAGCTTTAGAGCTATTGAATGTTGCAGCGCAATCAGAGACTTACCTTTAATATGTATATTTTGTATATAGCTTTTCTTAGCACCCTCCAATAAGTCACACTTCAGAGTGCGAGATTAAACCGACATTGTACTATTATGACGTATGTCCAAACATTTAATTGTTGCGCAATAATTAAAGTGTTTTTAAAATATAGACTGTGTGCATTGTGTTTGTACTTTTAAGAACTTATTTTGCCTAGCTTATCATTGTATACCATCAACCATCACCACGATTCAAGTAAGAGAATATTACTGGCTAAAATGGCCATACTTCTCTCTGACAATAATACAATGAATGAACCCACCATCTGAGAGGCGAGAGGGAAGCAGCAATCCTCTGCGACCGAGCTCTGCTAGGGCAAGGCAACCTCCATGCCATGCATTCTCTGTCTCCTGGAAGCTAGAATACACAGAAAAGAAGGAACCCTCAGAGCCAGCACTCATCCTGAGAAATCTTATACCTTCAAATATGTCAAATATGCCAGGTACAATAACTAGCATCGAATTCATACCTAAAACACTCCAGGACCGAGCCAACCACGTCGTCTGCCAGCTCCTTGGGTAGCCTTCCAGTCACCCTCCCGATACTGCAGGTTAAGAAATGACAAACCAATGATCACAATCTTTGCACCCTAAAACAAATATTCAACTTCGATTTTTTGTGCTATAAGTATCTCCCGGAGAACTGAACTCTAACAGAAATAAAGGAATGCTTCAGGGAAACGATTTACACACCTTTTCCACTCATCAAATTGTACTCAATTAGTCAAGACACTCTCTGCGTCCAAATATTGCTTCTTCATTTGGTTTTGATCTGTCGCTACAAGGCTAAAGTAGCAAACACGCATTCGAAGCTCATGAGCACCAATTTGCATCATGCAAATTGCGTATAGAAGTTAGCGCACAAATCGAGTTCTGGCTGATCACCTCCATTTGAGGTTAGTGGAAAATTTGTGTAAATTTGTTTAATACAAATCATTGGCATTAAACGGTGAGGGAAGATTGAAAATGCTCTCACCCTTTAGCAGCAGACCAACGCACTATCGTCTCCTTGTCTTTTAGACCCACCAGCAGCTGCTCTGTAAAAATAAACAGACAAAAATGAATGGAAGGTAGCAGCGGACATCTGTTATCAGACAGCTTTTTAAATAGCGTTTAGGTAGACGCGGAACATACCAATGACGTTCTCCACCTCCTCAGGGATGTCGTAGTCCTCCTCTGGGCTTACGGACCCCTGGTCGGGTTTTACATCCAGAACTTTTCCAGCAGCTGCCGACTGGCCGAGGTTTACTGCCAGAGACCGGCTTCCTCTCTGGTATCTGGATGACAAGTATAGTCTGTGTTGTCACTTATACCACAATGCTGTTGAATTCACGAATCTGATTGGTCAGAAGGTGTTAATTCATTTTCTATAATTGTTACTATAGTAAAAGCTCTTTCACAGGGACCTGCACGGCGGACGCGCCACATAAACGGATTAAGAAACGTGTCTTATCATAGATATGGTGAAGTTTTCTTTAAGGAGACGTTTATTTAACATTTTACGGAAGGAGTCCCCAGTGACAGCGCTCTGTAACAGTCAGAGGTAAAGATGTAAGTAAGCTTTCCGGCAACATAAGATGCATTCTTCAAGACAAAGGGAAAAAAAATGAGCTTGGTGAGAGAAAGAGTGCTATAACGTAGCTGCTGTAACGTAAGTGATGACAGGACCTAACTTGTTTTGTGGATGTTCCACAACATTAAACGTAACTACAGTATAAACGGTTGTTCTTTAATGATTAAAAATTGTAACTGTTGGCAGCACAGTACTGTTCTGTTGGCAGAAGATAAAATCTTTGTTTGCTGGTTAGGCAGTTGGGATCAGAGTCAAGGTTCAGCCAGGATACAGCGTTCCAGGAGCAGTTGAGCATTAAGGTCTTGCTGGGGCTTGAACTTACTACCTTCTGACTGGTAGCCCTGAGTCACCACTGCCCCGATACTGAGCCTGGCAGATCTTTTTCTTTTCTCTCAAATTCCCTGTGTTCCAATACTTGTTTATAACAAACTCTTGCCACCTTCCTTTTGGGACTCAGAGGTATGAATCACATTTTCCTCAAAATATCGTCTGTGATTCATACACTCCAGGGTTGAGGTTCCCGAAAGCATGATCAATAAATAATGAGCATCACAATGAACTCTCTCTCTTTCCTTGTTAAAATAATATAAACTTTTCAATGATTTGGATAAACTGGTGTTGATAAACTACTTTTGTCAAAAATTAAGCCTTTTAGTTGACTTTAAACATTTGAATTTAGGGACTATTTTACATTGTAAACATTCGTTTACGTGTCCATCTTGACTTTGACCTCCATGGAGTCATCTAACACACTTCATTCAAGCTAACAAAAAAGAAGGCTCAACAAAGCAACATGGATGAAGCAACAAGGAGCAATCTGCAAAGGGAATTTTAAATAAAAATAACCCACATTTCAATTCAATTTCTATAGTGCTGTTAACAATGGACGCTGTCCCAAAGCAGCCTTACAGAAACCTGGATGTAGATGTTTGTATTTAGGGCTCTTACCTCCATCTGGCCAGGCGCGGCTTCAGGAAGGTGAGCCCCAGTCTCTGCACCACCTTCACGGCCAGCTTCCTCAGCATGGTCTGAGTGCTCTCCGCTATCTTCTTCTGGTCCAGGCACTGAAGCACTGTGGGGCCTGAGGAACATTACGTTAACCTCACTGCTCTTTAATTATACCAAAATTATACCAGAACCATGTTCAAGTGGAGGCGATACACACCATACTGCAGGAAGTCCTCTCGCTTGCCGTGCTTGAACAGCTGAGCCTGGAGAAAAAAGGAGAGGTTTCTCAGCGCGCTTAGGAATCCGAATGTCCTCCATACCCACCAAACCTCATCACACACGTCTCACACGTTTATTTATCATATATTCATTTTCTAATGGACCATGACATGTCACTGTATGATCACTTGCACTACAATCACTTTACTTATTTCATTTCATTTTTAGTTACTTAGTTTTCAGCTATAGGCGCACTGTGATAACGATCTATCAGGGCTGCACGATCAAAATTATCGAAATATCGCAAATGTAAATGTCACGATATGCACATCGCAAGGGTTTGTGATGATTTTAATACTTTAAAAATTTACGCACTTTTAAGCAATTTTACACACTTACAGCATTATCGTACCGCATATCGCATTATTTAACAAGTTATCGCATATCGCATTTTCCTTCAATATCGTGCATCCCTACTATCTATCTATCTATCTATCTATCTATCTATCTATCTATCTATCTATCGCTACGACCGGCCGATTACAACACAGTAACCAGGTACTGTTAGCACCCTGAAGTGTTTTATTCCTCGTACACCACAACCATTTTTCGACATTTACAATGTTTATACATTAAAGAACAACACAATACTTTTTTGTCTATTTACAGTTACGTTTTATGTTGTGGAATGTCAATGAAACAAGTTAGATCCTGCTCTCACTTAGATTACATCAGCTATAAACAGTCGTTCCCTCACCAGCCTCTATTTATTCTCTCTCTCTCGATGTTAATAAGAACAACGCAGCTTGTCATGTTGCCAAGAAACTGTAAAAAGCGTAAACTCCTCTGTCCTGAAGTCTTTCACAAAGTTAGAGCTTTACCTCTGACTGTTACAAAAGCGCTGACACTGGTGACTCCTTCCATAAATGTTCCATACGTTTTTACAGAAAACTTCACCACATCAACGATTACAGATCTTTTTTTTTTTTTTTTAAATCAATGATGTGCAGCGTCTGCCTTGCATGTCCCTGCGAACGAGCTGTTAGACATTATAGAAACGAGAGCGTATTAGAACGAATCAGATGACCAATCAAAATCAAGAATTCGAAATAGTTCAAGACATAAATCCAGCTCGGAATCTCTGCTACGAAGCAGATCTGATTTTTAAATGTGTTATTATTTTAATTTGGATTATTCTGGTTGGAAATGAAGGGGAAAAAAAACAAACAAACTCTGGTGGATGCATCATGCGGGTCAGGGGGTCCGAGAGGGGCTAATTAAGCGCACCTCTACGGCAGGTGTA
This sequence comes from Pangasius djambal, assembly GCA_022985145.1. Taxonomy (NCBI): domain Eukaryota; kingdom Metazoa; phylum Chordata; class Actinopteri; order Siluriformes; family Pangasiidae; genus Pangasius; species Pangasius djambal. The sequence continues at coordinate 2,584,722 of CM040997.1, forward strand.
GCTGATAAACTCGTAGCTCGGGCTATATCTATACAGCAGCACGTCGTACACAGAAACCTTGAAGGAATGCACGTCTAGTCTTTGCTTGCCAAAGCCATAGCCTGGTGACATTTAACGTGATGCAAAACTCTGATGGCGCTTTTGTTTCCTCTGGCATTCCGATCACACGGAGCCAGTTTTGAAAGCCTCGGGCGTGAAAAGAAACACACCGTGGCAAACAAGAGCAGCAACCGGCACCACCACTCACTCACTCACTCTCTCTCTCTCTCTCTCTTTTAAACAAGCAGTCCTGTTTACCGTCACAGAAACAGAAGCCACCTTATTAAATCTTTTCAAAACTCTTACATTCTGCAGATCAGCCACTTTTCTGTGTGTTCTTTTTGTCTTTTCGCACAACAGGTGGGAAGTTATAACTAATTATTTCTCACAGGTATGCACCTCGGTCGACTCCTGACAAGCACCTGTGCACCTACACACACACACACACACACACACACCATTCTCTTCAGCTTTCTCACCGGAATCTCTGACAACAGTTTGACGACCGCCTCTGACAGGGTAGTGGCGTGACACCAAACCAACACATTTACAACTGCCCTGAAGAACCGGAAAATCCTACTGGCCGGTCTGTCATTTTGCCTTCGGCGGAGCTTTTAAACTACACAAGCGTCATTCTGACTTTGAGTTACAGTGTGGGGATGTTTATGTGAATTTTATGCAAAAATGCGAATTAAAGAATTCGAATGGAGAAAAAAAAAAACAAAACACTGAAATATGGCAAAAAAATAAATAAAAGACGATATGAGAAAAACAGTAACAGAAACAGTTTTTTTTTAATCAAGATACACTATATTACCAAAAGTATATAGACACCTGACCATTACACCCATATGTGCTTGTTCATTCCAGATTTATTCCTGCATTGCTGTTATAATGAGCTCCACTCTTCTGGGAAGCTTTCCTCTAGATGTTGGAGCGAGGCTGTGGGGATTTGTGTTCATTCAGCTACGAGAGCATTAGTGAGGTCAGGCGCTGACGTTGGGATGTCGAGGAGGTCTGGGGTGCAGTCGGTGTTCAGTGGGGTTGGGGTCAGGGCTCTGTGCAGGACACTCGAGTTCTTCCACTCCAACCTTCACACACCGTGTCTTCATGGAGCTCGCTTTGTGCACAAGAGGCATCGTCATGCTGGAACAGGTTTGGGCCTCTTAGTTCCAGTGAAGAGAAAGTGTAACGCTACAGCACGCAAAGACATTCTATACAATTGTGTGCTTCCAACTTTGTGACAACAGTTTGGGGAAAAGACACGTATGGGTGCACATACTTTTGGTCTTATAGTTTATATGTATACTAGAGATGTGGGCACAATACCGCTTTTTCTTTTCTGATACTGAAATTTAGAGTATCAAATAACATCCGATTTTTTTTTTTCTTTAAAAAAATATTAAGCTTTATTATTTTTTTTTTTTAACTGAATCACTTCATGTAAAAAAAAAAAAGTATAAAAAGTCAAATTGATTTATATGTAAAGACTTCAAGTCCCGTCCCCCCCCAAAAAAACCCTTTTCTAAATTCAATTTCAAACTTTGCTCCAACTTTCGAACTCCTGCACTGTTCGGAGAGAATTCTTTCTGTTTAATTTAAAAAAATCAGCATCAAACATCACTGCGCTCCTGAGCAGGATTAAAAACGCTGACTGAACACGAACGAATGAAGCAATGAATGAAGGAACATCAGATGTTAAATCTCTTCGCTGGGCTGTAAATCGTTTCCCCTTTCCTTTTCGGCTAAATACTTCCGTGCACGTTGGACATCGTAGTCTTTTCTCAGCGATCACTCTTGAGTGGAAACGCATTCGTTTACCGTTTCTTTCGTTGAACTTTTCAGAAATTTCATTCGAAACTTAGTCGCCGTAGTAGTTAACCAGAACCTCAGGAGAAAATCTGCAGCTTCGATGAAGTCCTACTGTGTCCTAAACCATATCAGCGAGTCTGTGAAGATCACTGAAGAGTCGAACATCAGACATCAAGCACATCCTGTCTGATCAAACGCACGTGAGGTGTATACTCCCTGTATGTACTGAAAATAAGTTCATAAACATAAGTGCAGATGTTTACCAGAGACTGCAGAGCTCCATCCAGCGCCACGGTGCCCTGGTAACCCGACACACTCAGATCGCCGGACTGGGAAACGGTGCTGAGGGTCCAGTCCAGGAAATCGCCCAACCGCTTCTGCTTCACGTCCGGCCGCGTCACAAACCTGCGCCATCACGTCAAACCGTTCAGATTTATTCCGGCGGTATTCAAGTAAAATCTGTACACGTCCAGTTTCATTAAAATCTTTCCTTATAGAATGACTGAACGTTGTCTTTTAACACTTTAGCATCGTTATGTGTGATCAGTTCACGTCTATAAATAAAAAATTTAACTTAGGATGTTTGGTACTAGCGCTTCACGTTACCACTTTTATCTAGTGCTACGTACTCTGAACGGATGAGATACGCTCATTTTAATTTGATTTAGACGCGAAGAGAATAAACGAGTTCGTCATTCAGTGTGTGCTTCGCTATTCTGTTTTTCCCCACATTGTTACTCCACTAATCGGATCATAGGAAGGAAATGAAATGAAAGATTGATAAAAATCTATCAAAAAAATCTCCCCTTTCTGAGCTAATGTATAAAATATTTTTCATAATGTAATAAAATGCACATTAACAGATTTGCTCCTTATTCCTGTTTTATAGCCCTACAAGAATACTCATACTTTATCCTAATAAAACACTACGTCTTATAAATTTAATAAAACTTATTCAACTGCACTACAGCAGACTGGATCAAACCAGCAATGTCACACAACCATGAGAACTCAGGAGCCGTCTGCCCCCTAGTGGTCAGGAACATGAACTACAACACACAGCCATGTAATCGTCTGTAAATTCAGAGCTACTGTTTACATTTAGCATTTCACACATTTCACAGGCGTCGATTAATTTTCTATGACAGCAGCAGCTCTGACAGTAGCGCAGCTGCAAATCTCAGGTTTATAGTAATACACTCGTTCTCATACGTTATCGCTTCTATAGTAACAGCTCGTTCACAGGGATTCGTACGGAAGGTGTTTCTGTAACGTTTACGGAAGGAGTCTCCAGCGTCAGCGCTCTGGAGCAGTCAGAAGCTAAAAACTTTACGGAAGTCTTCAGGACAGGGGAGTTTATGCTTTTTTTTTTTTAACTTCAAATAAAGCGATTAAAAAAAAGAGAGGCTGGTGAAGGAACGATTGTCTATAGCCGCTATAACGCAAGTGAAAACAGGAGCTAACTTGCTTCATGGATGTTTCACAACACTAAATGTAATAATAAACGGATAAAACATACAAGCTAATTAATAATATATAATAATATATAACTGTGATGCTAATACGGAGCGAAAATAATCCTGATAATTGTTTTAACCAGCATCACATGACTCACAGCAATGAAGAGAGAATGATTCGCTTACTTTGATACGAGCACTGACGCGGCGTCTCTGGATTTATCACTGACTTGAAGGTAAGACTGAAACACACACACACACACACACACACACACACACACACACACACACACACAGGACATCAGTTAGAGATCAGTGACAGGATTTCTGTGTCGTTTTAGTAGGTGATTTTGTACCTATAGACCCTCTACAGGGCAAAACACTTCAGATGAAAGTCCGGGACGTTACCTTGGCCACGGAGAGGATGCGGTCCATGATCGGCTCTCTGTTCTGCTCAGAGTCGGAGTTCAGACGGCCGTCGAGGCGCGAGAGGTCGAACGGGATGAGGCACGTCATGGAAAGCCACAGCAGGAGCATGTAGCGGGTTTCCCATGTCTGTGCACAGAGAGAGAGAGAGAGAGAGAGAGAGAGAGAGAGAGAGAGAGAGAGAGAGAGACATAGAAACTTTTAACATTGTGGAACGTCCGTGAAACAAGTTAGTTCCTGTTCTCGCTTACGTTATAGCAGCTATAAGCAGTCGTTTCCTCACCAGCCTTTCCTTTTAATCCCTCTTAAATATGTCAGAAACCCTAAAGTTACAGCTTTACCTCTGACTCCTTCCATAAATGTTACATAAACTTCGCCATATCAACAATCACATGTTTTTTTTAATCCATTATAGTCTGTGTCATTATAGTCTGAATGGGAACGAGCTGTTGCTATAGAAACGATACCGTATCAGACCGAGCGCATTAATGTAAACCTGTGATGTGCAGCTGCAGTACTCTCAGAGCTGCTGTTATGGGAAATTAATCAACACCTTCTGGCCAATCGGAATCCAGAATTCATAAACACTGTGGAGTAATTTAAATTTATGACAATCTGATACGTCTCTGGTTCTAAACGATTCTTACCTCCGTGTCCTTCGGGTCCTGCCTGCACAGGAGATCGAGCACGGGCTGCATGTCCGACACCTCGTGTGGGAAAAGCTGCATGAAGACCTTGTAGCCTCGGACCTGATGGAGTACCAGAAGGTTAGCGACACGCCCCCCGTGAACGACTGATTAACCCTTTCATGCACAGAGTCCACTCACTGGAGACTGCTACTGTAATCTAACATAATTATCATTCTCCTGATTTCTGCCGCTCGCTAGAGTATTCTCACTGCAGCCTGTTGCTGGAATTTCTTTATAAATGTTCTACATAAAATCCAAAACAAAGTAGTAAAATATATATATATAAATATACGCACACATACAAACTCCAATGAGCAACTCAAGTTTTCTTTTTATATTTTTTAAACCTTTGAACCAGTCCTAAAGTGCGTAAATTGTGAAGAATATAGCTCAGAATATTTTCTTAAAATTCATCAACATTAAATATTTTAGACGTGAATGTTTAACAATTTTTGTTTCCAAAAACACTTGATTTTTTTTTTTTATTTCAGGTACAACGTTTCTGCTTTATTTACATTAAGATATAGTCAAAATTTTAAGTAATGATAACAGAAAATGTAAGGAATCTGGATATGTTCTGAAATTATTTCAGCATGAAGCGGTTAGAAACAGCCTTGCCTTTGAGATGATGTAAAGGAATTTAAAGCTGAGGTGGATGAGCAGCGGGGGAGACGTCTCGCTCCGGATGAGTTCCAGCAGCATGTTCAGCATCCACTCTGATAATCAGTACAGAAATGAGTCCCTGTTCTCAGTAAAACCTCACAGAGATGTTTTAAAGGTTGTGTGAGAGGAGTGAGAGGAGTAAAAGGATAGAGAGGAGAGAGAGGAGCAAGAGGAGAGAGAGGAGTAAAAGGAGATAGAGGAGTGAGAGGATAGCGAGAGGAGAGAGAGGAGCAAGAGGAGAAGCAGAAGATAGAGGAGAGAGAGGAGTGAGAGGAGCTAGAAAAGCGAGAGGTGCCAGAAGTGTGAGAGTAGCGAGAGGAAAGATAGGAGAGACAGGAGTGAGAGGAGAGAGAGGAATCAGAAGAGTGAGAGGAATTAGAAAAGTGGGAGGTGTGAGAGGAGGAAGAGGAGAGAGAAGAGAGAGGAAAGAGAGAAGAGAGAGAGGAATTAGAAGAGTGGGAGGTGTGAGAAGAGAAAGAGGAGAGAGAAGAGAGAGGAAAGAGAGAAAAGAGAGAGAAGAGAGAGGAAAGAGAGAAAAGAGAGAGAAGAGAGAGGAAAGAGAGAAGAGAGAGGAGAAAGAGGAGAGAGAAGAGAGAGGAAAGAGAGAAGAGAGAGGAAAGAGAGAAGAGAGAGGAAAGAGAGAAGAGAAAGGAGAGAGAGAAGAGAGAGGAAAGAGAGAAGAGAGAGAAGAGAGAGGA
>CM040997.1:2590605-2613105 GCA_022985145.1 Pangasius djambal
TTGTACTAAACCCCATTGTACTAAACCCCATTGTACTAAACCCCATTGTACTAAACCCCATTGTATTAAACCCCACTGTATTAAACCCCATTGTATTAAACACCATTGTACTAAACACCATTGTACTAAACACCACTGTATTAATCCCCATTGTATTAATCCTCATTGCATTAAACCCCATTGTACTAAACCCCATTGTAATAAACTCCATTGTACTAAACACCATTGTAACTGCGCTAGCAATTTAAGTGACACACTACAGCTAAACTCTGACAGGAACAACACAAATACAACACCAACCAACAAATCCACACTAAACCCATCAGAAATAGTTCCATATAAACATATTTAACATGTTTCACGGTCGAGTTTTCCTTTAACTAGCTGACTAACTGCTTGGGATGACAGAAGGACAAGAGGGAATGGGTGTTTCTAATCTGCATATCTATGAATATTCATAAATAGTTGTATTTTTTATGGAATTAAAAGAGATGATGTTCTAAAGCCAGCCATTTATATTTAAATGTGTGTGTGTGTGTGTTAGTGTCAGTAGCGTGGGAGGGTGAGGGTGGGGAAATGAGAAAGGGGCGTGGCCAGGTACACCTGAACACCTGACTCCATCCCAAATCCTCTCACTCTCCCTGCGGATTTCGCATCCTGTAATGGTCACTGCACCCTAGGTAGTGCGCACTACGCGCAGACATTCAGGATAAGGACAAAGTGATAAAGCAGGAGGAGGAGATGGAGGAGGTTCTCACCCACGAATCTCTGGATGGTGGACTCCTGGGCCGCGCAGTCGTCCTGCAGCTCCACCAGGCTGGAGATCAGGGCTCGGATCTCGGCGCTCTCCGTGAACGCAGCCAGCAGATTGGCACTGGACATGACCTCGGATTCTCCTGCTCCATCGTCTCCGTTCACCCTGTCCACATCCGGAAGCGCCATTGTGCCTCCACACTGTCCAGGTGAGAGGCTCTGAGTCACTGCGGTTTTAGCTGTTTTTACCCCTCGCTGAGCTTCCTGTCAACACTTTACCTTCTGTTTTCAGTTTCCTTTAAATGTCCAGGCTTTGAAAATTATCCCAAATGCGTTTCCCCCCTCTGCAATTCTACACAATTTAATATTTTTTTTAAATATAATTTAATTGACTGATATTTCCTATCTAGCCTCCGCTGCATCTCTGTGCGCTGTTATCGCGCTGTTAAATGACGTTGCTCCAGACGGACGGAAACCCAGAGCGTTCATGCCGTCCTTACAAAAACGCGTTTTGTTTTTTTTTCCTCCTGGATTTCTGCATTTTTCAACATGCCTGATTTTCAGTTCACGTCCTTGAAATAACTTTTCTTCTCTTCAGCCTGTAAAATAGTCAACAACTGAAAGATTTTGAGAATTATATGATCATTCAATATATGAAGACAAACCATTAAAAAAAAAAAAAGAGTTGAATTTAGTGCAAAGTTTAGACCCCCATGTTTCCAGTCTTGTTCCTGGAATACCCCGTCCTACTCATTTAAAGGTGCATTAGATAAGATTAGGTCTCTGAACTTTAGGTAGGTTCGACATTTGAATGATTCCCCGCCATGTTGATGAAGCTCCGCCCCCCAGGAGCTTCAGTGGCTCACTGAGCATCAATAAAATGACCGACAGGGAGCAAATCCAATCACAAACAAGCCTTCCGGACCGGAAATCAGTTTTCCAAACCAACTTCATATGCTAAGGCTAAGGCTGTGGCTTTCAATCATGTCCTACATCTCTTCCATCAGGCTATTTGTACAAGTGAGGGGGGAAAAATCAACTCTTGCACCTTTAAAAGTTTTCCTTTGCAAACACACCCACTTCAAGGCCTGTTAGTTAGCTGATTAATTGTAAAACACTCACATCTGTGCTTCAGGTAACTTCCTATGACGTTTGGAAGTACACTCTGGCTGGCAGGAGTGGAACCCGGTGTGGTCTTCTGCTGTCGTAGCCGTTCCACCAGAAGTTTCAGACTGTTGAGATGCTTTTCTGCTCACCGCGGTTGTAAAGAGTGGCTATTTGAGTTACTGTAGTCTTCCTGTCAGCTTGAACCAGTCTGACCTCGCTCATCAGTGAGGCAATGGAATTTAGTGCAATTTCCGTGCAGCCATTTAGGTATTCACTGTACTGTTAACCCACTGACTGGTTACATGTTCCCAATTCCTGTGTCGAGTACATAAATATTGCAGTACAACTTAATTAAAATATTTTAAAGGACCCTTTTAGATTATATGCATCAAATATTGCTGCTCATCCATTAATTCGTCTTCAATAACCGCTAAGATAAACTTTTACTTAAAGAGTTACAGGAGCATGGTGGTAAGTGTAAAGCCCTACATGGCTACTTGGCTCCGCCCACTTCTGGTACTGGGCTCCTAGCCATCCCAAAATTCAGACCTGTTACTGTAGAGGGCAGATGTTTTAGTGCCATGGACCCCAAACTTTGAAACTCTTTAGCTCAATCTCCTTGACTTTGTCCTTCACTTTCCACAGCATAAAACCTTTGTGTGTGTGTGTGTGTTTTGGCTGTACAGCAACCTTGGATATGAGAAAGGTGCTATATGTTGTTGTTATAATAATAATAATAATAATAATAATAATAATAATTAAGTAGATGGTAAGGGAAAAAAGCATAAATGTAAATATTATGGAAGTACACATGCAGTATATCGGGTTATTGTCCATGCAACGCTGATCTGGACCCTATCCCTGGGTGTGAGGTGGGAATACACCCTGGAAGTGATGCCATTCCATCTCAGGACGCCATGTATACACAGTCACACACTCCTTCACACCTAGGGGCAATTTAACATAGCCAATCCACCTACTGGAAACCGGAGGAAACCTGTGAAACTCCAGACGGACAGTATTCCGAGATCAGGATCGAACTGGAGACGCTGGAGCTGTGGGACGGGAACGTTACTCACTGTTCAGCAGTCTGAATGTGGTAGTTATATGCAAGTAAATGGCTTTGATCATGTGACTTATTACATTTAAAAAAAACACTCACGAAAAAGACAAAGGAGAGATTAAGAAACTTGAATCAAAATTTCTGATCACCAGTCTAATTAAATATAAAATATACAATTTCCTCACATCTCTCCAACCCTTAACATGGCTGATTGTGATTTTTGTTTTTTGTTTTTTTTAAAGAAAATGTCATTATATGAGAATAAAATATTACTATATCCTATAATAGTTATAGTGTATCATATATAAACTACTGAAATGAAAATAGAGACATTTATAAAGGATGGTCTTTATTTGCTTATGTACATTTTATATTGTAAGATGCGCTTTAATTAAGACTCGAGATTAACAATATCCTGTAAAACAAGGAAGCACTGAAGCATCCAAATCATGAGCAGATGCTGTAATTAGTGTGATTTGTGATTAATGCAGTCGTGTACAGGACCGACGAAAATTCCACAGTTAGCAAAACATCACATGACGTTCATCGTGAATAAAGGACTGAAATGATGGATGTTACACCACAGCGCTGTCGAATTCTGGATTGGTCAGGAGGTGTTGATTAATTTTCTATAGCAGCAGCTCTGACAGTAGTGCAGCTGGAAATCACAGGTTTACATTAATGCGCTCATTCTGATACGTTATGGTTTCTATGGCAACGGCTCATTCACAGCGACTTGTACAGCGGACGCGCCACATAAACAGATTAAAATAAAGCATTGTTTAAGTTTTCTGTAAGGAGATGTTTAATTAGCATTTATGGAAGGAGTCTCCAGTGCCAGTGCTTTGTAACACTAACACAGACGTTGTTTGCGGTTTCTCTGTAACATGACGAGCTGCTTTATTTATTAACTTCGAGAGAGAAAGAAGAGAGGCTGGCGAGGGAACGACTGCTGCAGCTTAACGAACATAAGTGAGAACAGGAACTAACTTGTTTCATGGATATTTCCACATTACGTGCTCCTCTAAATGGACAAAAAGCATTGGGTCATTCTTTAATAAATTAAATATTGTAATCATTGGAAACTTGCTGTGGTGTAAGAGGAATAAAACACTTATAGAAAATGAATCAACGTCCAGGCGGAAACAGTAACTCCGTTTCATCACACCACCCCGCTGTTGATTATTTTCCTATAACCGCGCGACGCAGAGTGGTCTTATTTCCTCATTTAATCATCTTCCAGTCAGAACAATCAACCGCCTAGCACGCGCTAGATATTTATCCAACCCACTATGAGTGAAAAGAAAAAGAACTCGTTCAGAAATCAGAACAGCATCCGCAATCAATTCTCGAAACTGATTTTCAAATATTATGACTCCATTTCTACTTTGAAAGCTCCTTCATGATGCGCAGCGACGAGCCCCTGTACCCGGTACCGAAGTGGTTCCAGTGGTTCAGGTAGTGGAACAGCTGGTACAGCTGATGTCTCTTGTCGAACCCCGGGGCCTTGGGGATCTTCTCATGGTAGGCGTTGTAGAAGTGTTTCCCGAAGCCGCCGAACATCCCCGCGATCCCCAGCTCGAACTCGGCGTGGCCGTAGAACGAGGCCGGGTCGAAGATGATGGGGCCGTCGGAGTACTCGGCCACGTTGCCGCTCCACAGGTCGCCGTGAAGCAGCGCCGGTTCCACCTCCATGCCCACAAACAGCTGAGGGATCTTCAGCTGAAACAGATCACATGAACACACTGCGTTCACTGGCGCAGGATTGCAGACCGCAGCATTAAACACAAATCATGCTGGAGTTGTCGTCGTTGCTGTTTTTACCAGTGGACCTGAAATTTTTAAGTTCATTTCACGCATTTTATTTCGCCGCTCTGGTCTGATTAACGAAATTCCGATGTGGATTGTTTGACAAAGGAAAAAAAAAAAAAAGTCGACCAACAAAACAGAGAATTATGCATTTATTCGCCTGGCTGTCAAATTCGTAAACTTTGTAACTGATCAGGAACTTTGTAACTAAGACATTTTATGTAACTGGACCTTCACAAAGAGTTCAACAGAATTCATAGTATTCCAGCTCAGATACATCGGTAGCCGGCTGACGTCAGCTCGTTACCTAAATGACAGAACAAGTAGAGCAATTGTATACGAATTGTCAGAAATTGCCTGACTTTTTTTGTTACCTAGCTAGTTACCCGGCTGTGTTAGAGGTGTGTTCGAGTATTTCTAATAATAAACACTGCACACCATCCGCAGTGCAATTACCTCTGAACATACTCCTTCCCAGATCATTCCTTCTTGAACAAACTGGATGAATCTAAGTTATAGTATCTCTCGAGGTGAAACTAATTCAGCTCTTCAGGGTTTTAGGCTACGCAGTAATCCATCTCCCAAATGAAGAGCTAAAAAAAGGAGCACATCATTAAAAACCCTGTGCAAGTTCGGTTCAGCTCTGTTCAGACAAACCCAGCAGCCGGTGGCCATAATGTTATTAACCGTATTCAGGGACTTAATTGGCTAAAATGTGCTCTGTGCTCACATAAATCATCTCTTACTACTGTTAAAAATATCATACACACTGTTTTTTTTTCTTACCTGGAGGCTGGCCCATAACTCCCTGGCCTCTCTGTCGCCGTACGACTGCTCCACTAATCCCAGCTGGTGCTGAAGTCTTTGCTGGGCGTAAAAGGACACCCAGTCGTCCTGCCAGTCGTTCACCTGCAGAGACCGAGACGAGAGGCGCTGATTTTTCTCACATGCTGGACATCTCGTTTATGAGCAAGCGTGCTAATCAGTTACCCGAGTATGGAAGCCACTTTCCACCGCTTAAAAAAAAAAAAAAAAAAAAAAAAAAAAAACTGTATTGTCTCGTAAAATAAGTCATAATTAGGACGTACAAGTCATAATTATGAGATACCAACTCCCAATGTTGAGGTACTATCTCATAATTTCGAGATACTAAGTCACTCACTAATTATGAGATGACAAGTCATAGTTTTCAGATACAAAGACATAAGTATGAGTCAGAATTGCAAGATAGCATGTCATAATTTAGAGAGAAGTCATAATTATGAGATACTCAGTCATCATTTTGATTAATTAATGTCTTAGGTTAGAACCATGCATCATGAGATACAAAGTTATAATTTCAAGTTACCAAGTCATAGTTATGAGATACAAAGTCATAATTTCAAGGTACTATACCATACTTTTGAGATAGTAAGCCATAATCATGAGATGCAAAGTCTTAATTGAGACACCTATTTATAATTTCGAGATAGTAAGCCATAATTGAGATACCAAGTCATAATTCCAATAATTTTATCCCAACTATCTCATGACTTAGTATCTCAAAACCGAATTATAATTCTGACTTAATCATAATTGAGACATAAAGTCATAATTATGATATGCCTAGTTATCACTGAGATATCTCATAATTTTTAGATGCTAATACAAAAACATAAGTATGAGAAGTTATAATTGCAAGATACCATGTCATAATTTCGAGATACCAAGTCATAATTTCGAGATAACGTCTTAGTTTAGAACCATGCATTATAAGATACAAAGTCATAAGCATGAGGAGTCATAATTGCAAGATACTGTCTGAGGTCAGAACCATGAAATGAGATACTAGTTATAATTATGTAACTGCAATTCATAATTTTGAGATACTGTCTTATTTTAGAGCCTTGCTGTCTTAAGAGATCGAAACCAGAAAAGGAGGCTAGCCTGTGTACATGCACGCCTTCCAAAAAATACCAACAGTGTCTCAGAATTATGGCCTGTTATCTCATAATTATGACTTATCTCAAATTTATGACTTATGACTTAGTACCTTGAAACTATGACTTGTTTTCTCATAATTTTGATGCAGTACCCAGGATTTCTTTTATTAAGTGGTGGAAATGGGCTTCCATACCTGAGGGAGGTAGCCACAACAGGTTTTGATGTGGAACCCGAACTTGTCAATAACCGGAACTTCCGCCTGGCCGCTTCCTTTTCCTGCACGGATACACGACAATATTACTGTTACATCACACAAACTACATTACGTTTCCTTTCCTATTTACTTTGAGTAAAAACTGCATGTATGTCGAACACCAATGTGGTCTTTTACCAACAGTTTGCTGCTCCTTGTTCTGTTTCTCTTTCTGTCGTTTATTATGGAGGTGCAGGTCCGCTAGCTGCTGCCCCAACTGAGCCGTGTACCTTTAGGAACAATACAGAGGGAATATTTTTACCTGACGCTTTACCTTTACCTCAAACAGAATTTTACAGCAGGGTGAAATATTTTAAGGGACAATTTTTGTAAATGTTTTGCAAATCTTAGGAGTGTTCTGAAGCTAAATCGCCAGGTTTTTTGACACAGTATAGGTATATTTATCTACTAACTATTCATAATCAACAAATATAATCATTATCATGTCAATATCAGAGGATATATAAAATTAAATCGAAATGTTACAACCGGCCCCATGGCTAGGGTCGGTTGTAAACATGGTGTACGGTTGGTTTTAACATCTCACTTCATTATATCTGTGTGAGAAATAAGTATATTTTTCGTTAAATTATTCATCATGCAGTGACGAACTCTTACGTAGCTGTACGATGGCTGCACCAGATAAAGCAGACTGGATGCATAAACGTTGGCCGTCGGATGATGCACAAAAAAGTGCTGAAGTGCTCAGGCGAGACGTTTTCCAGGAAGGAAACAACTTCGCGAGTGAGTGGAACCGCTCTCGTGTTTCGTTAAATATCTTAAAGCTAACTAGCTAACTATCAATCACGCTACCCGACAGTAGTGATGGCAAAACGAAGCTTTCAGAAGTCGATGACGCTTTCCTTCTAAACGTTTCGAAAACGAAAAAAAAAGGTTCATTACGCGAAACTTTTCAACACAGCGCACACTAGTGGCATCTGGTGGTCAAACGATGAAGTGCAGCTCCTATAAAGTCAACAACAGAGTCATTGGGGTTGTAACAATTTCCCAAATTATAAATGCCCTTATTTCTTTGTTCGTTCCATAACTACGAAGTATCTAACTTAAACCACCATTTCCTCGAATCACCTTCGAAACTTCGAAAGTTTTGCGCTTCTTTTGAACCAGTTGATAACCAGTCACATGGTTGTGTGCCGAAATGACGCTTCAGGCGTCAGTGGTCACTTTTTTTTTTTTTGTTGTTGTTTTTTTTTTTTTAGGCAGAACAGTGAAGCAAAGGGTTGTGTTTTTAATGACGCACATCTCAGAGCTTCAGTATCAAGAGTGACATCACTAACCGATCTGAGCCGCTTATACCGTGATCAGTATTAGCCTGTTTTTGGTTTCATCTGCATACAGAATGAACACACGTTTCGAAACGTTCTCCACACGAGGAAAATCCTCAAGTAGACAGAGGATGCTACTGAGCATGTGCAGAGTTGTTGCTTGATTGGAGCAATCGACTGTGTTAGAACCCGACCCCATTCTCCCCTACTCGAGGACTCGCGCTGTGTAATATGAGCACATTTTAAACTCTCACTGATCAAGCCTCAGTATCAGGAGTCTGAGGGAGATTACTGACTGATTTAATCACTGACTGATTAAAACCAAGTTATAGAAAGTTTTTAATTGTTGAAAATTGAACAGAATTGTCCATTACAGGTCATGCCTCATGTACGGTGTGATGAGCCTGAGCGACATGATGATATCTCATGACGCATTACGTCACTTCTGAGATATCGCGAGTGGCGTGATTCGTTTTATAACATTCTATTAATTCTTTTATTAATCTTCTTTATTATTTTTACACAACAATTACGAACTGACTGGAAGCAGCTGGAGGTTTGGTACTGTTTTTTTAAAATCTTTAAATTAAACCTTTTTAAATGTAAAAAATATTTAAAACGTGTTTTTATAGATTTTTTTCTTTTTTTAATGTTTATTTATTTATTTATTTTACAAGCTGATTGTAAGCAGTTGATTTGGTGTTACAGATAGAGGCGACGAAACAACAGTTTAAAGATTTAACTTTATTTAATGTCTACAAAAATAAATGTATTTCAAATTAATTTTTTTTTTTTAAATTTAGAAAATATGAGCAAAGAAATATTTAACAATAGGGGAATAGGAGAAAAATGAAATCTGTAATTAATAAATAAATAAATAAATAAATAAATAAATAAAAAAGACCATCTGCTTCCAGTCAGTTTGTAATTAAATTTACATTAAACTCATTTTAATTTTTTTTAAAAAGGATTAAAAATGTATTGAGCTCCACAATATCTCAGAAAAGCAGTGTCAAATCCATTTTTCTTTTTTTTTCTTTTTTTTTTAAACATTTAAAGTTTTGCAGGTTTCTTAGCAAACCTAAATACCATATGTAACGTAGAAACGTCTTCCAATATCATATTGTGAAATTTAGTTCAGTGTGATCAATTCAGACTGTTTTTGTATAAAAAAAAAAATAAAAAAAAAACACCTCAATTATTGATTTTGTGTGTAAATGTTTTGTTCAGCCAAACCACATTAAAAATCCCTCCAGATTTATATACAAAGCTTTATAAAATCACAGTAACTCCTCGCCAATGATATGATTTGAAGCCGAGGTTCACGTTATTGATTTACAGAATTTCCACAAACTCCAGAGCTACACGTAGGATATGAACCATTTTTAACATTTGTACATTTAAACCTTAACCTTCTTGATGATGACTGAAGCTCTTGCTTACGTCCTTGCGTTATTCTTCTCGCTGTATTGGACACGCCTGCTCGCGCACATCACTAACCTGTTCAAGGATTTCATGTCTACGTGCTCCATGATGAACACGGCTCCTCCTGCTTCCAGATCCACGACCTTCATCGGTCTCGGCACGCGGATCGTGTTCGTGGACAGGATCGCCTCCAGGCTGGCTTCCTCTCCGTCGAACATGCGTCTGGCCTGCGGGTGGGAACAGGATTCAGAATCTAGTGTGTGTGTGATTTAAGCAACCTTTTACAGTTATTAATTGTCGCACCGTACGAAATCTCGGCCAAATTCTTTAACCGAGTGTGTGATGAAGTGTGATCGATGAAGATCCTCTAACGAAAGACGTGCGATTAAGGAAAACTGCTCTGTTCTGCTCATCGATCGGCGCCATTCCGGGGCTCGTGCACAGCGACGCAGCTCCCGTTTGTAGCTCTCCGTCTGGGAAGCGTGAACTAGTTTCGCGTTGTCGTAATGTTGACTAAACCTGACGAGTTTGAACAGAGCTTGCTACTTCGCTAGCTATGTACTGTTTATAGCTGCTGTAACGTAAGTGATAACAGAAACTAACTTGTTTTGCTGACACTGCACAACGTTAAACGTAACTATAAACGGATAAAGTGTGAAGAGTCGTTCTTTAATAAATAACTTCAGGACATGATGAACTGTAACTCCAATTCATCACATCATCACATCGTGGTTTATTTTCCCCATAACGGCACGGCACGATGTTGTGTGAATCACTTTTTTTCCTCAGATTTTTTTGGTGTCATCCGACTCAGGTAAGAGACGTAGCCTAAAGTGATTAGGATGAAAACACAGCTCCGCTTTACTCTTCATGTACACATCCCAAGCCAAACGATGTCTTTTGACTTATGCATGATGCTAAACTGGTAGCCTTAAGCGTTATGCACTTGTTGGATGCATGAGCCTCGTATACAAACTTTGTCTTTGATGAAATCGATTCATTTTGCTGTACGGATTTCATTTTTCATGTCTGCTTTTTCACATTAGCTTTCTGCTACAGTGTATAATCCCACCTTAAAGATTTACACTTCCCAAAAACAGATTTGTACCTTCGTACGAGGTAAGAGCTGCTGCTGTAATCACAAAGACCGTCCTGTTGCTCATCCCAGGACTCTTATTCTCAATCTGAGCATATCATACTGAACATCCTGTAAACACCCTCAGTACCGTTTGCCTTTACTCTTTTACACCTGCATACTCTAACGATTTTATAATCTCGCAATCCGGCGTCACCCAGAAGAGGACGAGTTCCTTCATGATGTCGTCTCTGTCGTGTTTATTAGGGATCTAAAGCCCTATTCGGACAGGATCAGTTTTACACGGGGGATGAGGTCATTATTAACGGAGAATCTCTAGGATTTAAATTCCATCTGTATTCTCTCATGGCAGAATTTTATTTTTATATATATATATTTTTTTTTAATGGACTGCACATTCTATAAGATATCCCATCCAAAATGGTCAAGATTGTGTCGTATCTTGTGAGAGAAGAGGTTTTGTGCATTTTTTTTTTCTTTTTTTTTTTCTTTCTTTTTTCTTTTTTCAGTGTAAAAACACTCCAGGAAGCGCTCGCTCTCGCTCTCGCTCTCTCTCTCTTTTCTATCGGACTTGTCAAAGACGTGAAGCAAAGCTTATCGAGTTCCTACCGCAGGTACGTCTTACATCGCATCCATGTTATGGTCATGTGACCTATTAACACTCAAGAGCAATTGACATGGCCACACCCCCTAAAATACTCACTTGCATCTAAAAAAAATGCAGTTTGTATTAAAATAATGTGTTGGTAGTACACATGGAATTTATACACACATCATTTATCCTTGGAGAATCGATCGTAAATACCAATACTCGGAAGTGGCGAACTAACAGTACTCCCAGATTTCTGTAAAGCTGCTTTGTTTCAGGTTTTATTTGTCATGTGCACAAGATGTCAGGGACAGTTGAAATGACACTGAAATGTTGTGAATTGAAATGAATTGTTGTGAGACTCAGGCACTCTACAGCTGTGCAATATTACATATATACATAAGAAGATAAGGAGGAAGGAGAAGAAAAGGGGGTTGATTATGTACAAATACAATATATATACAAAATATGCAGGATATATTCAGGAACTGGTATGAATAACTAATAATTATGTAGGTAAAGTGCAGAGCGTAACTGTAGACACTGCAACATGTGCAGTCACAGTAAGTGAACAAGAGTGCAAAAGGTAATCAAATAAATATATATATCTGCACTTTACTCCAAATAAACTTCTGGTTGGTGTAAGTTCTCATTTTTATGGCACGGATAGTCGTAAAAAGCATTCCACTGCACGTCCTACTGTATATGGTTGTGTGTGTGTGTGTGTGTGTGTGTGTGTGTGTGTGTGTGTGTGTGACCCAATAAAATTTGATTTGAAACACAGGGTGTCCCAGAAGAGTCTCCATTCACAGGGGACTGTGTTTGCCAGCACCACTTCGGTTGTGTCTTCGTCAGTGGATGTTCATGGACATCTGCTTCTCGGTTGGTGCTCAACACTTCCAGTCTATTTGAATTTTGAATTTGTTAATAAGTTTAGCAGGTGTGTGTGTGTGTGTGTGTGTGTGAGATGTGCTCGCAAATGTTTCCTCTTAAAGTCCATCGCAACCTTCCTGATCCAGCTATGAGAATGATTTCAATACGTTTTTCTCAATAGGCATTCTTAAAACCTATCTGGAAAAAATATATATAATATAAAGTATGAAAAATTTTGGAAGACATTTTGCACAAAACAAAAAAAAAAGTGTTAATTTGCCCTGTGTATGGAGACTTTCGGGACGTCCTGTAGTAGCTGTGTGCAATGTGTAGTGTCTAAATGGATATATATATGCAGAGTATAATTAATAAGCAGCAGCACAAAGTAGCATTAAAAGTATTAGTATTATAGATGTAGTGTGTAATTAATTAATAAACATGATGAATATTGTGATTTACTGTATTAAAAGCACTATAGGCCTATACAAGTAATCTTGAGTTGCATTATTAGTTTAATGCACACTATTTGCACACCAGTTGTCCCAGGGCTTGCATGCTTGTGTAATATTTAAAGTATATATATATATTTTTTTCTCCCTATGAATAAGCACCTGGCTCTTGTGGTTGATCTTGGCGAACACAGTGCCGGAGTCTGTGCTGTAGCTCTGGCCCTCACTGATGCATCCTCCCCCGGAGGAACCTACAGCCTTCACCCTGCTGCAGCCCAGCTCCCTCTTTAACAGCTGCTCCATCACACACTCCTGCTATTCCCTGTTTATTAGAACACCACCGCGCTGCTTACACACACGCTTTATAACCCCTTGCACGCGCGCTCACGTGCGCCTTTTCACTTCCGGTCCAAAGAACAAACAAACCCTTAATGCAGTTAGTTTAAAAGCCGCCGCAGCTCTGCATTATCACCTGTTTTTTTTTTTTTTTTTTTTTTTTGATAACGTCCCCCGGAATCCCCGGAAAACCCAATTAAATACGAGTGCCCAAAACTTCCCGGAAGTCGGCGCATGCGCAGTGCGAATCCGGCAACGTCACATACCGGAAGTAAATGCAATTTCAAGTGTAAGATGAAAAGGGTTTTAAAAACATCTAAATGTATAAGGATTTTTTTTTTTTAAATAAATTGTATGCTCCTAACAGTTTAGAAATAGTCATTAGCATTGTTTTGAATTAGTATTAATTAGGATATAATATATATTAATACATATGTATTAATATATTAATAAATAAATAAGTCAAGTATATAAGTATATGTTTCAGCAGGTCTAATTCCAGACATAAAAACAATGAGGTTTTCCCTTTTTCTTACTGAAATCCGATGGTAATACTGATTATTTATTTAGTTAGTTAGTTAGTTAGTTAGTTAGTTACATGTACACTGATAATATTAAAACCCTGCTAAGATTTTGGATTAAAGATTATGCTGGATTATTCTAACAACAATCATTTCTGCTTGAGCTCAAAACATGCTGAAGGACACATCTGGAGCGTGTGAGATGAGCAACAGCTCACAATAAAACATATTAAAATAAAATAAAGCAGCCACTGGGCTGGTTGAGCACGTGCTCACTGACCTCTAAATCCAGCTGTAGCCTGTTTTCTTTTTCCTCCAGGGTTTAAATAATTTCAACAGCTTCCAAGTCAAATATTTTTATTTTTATACACTTAATTCATAAAAAAGACTATCTTTTATTGGTTTTCATGTTTCTGGTGATGACACCTCGACCAGTCAGGCACCTCAGACGTGCATCTGCTCACCAGCTACAGACTCGTGTGTGTGTGTGTGTGGTAACTAGCAAATTTGTAAATGGTGTGAAATTGGAGTAGTGGAGCTGCTAAGAGCACTGTGGCTAACATTACTGAGATAGTGATCAATGCCAAGGACACTACTGAGACTCAGCCTGGTGGTGAGTCGAGCGAACCTCTGCTCTCAGCTCCTGTAACAAGCAGCTCTGATGTGTCACTAATGTCTGCTGAAGGAAGGAAGAAAGAAACAAAGAAAGAAAGAAAAAAAAAATGAAAATGTAAAAAAAAAAAAATAAATCAATCAAACAAATAAATACGGCTTACAGACAGTAAAACCCCACAGCGAAGATTTACAAAAAACTGTTTTTAGCTATTTTTAAATTATGATTTCAAACAAAACAGAAAACTAAAAAGACAGACCGATAGATGAACGTATTAATAAATATATTAATAAATAAATGCTAAAAGAAATAAATTTATGGACAGTGCTACACCACAGCAAAGATTTACACAATTTGTTTTTAACTGTTAATTTTTAAATTTTTTTAATTAATTTAATAATTTATTTTTTTTTGGATTTATAGCATGACAATCTAAAAAAAATATACATAAGTAAAAAAAAAAATGCTTGAATAAATAATTAGCTAAATAGATTAATAAACGTATTAATACATGTTAATTAATAAGTAAATAAACCTAAATAAATAAATCCAGATAGATAAATAGATAGATAGATGAATGAACATCTACGGCATCTACAGCGTGTAATGCGTCCCTCTGAAAAACCCACAGAAGTGTCCACGTGGCCGTGTGAGCGCTGCTGCGATTCTGCCGTCCTCACTGATGAGCCGTGTTTAACGCGTCGCTGAGAGCGGCCGGCAGTGCGATCCAACATTACAGCAACTATAAAGCTGCATATTTCAACTTCCACTTTATTTGTGGGCCCTTTACAGCTTTATAATGACATGGAGATTGCTTAATGATCGCCGAGTTATCACGTCCCCAAGGCCCGTTTATTGGCTCGGGCCCCAGCCACGGAAAAGCCCGGTGCCGTGTAGCAGTACAGCCTGTACGATCTGACATTCTCACTGTATTCAACACTCGCTGCACAATCTACAAACCCAGCCGCTCCCATAGGGACACGGGCGCTTAATTACAGGATGTGAGATGTCCTTCCGTCTTTTTTTTTTTTTTTTTTTTTTTTTTACATCTTATCCTGATTATGACTTTGACACATGTGATTGAGTCGTGTGATTTTTTTTTTTTTGTGTGACTTTCTGCAGTGTCATAATCAGCGGAGAAACACAATTATGAACCGAGTGGTCCCGAGAGTGGCGTAATTAAACGCAATGATGGCTTACTCCGCTTCTTGTCCTGTTGTTAGTCGACTAGTCTATGAAACGCACAGTCTGAACATTCGCCGTGGAGCAACATGGCCGCTGTGGGGGACGTCGCCTAGTCAGGAAGGTGGAAAGATCAGAAGTAGCAGCTGAAGGTACTTCGTTAGTCTGATTTTAATATTTAAATATTTAAATATTTATCTAATGTTTTCCTCTAGATGAAGCCAGTTTTACAGCTAACTACACATTGTGTGAGACAACTATGGGAAAAGTCTACCTTTTTTGTTTTCTACTGCTTCTTTAATGAAACATTATCACTTTCATATGTTTCTGTATGAAGTGAGGTGAGCATGATGTCTGAAGTGTTTTTTTTTTCAATCCCACCCAGTCCCAGAGGAATTCCCCCTGCAATTAATGTTAACGTTCATGCTAAAATAAATTGAAATAAAGTCGATGCACTGTGGCAGAGTGAATTGCACAGTGGGAGCCGTGGGTTGCGCATCACTATACAATCCCTCTCCGCTAGATTACAGCCTGACTGCCGATCCAGACTCGTTTTCGGGCGCTACAGAACCCGGAGTTGAGCACTGCGGAAAACACTTCTCGCTCATTGAGCTATAATGAGGTCACTGTTGATGGACATGAGCTTCCATGCTGCGCACTCCCAGTTTCAGATTTATTACTTTGCACATTCTTTGTTTAACAGTGCAAGCTAAAAAAAACACCAATGCTGGAAATGTAACTTGTATCCCATGTACTGCAGTTACAGCGTGATTTGATGTGTGTTTTACTTTCATTTATTAGCATTTAACTACAACAGTTTAAAAAAAAAAAAAAAAAAAAAAAGCGACACCCTGAATCAGTTTATGCTTTAACTAGCTCTTCTGCTGAGTGGTGATGCCGGTTCAACTCCGATCCAACACTTCATCTTTATTTTTTAATTTTTTTAACGTTGGAATTAATTTACAAAGCATCATGTGAGTCTATGAGCCATGCTAACGTTGCGACTCCACACAGGTCTGTGATTGTACAGTGTCTGCTTTTGTTCTCTTTTATTTCTTATCTTTTCTTCTCACATTTCGAAAACAAAAAAAAACAGAAAAAATCGGTAATGGATTAATGATTATAACAGAATGACCATTACGGTGATCTGAATTCCATTAAAGAAAAAAAAAAAAAAAAAGATAAAAGTGAGGAATTGTTGATGTGTTATTTGTCTAATAAACAGTGTAAGGTGGTGTGTTACCTGAAATGACTTTTGACAAAGTGTTGAATAAACAGTGTTAATTTTCATCCAGATTTGAATTACAGGTTGACTAGTAAACGCTGTAAAAGTCGTGCACCTTTTGCATCAAGTCAGCTCAATGCCCTGGCTCACAAACACACACACTTCTGAACTGAAAAAAAAATGCTATATTCACATGTGAATAAATAAGTAACAGGGAGTAATTAAAATCTAAATCATACGCCGTAGTCATTTCTGTAAGACCTTTCAACATACGAAGCAGGATTGCAATTTAGAATAAAACATTTCACAGATTCCCCCTAAGAGCAACTCCCAGCTCCGGAAAAACGATTGCGTCCTCCAGTCGAGCTGCAGCTGACTGAGAAGCGGCAAATCTCCAGATCAACAGAACTCTCCTACGGGCTGAAAGTGATGCGAAGGCAATAATGTCAAGACTGATGCGCATTTAAATGTAACGTATCATCCAGCATGGCGAATATGGCTATTCAGGGGGTGCTGCGTTATTGCTCCTCCGAATACCTCAGAGATGGTTTTGAAAGCTGTTATGCAGTAATTGTCAGGAGCAGGACGTATGTGTTACATTAGCTAGTGCAGAGGAAAAAAAAAAAATCCCCCAAAAAAACATCTGTTAAAGCTCACATCTCTCGTAGGATAGGTTTCAGCACGCCTGGCTTGACGGCTTTTAACTAAATGAACCTTGTGTAAGGTTTTCGACTGAGTATGACAATAACAATTGAGCACATCATGATGTAAAATGTCCATCTTCCCCTTAATGCTCTGATCCTGCACTCCTCAGTTCCTCCTCCTATTTTCTTTTAACTTTCTTTAAGGCGTCATCTCTAAGGAAAATGGTTATTACAGTAATCACGCGTTCCTTACTATAAATTTTATGTGGCATGGGCAGAGTTAATGGGTGGGTGGGGTGTGGGAGGTGTAGAAAATTAATCAACACCTTCTCACCAAACATTAATGCTGAGGCTCATGGTTTTGTTAATGTTATGTGATGCTGTAAATCATGTTACTGAAAACCCAATTAAGACTCCAAACAGGTTTTATATGGCTAAAAAGGAAACACGACTCTAAAGCTTTTTCCAGTGTTTTTTGTTTTTTTTTTCTTCTGAGATTTTCTCTGCTCAAGAAACGAATCATCATCCCGCAGTACCCAAGACTGATCTTTTAATAAGTAATCTGATGTGAGGATTCGCACAGATCTAGAAGTTGAAGAGTAACTCCAGTTACTGACAAAGTGCTGAGTCTTTTCATCTTCACATTTCCAGGGCACATGATCCTCTTCACTGCCTCTTTCCACATCAACACTGTAAAATCTTGTCGGACAAACTTCAATCCAAAGCTCTGAGAAGAGCACACTATTAGAATTTTTTTTTTTTTTTTTTTTTTTTTTTTTTCAAACAAATGACCGCTTGTTTGTTCACATTTACAGGAACAATGTCGACCAAACCGGGGTGTAAGTTGTGTCGTTCTGTGTGGCACGCGGCCTTGCTGCTGTCCACCTTGCTCATCGGTTTGCTCTACTACACCCCTTCCTTTCGATGTATGACCCAAGAACTTGAAGAACCCATCATGAACCCTGCACACCGTCCCGTCTTGGTTCTCATCTGGCTCTGGCCCTTTAACCAGACCTTTGACCTTGACCTCTGCAGCTCCCACTTCAACATTCACAGCTGTGTCCTAACAGCCGACCGGAATTTCATCGATAAAGCCGATGGCGTCCTGATCCACCACCGTGACATCGCTTGGGATGCGTCGAATCTCCCGCGGTTTCTTCGTCCGCCACACCAGAAGTGGATCTGGATGAATTCCGAGTCACCGTCTAACACGGCCCGGATCCCTGGCCTCGACAACCTGTTTAACATCTCGCTGAGTTACCGCAAAGACGCTGACATCAGCGTGCCTTACGGCTCTCTGGTTCCAGTTGACCGCCGGTTTGAGGACCTTGTGGACTTTGTACCTTCTGAAAAGGACAAGCTAGTCTGCTGGATCGTCAGCAACTACAAGCCAGAACACAGGAGGGTGCAGTACTACGAGCAGCTGCGCAAGTACGTCCAGATTCATGTCTACGGCGACTGGTTCGAGAACCACGTTTCCGAGGAAGAGTACAAAGACATCATCTCGAGCTGCAAGTTCTACCTGTCCTTCGAGAACTCCGTGCACAAGGACTACATCACAGAGAAACTGTTCAACGCCCTGGATCTGGGGGCCGTCCCCATCGTCTTCGGCCCGTCCAGGCAGAACTACGAGCGCTTCGTCCCCAGCGACGCCTTCATCCACGTGGACGACTTCCCTTCCATGAGGGCTCTGGCTAGGCATCTCTTCCTTTTGCACCGAAATGAAGCCTTGTATCTCAGGTACTTCAGGTGGAGGAGACGTTTCCGAGTAAAGATGTCTTCCTTCCCGGTGGAAAACGCGTGCCAGTCTTGCGAGTACATCCGACGGAACAGGCAGTATCAGGTGCTCACAAATCTGTATCGGTGGTACTGGGATATGAGCGAAAGACTTGACCTGCCACCGTCCTTCTACTAACCTGAACGCAACTTTCAGTGCCATGAGACTTTTTTTTCCCCCTATTCACTGCCTCGGTCAGATCGCTCAGGTAATTTCTCAATTTGAATATAAATCTGGCATGTGTGTGTTTATGAATTTTTTTTTTTTTTTTCTCCAAAGGTTTTTTTATCACCGATTTTGAACGCTGGAATGTTGGGACTTGATACTTATCTGTACTCACATGTGATTTATTTATTTATTACAACCCAACACTCCTTGTTTATGCATCTGTCAGCTTAAAGACTGTGAACATTTAATCAATAGCGACCGTTCTTGTTGAAGAAAAGGAGTTAAATTCAGACAGAGATTGTTTTCTAGATTCTATGATCTTGATAAGCTAAAAACAAAAGACCTGAATGAAAAATTCAATAAATAAATGCAATGAATGCAATGACTTTGAGATTGCAATGCTGTCGTGTTTCTTTGAGTATTATTTGATTCGCTTCACTGGAGTGCTGGATGAGGAGCGACGCTGACTGCACCGGTCTTCTGTTTCACTGTAGCAGGGACATGCAGGGAGTTTTTGTTTATACTTCTTTTTAATTCTCCCAAAAAAAGGGAAAACCTAGTAACGTGGACAATCTGATGATTATGAATATGATTTTAGGTTAAAGATTTGTCTTTGATCAGTGTGTCATGTGTGTGATGTTTGTATCAGCTGGTCTTGTATAGCTCAGTTTAGTTAACACTAAATAACAAGTTTAATGTTTTCAAGCACACACACAACCATGAGTTTGAAAAAAAAAAGAAAAGAAAAGAAAAGATAACTAGGTGACCTTCAGCCAGTCAACAGCTCAAAGTTTTCTGTGGGACTCATCTCAACAGTGTGTGTAGTTATTGATTTATTTGTTTAAAATCTGTAGGTGGGTCACATCCATCAATTTTTTTTTTTTATAAAGACAGCAGTCTTCACTCTGAGCAATATGATAATATAAGTGCAATATCATGATAATGCAGCTTAAACTTTTTAAATAAATAAATAAAAAAATTCAGATGTTGTTCACATATCTTCACATTTCTAAAATATATTAAAAAAAAAAAAAAAAAATATATATATATATATATATATATATATATATATATATATATATATATATATATATATATATATATATATATATATATATATATATAAATATATAAATGCCACTTGTTTAATATTAAAGTTTTGTATGGAATCTTCAAAATGATGTACTTTTAAAAAAAATATTTTTTCTACTTTTCAGTATTCAATTTTTTTTTATGGAAATTAAATCAAAGTATAATCAAATGCAAGTTTTTAAAGTGTTATTTATTTATTTATTTATTTATTTATTTATTTAAAATGCTCTGGATAAGGGTGTCTGCCAAATGCCTTATATTGTAAGCATTGACAAATCTCTGTGGTATAAACGGGGAAAAAACGCACTTTGTATGACGACTTTGTGTCACGATGAGCGATGGTGTGAGCAGTAACACGCTGTATGGTTGTTAAGGATATGAAGACAACGCAGTGTGAGAAACCGGATAAAAGGAGACTGAAAACACAGCTTGCTATTAGTGATGATTATTCATATATTATTATCTCCTATGCATGATGATGATAATGATATTTACTTGTACATGGGCTTTATCACAATTAAAGTGACAGGTTAGTGGAGATAGATGTAAGTGAGTGCAGGTGATTTTATTTACAGCATGCATCACAGAACAAGAAAAATAGTGACGTGTAAACCGAAGGCAGGATAAATACAGCAGAGACTGAGCAGTGAAACAAAGGGTTTAAATAGGGACATGAATCACAGGAGAGACTGAAAACAGGTGAACTCCAGCATGGGACAGGGTCATGTGACCTGCTCGTAGTCTGTGAGGCTGTCCAAGAGGAAGTCCAAGCCGGAAACCGGCAGTGACGTGACACAAAGTAGCTTTAGAAAGAAGGGAATGAATACAAAAGGACAAAAATACAGATCTTGACACAGTCTAGCATTTGTGATGCAAGGAATAAAACACTCCCGTGTCATGCTGTTATAGTAAAATAATCAACAACAGAGTGGTGGGATGAAGCGGAGTCACTGTTACCGACCCCGAGGTTCTTTATTTTCCTGCAGTAGCATGTCCCTGGATGTTTTATTCCTCTTTTACTTCAGCAATTTATTATTTATTACACCTTTTTCTTAAAGAACAACTCTCTTTATCCATTTATAGTTACATGAAATCATGAATGCAGCTGTCTTTAATTGTCCGTGTGTCATTCTACTAGTGAGAGATGTTAAATTTTAGTGCTCAGATCTAATATTTTTTTTACACTTTTTGCTCAGACGTTTGTCCTTTACTCTGTTTTATGGCTTTAACCCGTTTGCCTGATGTAATGTATTTCTGAAATTTGACTCATGCCTATAGATTCTTAATAAACGTCACTGTTGACACGCCCAACCCTGACCGCTAAACGGTAGAGGAAGTGGGGTTGATAGGTCACGCTATGAAAATAGACCTTTTGCGTGGTCTGTTATTAATGGCGCATTTGATTAAAGGCGATGACTCGGTAATTTTCCAACCTCCGATTAGGAAAAACCAAAGAAAACACCGCCTCGACTCAGAATTCCTACGAGTACGAGGGATGGTCTTCTCAACCCAAGTTCATCAGGTGACGTCAAATCAACATGGCCGCTCACAGCATCAGCAGTAAACAGAGTTCCTGTTTTGGGGTTCGAAAATGACGTAATTGCGAGTTACGACAATAAACTTTATTACAAAGTGTTCCTTTTTTTACAATTAGATCTTTTTGGTGGGATTAATTTGAGTGTATAGATGTTGAAAGTGTTCTGTGAGGAGGTTCTGACTTAGTGTTGAATATGTAAAAGACCAATTTTATTGCATTATAAAGTCATAAAGTCTATAAGACTTTTTCAAACAGCAATTAGACGCAGTGGGCGGATCTTATTTGAATATTCATCAAATATGGATGAATTTTTTTTAAATAAAAGTGTTGGCGCACCTTTGCCTTCTGTCGTTTATTGTTTATCAGAACTATGTGTCAAGCAATTCGTTATTCGCAGGGGCGTGGCCAAACTAAATTACACTCTCTAGTAGCATCTCTAAAGCTCTAACACTCGTGTGCAGGTCGTACAAACTGAATCATATCAGCATCGTGGTGTTGTACAGAGTACAGCAAAGCTGTAGAGTAACGCATCTGGACATTTATTCGCCCCGAGGAACAAATATATTCAGATATATTAAATCTGTTCCCATTGTGTGTGCAGGTATATCCTATACATTCATGGTGGTGGTGGTGGTGGTTGTTGTTGTTGTTGTTGTTAAAACCTGGGGGTAATATTTTTAAGTGGTTCATTAATAACATTTATTTGTGTGTTTGTTTGTATATTTTGTTTGTCTCTTCTACTTTTTGTTGTTGTTCTTGTTCTTCTTCTTCTTCTTCTT
>CM040997.1:2618105-2635224 GCA_022985145.1 Pangasius djambal
CTATATTCAACATACTTTCACTTGCTATCATTTATTTTTTTTTTGAGATGAGGTAGATGAAACTCCCTCGCTGTGTGTGTGTGTGTGTGTGTGTGTGTGTGTGTGTGTGTGTGTGAGTGAGAGAGAGAGAGAGAGAGAGAGATCTTCCTGAGGACCAACTGTTCCTGCAGTTGGTGATCTGTGGGGACATTTTGTTTCCACTGCAGCCTCAGATTCTTGTTCTTGACTGACAGGAGAGGAACCTGATGTGGTCTTCTGCTGTTGTAGCTCATCCACCTCAAGGTTTGATGTGTTGTGCATTCTGAGATGCTTTTCCGCTCACCACGGTTGTAAAGAGTGCTTATTTGAGTTACTGTAGCCTTCCTGTCAGCTCTGGCCGTTCTCTCCTGACCTCTCTCTTCAACAAGGCATTTGCACCCAGAGAACTGCTGCTTTTTTGTTTTTCACACCATTCTCTGTGTAAACTCTAGAGACTGTTGTGTGTGAAAATCCCAGGAGATCAGCGGTTTCTGAAAGACTCAAACCAACATCCACACCACGGTGAAAGCCACTGAGATCACTGAGATTTTTCTCCATTCTGATGTTTGATGTGAACATTAACTGAAACGCTTGACCTGGATCTGTATGATTGGCTGAGTGAGCAGGTGTACAGGTGTTCCTAATAAAGTGGCCTGTGTATGTTTATATATATATGTGTGTGTGTGTGTGTGTGTGTGTAAGCAGCGGGGAAGGTAATGCTGTATCAGAATGTTTGCATATGTGCTGAATTTGCTGTTTCATCCCCAGAAGACCTCATACGCACTTCTTCATCACCTACTGCTTCTGCTCTCCTCCGTCCTCTTACTCCTTTACTCTCTTTTTCTGTCGCTCTCTCTCTGTCTCACTCTCTCTCTTTTTCTCGCACCCTGCCTGTCTGTCTCTGTTTATCCCCACCACCCTGCCTGTCTGTCTCTCTCTCTATTTCCCCCTTTCTCTCTCTGTCTCTCAGTGTCTGTCTCACTCTCTCTCTTTTTATCTCATCCTGCCTGTCTGTCTCTCTCCTTCCCCTTTTCTCTCTGTCTCACTTTCTGTCTCTCCATCTGTGCCTTTCTCTCTTTCTCTCTCTGTCTCTCCATCTCTATCACCCTGTCTACCTCTGTCTCTCTCTCTCTCATCCCCCTCTCTCTGTCTCACTTTCTGCCTTTCCATGTCTACGTCCCCCTCATTCTCTCTCTCTCTCTCTCTCTCTCTCTCTCTCTCTCTATGTCTGTTTCTCGGTCTCTACGTCTCTTTCAATCTCTGTCATCCTGGCTGTCTCTCCCTCTCTCTCCCCACCTCTCTCACTCAGTCTCTTTCTCTGTCTCATGCTCACTGTCTCTCTCCTTGTCTGTCTCTCTCCATCTCGCTCTCTCATACCCTGTCTGTCTCTCGTCTCTCTCTCTCTCTCCCTCTCTCTCTGACTCATATGGAAATGGAAAAGGGCAAAGAGAGAGAAGGAGAAAAAAATCACAGTGGCCCATTTAATGGAGTGCAGTAGTGAGATTTGGCCTCTTTGCCATTATGGGAGATCAGTTCAGAGTAAAAATAGACTGATTAAGTTTATTAGGAGGTGCTGCTGGGGGGCGTTATAGACTCTCTCTCCCTCTCTCTCTCTCTCTCTCTCTCTCTCCCTCTCTCTCTATTTCTCTCTTCTTTGTGCCTCATTATTATATCTATTTCTTTTAGTCTTTAGAATTCTCCCTTCAGCTACTTTCCTCATTCCCCTCTCTGTCTTGTTCTTTCTCTCTCATGCTTCATTTGTCCTTCTGTTCTTTCTTTCTTTAGTCTCACACCATCTTTTTTGTCTTTTCTCCTTCAGCCTTTCCCTTTTTTTATTATTTTTTTTGGCTCTTTTGGTCTTTTTTGATGGAGTCCCTCTCTCCCTCTCTCTCTCTCTCTCTCTCTCTCTCTCTCTCTCGGTGATTGGCTGAGCTGAGCATTTGAGCAGATATAAAGTGTGGTGAAAACAGTGCAGTCCATTATGATGTGATGACGCCTGTGTAGGGCACTTCGAAGTGTGCACACTCATGGCAGCCATTTACAGGCTCATTCCCGACTGAAGTGCTGAAACACATTTCTTCCAAAGGACCCTTATATGAAGTGAGTGGTGGTCTTTAAGTTATTATTCTGAATGTGCGTAAAGTCCAAATGTAAAAGATATTAGCATTCTGCATTTTGAAATAACACATGCTAACCATTGTGCTGAGGCAAGATGATTTAAGAAGTAATGTTTGAAATGATGATTTTAGTCACAGAAAATTGTTCAGGATAAAATATTGGATAAAATGCATCGACAACATGTCTTCTCTTAAACAGGAAGTACTAAAAATATCAAAACTCATCAGAAAAAAGTTTATTTTAGTTTATTAAGTTTATAATTCCTGCTAACACAGATTCAGAACGTCTGTCGTCATTCCTTTCACGTGTCATCATGTCTGTCACGTCATTGGTTGGTGTTGGTTCTTTAAAATCTGTTCGGTGTATTACAGAGCTTAGTCACTTTCCTCCTCATCTTCATTACCTCACATTTCATCTCTTTAGTTTTATCTTTTCTAGCATGTACTGTAGCTCTCTGTATACGTGTGTGTGTGTGTGTGTGTGTGTGTGTGTGTGTGCATGCATGTTATGACCCAAGCAGCCCAAGCCCCTCCCAATGGATAGTATTAGCAGGAGTTTCAGCCTGTGAGCATGTGTGTATGTGTATAGGTGTGTGTCTTTATGTGAGTGTGTGAGAGGCTTTGAGAAAGACAACACACACTCCAGAGTTGTTGCTGTGGCAGCGCTTTTGTAATTAAGTGTGTATCGCGAGTTGGTCCTCATTACGGCACATTTTGACCCTACAATACCGTGGGACTTGTATTTTTGGGTCCAGACAGAAATGAGCTCATACACTCCCACACACATATACACACACACACACACAAACATACACAAACGTACACACACACACACACACACACTCTCCTACGTTTCGGATGGGTGCGGCTCAGTGGGTAAGAAAACAGTGTTGTTTAAAGAGAGAACAAACACAGCAAACGAGTCAATAAACTGAGCAGAGGTCAGCGTGGGTTTTATTTAGCATCTGTTTCATTTGAGTTGCGTGCGCAGAGCAATGCCAAAAATCCTTCCTCACATGTGCATCATTAAATACACAAAAACGTACACACACAAACACACAAACACACACTCCTAACCCTGTGATTGCTCCCTGCAGTGAGTGTGTGTCTGTCGATTTGCACGTTAAAATAGACAGGCAAAAAAAATAAAAAATACATCAAAATGTAACAAAATATAATACAAAATATCCCAAATGTAAATGTATCAATATAATTTTTTAAAATACTTTTTAAAAAAAATTTGTTAAAACATATTTTTGTAAGAAGGATGTTAGTAGTGGCATTACTAATGCAGGTTCATAATGGTAATGTTATTAGTAATAATAGTATTAGTGATTGACAGCTAACACGAGATATCCTTAAGAAACAAGACCCGGAGCTAGCTGTGACAGTGGGTGTGGCCACTGCTGCAAGTGGGTGGAGTCTTGGTGCAAGCACGCTAGCTTCATGTCAGTTAGTAGCACTATAGCGATCGAGTTAACCCTCCCCCTTTTCCCCTCACCACCTACGACATCATTTTTACAGAAGGACTTTTGCGGAAGTTACGCTTTTGAGTAAGTTAGAATAAAACACAGCACATCCTAAAGTGTTTTTTTCTCTTAAAACACAGAAGTTTGCCAACAATTAGTAGTACAACAATTTGTATTCACTAATGAATAATATACTTTTTATCCGTTTATATTTTTTAAAAGACTTTTTATAGTTACATTTAATGTTGTGGAACAACATGAAACAAGTTGTTTCCTGTTCTCACTTACATTACAGCAGCTACAAACTGTCGTTCTCTCACCAGCCTCTCTTTTTTCTCTTTCTTTAAGTAAATAAGACAAAAAATAAACGCAGCTTATCATGTTACCGAGAAAGAAAAAAAAAGCGTAAACTCCTCTGTCCTGAAGATGTCGGAAAACTTAAAGTTCCAGCTTTATCTCTGACTGTTACAGAGCTCCATCTCCTTACAGAAAACTCCACCACATCAATGACTGCATGCTTTATTCTTTATTAAATGACACCTTTAATCTGTTTGTTATTAGCTTTAGAGTATGTGGCGTGTCTGCCGTATAAATCTAATATGATAATGTATTAGAACAAGCACATTTTCGCTTCAAATACATTACTGTCTGAATAGCTTTGTTCTCCCCAACACTACTGAGTGAGCGTTACTAAACCCGTTTTGTCAAGAGGATCAGGTGACTAATATTACTACATCTGTTTGGTCAAAGGGCTCAACTGTGTAAATGCATCGATAGCTCAGAAGATTCTAGAGGTTTTTTTTTTTTTTTTTTTTCTTTTTTCCACTTTATCTCAAAATAAATGACTTCCTAAAGTAACAGGTGCACAAGTATCATTTTGTATCATTGTCATAATGTACATAATAATACAACACGTATATTAATATTCTACTTAGTATAGAGATTTAAACTAGATATCATATGGAAGCTCAGCTTCTGCTCTTTCACTTGGTCCATTTGTTTCCTGCCTGTCAACATCTCGGAGCTATTTGCAAGAATATGACATGGCATGATCGGCACAACCGGCACAGGGTTAATGTAAACCTGTGATTTGCAGATGCTATTTGCAGGAAATTAATCACCACCTTCTAACCAATCAGAATCCAAAGTTCAGCAGAACTGTGGTGTAAACTATTTTACTGAATGAACACTTCAATGTATTGATTGATAGCCAAGATAACCAGATAACTACCAAGATACAATAGCTAACTATTTATCGTTAATGTTGATTCAAAAAGGCCATTGTGGGCTATGTGGGCTGAGGGCAGGTGGTGTGGGCTGAGGGCAGGTGGTGTGAGCCGAGGGTGGGTGGTGTGGGCTGAGCGTGGGTGGGGGTCAGGGGATGTGGGGGGTGTTCATGTCTAGTTTGAAATTCTACTCGACTCACTACGCTGCCTCTCTGCTTTTCTCATGATTAACTTTGGATTTACCATAAATGAAATATTTCGGTCTACTCTTAAACCAATAAACTAGTGACGAGACCTGGTCCAGTCTGGTCCCGTCCACCAATTGTCCTTTTCTTTTGGATTTCTAATTCATTGACGTCTTATGCAGATTATTCAGATTCATTTTTATTTATTTACCCACAGTAACGTTTTCTTATTAAGACAGGGAGGCATACTCTCTCCAATTCTGTTCTTGGTGGCCATAGACTGGACTAGGAAACAGACAACAGCTGACTAGCCAAGGGGCATTCCGTGGACTCCATAGTCCCGGGTAGAACACCTTGGATTTTGCGGATGACCTGGCACTCCTTTCCTCCAAGCAGGACCACCTACAAGAGAAGACAGAGCGGCTCAGCACTTACGCAAAGCAGATAGGCCTCAACATATACCAAATTTCTCCTTGAGGATCAGTAAAGTACTCTCTCTCTCTATCTATCTCTATCGGCCTGATGAAAACACAGGCGATCTCCATAAACTGGCCTACTCAGAGCTCAGATCAAGTTAGAAGGAGATGTTCTACAAACACCGGAAACCTTCACCTATCTGGGCAGTGTGATGAGCCATGACAGTGGGACAGACAATGACATCCAGGCCAGACTTGGCAGAGCTTGTGCAGCCTTCACCAGACTTCAATCCATCTGGAAGTCTAAGGAGATTACCATGAGAACCAAAGTAAAGCTGTACAACTGCAATGGCAAGTCTGTTCTTCTCTATGGCTCGGTGCCTCAGGAAAACATGCAATATCTACTGGCCGAACAAAATAAGAAACATCGTGCTATATTAGAGGACAGGCTGTCGCAGCATTGTCCAGGAGATCCAGCAACGCTGTCTGAGGTGGTTGGGCCATGTCCTAGGGATGCCAGCTAAGGGGATTCCTAAGAAGGCACTACATTGGACACCACCAGGGAAGAGCATGCCAGGCCACCCTAAAACAACATGGTGGAGAACTGTGCTTTAAAGAACTAGTCTCATAGTCTCTTGTCATTGTTAACCATAATCCAGGTGAAATCTGCAATCGCAAATGGCTTCCTAATCACTTTGTTTGTGCACTACATAGGGCATATCATAATGCCACATGTAGAGTGTAGAGATTCAGCCACGGAACATGCGGCGTACCCCGTGTTTCTGTTGTATTTTAATGTTGTCTGATGAAGTTATTTCTGTTTATAGTACATATTAAAGTATTGGCACCCCCGGCTGTGTTTGGGTTACATGCTGCTGTTAAAACAAACTCGTAGGGTTCTGTGCTTAATAAGTTCACCAAGTATAAAATACAATCGTTTGGATTTCAGATATAATGACACAGCCCATCCCTGCTTGTTATATTGCACAGGAAGCTAATATAGTAATGTGGAGAAACATCTGCTACCCTTGTCTGTTTTTCCCCTCTCTTATTCTCTATCCACCATCCTCCCATCCTCACTTTTTGAGATATTTTCTGCGTCCCCCCCCCCCCCCCCCCCCCCCCCCCCCCCCCCCCCCCCAATCTTCCACATATCCATTTCTGCTCCCTGCTTAGCTCTCGATCCCTGACTCTAAGCTATGCACAGGACCTCTGGGAACTCATTAAGCCACTAACTTCAAATAAATAAAACAAACTGCGCAGACAAAATGAGAGATCTATTCAAAAAAAAGAAGAGAGAGAGAGAGAGACAGAGAGAGGAGCGCTATATCCCCTAGCCTGGCTCTTTTCCCCAGCACATCCTCTCGCTCTGCTTCTTCCCTCTTTGTTTCACTGGCTGCCTCTGTCAATTCAATTAATTTCAAACGGGCTTTATTGGCATGACGGCGGCATTATGGCGTTGCCAGAGCTTTTAGAAACACACACACACTTTTAAGCACACACACACACACACACACGTGCATGCACACACAAGAAAAAACCCACAGCATAATATCTTGTCTCGCAGCGTCTGGGTGCCTCGCATCCTCGCCGCTCTGTCTCGTCACACTCTTCCTGCCAGCATATAATCACACCAGCCAGACATCTAGTGAGGGAGAGAGAGAGAGAGAGAGAAGGAGAGAGGGAGAGAGAGAAAGAAAATAAACAGGGGGAGGTGGAGAGAAAACACTCCGTCTCTCTCTCTCTCTCTCTCTCGCCCTTTCGTCTTGTCGTTTTCCTAGCCTCCATTGTCCGAGCTGCATTAGATCAGTAACAACACCACAAACTTGCACAACATCCACTCTTATTAGCTGCTTTAATCAGGTATAAATCACCGACTGTAGTCCATCTGGTGCGCTGCACAAAGTATTGACACCCCCCCCCCCCCCCCCCCCCCCCCCCCCCCCCCCCCCCCCCCCCCCCCCCCCCCCCCCCCCCTCTTATAGGAAAACAATCAAAGCTGGCGTGGTGTGCTGAGGCCCGGCATGAAGCGGAGTTACTGTTACCACATCAAGGTTGATTATTTTCCCATAACAGCACATCCAGAAGTGATTTATTCCTCATATACCACAGCAATTTGTCAACTATTTCCATTTTTTATAAAAGAATGACACATCATGCTTTTTATCCATTTATAGTTACATTTAATATTATAGAAAGTTCGTTAGACAAGTTCGTCCCCGGTCTCACTTATGTTATAGCAGATATAAACAGTTATTCCCTCACCAGCCTCTCTTTTACCTCTCTCTTGAAGTTAAAAAAAAATGCACTTATAGAGAAACCAGAAAGCAAAGTCCTGTATCCAGCACTGACACTGGAGACTCCTTCCATTAATTGTTAAATAACAATAAATCTCCTTACAAAAAAAAAAACTTCACCATATCGATGACTATATGTCTTTTTTACATAACAGCACTCTTTTTTTAAAATTCTGTTTATTATTAGGTTTAGGATATTTGGAGCATTTGCTTTCCTGTGAATGAGCTGTTACTATAGAAACGATAACGCGTTAGAACGAGCGCATTAATATAAACCTGTGATTTGCAGCTGCGCTACTGTCAAAGCTGCTGTTATAGAAAATTAAGCAACACCTTCTGACCAATCAGATTTGAGAATTCTACAGTGCTGTGGGATAAACTACAAAGACTTGGTGTCGCTTGGTTGTCGTTTTCATACATTAAGCAACATTGAGTTTTGCCACCGTAAGTTTCTGAACAGTGATGTTAATATAGCTGCTGTGTCACATGTCAGGTCGAACCCTGACCTGAGATGAACCCGTGTTTGTAGCGGATGACCCCAGGCCTAGCTCTCGCATCGCTCCTGACCTTCACATAGCCAGAACCTGAACTTTGGAAGCCACTCATAAGGTCACAAGCTACACTGGGGCGCCGGCACCCGGGGAGCGGACCTTATTATTTGGATCGATTGCGTCTCAGCGGCGGGAGAGCTATATGAGGTCCAGGAGCGGCACTGGACTCTGAGGACTACCGCCGAGATGAGGAAAGATCGCAGCCACGTGAGGCACAGAGAGAGAGGGGGAGGAGAAAGAGCGAGTGAGAAAGCAATGAGAGTGGCAGGATAAAAGAAAATCTTGATTTTGCAGGGGAGAGTATTGATTTCTGCTTTCCTCCTGGGTTGCCTATGTGAGCCCCGTCTATTATTAGTTTAGAGACAAAAAACAGCGTGCACACACAGAGAGATGGATGGAGAGAGATGGAGTGAGCGGCAAGTGAGAGGAGAAATAAAAAGAGGGAGGAAAAGGGCTATTATAGGGTAAATGGCAAAGGTGTGGAGGACGTGTTTAAGAAGTGGTTTGTGCATGAAGGATGGAGATAGAAAGAGAAAGAGGATGGTATAGAAAAGTGTGTGTGTGTGAGTGTGTGTGTGTGTGTGTGTGTATGTGTTTATAAGGGATTATAAGGGTGCGCGTGTGTTTATGTTTGAAAGAGTGCAATGTGTGAGAGGTAGTGACAGTAGGGAGCCCTGGCAGGTGGAGCTCAGCAGCGTGTGTTAAGTGCATGCCTGGTTGGAGATGTCGGGATTAGCGGGAGATTAGAGTCGTGATTACACAACGTCTTCGCTCTAATGATCCGCACTGTTTGTCCGGCTTATCATGCCTTCTGCACCCCAACGCGTGCGCTGCCATCGATATGAGATGACACACATATTACACACACTCACACACTCACAAACACAAACCCTTTTCCCACCAACATGGTTCAGAGAACTAGTGAACCTTAAAAAAAAAAAAAAACGCAAAGCATAAAAATAACACTCACGAAGAGTTTTACAAGTTCATCCCAATGGATATGAACTAAACGTAACATGTATAATCGTTGATATGCTGAAGTTTTCTGTGAGGAGACATTGATGTGACATTTATGGAAGGAGTCTCCAGTGTCAGCGCCTTGTAACAGCCAGAGGTAATGCTAAGCAGTTTAAGTTTCGTAGTAACATGACAAGCTGCAACTTGTTCAGGTTCAAGAGAGAGGAAAAAAAAAAAAAAGAGAGAGGCTGGTGAGGGACCGACTGTTTATAGCTGCTATAACGTAAGCGAGAACAGGAACTAACTTGTTTAACGCATGTTCCCACAACAATAAATGTAACTATAAACGGATAAAAAGTACGATGCCATTGTTTAACAACTAAAAAAAAATTGCAATCATTGGAAAATTTCTCTCTTATAAGAGGGTTAAAGGATAATAATCAGCTTCAATCGCATCCTAACCCTGACTTTCTTGATCAACCTCTCAGCGTTTGCTTCCAGCGTGCGCTCGTCAACTCGACTTATTACATATACAGCGTGTCCCAAAAGTCTCCATATACGGGGGAAATGAACCCATTTTAGCAAAACGTCTTCCTTTTTTCATACTTAGATTATGTTTTTTTTTTTTTTTCTTCAGATAGCCTTTAAGAATGCCTTGACAAAAGAAGAATGTACTGAAATGATTCTCATGGTTGGAATCGGGAAACTTTCGCAAGGTTGCGACGGACATGCAGTCATATGCATAACACCAGATGTGTTTACACGAGTTCATCGTGAGTGGGAGAGACGATTCTGTGTGTTTACAAAGAAATGGCAATCATGTAGAGGATGTTTTGTAAATAAAGTTACATTTTGCTAAAATGTTGATTTCCCATATGTATGGAGACTTATATATATAGATATATAGATATATTTATGTGTATATAGAGTACTGTGCAAAAGTCTTAGGCTCCCTATTTTTTTTAGTACAAATTTTGTTATAGATTTTTACATTCTACACAAAGTGTTCTACATTATTGATTCAGTACGAAAACCTTTTAGATTCCCAAACATTAGTTTTTCCAGCACAAAATTAAATGTTACAGAAAAATGTTTGTGCGTCAGTAAAGAAAGCAGCAGATGACATGAGAGACACTTTTCAGATAAAAACAGAATGAAGGCTGCTGGGTTTCGCTGCAGAAATAAGAAGCGAGTCGACAGTCAAAGTCTCCAGAAGAACTGCGGCTGCTTCTGCAAGATGCTCAGTAACACTTCCAGCTCATTTCCTTATCAAACTGCACACACTGCACCTGAGACACTGTTTATTTTTTAAAGCGAAAGATCGTCACACCAAATATTGACTTTGTTTCATTTATTACTGTTTACTGCTCTTTATAGTATTTTTTTTAAAATGTAGAAACATTTAATTTCATTATTTTTGAAGGAATCTTTGCTCGACAGCATTTCTTTGCATGTGCCTAAGACTTTTACACAGTACTGTATATATATATATATATATATATATATATATATATATATATATACATATAGTATAGTAACTATACATATATGTAACGCAAAATACATTTTCATGCTTCTTTGCAGAAGTAGAAATCGGCTCTTAGGGTTTTACACCAGCTCGTCATGCTGACCCGTATCACGACAGAGCTGCTCTAAACGCTGCAACATCCACCCACTCAATCACACACTCGCACACACATTAACCCACATCCACGCCGCTGCTGGCAGGGCCTCGCCCTCGCCCCGCACACACATTTAACAACCTTTCAAATATGCATGTGCTTGAGTGCTGACCTCATCTCTCACTTTCTCACTGTCTCCAAGATGTACACATCTGTGTGTGTGTGTTGCAGTGTGTTTATTAGTTTTGGAGAGTTTGTGTGTGTGTGTGTGTGTGTGTGTGTGTGTGTGTGTGTGTGTATGCGTGTGTGTAGCAGGATGTGTGTGCTCCTCTCCATGCCTGCACGCTGCTCTGATCTCCCCATTACAAGGTCGATTAAGCCACTAATCCCTGAAATACACGCGTCCTACAGCATGAGAGAGGAGCACGTCGAGAGAAGAACGCGCTCAGGGAGAAAAATGGCTGGGGTTTTTTTTCGCCATGCCTCCTAGTCTAAGCCTGCTCTAACACTGAATTCTGCTGAATGTGTGTGTGTGTGTGTGTGTGTGAGGGAGGGAGGTTCGCCTCACATCAGGGATTAACAGGAAACTCATCCGAGCTTCATGAGCCCTCGCACCGGATCAGAACAATATCACTCCAAACATAAGGAGTTCGGCTTGCCTCCAAATTTAATCAGTGCCCTTTACGTTTTTCGTTTTTTTTTACTTCTGCCATAAGCAGGCATTATTAAAAGATTTTTTTTTTCTGCTGAGTGAAAGTGTTTACGAAAGGGAGGTGCAAATGTCATTGACTGATGAGAGCGTAACGGTATTAAAAAAATCCATACCTGTTGTTGCATTTTGATCTGAATTATAGACTTTTTCTGTTTCCCTCTGTGGGAATTTTTGGACTCGTTCCGTTCTCAGGACTTCTAGCCTTTAATTAGCAGTGTAACAGAGTGGGAGAATGTAGTTAGTGCCACCCAGAGCACATCTCTGTGAGATATATTACTCCTATACAACACATGCAGACCTAAAGGATCATATACTGTATATATATATATATATATATATATATATATATATATATATATATATATATATATATATATATATATATATATAGCTCACATTGTTGTAGATTTGTAGGCATCCTTTTTAGTTTAAGTAAATAATGTCATCATGTGGCTTTTTTTTTTTTTCAGCTCCAATCAACAAAAAACATAATTCAGTAGTGACACCCTGTAGTGAACTTTCATCTTCATCTAAAACACTGCTGTATCCACATCCATATTCAAATGCATAACTCATTAATGCTTAATTTTTAACACCTATAGTGTTCTATCAGTTTCCTGTGTGACAGGAAATAACTCTCAGGAGGAGGCAGTAGTCAGACACATATTTTGCCCTAAATCGCACAATACAATGCAAAATAGCAGCTAACATTACCTGTGTCGTTATAGCTAGTGGAAATAGCCAAAATGATGACAATAACTAGCCTAGCAATGTATTTCATTGCAAAAATACTCTCTCAATTGTGACACAATATCACCCAGTTGTGACTAATATCACTTAATTACAACCTTTTCTGAATCTCATCATTGCGAGTAATTTTCACGCAATTGTGACTTTTTAATCTTGTAATTGCACGTTAATATCACTCTACCGTTACTTTGTAAAATCTCCTAGTTGCAAGTTATTTTAATGCAACTGTTAATGCTTATCTCTCAATTGCGAGTTAACATCACTCTGTTGCGACTTTTATTTTAGTCTCGAAACTGCGAGTTATTTTAATGCAATTGCGAGTTAACATCACTCTACTGTGACTTTTATTCTAGTCTCGTAATTGCGAGTTATTTTAATGCAGTTGCGAGTTAACATCACTCTATTGTGACTTTTATTTTAGTCTCGTAATTGCGAGTTATTTTAATGCAGTTGCGAGTTAACATCACTCTATTGTGACTTTTATTTTAGTCTCGGAATTGCGAGTTATTTTAATGCAATTGCAAGTTAACATCACACTTACAACTTTGCATCTCACAACTGTCAGGTAATATTTCACAATGGCGACTGTTTATGCCTCAATTGTTTTCATTAATATCACACAATTGCGACTTAGTGCTTCCTTTTCCAATAATCACACCACAACAAATCCCAGCAGTGTGTATAACCTACCTGAAGTGTTGTTTCAGCAGCTGGACACTCCAGGGGGGATGATAGCATAATAAGCTGAAGCACAAAGTCATAGTAGTCATAGTAACTCATAAAACATATAAACAGCTAAAACATCACAATTGCATGATATTTTCATTTTGGCTTTTGTTTTGTGAAGTATGCACTCAAGTTGTCGAGTGTGTTTCTCCGGATATGACAGACCCGATCCGTAACCACGGGTTAGCGCCTGGTTGATTTTGCCGTATGTTTTGTTTTCTGTTATGAGTTGGACCTGATGGTGGGGGGCCAATCAGCCCAATCAGAGCCAAACAGAGCAGAGGTGCTACTAAGGGGCCTGAGCCCTGATCTCTTAAGCCTAGTCCCAATTTCTTCACCTAGAATCACCCAGGGTCTGAGCAGAATTTTATTTGGGGATCCATTTTTTTTAAAAGACAGCATGAAATCAAACTCAACCCTTTTTAAAAACCTTGTTTTCATCTCAGATCATGTTTCCCCTCCTCCACACACAGCTATGAGCCAGCATAAATCGCTGAGTCAGCTCGCTCTACAGTCGCCATGATACAGACTAGCAAGCAGCCACACTAACAGGACTGAGCTAGCGTCTACCTGACTTCATGTTTTGTTTTCAAAAGCCAATCTTTTATGTAAAACAAAACGTCTTACATTATTCCAACCTACTACGTTTAGGTGGGGAGTTCTCTAGTTCGAAGGTTAAGATGCCTTAATTTTCCAAAGAAGCCTTAAAGAACCTGTTTTTGTAAAAGTGTATACCTGTGCTCGTTCTGTGCAGTGTTTCCTGCAGCACTTGGGCTAACAAGATGGCACTAATGTGAACAGGGCTACGTCTCTCAGAGGACTCAAATGACCTTTTGTGACTTTCGTTTTTGCTTTTTGCGTTTCTGATTTATTACCGCAATTGCGCACATCAGTATTAAGACCTGAGATGTATCTAGAGACTTAAGCACTATTAAAAAGAGAGTTTTTGTATTAATTGCGAGAGTTATGCACACTGAGCAGAGGCATGACACAGTTATGAGTGATTCTGAACTCGAAGCTCATTTTCTTGCATGATATTGACTTGAGTACTGTCAGGGAACAGAGTCAGATGCAAGTGCAGATACGGTTTAATCGGTGCAATCCAAAACTCACATAAGGTAGATGAGCAAGAACATCAGGAACTAGTTAAACACAGGGATACAAGAACATGACATGAGACAAAAAGCGCTACCAGAGACAGAACATAAATACCCATGCTGATTAGACATAAATGTGACTCAGATGCACGTGATCTCATGAGGTGCAGGGGCTGATGGGTAACACAGTCCTGATAGAAACCACCCCCTTTAAGTCGTGACTCCTGACGCACCTACTTTGGTCTTGAGGGGGGCCTGGGTCTCTGGTTAGTGCAACAACCACTGCAAGGTCAGTAAGGGAGTGACGAACACGGCGAGGACAGAGTGAGGAGCAATGTCCTCAGTGAAACATGAGAGGCAGAGCAACGTCCTCAGTCGAGCAGGCATGCAGAGTGACATCCTCAGCTGAGCAGGGAGGCTTCACCAGTGGGCCAGGGTGGCGGAGCAACGTCACCAGCAGGGCAGGTTGAGAGGGCAATGACGT
This sequence comes from Pangasius djambal, assembly GCA_022985145.1. Taxonomy (NCBI): domain Eukaryota; kingdom Metazoa; phylum Chordata; class Actinopteri; order Siluriformes; family Pangasiidae; genus Pangasius; species Pangasius djambal. Next base: position 2,632,733 of record CM040997.1, read on the forward strand.
CCTCACCAGAGTTGGGGTTGAAGTGGATTGGACACAGGAAACCTCGCCGGCGGCTTGCGAGACCTCTTCTTCATTCTCTGGCTTGGGTGTCACTTGCGAGGCTGCCCCGCCGGCATCTGACATGATCGTGACTTGCGAGGCCGCCCCGTAGGCATCTGACATGATCGTGACTTGCGAGGCCGCCCCGTAGGCATCTGACATGATCGTGACTTGCGAGGCCGCCCCGTAGGCATCTGACATGATCGTGACTTGCGAGGCTGCCCCATTGGCATCTGGCATGATTGTGACTTGCGAGACTGCTCCGTCGGCATCTGGCATGATCGTGACTTGTGAGGCCGCCCAGTCGGCCTCTGGCCTGGGCTGGGTTGGAGAGGCCGCCACGTCGGCCTCTGGCCTGGGCTCATTTGGAGAGATCACCCTGTTGGCCTCTGGTGTGAATGCAGCTGTAAGGCTGCTGTCTGTGTTCAGCTGTGTAGCCCGGCTGACACATAGGTTATAGCATGGAGCCCAGCCATGAACTGGTCCGGAAAGGCCTTGATCTGGTCAAGCTGCCTCTGGTTCTCCTGGATTTGCTTGTTCTGGGCACACATGCACCGAAGCATGTCTGCTGCATCCATAGTGGGTCTTGTGTTCTGTCAGGGAATGGAGTCGGAGGCAGATGCAAGTGTAGACATGGTTTAATCAGTGCAATCCAAAACACACGCAAAGTACATGAACAAGAACAACAAGAACTAGGCAAACACAGAGAGACAAGAATATGATGTGAGCTTGACAAACGCAAGACAAAAAGGGCTACCAGGGACAGAACTTAAATAGCCGTGCTCATTAGACATAAACGTGACTCAGGTGCACGTGATCTTGTGAGGTGCAGGGGCTGATGGGTAACGTAGTCCTGACATGTGCAACAAATATATATATATATATATATATATATATATATATATATATATATATATATATACACACTTAGGTCCGGAAGTATTTGGACAGTGACAGAGTTTTTGTGATTTTGCCTTTATACGCCACCACAATGGATTTGAAATAAAACAATCAAGATGTGATCGAAGTGTAGACTTTCGGCTTTATTTTAAGAGGTTCCACAAAAATATGGCATTTACCATTTAGGAATTACATTAATTATAATGGGCTCCAGACTTCTATCAAGTCTCGACTGCTTTATTTCAAATCCGTGGTGGTGGTGTATAAAGGCAAAATCACAAAAACTCTGTCATTGTCCAAATACTTCTGGACCTAACTGTATATATATATATTATGTGGGTGGTCTGCAAGGATTGGTCAGAATATGCTAGGGATTCATGGCTGAAAAAAGGTTGAGAACCACTGGTCCACTTATAATTAGATGCAAAATCCATGTTTCAGATTCTTTTAATCAAGAAAAGTCTGCGACCTTGGAGCCCAGGAAATCAACTTAAGCGGTTGCGTAATCTGACTCAGAATACAAGGAACTTTCCCGACATACTGATGCAAATTTGGATTCAAGTCACAGACTCCGAATATGGTAAAAAAAAAAAAAATAATAACTTCGATTAATAAATGTAGTAGAGTAGTAGGAGTATTTGAGTATGCCTTCTTCATGGCCCAAGCTCATGCTGAATTGCAGTCCCGATCCACTTCACCTTCAGGTCTTCAATCTTCAGCCACACAGCCCAGAATCTCCCAGAATTCTGACTTGCTTGCCTTTATAGTCAGTAAGAAGGTATAAAAGCATCTGAAATCCTCAAGGCAGAAAAAAAAAACAGTTTTGAAACGAGCAGCTTTCACTCTAACAACTGTTTTTCCAACACGAGGCTGAGGAACCCTAAAATCCCGAGTCTCTATCTTTGGCCCCGGGGCCCTGAACATATTCCGACTCTCAGCATGAGGCTTTCTCGCGCCATTCTTTCCGTGCCTGAACGGAATAATTAATCAACACATCGCTGATTGGGTAATTAGTATGTAGTAACACTAACAGTGAACACTCCATTAATATAGCTTATTTATGGCACCTAAATGACTAATTAATTAGGTTGGGAGGACGCGTGAGGCGGGGTAATGGTGCAGGAGGGTGCTGTATATGTGTTTGGACCTCCAGTTCATTAATAATGCATTTCTGTCATCTTTTTCCAAAGGTTTCACTCATGAATAACTAATCTCCGAACTAAGGGAGAATAGCCATGGACCGAGGAAAAAGCTACAGAAACGTAAACCTTGCATGAATTTGCATTTTTAAACCACCACATTCGGGTCTATACTTCGCATATCCTCTTTTCAACTAAACGTACGCACCCACTGCTAAAAAAGTGCCTTTGTTTCGTGAAGAGTAGAAAAAAAGGAGAAAAATCAGCGTTCAAACACAATGAGAGTCACTCTCCTCCCACACTAAGTCACCGATGAGTCAGTTAGCTGTGGTATCCAAACGCAGGAAGACAGAATGCAAATGCCAAAGAACAACAGCAAAGACAAAAGTCTGATTATAATTACTTCAGTCCGTA
>CM040997.1:2635324-2645596 GCA_022985145.1 Pangasius djambal
TTACATCAATATCATTTTACCAAGCAAAAGCCTGAGCAAAAAAAAAAAAAAAAATGACAAAAGTTTTATAATAAGCCAAAGATAAACTCTTATGCACCTCATTCTCACTCAGACACTCATTCAAAGAACAACTTACACACTGAGATGTGTGTGGGATGGAGAGATAAAAGATAGATAAATGGATAGAAAAAAGATGGATGGGTAAATGTATAGATGGGTGGCTGGGAGGATAGATGAGTAGACTGATACTCAGACAGACAGACAGACGGACAGACAGATAGATAGATACATAGATAGATAGATAGACTAAATTGTTAGTGATTTAAAACAATCAAACTCTAGATAGTGACAAGATGAGTATATGGATGGATGGGTGGATGATAGATAGATAGATGTGTGTAAATAAGTAAATAGACAGTGGATGGAGAGAGATGTGACTAGCTAGAAAGGTAAATTGGTAGATGAGTAGATAATTAAATGGGTGGATGTATGAAAAGATGGAAGGAAAGAATGGTAGATAGATGGGTGGATGATGAGATAGATAAGTGTGTAGATAGATGGGTGGAGAATTGGACAGAAGGCTAAATAGATGTGTAATTGTAGATAGAACGATAAATACTACAGATGGGTAAATGGATGGATTTATACATAATTGTAGATAGGTAGATAGATGTGTGGGTGGTGAGCGATATAAATGGAAGATAGAATAGGATGGATGGATGGATGGAAAGATGCATGAATGTGCAGATGGATAAGTAGATAGATAGAGGGATAGAGGAATGGATGTGTAGATTGATGAGTAATTGTAGGTAGGAAGATGGGTGCATTGTGAGATGTGAATGGATAGAAAGATAGATTGGTAGGTGGATGGGTAGATGGACAGACAGACAGACAGACAGACAGATAGATAGATAGATAGATAGATGGATAGATAGATAGATAGATAGATAGATAGATAGATAGATAGATAGATAGATAGATATGTAAATGATGAAAAGAAACATACTGTATATCAGTAAATTGATTGATGGATGGATGGATGGATGATGTGTAGATAGATATGGATTTACTGATGGAAAGAAACATACTGTATATCAGTAAATTGATGGATGGATGGATGGATGGATGGATGATGTGTAGATAGATATGGATTTACTGATGGAAAGAAACATATTGTATGTCAGTAAATTGATGGATGGATGGATGGATGGATGGATGGAAGGGTAGCAGTCAGATAAGGCACTATGTATGACTAAGCCTAGCACCTACAGGAGTAATAAACACATAGGAGCAGTAAGAATTAAAAACAGCATGCTAAATAAAACAGAACATGTCGGTATAAGGTGTGTGTTATATGTTGACTGTAACACAGCAGTGTGTACGGTCTATCTGGACTGGCTGCAGTGGAACATTAACTTTGCGTTAGTGTGTTGGTGTTTGTTGTTAAAGGCCTTCACCCGTAGCTGCTCCGTCTCAGAAGGTCCCTCGCTGCCTGGCCTCGGTGTGTTTGAGTAAATGGTCCTTATATTTACAGTGTAATTACCTGCTGTAGAGCGGGACTGATGTAGTCGCACCAACCGATCAATCAGCCTGGAACAACGCTGGCACACTGGCAGCCCGCTGAACACACACCACCGCTCACACTGCCTCGTGTTCGCTTTCCAATCAGCGCTCTGCTACACCGTGGGACCTACACGGGTGAATTAACACCCACAATGTAGAATTAACTCCTGCAGTGTAGAATTAACTCATACAGAGTGATATTAACTCTTACAGTGTAGAATTAACTCATATAATGTGACATTAACTCCAACAATGGAGAATTAACTTATACAGTGTGACATAAACTCTTACAATGGAGAATTAACTTATACAGTGTGACATAAACTCTTACAATGGAGAATTAACTCAAACAGTGTGACATAAACTCTTACAATGGAGAATTAACTCAAACAGTGAAGAATGAACTCCTAAAGTGTGGAATTAAATCATGCAGTGTAGAATTAATTCAAATAGAGTGGAAATAACTCAGACAATGTAGAATTAGCACCTATAATATGACATTAACTCCTACAGTGTAGAATTAAATCCCACAGTGTAGAATTAACTCGTACCATGTAGAATTATCTCATACAGTGTGACATTAATTCCTGCAGTATAGAATTAACTCAAATAGAGTGGAATTAACTCATACAGTGTAGAATTAACTCCTATAATATGACATTAACTCCTACAGTGTAGAATTAACACCTGCAGTGTAGAATTAAATCCTACAGAGTAGAATTGACTCATACAGTGTAGAATTAACTCCTACAGTACGACATTAACTCATACAGTGTGACATTAACTCATACAGTGTAGAATTAACTCCTACAGTGTGACATTAACTCATACAGTGTGACATTAACTCATACAGTGTAGAATTAACTCCTACAGTGTGACATTAACTCATACAGTGTAGAATTAACTCCTACAGTGTGACATTAACTCATACAGTGTAGAATTAACTCCTACAGAATGACATTAACTCCTACAGTGTGACATTAACTCATACAGTGTGACATTAACTCATACAGTGTAGAATTAAATCAGGCAGTGGAGAATTAACTCATACAGTGTGACATAAACTCCTACAGTGTAGAATTAACTCCTGATGTGTAGAATTGAGTCACAGCATGGTTTAACTGCTATAGTGTAGAATTAAATACTACTGTATGAAGTTAACCACAGTATAGAAATAACACACAGTGTTAACTCAAATATTGTTAGAGTAATAGCTGCAATGTTTTTTTTCTCCCCCAGGTGTGTGCCTTATTAATATGTAATACCTAGTTTGAAAAAAAGCAGTATATAAGTAATTATATGAGTGAGGAATGTGCATCTGGCCTGAGATTTTATATATTTAGTTGCTTATATATTAAACTTTATAAAATCATAGTCATGTCTTGAGGCTATGACAAATCACCCGTGGTGATTTTTGTATATCGCGCATCACTGTGTGGCTCTCGGAATAGACTTGAGGAAGAAAAAGAGCTCAGGGATCTAGTCTTTATTTACCTTCTCGCCCTGGTCATAAACAACAGAGTCATGAGCAGAACAAGCAGATCAGCATTTAATCTGAATGTAAACTAAAAGGCAAAGAAAAATGTGTCTCGAGGTGAATAAATAGAATGCGAGGAAGTTAGAAAGCGAGCATTAATGTATTAAAATTAATGTATAAAGAGTGGTGTAATTAACCATAGGCCATACTGCTCTCAACTAATTAAATAAATACAGTTCTATTTATTGAGTCAAATGAATTAGAGGAAACAAAGAGGATATACTTTTAGGTTTGTTTGGGTTTTTTTTTTTTTCACCTTTGTATAAATTTCCTTGTACAAAAGCTACGGTAACTTAAATAACCACTCTTTACAGCTGTGGTGAGCAGAAAAACATCTCAGACCGCACAACATGTCGAACCTTGAGGCAGATGGGATACAACAGCAGAAGACCAGAAGCTGTTCCAACAGGCTCATTACAGATAGCCATAGCCAAGGGAGAAAAGCACTGGTGTGTGTGACGCACAATAAAGAAAAGAATATGAGTTGATCCAATTAGTGTATTCATAAAGATTAAAAAAGATTAAGAGGGACTTTATAAAAGCTTAATGCAGCAAATTAATCCCTGACCAAAGACAAATTTGTGCGACGTATAAAAAAAAAAAAAAAAAGGTAATTACATTCGACACAATCAAAGGGCTTTTTAGCATCTCACATTAACTAAATCTCTGGACACAGTGACAGGATAATAGTCATGGCTCTCCTGATAGTAAAAAAGGGATAACCTGCACTTAATAAAACTATTCAGTTCATTATGAATGTGCAAAACACGTTCCAGACGTTGTGCGAGTTCACAGGCTTGAACATTCCTGTAGACAGTGAGGAGGCTAATTGGGTGATCTTTGTTTTAGTCCAGTACCCTTGATGAACAAGCTTTAACCGAGTTGAGTACTGCCTGGCATAAACTTGTTGACGAGTAGTGAATTTGAAGTAATACTTTTGTCCCAGTCTTTGTCACTAAAATCTAACTTAATAAATGCAGGGAAGAAAGTACCAGGGAAAATAAGATTGCATTGTTTTGAAGTGGCATTAATATGAGTTTCAAAAAATATTAGCAAGAGTTGTTTTGTTGAATGAAGGAACAACATTAGGAGCTGTGACAGTGTGGGGAAAAAACATGATTCGCAATTTCATTCTTGATCCTTCTGGAAATTCAAAAAAAAAAAAACCTTGATGTAGAGTTAAGATGATGTAGTTATAGTTCTTGGCGCAAGTCCTAAGCCTTACCTAGTCACTTGGTCATGCAGGGTTCTTCAGAACCTCAAAGTATTCCCCAAAAACATCTCCAAAGAGGCTACTCAGGTATGCAATTCGAAACATGCTAGTGCTCATGATAGAGTGCTGGTTGCACCTCCTGGTCTTCCTTCATGCGCCATAAGGTCATTGCGATTGGTCCAGAATGTTCCTTCTAATGCCTTGCTAAAACCCTTACATCACATACAAAACCAAAAATGGTCCAGCTATTATTTACATTTACATTTAGGCGTTAGGATTTTTTTAAAAATTATTTGTGTAGATTTAGTGCTTGTTTAAGTCATTTGAAGGCATCCAGTGGCTCAGCTGTTCACTCAGCCAGGGGAAGTTCATTCCACTGCTTGAGTGCCAGTACAGAGAAGAGTAGTGATGAATGCTGTTAAGCCCAAGTAGCAAATTGATGTTGGCCGCGCATCTATTTTGGGTGGCTATGTTGGCTCTCCCTATATAACGTTGTGCCAGTGTCGGCAAAGAAGCTCTTTTCTTAACAACTCTGCCAACATTGGCCCAGCGTTGGAAAGGTGGATTGGCCAATCGTTGTTCCAATGGACAAAATTACATTGGGCCAATGTAGGCACCCAGAGTTGACGTGGCTGACATTGGCCTAATGTAATTTTGTCCATTGGGCCAACGATGGGCCACCTTTAAATCCACCTTGACAATTTAGATTGAGTAATCTATAGGATCCACAGTCAAGAGTGTCTTTGTCTATTTTAAAAATATATAATGAGATGGTTTCTTGAGAAACAGGTAAACAGCTATCAAACACCGGTAAAGAATTTCTTGAAAAATCTTGTTGGGAAAGCCTTGGCTTTCCTGGGGTTTTGCCACATTACATAGATTCCATGGCCGGAATGATCTCCTTAATGTTCAGGGGCAGCTCCAATTCTACCTTTGCAATAGCATTAATTTTAGTAATAGGGAGGCCAGTGAAAAATCTCTCCATTTGGGAAACATAAGAAGTAGAATCAGTTCGAAATAAAGACAGGCAATGATATCTACAGGGTGCATAGTAATGTTCAAATTTGGGGGGTTATATTCTAAGCAGAGCGCTGTTTCAGTTGAAGGGGCCAAGGCCTTACTGGCTTTATCGCCATAGTCAAAGAAAGATTGCCGCAATTGTGGCAATAATTGCTCGGCCTGGCTTGTAGAAAGCGAATTAAATCTAGATTGAAGTGCTATTCTCTTTTGAAAGTCTCAGGGTCGGGTGAGGCGGCATAAAGCGCTCTGAGGCGTGAGATATCATCGCGTGACTCAGATAGTTTAGTTTTACGTCGCCGATTTTGAAAAGATGAATGTGAGATCGTCTGACCTCGGACAAAAGCCTTTAATGCCTCCCAGATGGTAGAGGAGGACATGTCTGGGCTGCAATTGATGTCAAAAAAAAAAACAACGCTGTGATTAGAGAGGTGAGGAAGTGAGTGAAAGCACTACTGGAGAGAAAGAGGGAGTTAAAACGCCGGGATCTGGCAGTAAGAAGCTTGTTGGGGAATAAAAGTGGAATGTGTAGGTCCTCGTGGTGAGAAAACAATACCACATGAGCAGGGTTTAGCTTTGAACAGTAGCATGTTAAGAATAAAAGTGTAGTCCATTGAGGAATATAAAGGTTAAATGAGTTCTGGGGGAAAACAGAATGAGATATCCATGAGATTTCCTAGAGAAATAATTGGAATATGCTTAACATTCCACTTGCCTCTCTGGGAAAGTGTGGATGTGCTGTTGATTAAAGGTGGGATGAAGAACTCAGTTAATGTTGTTCCCCCCTAATGATATTTTTATCAGCTAAAATGATATTTTTGGTCTTATTTTCACCGGCACATTCCTTTTATATTGCTTTTAGATTACTTTAATTATTGTACTTTTTCTATTTTTAGATACTTTTTTATTAAATATATATTTTATAATTTATTGTTAGTATTCTTTCTTAATATTATTTTATTGTTGACTAACTTTTGTTTCTGTTTTTTTTTTTAACTTCACTTTGAGCTGTATTGCAAATATATGCAAGGTATATATATTATATAAATAGCGATTATCGTTCTTTTCTTTGTGATTATTTTTTAAGGTAATTAAGCTGATAAACCATGGATCATTCCAGTTGGTGTATAATTTCTCACTAATAAAACCCCCGGTATAGTAAACACAGCCTGAAACAATATTTTAAGAATATAATGATAGTGTCCTAGATAGTTCTGCCTCAACACAGGAAGAAAAGTGAGCGCGTTTATTGATCCGGATTGCAACTCCCCTAGATATACTTTGTAATTTCGGCTAGAGCACCTGGTCCACCGATCTCCTGCAGAAAATCAGTGTGGGCTTTTGGTCCCTTGAGGTGAGAGAAGATGTTGTTTCTTTTAACCGGCCAGTTTAAACCTTTGACACTCCAGCTGGCAGAGTTGCCAAACTTCCAAAGGAGGGCAGAGAGAAGAGAAAATAGTTTAATGATTATGTTCTTTGGAGCCAGAAAGGATTTAGCAGGGCTGGTTTTATGGATAAAAAAAAAAAACAAAAACACGGCACTAACAGGGGAAGGCCACTCGAGAACTGGCCATGGTTTGAGGTGAAACAGACTTTTATAAGGCGTACATGTTAGCAACCTTCGCCTTGTAGCTCAAGTGCAAACCTAAAGAAGCAAAGCAAAACAAACATGTCCTGGCTGATTGAATAAACTCAGCCTAAGTGGTGAAATTGTGGATGCTTTATTTTTTGTCAAAAAGTTCTTTTAGGATGTAAGGAAATTAGCTGTTTAGGTTAATTTGATGTATTCTCCACCAATATGTAAGGAAATTAGCTGTTTAGCTCAGAAGGGGAAATTTGTAAACTTAATATTTTAATAGCTGATCGACTATTCGTCCAGCGAGAAGTCGAAATGAGTGTATTTAGTAATTGTGTATGGGATATTACCTCCGTGGCTACCCGGCAATAATATCCTAAATATAGTGAAACACTATATTAAGAGCACAGTAACAAGATCGGCAGTTTAAGGCAATAAATTTGAAGCACAGAGACAAACACACGCACACACACACACACACACACACACACACACACACACGTAAACAGGGGTGAAAATGGCTTTGAAAAGAGAGTGAATGAAATTCCAAGTTTCCAGCAGTTTCTCAGACCATGACCTGAACGAACCATCAACTTATCAGTTTAACATTCGCTTCGTTTAGAAGGGCTTTAAACTTGTATTAACTGCACCAGTTCAGCGAGAATCTGGAGGTATTATACTTGCGTTTGTGTTGCCAGGGATTCCCTCGTTGCGTTGTTGTTTGGAAGGAGTTTCCGGCGATTTTGATTGGTCGGCAGTCTGGTTGGCCTTATGTAGCGTCTCGAAAGACCAATGGGGAAGATAAACAGAGTGAGGCGTGACTTTGCACAAGGTTAAGTTAAAACTTTGGTCAGGAATTTGGTAACATGGATGTAATACATTGTACTCAACTTTACGTGATACCAACCCTTAGGAAATTCAGTAGCGATCACACACATACCAAACACGACATACCTGCTGTTATTGATACACTCACAAACACTATGATCCCTGTTAAACGATCAAAAAGCATCATAATGACCTGGTGGCTATAAGCATGATACATATATGGAATGACATTAAAAGAGGCAACAAGTTTTCAAACTATGGTGCATAATCTTAAAAGTCATTGTCCTTCCAGGAGATGTAAAGTACCCTTATGTAGTCTGTTAAAGCTGGGTTCTGTGGAATGTGTGAAGGGTGGTGAACTTTGTGTTTCTGGGGAGAACAAAGGTCTCATTCCATGCAGGTCGTTAGGTGAGTCCCCCCCCCCCCCCCCCCCTTTTCTGTAGTTATCAGTTTTAACATCGTGTTGGGTGAGCCATCTGGTCTTGGCCAACGGCCTAGGTCAGTAAGTTTGACAGAGGTTCCTCTTGGCTGAGAGGGTTCGTCCTCTGGTCAGGGATGTCCTGTCAGTTGCTGATTGTTCACAGGACAGTTGAAATCCAGCAATCAGTAAACAAGAAGTAATTAACTTGGGTCTGCAAAGTTTGGGAGCAGGATTCCTAGCTTCATGGCTTCTTTGATTTCCTTGCCTGTTCGCTTCAGATCCTACAAGGAGTATAGTTGGAATAGCTGAATTTATAAACACGTCCACAAAAATACATAGAAAACAAGCCAACAACTCTCTCTTTGACTATCTTGTACCTCAAAATGATACTCGGCTATTTCTGATAATAGCAAACCTGGGGTGAGTGCGGGGTTGCCAGGTCTCGGCAAAATTTGCAGCCCAACTAAAGCCCAAAAAGCTCAAACATTTGAAAAGGGATATGCATTTTTCTTTTTCCTTTTTCTAAACCTTTGCATGGGAAACAAGGTCACTGTGGTGTGCACACATTTCTAATTTGTAGTATCTGCAATCCGCCTTTTTATCATCACCTGGTACCAACATTATTCACTCTATATTCAGGTTTTCCTTCTCCCAGTGTTTATAATATACCTTTATAAAAGACATGGTAGATACACTGTCTGCACTTGCACTTTCCCTTTGTTTGCCATAGACCCCCCCCCCATGAAGTAAATGCATGCAATAGCTAAAAAAAAAAAAAACTGGCCACAATATATTTTCGTGAAACGCATTATATAAAGAAGCATGTTCAAACTGACTCCAACAGAAACGTTCATCCCTCATTATTCATCCCAAATCTAACTTCCTTGAGTGGCAGGTTGTTGTGATGAGCGCTGGCACAGCACCAGGGGCCTCTATGAACGAGTGGAGCTTAGTATCCATCACATTGCGTGTCCTTGTTGTGATTATAGCAGCTTTGGCCTGTCACACGCCCAGGCTCATCCTGCAGTCGGCCTCTTGGAACACGCCAATAACTCTCTTCTCGGGATTTGTGCGACGAGGTGGAAATCCTGTGTGAAATCGTACACGGCTGTGACGGAAAAAGCGCACAGCATTTCTGAGAACCTTATTGTGCATTTCTACTTAACAGTTCACGGTTTAATGCTGAACCATCATATCTGAACATAGTACAGATAGAGAGAGAGAGACAGAGAGAGAGAGAGAGAAAGGAAAATTAAGAAGCATGAAATATTCAACGCACATATATGCAGTACATTGTGGAGGAACGTGAAAATGATGTTATATTTTTTAGGGGGAATGTGCCCTTGCATGAACATGAAATGACAAGCTATTCCATAGCGCTGACGCTGTCCGTAAACAATATGTGAAAGGTAATTTATGTACGCATTCGGTTTTCAACAGCGCATTAAGACGTGTGTGAACCTGAACATCACTGCCTGATGGATAAACACACACCGGAGCCACGGCAGAGACAGCACAGAGAAATGGATAAACAGACATAGCTGCAGTTGTTCCTTCTTCCGGCACTGTTTTGTGGACTGTCATGGTGCACGGCGGCTCAGACCTTTGTTTTTTTTTTTCCCCCCTCTGTATATCTGTGTTTGGGTAGTGCACAGATTTCTATCCTACAATAACAACTGCATAGAAAGGACATAGTATATTTAAAGCCAGTGGCAGAGAAGTAATCATATTTTCAACTTTTAAAAAAATCCAATGCAATTTCACTCATATAGCACTTTGATTAAAAAAAGACATTTTATTGTCGTCATTTTTTTTTTTTTTTATCTCTGCATTTTATATAGTCATAGTTCATGCACACGTGTGGATTTGAAGATAGTGAAGAATGTCCATCAAATCTGGTGGGCCCATGATTTTTAAAACAGATACACTATATTACCAAAAGTATTCGGTCACCTGCCTTGACTCACATATGAACTTAAGTGCCATCCCATTCCTAACCCATAGGGTTCAATATGATGTCGGTCCACCTTTTGCAGCTATTACAGCTTCAACTCTTCTGGGAAGGCTGTCCACAAGGTTGAGGAGTGTGTTTATAGGAATTTTTGACCATTCTTCCA
>CM040997.1:2650752-2671951 GCA_022985145.1 Pangasius djambal
AAAAAAAAAAAAAAAAAGCCTGTCATGTTACTGAGAAACCACAAAGCATAAACTCGTCTGTCCTGAAGAGTTTCTTGTGTTGGGGAAAAAATTACTGACCGTTACGGAGCCTCTTTCCATAAATGTTATATAAACATCTCCTTACAGAAAAATGAACTTTTTTTTTCAACCCATTTACTTTGAACTTTAGATTTTATGGAGCCTCCACCATACAATTCCTGTGAATGCCAAATGATAACGTATCACCACCACCACCGCTACTGTCCAAACCGTGCTGTTATAAAAAATGCATCAACACCTTCTGACCACTAAGAACTGAGAACTCAACAACCTTAGTATGAATGCATACATTAGCTAGCAAGTATGAGTGATTAGTGAGATCACGTGTAACAGAGAGTGTATCAGAAGTGGAGATCGCACATCGCACATAATGCTTAACATGGCAGCCAGTACAAAGGTCCTGCCCTTTAATAAAAAAACAAAAAAAGAGCCAGTTGCCTTGTTGGTACATATTAAGTATCAGCTTAGATTCTGATCTAGACGGATATTCATGAACTGTAATGGGAATAAACCATTATAACCAGAAGAGCCAAGCTTCAGGGCTGCTAGCTACTCTTTATTAAGAAATTAATTGATTAGTTAGTTAGTTAATTAATTAGACACACATACACAATGGGTTGCATTACGGACAAACAAAAACTCTTGCATCTTTTGCACACTACGTCCTCAAAAAGCTGCTAAGATTCCTCTTTTCAAGCTGCTAAACACTTTCTACATATTTTTATATATAACATCTATATTTTGGCTAATAGAGTCTATTCTATTCTATTTTATTGTTCTATTTTATTCTTTTTATCATATTCGGCTTTATATATCACAGTTGCACTGTGGGACGAGGCACTAAGGAAAAACATTTCACTACATTAATACTTCACATGTATGTAACGTATGTGACAAATAAAGAACCTTGAACCTTAGTTTGCACGGCACCTACAAGCTGAAGTTAAGACAGGACACATAAGATGCTGTTGGATTTTCAGTAATCTTGATTAGTAATCAAGCTTTAGTAATCTTGATTTTCTGCCCTATGTAGTGCACTTATACAGGGAATACTGAGAGGAAGTCATTTGCTATGCAGCCATTCTTTCTTTTACTTTCTAAGGACAAAAAAAAAAAAAAACTTAATCAGATTGAACATAAGAACTTCCCCAGTGCTGAATTAACACCTATGGTGTTGAATGAATTCATGCATTATTGAATTAACACCTAAATTCTTTAAATAGGTGTATAACTGGTTACAAATGAACAGTGCGTGACTCAATTCACCACCGTAGGCGTTAATTCAACACTGGGGATTTCGCTGCGCAGGGAAACGCGATCAGACGCGAAAGGGTGACATTGGAAAACGAGTCTCTGGCTCAGGTTGTTTTTTTCCATGTATAAATATTTCTGCTTCTTTTATTATTCATAATTGCTCTCGGGGATTTCGTCCTACACACTGTTCCCTGTCAATTAAGTACACATCAGTGGAGACATGCTCACCTCCTCCGGGCCTTCTATTTTCCTCAGGAATCAAATCTCAATGGTGGACTTTCTGTAAGCTCATTAGACCCCCCAAGCAGGCTCGCGCTCCACTGCAGCGGCGTAATTAGACACATATTCCTTTCCGTTTCCACCGCCGAGAAGAATGCGTTCATTCTTGAGCAGACAGGAATTATTGCAGTGGTCCATCACTTGGGAGAGAGTGAGATGAAAAAGAGAAATGCATTGTGTGTGGTCGACTTTTTATTACAATAGTGCACAAAAATAGTGTGTATAGCCAAGAATAGTCTTTATCCTTAAATAACTGTGTGAATGACTGACTCCCATCCTCAAAATGCACTTTAGGCTATAACACAGTGAGGACGTCTACGTCTTTTTGCCGAGAGTCGGGTTGAAAACTATGTTTTTTTTTGCTGTTGCAAAAGTCACAAAAAAAAGGGATATTGAGCTATTTTCAGTATTTTAACATACAAATAAATTACAATATATATACAATATATTTCAATTCTATTGACTAGTTAGAATTGTTGATCTTCTACATGTAGAAGATGGCCACACTTCCTAAGGTATAGATATTCATTATATTTTGCCCTTACGTAGTGCACCTACGTAGGGAGTCGAAAACCACTTGGATTTGGCCTAGGCTCTGATCTGATCTGATTATCAAAATTTATTCATATCAGATTTTAACTCAGTTGTTTGAAATACCAGCTTGGGGTCTATCACTGTTCAAGTAGAAAGTAGCCTAGTGCTTATGACAGGAAAGGATGAAAAGCAGAGGATAGGTGGTAACTGAAAGCGAAGAGCAACTATGTCACAGCGATACGTCGAACCAAAACGCAACAAAATGAGAAATACTGGAACTCCAAAAACAAACCTGTCACACATGAGTTCTTCATCAACCTAAGTGTGTGGACAGCAGGTATGTGTAGTACATAAGGCACCTTAAACATAAAGTCAAGGATGAACATAAATGAACATCGATTTTAGCAAATAATCGTAGAAACTGAGTAAATAATCCAAAGCTATCTAATTAAAGGCAGATATTTCGTTCATTTCCTGCTCTGATACGCACTGATAGAGTATCACAAAACAAGCTCAACCTAAATCATATTCAAGTCGGGCGATGGCCAGTGACTCCTACCTTTTAGACATTTTATTTAGACAAAAATCTAAATGGACAAACCTTCGTTTAGAGTATGCACAGATGACTTTGCTACTAGGACAGACATGAAACAAACAAGACATCATCAGTCTGAGTAATAAGCCTACCATAATGATCAAAACAATGATGGAGATAATAAAAATTTGTTGCATTCGTTTCATATATTTTGCTGCATCTGAGATTTGTCTTCTATTCCAGGACGCATATTAGCCAGCTAGCAAGGATAAATCTAGCCATGCTTCCATCAGAGCAGATTTAGCTAGCTGGAAATGTGCTTTGGCTTTCAACAACTAATTAGTATGAGTTTACGGCAGAATAATAGAACTTGTTTTATAAATTCGTTAACATCGTCTGTTTTCATTCTCCCCACAGGCGACATATTGCGATCTGGCTATGCTAGGCCTGTCTAGGCTTGATTTTTCTTTCTTGTAAGGCATAGGTTTATGTTCCATATAGCATGTGTGACAGTGATTTTAGCCATTTCAGTGTAATGCGGGGCTGTGCTGCATTACCGCGAACGTGTCCGCGCTTGCCGCCTGAATGCGAATGAGGCCGCTGAGTGCTTTTTGCGCAGCATGTCTGAATAAATGGACTCGTGTGTGAATGACTGCACAGACGGAGGCCGGGCGTCTCAACCTGCCAAACATTGAAAGAAAACAAGGAGGAAAGCAGAAGGGATTGAATGAGACACATTCAGAATCGAGGAGAAAAAAAGACAAAAAAGAAAATTACAGAAAAAGAGACAGAGTGGGGGAAGTGCAGAGGCAGGTGGTGCAGAGGAAGCGTAACGTGACATGGAGATAATTAAAAAAACATATCTTTATATATTAAAAAAGGAAAAGAGCTCAGCACAGTGGGATCATTAGGGCTCTGGCCATAATATAAATCTAGCCTGTGCCCTCATTGCCCCAAGGGCTCAGAAACTGCTGCTCCATCTCGACCCTGTGCTCAAGAGAGGCATGAAGAAGGGAAAAGTGAGACAGAGAGAGCGAGAGAGATTGGGAGTAATGAGAGTGAATAAGAAGTGTGAAGCGCTAGTAGCTGCTAAATGAGTCAGAACTGCAAGCAGGTCCCATCAGGCCAGGTGGCACAGGTAAATGGCATTTTCCCCCAACTGCACAAGACAAGGGTGACTCAACATGCACTTAGCGGTGGCTCCTGGAGGACCTGTGTCACCTCCTGGAACATGTAATATTAGCTGTCAGCCGTCAGCTGGAAGACCATTTGCTATTATTGCTGACCACCCCTCCCCCGCCCTTTTGCCAAGTTGCTGTGTCCTTAAACTGAAAACTGAGTGCTCACTTCAAAAGTGAAAAACAGAAATACCCACGAGAGACGGATCCATGTGCTGATGTACACAGACAGAGGATGGAAGAAATGAGAGTAGATTAGCTGCTTATATGATCTCCTGAGGAGTCACTGAAAAACTGGAATCATTGGTGAAAAACAAAATTTTCCCTCATTACACCAAATGTCCAACTGTAGCTGATGTAGACATGTTGGGTGTCTAATACTGTTGTGTTCAAGAAAAGTTAATAGTGAGAATTAGTTGAGATCAACACTGCAGTACCATGACCAACAGAAAGGCAGGCCTAAGACGAAGCTGAGAACATAACAGGGGTTGGATGACCAAATCCAAGTCAAGGCCAAAACCAAAGCAGAAGGTGTCACAACCAAGACCAAACAGGGGCTTTGTAACCAAGTCCGTGTTCAGACCACGACACAGGAAAGGGCTTGGAGACCCTGTCCAATTCAAGACCAAAGTAGGGGCTAGGAAACCGAGCCCAAGTTAAGACCAAATCAGGGGCTAGGGGACCGAGTCTTTTGGTATCATTCCGACCACCTAGGCCCCGCCTCCCAAAGTTCGTAGGTGGAATTATTGTATACCTGAAAGCAGAAAGTGGATACTAATATCTAAATGTGTGACAGACACTCATGGATGCCTTTGACGTTTGGTCACAAACAGAGAGGGATGATGGCTTTATTGTGCCTAGAACACTTTTCACTCTTGACAAAGAAGAAGAAGACATAGGAGAAAAAAGAATGAGTGAAAAAAAGAGAAAAAAAATGAGGCAGGAGGCTTTGTAACACACTCATTCTTGAACTAGGGAGCGCAGGTAATAACATCCATAATCAGAGCAGCAACAGCACTCAGTAGCGTAGCACGATGTGAGCTGATTGGAGCTGAAGGCATTTCTGGGAAGGGATGATTAAATGAGAACATTGTAGGATGAGGTGATAGATGGGAGAAAAAAAGAAAACGAGACGGAGGGTGAAATGTATGCGTCGGGAGCGAGTGGGAAGGATGCCGAAAGCAAGCGAGAGGGATAGACAGAAAGTGAAAATCAGTGAAGAGGAGAGAGGCTGAGGCCGAGGAAGCAGAGGAGTCAGACTACAGCAACGTTAACGGGTGACACGTTCATTATCCGGGCCTGTTTGTGGAGAGGAGGCGAGCTTTGCTCGATTGAAAGGTGTGACTGTCTCCCATTACAGCTGTCCAGCTCCAGAAATACCACCATCACACACCTCTCGCAGCCCACACACACACTATGAACTCACATCCTGTTAGCCGGAATTTTCTCCAAGCTCAGGCGTACAATGAGCAGCCTGCCTGTCCATCTTTCTGTGTGAGGCAGGGGCGTGGCCACATCTGCGTAACAGGCCTTGCCACCCCAGTCGCCACCCCAATCTCAGATTTAATGAATCCTATTTAAACGATAATGGTCTCGGTCCACTTCCAAGTGAAATCAGTTGCAGTGAGAAAGTGATTCGACTTGGGAGGAAACGAAACAAACATGCTGTGTGTTTTCAGTTGCAGCATTGCTTTGTAGAGGCCAAGGGACAGAGCTGTAGCGCTGCAGAAATGCCATGTGTTCTGGAAAACTGGATTAACAAACAAAAAGAGAAAATAAACGCTGGGATGTGATACACAAAACATTTTAAAACTAGTCATTTATATAATTATTGAATGATTTATTTAGCGCCACCTCTGTGTTCTCCATGCAGAGGTGATTTCTGTGATTTCTTTAACGCACTTGGTAAAGATTTGTTCACGCTTGTTCCACTCTATTTTTTGGTGCAGTGTGAAATGAAAACCAAAAATATCAATTTTAGAGCAACATAAAAAGTTGAGAAGAGGTTACATTTATGAGTAACTTTATGCAAATGTGGGAATACCAATGAGAGCAATGGGCAGAGCTGTGGTTCTTTTACCCCAATGTGAAACATTATGTTTTTTTTTTTGTTTTTTGGTTCCACGTTTTCTTTTCTACTCACAGCTCCTGTTCCGTATGGGACTCACTGCACTGATACAGGTCCTACATGCTTGATGAACCCAAACAGAACAGTGGCAGTGTTTTCACCACAAATCGATGACATTAGATCGCAAAAAGAAATTATTTCGGCTCAGTCTGACACTAGTACACAGTGATGCACTGCACAGATTCAATTTATCCACAAAAGCATTTTTACTTTTAAAGGAGAAGACATCCGATTTGTGATCTCATCTGCGTTTTTAACCTACTTAATGTAGCTAGCTATGTAGTCTGTGCGCCAATTCTACGGTACGACTACCCAGGCAAAACTATGTCATCCGGCAGTAACGCCGGTAAGGAACTCCCAAAATTGCTGCCAGTGTGCTGCAGGGATTTTAGCCTGATATTATACAACTGTAAATGTATCTGTCTCTCCAAGCCAGATCTGACAACCAAAATCCCTTAATACTTTCTGCTGTAACACAAAGATCCATCACTGCCAAACGTCAGTGCCTTTAAGGAAATTAAAATGGTGGAAAAAAATCTCCACTTGATATTTGATGCCCTAGCTGTTTTTTTTTTTTTTTTTTGTTTGGTGGTTTTTTTTTTTTCTTTTCTTAAAATGAGCTACGACACATGCATTCAATCAGACGCAATACACAGAATTAGACAGTACTGGGGAAAAGTAAATATAATAATGATATAATTATGATGAAAATGAAATAGAATATAAGATATGTGTATATCTTGTATATACTACACACACACACACGTGTCTCTCTCTCTCTCTTATATATATATATGTATGTATGTATGTATGTATGTATGTATGTATGTATGAGAGAGAGAGAGATATGCAAAGATAAATAATGATGAATATACAGTGTATATTCTCTACAGTGTGTACAGTCTGCATGGTACAGAATAAACAGTTCTGAACATGTTCCGTGTAACATTATCGCATTAGCCATGAGGATACAGTGCAGCATGTCAGCAGTGTGTTAGTTTGTAGGCTTGTCCAGTTCGTTATTTAGCAGGGCTAACAACTCAGGGGAAAAAACTGTCTGGAAGATTTGGTTTTCATGATCCAATATGTCACGGCTGAATGAAGTGGTTGGAAAAGGTGGTGAGCAGCGTGTAAGGGGTTGGAAACTATCTCACCTGCTCTCCTCTTGGCTGTGCTTTTGCAAAGGTTGGTGAGGAAGCGTAAGTCACAGTCGATGATGTTCTCTGCAGATCAAATGACACCTTAGAATTTGGGCTTCTCAGACAATAAGAGAATTTAAGTCAAGGCTAATCAGAGATAACTTCAAGTGGAATTGCATGCGGTTAAAATAACTTAAAATCAAAATCCAATCCAGATACATGGTGCATAAAATGAGCAGGTGTAAACGGGGTCTTAGTGACGTTTTTGTTCCTTCAGTACAGCAGCCATGAAGTCAATATAGTAACGTTACAATGCCCCCCCCCCACACATTTTCTCCCATTTTGGCACATTTTGGAATATTTGCAAGTTCACAGCCTCTAAGGAATCACACGAGAGCTATCAGCTGAGGAGGGTGAAGGTGAGCATGGGCTTCCTCCCAGACACTTGAAGTGCCGCTCATGCTGCGTCACAGTGCAGTGTAACACACATCTGCGGAAAGTGCTATCTACCCTCTTCCGCATACACAAGCTCACAGTTGCCCATGATTGGCTAGTGTCTCTGTGATTGACAGGGGAAAGAGAGTAATGCTGTCCCTCCCACCTACAGAGCATGGCCAATTACGCTCTCCAATGATTCGTTTTTGTAACGGACTTGTCCTGTACATCACTTAGTGTTTTTTCCATTTCCAAAAAAAAAAAAAATCCTGGACACACCAGTGGCGTGTATACAGAATGCGCTCGTACACCAACACCAATTCAGCAGGTAAAGCTCCAGCGGCACTGAGTGGAGTGACGGGACACATAGAGACGTTCATTTCCCAGCGAGTAGAGAGTAATACGCAGGCGACTTCATCAGTCAGTCAGGACTCGGTGATGAGAGGAGACGCCGGTGTGACAGCCTCGTCAGCGCTCCATATTAAACGAGTTTAAACACCACACCGGGGCCCGGCGTTAATCTGAGGCCCATCGGATGACAGCCCGGATATCGGCCTTCTTCTCTCTCACACACACACACACACACACACACACACGCACACACATGCGCAGAGTTCGGAGGCCTGTCAGGCAGGTAATAGAAGAGTGCGGAGGAGATAAGAGAGTGATGGATTGGCTCCTCTTTCTCTGATTGGGATCCGGCCATGTAATACCACCTCATCTGCCGAGAAAACGAGAGCGAGAGACAGAGGAAAAAAAGTCGCTTGGAAGAGTGATCTGATTTTAATTAATAAAATCGTGGCAGCTGGTGGACAGCCACGTAGAATGGCTCAGCTATGCGTGTGTGTGCTTTAATTATTGTGCCCAGGTTTTCTGTGATGAAATCTAACTCATAAAGCAAGGACGCAAAACATGACTGAAATATCAGCGAAATGACTTCGTCGGACGTTTCTCTCCATGGAAACAAGGCTGTGTGTATGCTTCATCTCGGCAAAGACGCAGCCGAAAGGTGACACATGACCACAGAAGGCGTGAGGGTCTCTCTCTCTCTCTCTCTCTCTCTCACACACACACACACACACACACACACACACACACACACACACACACACACTATACGCAGGACATGCTCTTTATGTAAGTGGCGGTCAGATGGAAAATGTGAAAATGATACATAATTACAGAGGCTAGATGTAAGTCACATAAAAAAAAAAAAAAGTCAAATTTCCATTTCCAACTACGATAACCTTTTGCGTTCTTGACACTCATGTGGGTGTGTGTTTGTTTTGTTTCTAACTGCAGTGGTTAAAAAAAAAAAAAAAAAAAAGGTAAAGTGTGAGAGCTTGTGGTTATGTGATGGCTAAGGCATGACCTGGTCAGAGAGAGAGTGCTGATCTTTCACACTCCACTAGGGGTCTCTTTGCAGAGACAGCCAGAGGTCACACACACACACACACACACACACACACACACACACATATGGAGAAACCCTCCTCTCTCTCTGAACCAGTTTTATTCATGTCAATGTTGGCAATGCAGATTAGTCGTAGCTCATTTCCAAGTTGCTTTATGGAATGGAAATAGAATAACAGACGGCTTTACTTGACCTTAATGGTTTATCGATAGTGATTAGCTCAGCTCTTTTACAGTTGCCTTAATTAACTCAATTAAAACCTCATTCATTTGCGCATTATGTACATATTTGTTCATCGTGGTCATCCTGACTTAATGTATTTCTGTTACACAGCTGATAAGTGATTGAGACCACTGCTTCGGAGCCGTCATTTGGCCCCAATACGAATAGTTTGGTGAAAAATCTTACACCAAAAATTCTTCACCATATTCCAGTTAAATATGTAGACGATCAGGAAAGACATATTTTTACTTCTGCACTAGACATAAGAGGCTAATGTCACCAATCTCACAAGTCCATGTCGCAAATCTTTCTCACAAATGCACACCCAAATCTTCATAACCTGACTTTAAATGACAAGATAAAACTCCGTAATCACGTCTGTAACACATGTCTGTTATGTGTACACAAATGTAAAAATTAAATCAACAAAACAGAATGATAAAAAAAAAACAGCAGTAAGGAAAAGAAA
Organism: Pangasius djambal; assembly: GCA_022985145.1. Taxonomy (NCBI): domain Eukaryota; kingdom Metazoa; phylum Chordata; class Actinopteri; order Siluriformes; family Pangasiidae; genus Pangasius; species Pangasius djambal. The sequence goes on from CM040997.1 coordinate 2,660,400, forward strand.
AGGTTTCTGGTTGTCCAAGATGGCTGCCTCTATAGAGTTGTTAGCTACATTAGCCTTGTAGAGCTGATGCAACATGTAAGGAATAAAACAGTGTGTGTGTGTCATGTTGTTATAGGAAAATAATCAACGATGGGTTGTTGTGATGAAGCAGAGTTACTGTTATCACACCAAAGTTGATTATCTTTCTTTATGTTTTATGTTTTATTTCTCTTATGCCACAGGAATTTGCCAATGATTACAGCTTTTTTATTTATTAAAAAAATGACATTTATACTTTTTATCCAATTATAGTAACATTTTAATGTTGTGGAATGTCCACAAAACTGGTTCCTGTTCCCACTTAAGTTACAGCAGTCATAAAAAGTCGTTTCCTCGCCAGCCTTTCTTTATTTCTCTCTTTTGAAGTTAATAAGATTTGTCATGTCATGTCTTGGCTGATCCTAGATATTTCCAGATGTGATTTGGTAAAAGGGACATTACCTTTTGCAAGTCCATTGCATCAGACGTGTACAGGGAAAAGTAGGAAGCTGGAGGAATTGCACTCATTCACTCCTTTATTCACCCACACAGACATGTTCATTTCTGATTTCGGTACTCGAATCACATTTGCTGTGTAAAATAATGAGTGAAAATTGTGAGAAGGACGCAAAACACGATCCCAATATGAATCGTTGATTTGATTAACACTCTCGCTCCACCGATCTGCTCCTATTTTTGGTTTTAGGATTTGAACAAGCACAGTGGAGCAAGCACTCCAATTAGGCCTTCCAAAGCCATAAACACAGCACTTCACTGCAGCTCAAATGCTAATGGGCACAATTAGTAGTTTTATGTAAGAAAGACTGAGCCTGTCTTAAGCATTGTGCATTATTAAAGCGCCGCCGCAGACTGCGCTGTTGCTCAGCGGTGGGCCGTTTAAGTCCTCGTTTTTGTTGTAATTGTTGTAGTTCGCAATTCCTTCAGCTTCCCTTTGCTCGTTTTGCATTTAGCAGAAACACTCGTCCAGGACGCTCTCTGTGTTTCGCCACAGTCGAGGCTGTTGGAGTTTATCGAGAGCTCCAAGGCTGGCTTCATTTTCTCTAGAAACACACTCACACACTCTCTCTCTCACACACACACACACACACACACACACACACACACACACACACACACACACACTCTTATGCCATGCTGTAGCAGGACATATAGGCAGCATAATTAACTTTCATTATAACAAGAAGTAATAGAGAGAGAGAGAGAGAGAGAGAGAGAGAGAGGGATGAATATGGGTGAAAGGAGGAGGCTTACAAGATGTTAAATATGCTTTGCCTTTCGCTCGCATGCCATAACAGAACAAGAGCTCACACTGTGTTTACAGAGCAAGAGATGATTGTAGGGATGGTGTGTGTGTGTATGTGTGTGTGTGTGTGTCCATATACTTCTTCAAACAAGGCTTTAAAAAGAGGGAGACACTAAATGAGGCAAGGTAATAAAACAGACATTTTCAAACATTGTCAAAATTGTGCCCGGACTAAAATCGATCCAGTGCCTCGTCTTGAGCGTTTTTAGGTAATAGCTTGAAGCCAGCTAGCATAACACACTGTGTGTGTCTGGAGTCGTGTCCTATTCCCCTGGCGCTAACTCCATGCTCTAGCAATGTCCTAAAAATGCCGCTCTTAAATGGGAAGCAACGGAGCGTCTCGGGTCATGATCCTCCTCGAGCACACACAATACACACAGTCTTCATCAAACCCTGGTGCCAAAACACCGCTCAGATGCTAACCAGTTCCTGAAACTGAACCCTTATGCTTAATAAAAGCAGAGTTATGTTGATTCTATGGCGCAATGCTATGGTTTAGTAAGACACATCCACACTATTATTAATATTTATATAGCATATTCCCAATGGGTTATAATATTTGCCCATTTTTATAGTAGATGTGCTACTACAATAGCTTGACACCCACTTATGAAATGAATTACGGCGTTCTCAGTTGGTGTGGCTGTCATTTTCACAACTGGGTCGGATACTCGAGTGCAAACTCAGGACTGATTATGGGATCGTTTGGGGGGTGGGGTTCATGATCTCAGGTTTATGTTCACATTAGAAGAATTCCTGAATCGATTGTGCACGCAGGTTTACAAAGCATGCACTAGGTTCATCTATTTGCTGGGTTTTTTTTTTTTTATTCTTTTCCTTTGGTAGCATCAAAGTAGCAAAGAACAGTGCAATTTTTTAATAGGAGGCATTCTCGCATAAGAAGATTTTTAACCATTCAAGCTGGTACGAGATGTGCGGTTTTAAGGATGCTGTAAGTGCAAGCAATCACACCAAAAAGGTGAGCTAATTACAGCTCAAGTCCTGTGAAAGTCTAGTTTCATATATCAGTAAGGCATTTCTGTCTCCTCTGCTGGCCATAACAACCCTTTCCCAGCCATCATGAACCTTGAAACAGGAAGTAACATGACATGTTGAACCAATTCATGTAACATTGAGGTGTTGAGCCTCCACATGTGGAAAGCACCACAGTTCAGTGGCAGTGAGCTTCAGACTGCCGTTTTTTTTTTGTTTTTTTTTTTCAAGACGACCAAGGATCAGTTCTTTGGACCGCCCCTAGGCTCAAAAACAACTTGGCACAGAGTACGGAAAAGAATGCCAGTGAATCCCAACTACGCGACAGCCATCCATAAGCTCCAAAGGAGAAAACCTTGGCTTTCATCTATTACTCATCAGTCAGAGTGATGCTAGCAAATCTCTGGCATCTGCTAGCTCAGAGCATTTTTAGCCGTCGTATGATATTACTTGAGCCACGGTTTGAAAAGATTCATGTATCTTACGGATTCTCAGGGGAGTTCAGGAGCCACTACAGAAACTCCTTGTAACTTCACGAGCCTCGTGGCTTCCCCCAGGAGATGTTTCCGAAATCACAGGGTTCGTATGAGACGGTATGAAAATTCATGATTTTTCCCACTTAGCCTGCCACGGAAAAAATCCAGAATGCCGCTGGGATTCACACAGGCACACATGGCTCCCCTATAAAATTCCCATAAAGATTCCCATAATCACCACGCTTACATTATAACATCCTTATGAGGCTCTTATTGCTCAGTGTTCTCTTTATGTCATGGTAATGACTAACCCCCATAAAGATTCAACAGAACGCAATAAAATCGGACCACATTCTTATAAACAGCCAACTGCATTGTCGGATAACAATAATGTTCGGAAGGTGCTGATTCATTTTCAGTATCCACACAGCGATGATGTACTGTCAGCTGCGAGGCAAATCACAGGTTTATATGAATGCGTTCGTTCTAATAATTATCGTTTCTATAGCAACGGCTCATTCACAGGCGGACTCTGCACATTATTTAAGCCTAATATTAAACAGATTTTTACGAAGTGCTGTTATTTTCTGTAACAAACTTATAATTATTGATTGTATAAATGGTGACATTTTCTTTAGGGAGATGTTTATTTAACATTTATGCAAAGAGGCTCCAGTGCCAGAGGTAGAGCTGTAACTTTGTTTTCATCATCTTCGGGAAAGAGGAGTTTACACTCTGTGTTTTATTTCGTCTTATTAACTTCAAGAGAGAGGAAGAATGGGAGGCTGGTGAGGGAACGAATGTTTATAGCTGCTGTAATGTAAGTGAGAAATGAAACTAACTTCCACAACATGAAATGCAACTATAAATGGATAAAAAGTATGACGTGTTTTTTTTGGGGGGGGGGGGCAAATTGCTGTCGTATAAGAGGAATAAATGTTATGCAACGTGTTGTTATAAGAAAATAAACCTCATGAAAGTAACAGTAACTCTGCTTTGTTGATTATTTTCCTATAACAGCACACCCCCAAGTGCTATTCTTTACATGGGATCCCAATTCAGTGCCTAGACGGAGATTTTCATGGGAATCCGATTGGAATTTTCCATAAGCATGCATTAAACCTCTGATGTGCCATGATCAAGCAAAAACGAGCCACCCTAACCTGTTCTGAGTGTTAACGGCTAGTGACCAGTACATGAGCCAATCGCGGCATAGAGGGCGGAGCTAACATTACTGCGGCTTGGTCCTTACCAACTAGTTAAACCGAATGTGTACGCTTACTTACTTAGCCTTATCCTTTATAAAGACGCATCCATAAAAATACAGATCCTTAGCTGTTATTCTTAGTCGGCTCTTTTACCTGACGCTGAGCGTCACTGAAAGTGAAGATGATCCGAGTTATCGATCTAAAAAGCAGCAGCCTGTAGTTAATGCGAGAGTAAGACAGACTACACGTCATTGACTTTTCCCAATCAATATGTTATGCCAATAGGTTGTGTGTGGAAAAAGGTGTTAGGCTTTCCCTTTACTAACAACTGGTAGCTGATGTTCGACAGGGGGCACTTAGCTAGCGGCTAGGAAATGGCTATGAATAAATTAAAGATGTTCTAACAGACATATTTTCCAGGCCACCAGTCACACCGGAGTTTCTCATCACTATTTTCTTTGCTGGGTTGGAGAAAAAGAATCAGCCGCTCACGGGTGGTCCTGGTGTTGTTTTAGAGGAAACGGAGTTGAAACATTCGCCAGCGAGGTTTATTTTTTCACGACCATAAACTGAATGCGGTGTTAAGAATATCAGAATGTTTACAGACATAAAAGTTAGCAGTATTTCTGGGTGGATATCTCACCGGTAGCTTGTTTGAGGTCACGGTAAATACAAACGGAACCGGCTGAACCAAGACATTGGCGAGATATCATCGAAATCCTGTCGTGTTTGGAGTTGTAACGTTAAATGTATCCCAGTACACAACTTACTTTTCACTTTTAACTCCTTTTGCCTGGTCCCTCAGTTTCACAGTGGCTTCCAAAAGCCAATACACCTAGTTCCACTATCCTACACAAAAGTGCTTCATAAAACTGCGACCAGAAGCAAATTACTTTTTTTCATCTCACGTCCTTTTCCGCTTAAGTCCAATTTATTCCTGTTATACAGTTATGAATTAAAATTTAGAATGGCCGCTAAGTATTAATTTTGGCAACACTGAGCGTTGTCTGAAAAATATGGTACGCCCAATCTACCTTCTCATTTTGTTCTTTCTTTCTTACTTTCTTTTCATATTTTCATGGAAGATTATTTGTTAAGGACCTATAAAGCCAAGCCTAGCGAGCCATGTTTGTGATTAGTTGCTTGACTACAAAGCAGAATAAAACTGTATTTTGTGCTGTGTACTAAAAATAATGCTCTCTGATGTGCCTCGAGTGTTTTCAGATTGGACAAATAAGCTGTAATTGAAACACTGTCCATCATTTCTTTGTCTCCAAGTCAGCAAACAGTGTTAATAGGAGATGATGTGCACTCTGTTTTCCTGATGTTGCTAATTGGGACGGATGCGTTTCAATGGCTCATTTCTTCCCCTTTCTCTCTCTCTCTCTCTCGCTCTCTCGCTCTCCATTTTATTTCCTTTCCTTTGCCTGCTTCATCCTTGTTAATGGCTTACTGGCTCATTGATGTCCCAGATGTTTTTTTTTTCCTTCACTCTCCTTGTAATGAAATATCAATCAACGTTTTATTCATATAGCACATTTCATACAGGTTTGCACTTCAGAGTTGTTTCCAGTTGATTGATAATGAATACATCAAAAAAAGAAATATTATCTATGGCCATGAAGATCACAGCGACTAATGCACAGAAAACCCTGGACATGCAGATAAGCATTAAACAATATATGGGGGAAAAGCATAAAACGCTGCCCATGAGGTCAGTTGGACTCTTCTCTCTTGCCTGAGTAGTGGGAGTGAGTACTAACTACTGACCAAATATTCATGTCTGTAGCACCTACGGTTTGGATCCAGTCCTAACTACAACAATAGGGTTCCAAGCACTTCATGCTTGGCCCCCTAATAGTAATGAAACAGGGATATGACGAATGTGGACACTGTGTTTACTTGCAACACTTCAAACAATTCACCAGGATTAGGTTTCAAAATCCTGCTTCCTGATGTGACATCTGATTAAAGAAGCAGTCTGTAATTTTTACATCTAGTCTCTGCTGGCTGTGAGGTAAATGCAACCCAAATACCAGCTTTTTGAGACATTATACTTGTGTACTTTTTATTATATACTCTATACCACCCCTCATAGTAGTAGGTGTATGCAGTACCGCTTGTGCATTATCGTTGTGTACTTGTGGGCGGAGTTCCCTCAGAATTGCATTTGACCGCTTTAATTTTTAGCACATTTTTTAAAGTTACTGTAACCCAAAATGTGTTCATTTTTAGTGCCTAAAGCCTAAAAATGATGCAACTGCGACACTTGATTAGCCAAGATTAATGGCTAATGACTAGCTAACTAGCCTAAATAACTAATTATGAAGAAAACCTTTAATATTAAATGTAGACTTGATTATTTTTGAAGGTATTTATTTTAGTAGGTATTTTATTTATAATAGCAATAATTCATGTGCAATTAACAGTCAAATCAGTGACCGCGTTGCATTGTGGGATACGGTACACCATGTAGTCCATGCTGGTTTTGAGCAGGGTTTAATATGACAACCCTTCCACCTAAAACCCCCTCCCTCAACATCCTACCCCACCCCCTCTGCTACAAGCTCTGTTCCAAGGGGCGGGGCTAATTTCAGGCCCAGAAAAATCAGAAAACAGAAGCCTGAAATGAAGAAATGAAAAAAAATGATTCAGATCAATTGCACGCTAAGGGATGTGTGAATTTCTTTCACTAATTGCAGGTCTGGAAATACATTTTTTTTTAAAAAAAAGTACAAACTGCACCTTTAATAGCAGAAACATTATTACAGGTTAATGAATATTATTTACAGGCAGCACTGACATTTCACTTTTTGTATAATGTTGATACATTGCGCATCGGTCCTGTCCGTCAGACGCAAAACACCCCGTCTCTGATCTGGAATGATTTGTTGTGATTAGTCATGCTGATAATTACAATGATCAGAGCCCGCGTGGAGAGTTCTGTGTGTGTGTGTGTGTGTGTGTGGTGTGTGTGTGTTTGTGTGTGTGTGTGGAGGGCCAAGGCAGTGCAGGTTGGATTATGGGAGCTGTACCTGAGGGTGGGGGTGGCGTTGCTGCTCATTTGACGTAAAAAGGCCCTAATTTGGGGGGTGATTGATGGTTTAATATTGCTGCCTGGAACCTTGCTGCCCCCACCCACCCAGTAAAGCTGCAGGCAGGCATGAAGCTACGGCACAGCATGTGTGTGTGTGTGTGTGTGTGTGTGTGTGTGTGTGTTGTCACTATCTATTTTATTGTAAAAGTGAGACAGAAAAACTAGCAGAGGATATTAAACCAAGTCTGAGAGAGAGAGAGAGATAGAGAGAGAGAGTACAAGAAAAAGAAAGAAAGACAATATAAACTAGCATATCTCTCATTCTGTGCAGTGTGTGTGTGTGTGTGTGTGTGTGTGTGTGTGTGTGTGTGTGTGTGTTTGTAAAGTTCGTGCATGTATTCTGGCCTAAATACTAACTCCATTAGACATATGCTCACGTTTGCACCGTGTGCATTTGTGTGTGTGTGTGTGTGTGTGTGTGTGTGTGTGTGTGTGTGTGTGTGTGTTTTCCCAGCAGTGAAATCCAAATCTACTGACTTTGATCCGAGGTCACGCACAGCCGCTCCAGCCATATTGTTAGCTACCTTATGATTTCAGCATTTTTTTTTTCCCCCCAATACTAAATAACACGCTTTTTTTCCTCCCCTTTCATTGCCGTTTACTCATCTGTTTTTATGTGCTGCGTTTTCACCTCATATCACCCCGAGTCCCGCTGTTCAAGCTATTCTTAAATCACGGAAGTACTTTTAAAAATCATTTAAAAATCACGCAGGTTTGAAACCGCTCAAATGACGTCTTTTTTTTGGTACGTTCAGCAGGGTCCGAAAGTCTGAGACTCCAGTGAAAATGCTTCTTCTTCTTTTTTAAATTTTTTATTTAATACATAATTCTTCATCACGAGTGATATTATCAGCAGCAGCCGGAGTGAAAAGTACAATCTTAGAAATATTTGCATGAATTTTAGAAGTTTAGTTTAGTGACCGAGAAATAGTGCAGAATCTGCTATACTGAATATTCAAGGTGTGATTTGTTTCAAATGAAGGGGAAAAAAAAAAAATCCCAGATTTTCAAGTGGTCTTAAACTTTTGGAGCTCACTGCAGTTACATACTTTACAAATGATGATGTCAAAAGGTTGTTGATTTATTAAGATATAATAAAATAAAATAAAATATGAGGGTATGGTAGGTTAAAAAATGACAGAGGAGTTGATGGTATATCTAAATAACCATTCTTTTCATAATTCTTTTTTTCTGCGGGCCAAACAAAAAAAGAAAGAAAGAATACAACATAAATTTAAAAAAAAAACATTACATTAAAGTTACATTAATTAGCAGGATTTCACCTAAATATTCTCATCTAAACCTAAATGCAGGAGTTAGTCAGAAAGCTTCCTGTAATATAACAGAGATTTGTTGTTATGGCTGTATTTCTTTTTTTTTTTTTGTTGTTAGGATTGATTTTATTATTTATACTTTATACGTTATTACAGTATAGTAAGTTATATTTGTGATATAAGTGATTTTTGTGTGAGAGACTTTTTTTTTTATTTAACTGAATAAACAAGCTGCATTTTTAGCTATGTATTTTTTAAGCGAAGTGCTTAAGTTACAAAAATCATGTTAAAACTTAATAGGTTTTAAAGGAAAATATATATATATCAGATGGGTATCGGTTATCAGGTGCTACTCGAGGTTTTGGTATTGGAAAAGTGTTTTTAAAAAGCGGTCTCATGCCATCTCTAATCGGGACTGTTTACTTTTTCCTGTCGTAGTGTTCACTGAAATGGTTACAGCGATATTACAGAATGATATGAATCCAGCGGCAGTGTTACATACAGATAGGAGGATTTGATTTTTTTTTTTTTTTTTTTTTTTTTTTTTTTTAACCTGGCTTGAAGACATCACCCTTAAACTGTGCAATGTCAGAAGAACTGGTACATTTCACTCCCTGTGGTACGAACAGTGCAAATGCGTCCTCACTAGGCTCCACTCTGGTCCAAGTACATTCCTTAAACGGGTTAGAAAGAAAAAAAATAACGTGTGTGACGTGTGGTTATTTCATGTTACAGACAAAATTTCAACGCATAAACTTCTCTGTCCTCAAGACATCCGAAAATGTAAAGTTACAGCTTTACCTCTGACCGTTACAAAGCGCTGACGCTGGAGACTCCTTCCATACGTGTTACTTAAACGTCTCCTTACAGAAAACGTCATCATATCAACGATTGCACACGTCTTTTGATCCGTTTATTTGTGGAGCGTCTGAGTGTGTGTAGTGGAAATTAAGAGTGACTAAATCCAAATTCATTTCTTCGACCTGTAACGCATTTGCTCTTTTTTTTTTTTTCCCTCCCACAGCTGTCAGTAAATTGCTCTGGAACTGCTCTAAAATCCATTTCACAATGGCAAAAATCTCTCTGGATCAAATCCCCTAAAGCCACACAAAGCAGGTAGTTAGTTAGCTAACCAGCCAGTCTACGATTATGAGAACCTAATTAATACGAAATGATCATTAAATTTCAAGAAGGTCCAAAGTCCTGAACTCAAATGTACCGTTTTTATTAACTCTCACCATTTTTCACTGGTTTTACTCCGCCGCTTCTGAAGGTTACAGATAATGGAGAGATAAAATGATGTCACCTAATGACTTTAATGCAAAGGAGATTAAAGAAAGAGTGATGGCGTTGATATAGGGGGATAATTTTCGCATTTTTTTTTTTTTCACATCTCAAATCAAGTCCTGGATTAGGGTGAGGCTTAGCGAGGACATGCTGGTCTACTTGTATACGGATCTCGGCACATAACCGTTGCTTGTGTCTCAACATTGGTTGCCATGGTAACATCGGAGGCATGTATAGGGGCAGGTAGAACAACCATCGTGGAGATTTCCGGACATCACCCAGTTATGGATCTGAACGTATACAACACAGACAACAGTGACAAAAAAACAAAAACAAAAGAGGGTCCACACCATGTTTGTTGCTACGGTTACTGAAGGTTCTACACTTGTATATCTTCAAGCTGGGTTCCCTTTGTTCCTTTGACATTGTTGTTCTTGTCGCAAATTGAGAGATGTTATTTTCACTCATCTGGCGTCATCTCTAAACATCTTTTTCTCGCCTAGCCAGCGTTTGCTGCTAGCAATGAATTCCTCGTGCTGAGTTTTATGCAATACGTCCAGATTGCCATCGTTTTGTGCCGTCTGATCATTAGCACGACAACGTACACGAGGTTTACGTCAAATAGTATTACCTGGTATCGGATGTTGATACTGGAGTAAATGAGCATGGTATCGGACCATTACCTGATCCCAGTATTGATACTGATGAATTCCTAGTAATAAATGATTTTTTTTTTTTTTAATGTTAACACAATAGCTTTACAATCACACACAAGTACACAAATGTGGTTTGGGCTTAAAGTTAAAAATACGGCTTTGGGAAAAACCCAATTTTGTGTTATGTTGCCTAAACTGGATTTGCTAAGAGTATATTTTGTGCACACATTGTTGCACACTTTCTGGTATGATTTATTTGGATTTATTTACTTTATATCAAACAGAATACAAATACAAAAAGTGTGTGTCTGTCTCTTATCTCTCAATCATTAAATGCTCCACATTCTGTCAGTATTAGGAGTGTAACGAGACAAGAGTTGGATTGATGCATCGGTTTAAAAACCGCCGATCGAAATGACTCAAGGCAGCAATCATAGATCGATTATTAGAGGAAGAGGACAGACAACTGGTATGTAAACAATTATTCATATTTTTAAACTGAGGTATAAATAACTAATAGGTTAGCAAAGTGATTTGACTGTAACTCTCAAACTTTTAAAACAGTCCTTCTCTACGTCATCATTCGTGAACTAACAATTAACAATAGGCCTACACCAAATTCTGAACAAAGATGATTTACTATAGGCGCTAAAATTGTAGGGTTTCGTATCATCTTCATTCATCTCGATTCATCTTCAAGTATCGTCTAATATCGAATCGTTACCTTAAGAATCGAATCGAATCAGATTCAGTGGTATCGTCAGATATCGAATCGTTACCTTAAGAATCGTATCGTATCAGATTCAGTGGTATCGTCAGATATCGAATCGTTACTTTAAGAATCGTATCGTATCAGATTCAGTGGTATCGTCAGATATCGAATCGTTACGTTAAGAATCGAATCGAATCAGATTCAGTGGTATCGTCAGATATCGAATCGTTACCTTAAGAATCGTATCGTATCAGATTCAGTGGTATCGTCAGATATCGAATCGTTACTTTAAGAATCGTATCGTATCAGATTCAGTGGTATCGTCAGATATCGAATCGTTACTTTAAGAATCGAATCGAATCAGATTCAGTGGTATCGTCAGATATCGAATCGTTACTTTAAGAATCGTATCGTATCAGATTCAGTGGTATCGTCAGATATCGAATCGTTACCTTAAGAATCGTATCGTATCAGATTCAGTGGTATCGTCAGATATCGAATCGTTAC
>CM040997.1:2677115-2704847 GCA_022985145.1 Pangasius djambal
TTTTTTTTTTTTTTTTTTTTTTTGCGCATGCTTTTGGGTCCAGTGTGTTCAAACAGTATGTTTAGATGAATTGGCTAGGTTGTTCGGAAAAAAAAAAGACATACCACACACCTTTAAAACATTAACATTAAAACTTTCTATACGCAAAATCAAAAGCATACAAAATTGGCCAAACTAGCCCCAGGAGTTAAAATAACACCCACTGTGGTTAGGAGGAATTTGTTTGACTATTTCTTTTCGACAAAACTGTATTTCTGTGAAACAGCCCTCTTTAGGTCATATCTCACTTGGCCTAACATCTAGACTCTTATTTAGTTTTTCTAACCGTTCTCTTGCTCATTTGCTTGAGTTTTAGTTTCATGTTGTATCCAACTTATATAACTCTTTAACTCTTTTTTTTTGATACAATTTCGAGTTCGTTGTTCCTTCAGTGATTGACTGCAAGCAGTCCAGCCCCTGAGGCAGCACGAACAGCCATGATGCTCCCACCACCATGCTTCACAGCTGGGACAGTTCTTTAGGGTCGGTAATGAAAACAGCAAATCACTGCTCTCCAAAATATCATTTCTTCGCACCTTTTTAAATGACCAACTGAATGGTCCAGCATGCGTCTGGGACAAAGCTCAGTGAACAAATGCGACAAAAGTTTTCGGCAGGAATCTACTGCTCAGTAGAGTTTTGGTTTCTGTAATTTTATGAAGTTTGTTTACTGTATTGTTTATCTTATAGTTTACAGTTTCATTTATTGTATTTATGTTTACTGACTTTTTTTTTTACTAACTTTATCTATCACTATATCACTGATCCTCTTTTCTTGGCATTAATTCAGACCTTACAGCAAATGTGTATTTTATTTATTTTTTTTTTACATCTTATCCGTTACTTATTGATTGATTTTATATCAATATTTCAGACTCGCCGCCTCCGCCCTGTGCGCATGGAGTTTGCATGTTCTCCCTGTGCTTCGGGGGTTTTCTACGGGTACTCCGGTTTCCTCCCCCAGTCCAGAGACATGCGTTGCAGGCTGATTGGCATCTCTAAATTGTAGTATAGTGTGTGAATGAGTGTGTGAGTGTGTGTGCGATTGTGCCCTGCACCCCGAGTCCCCTGAGATAGGCTCCAGGCTCCCCGTGACCCTGTATAGGATAAGCTGTATGGAAAATGGATGGGGAAAATGGATGGATTTCAGACTGGCAGCAGTATTTGCCCTTTGGTTGTTCTACATTAGTTACTAGTGGTTGTTTATTGAGTTTACTGCCTGTTGCCATGGTTTCCTTGGTTAGGCCTGGCTTATGCGATATAGCCGCACAAACTGCATAGCTAGCCACAGAATGTATGCAGCAATCACCCATTTTACTAAAAATCAGATGTTCTGCCACAAATAAAGTGCTGGTGGGAAAATGCATATGCTCAAGTATAAATTGTCTGCTAGTTGCAGCATGAAGGCAACAGTTTATTTTACATTCATATTGTATTGTCAACAGTTTATTTGACGCATTTCGGTGCCTTCAATCCAAATTATGCAATGGGTTTCAATTTCGTCTCTGCTCTTCCCTTGAGATCTGAATCGAATTAATATATTGTCTCCCCTCCAGCAGTGCAAGTTATTCATTATATAGAAAGATTTGAATGCTTTACATTGATGCATGAAATATAAATGTATTGTTTTTTTTTAATTGATATTCTTATATTTTTCTATAAGAGAGAAACGTCATTTAGTCCCAAATACTCTGGAGGGAAGCTTTTAAAGGATGGATGCTGTGAATGTAGACTAGCGAGCTATGCTACTGTCTCGCAGTTTCGGCGGATAATAAAGTCTTTTTTTACGAGCTCCACTGTAACCCGAGTTCTCTTTCCGTGCTCTTGGAGACTGGGGAGTAGAGATGAGCCATATGTCAAAAATATCACATCACAATTCTCAAAGGCCTAGCTGTATCACAATATATACTGTAGGTTTGCTCACAAACTGCCAGAAATTAAAAAAATATCTAAATACACTATTTTGCCAAAAGTTTTGGGACACCCCTCCAAATCACTGAATTCAGGTGTTCCAATCACTTCCATGGCCACAGGTGTATAAAATCAAGCACCTAGGCATGCAGACTGCTTCTACAAACATTTGTGAAAGAGTGGGCCGCTCTCAGGAGCTCAGTGAATTCAAGCGTGGTACCGTGATAGGTTGCCACCTGTGCAACAAGTCCATTCGTGAAATTTCCTCACTACTAAATATTCCACGGTCAACTGTTAGTGGTATTATAACAAAGTGGAAGCAACTGGGAACAACAGCAACTCAGCCACGAAGTGGTAGGCCACGTAAAATCACAGAGAGGGGTCAGCGTATGCTGAGGTGCACAGTGCGCAGAAGTCGCCAACTTTCTGCAGAGTCAACAGCTACAGACCTCCAAACTTCGTGTGGCCTTCAAATTAGCTCAGGAACAGTGCGTAGAGAGCTTCATGGAATGGGTTTCCATGGCCGAGCAGCTGCATCCAAGCCACTCATCACCAAGTGCAATGCAAAGCGTCGGATGCAGTGGTGTAAAGCGCCGCCACTGGACTCTAGAGCATGACTGCATTGTGCCAAGTGTAAAGTTTGGTGGAGGGGGGGTTATGGTGTGGGGTTGTTTTTCAGGAGTTGGGCTCGGCCCCTTAGTTCCAGTGAAAGGAACTCTTAATGCTTCAGCATACCAAGACATTTTGGACAATTTCATGCTCCCATCTTTGTGGGAACAGTTTGGAGCGGGCCCCTTCCTGTTCCAGCATGACTGTGCACCAGTGCACAAAGCAAGGTCCATAAAGACATGGATGACAGAGTCTGGTGTGGATGAACTTGACTGGCCTGCACAGAGTCCTGACCTCAACCCGATAGAACACCTTTGGGATGAATTAGAGCGGAGACTGAGAGCCAGGCCTTCTCGACCAAAGTCAGCGTGTAACCTCACCAATGCGCTTTTGGAAGAATGGTCAAAAATTCCCATAAACACACTCCTCAACCTTGTGGAAAGCCTTCACAGAAGACTTGAAGCTGTTATAGCTGCAAAGGGTGGGCCAACTCCATATTAAACCCTACGGATTAAGAATGGGACGTCATTAAAGTTCATGTGCATGTAAAGGCAGACGTCCCAAAACTTTTGGCAATATAGTGTATGTAACACTGAACAGGAGAAAAAAAATAAATCTGCTGCAATTTTAACATTTTATTAGACCACAATGGCTGCTTCCAGTTAGTTTGTAATTATTTGTTTTTTAAAAAAATCTAAAATTTTTAAAGAGATCTCCATTAATCATGATATTGACTTCTATAGAATTATAAGGGTTGCACACCTGTATTCAACGCAAATATCTCCATAAAAAAATCAAAGTATGAATAGTCAATTATAAACTAGCATGTTTTGTTTTTTAATTTCTATAATCCTCTCTACATTTCAGAACTCCAAGGAAAATCTAGGCTTTAATTTGTCATCCAAATCTAAACGCATTCTTGACTGGATCGCTAAAACCAGTGAGTTTTTTTAACTCGAGCATTTCACTGGAAAAAAAATAAAATAAAAAAAATAAAAAATGACTGATAGATTGAACAACGGGATAGTCAAGTTCTCGAACTGCAAAAAGGAGGCAAGTAGAGTAACACAGCAGTGCGAAAAAAAAATCAATAGATGTAAAAATAAAGTAAACTGTGGGCTAAGATATGGAAAAAAAAAAAAAACATCCTAGAAATGGCTTGGTGCCCGGAGGGTTATGGAAAATTTGCTTCCGTCTTCATTTTATAAACACACCGAGTGTTCTGGGGATTTTATTCAGTCCTCTTTATTCTCTAAAACAGGAAAAATAGACTCCAATATCCTCAGCACAGCAATTTCACCTGTTTAAATTGTATTAACATATGAAAATAAATCAACAGATCATTAATGATGTCGTAATTTGCATTCTCATTTCATAAGTGTATGAAATGTCTGTACACATTATTATATATATTATATTATATTATTATAGGAAAATAATCACTGACATGGAGCCGAGTTACTGTTTTTCCAATAACAGCACATCCTGAAGTGTTTTATTTCTCTTATGCCACAGCAATGTTCTAACAATTCCAATTATTAATGAAAGAATGACGTTATAATTTTTATCCACTTGTAGTTACATTTCACATCATGGAACATCCAGGAAACAAGTTAATTGCAATAAATAGTTGTTCCTTCACCATCCTCTCGCCAGGAAAAAAAACATTAAAAAAAAAAGGGTTAAACTCATTAAGGCATAAACTCCTCTGACCTGAAGATGTCAGAAAACGTAAAGTTACAGCTTTACCGCTGACTGTTACAAAGCGCTGACGCTGGAGACTCCTTCCATAAAAATCTGTCACTAAAAATGTCTTCTTACAGAAAACTTCACCATATCAAAGATTGCACACGTTTTTTTTTTTTAACCCGTTCACGTGGAGCCTCCGCTGTAAATGAGCTGTTGCTATAGAAACGATAACGTATTAGAACGGGCGCATTAATATAATCCTGCACTACTGTCAGAGCTGCTGTTATAGAAAATTAATCAACACCTTCTGACCAATCAGAATCCAGAATTTAACAGCACTGTGGTATAGTAATAATAATAGTCATAATAATACTAATAATAATAATAATAATAAACTTTATTTTCTATAGCACCTTTAAAAGGGCCTCTCAAGGCACTTTACATAAGAGTATATAGACATGTATCAAAAAACAGATAATAATAAAATACAATTCAATTATTAATAAGAATAATAGTAATAATCATAATTAAATAACAGAAACAATCTAATCAAATAAAAGCAATCCTAAAGAAATATGTTTTCAGAGAAGATTTAAATACACTAAAAGACTGGGCTTCTCTAATATCAGAGAAGGGTTAGGGTTAGGGTTAGCGAGTCCCACAGTTAAGAAGAAAAGGCCCCATCACCCGTAGTACGCAAACGAGTCTGAGGGAAGTAAGAGTCCAGAGTTGGAGGAGAGGAGATCACGCTTTGGAGTGTAATGGGTTAAAAGCTCAGCCAAATTCTGGGGAGCCAAGCCATGCAAAACCTTGTATGTAAGCATAAGTATTTTAAAATCCGCACAAAACCTGACAGGGAGCCAGTGCACGGACTCTAAAATAGGAGTGATGTGCTCACTTGTCCTGGACCTAGTCAGGGTTCCAGCTGGTAAATTTTGCACATACTGCAGTTTATTTATTGTAGACTTAGAGACCCCAGCAAGGAGCGCACTGCAATAATCAGTGCGAGAGAAGACAGAAGTGTCGATCAGCTTTTCAGCCACAGAGAAAGATAACAGAGGGTGCAATAGTTCTGAGATGAAAGAAGGACGTTTTAACAGTATTCTGCACACGTGGATCAAAAGACAAACTCGCATCAAATATAACTCCTAGGTTTTTTAATTTAGTTTGAAACTCCAATGCAGAGCCGTCCGTGGTTAAAGAGAAGCTGGTGAGGAGAGCCAACGAGCATCACTTCAGTCTTATTACTGTTAAGACTTTAAGTATTACTTTAAGACCTTCCAGTGATGATTAATGCCACTTGATGTTAACAGTGTTTGGATAAATGTATAAATTATAAAGTATTTATGTGACATGTTGTGGAAGTCTGAAATTGACCAAAGGAAAACATTCAACGATCCTCAGCCTTTTGTCTGTAAAGGTGGATCTTGACACTTGGGAGTGACGTGACGTCTCACTCTTTCATGTTACATTATTAGTAGATTTAAATTCCTGTCCACTCCTTGGTGAGAGAAAGTCTCAGTCCTGTCCGCTCCACTCTCGCCGTGTCTTCTTCTCACACTTTTCAACTCGAACAAGTGTTGTGTTTTTTTTAGCGCCTGTTGTCATTTTCACACTCAAATTTTCAAATCACGCAACAGCGTTTCTGTTAGACGTTTGACAATGGATTGGACAGAGGGGAGGTGAGGATAAACAGCTCTGTGTGTGTGTGTGTGTGTGTGTGTGTGTGTGTGTGGATCGCACTGATTAGTTATGTACTGAACAGGACAGCAGCTCCTTCTCTTCTTTTGAAATCCCACCATCCTGTGCTAATAGAGGAGGATGAGTTCCTTGTATTTATTTATTTATTTATTTATTTATTTATTTAAAAAGTACCTACTGTTATTAGGGGGTTTTCCTTTCCACTGTTACCCTTGCACTGGTAATTTAAATGATTAATATTACTTAAATTTTTAAATGTATTTTTAAACATTTGTAATTGTTCTTTTTTAAATTTAATTTTAAAATGTAAATTGTTTATTTTATGTTATTAAAGGGATTTCATGGCCACTGTTTTATTTTTTTAAGTAATATTTATTATTATTATTATTATTATTATTATTATTATTATTATTATTATTATTATTAATAATAATAATAATAATAATAATAATAATAATAATAATAATAATAATTTTTAACATATTAATTTTTTTTTTACTTTTCATTTATTTTAAAAAAAATATTATTTATTTATAGATTTTTAATTTATCCTTAATTTTTATTTACAGTGGCAGGCGGGATATGCCATGTGAAGGAAAAGGGGATAAAGGGCAAGAAAAAGAAAAAGAAAATAGAAACACACATTAAATAGAAAAAATAGAAACACATTAAAAATCTATGAAAGCGTTTTTTTTTTTTAGAGGAAGAGCATTTGTGTGTATCACTAAAATCTCTAATAATTATTCTGATACTTACCTTAAAGCATATTATTCAGTATCTGCTATAGCACAGCTCAGACATAATTCCAGTGACACTGACGTGTGAAGTGTGTAGTTATAGTGTGTGGTCTCGCTGATGGCTCCTGAAGCTTTAAGGTGTAAATAAAGTCCCTAAAATACAGAAATTGCATTAGATTTGTCGAGTTTTATTGTTTTTGTTTTCTCTGTAAAGCTGATTTTTGCATAACACTTCAATTTAACGTTTGGTAATAAGCTATTTGTATGCAAGTAACAGATAGTTTAGCTTTTTAAGCTTACACCACAGTGCTGCTGAATTCTGGATTCTGATTGGTCAGGAGGTGTTGATTGATTTTCTAGAACAGCAGCTCTGACAGTAGCGCAGGTTTATATTAGTGCGCTTGTTCTTATACGTTATCGTTTCTATAGTAACAGCTCGTTCACAGGCGCTTGTACAGCAGACCCTATGGTGAAGATGTCTGTAAGGAGACGTTTATGTAACATTGATGGAAGGAGTCTCTAGTGTCGGTGCTTTGTAACAGTCGAAGGCAAAGTTAATAGTCATATAGTAATTAAAATTGCCTAGATACATCTAACAACAACAACAACAATAATAATAATAATAATAATAATAATAATAATAATAATAATAATAATAAATGTCAGTTTCAACCAAAATATTCATTTTTCACTATTATTATTATTATTATTATTATTATTAAATGAATACAAATGAATCGGTGTCGTATTTTGGAGTATCTCTGTAACTATCTTTATCTAGTCTTTAAAAAAACGCAAGTGTAAGTTTATCACATTTTTTCACGCTGTCAGGATCTATTACGCCTCACACACTCTCATTTCCTCACTCTCTCCCCCTTTTTTTCCCCCCTTTTCCCATTTCTCTGTATCATATCCCCCCTGGAGATACTGCTTTAGATAGAGTCTCTCACTCTGTCACCTGGATCACACATCTAACAGCCCTTTACATATTACTCATTATATTTATATCTATATCTATATCTATATATATATATAGATAGATAGATAGATAGATAGATAGATAGATAGATAGATAGATAGATAGATAGATCGATCACATAATGTGGTCCTTCTTCAGTGAATCGGTTGTTTGTTATCTTACATCTTACTTGTACAGTGTGAGATCTTTTTCACTGTTCTCTCTGTCTCTCTCTTACACACACACACACACATATACAGTTTGTTATTTTCTTTTGTCCTTCCAAGTATGTCTCTATCTAAGGGTTACACACACATACAATCATTACCGTCTTCACAATCGTTCTCTCAGACTTTGAGTCTATCACTAACGTCCCTGTTTGGCGGTCTGTCGTGCGTCACCGTGCTGTCAGGCGGAGACACACTCCAACACACCACACAGCTTTTCATATCACCTACCTGTCTTCCCGTCTTCCTGTAAAAGTTAAAAGTTCAAGTAGATTGTAAATCGTTGAACTGATTTAATGGATCTAGCTAACTTTTATCTGTCCTGTCTGTGGCGTTACTAAAGCAAATAATGTGGCTACAGGAACAAACAAATCATATTTGGGATGTCGAAATTGGAATGAATAAACAAACAAACAAACAAACAAATAAATAAGAAGAGGAACCTTGAAGGGCTTCACTGGGATTACAGTAATATATACAATATAGAAAAAGTAAATAAAGTAAACACAAATAAACACAACAGTAGAGTATAATAAAGTTTGAACACAAACAAAACAGTAGCAAGCAATAGCAAAAATAAAACGGATTAAATAAAACATAAAAAATAAAATAATAAAAGTAATGAAAAGATATTTTATGAAGGAAAGAAAATAGGAAGATTTAAAGTAGGCAACACAAAAACGGGGAGAATCATATTTTAAAATGTTTTTAAAATGTAATTTAGATATATAATGTATTTTATACAAATGTATATGTATATATATTTTTTTATAAATTATTTCTCTAGCTGCTGATTAATATTATCCATTGTGGTGGTCTGTATAATCTCTACTGGGGTATCTTTACTTTTTTTTCCCCTAATAAATCAGATTTGCCCTGCAGTGTGAACAAAGAGATTATTAGGATTCAGGTGGTGGCACATGGCACATTTACACCAGCTGCACAGAATAATAGTCTTTTTTTTTTTTTTTTTTTTTTTTTTTTTTTTCTTTTTTTTTTTTCCAGGTACAGATTAAGTTTAAATTAAAGACATGACTATACAATAAATACACAGAGTGTGAAAGAAACAGAAGACTGATGTACACACTGTATTACTGCAGTTATGGAGCAATCCAGATGGAGTAAATTTCATAGATGTAACGTGGCAATGAGATTTATGTAAAAAAAAAAAAAAAAAAAGGAATCAGATACGTGTGAGATAATGAAGTGGTGGTGCAATTTATACAGCGCAGAATCACAGGATTCAGATAATGAAGTGGTAGTGCTGTGTGTGTGTGGGTGGGTGTGTGTGTGTGTACAAAATGCTGCGAACATGACTTGGCTTTTATTCAACAGCAAATTGTTGCGCAAAAGATGTATATTATGATTAACTCTGTGACATTGTAGTGTGATACAGAGATTCCATGCAGTTCTCTCACTGAGATATAAATAACGATATTACAAAAAATAACCGATAGGTTCGATAATGAATATACATACTATCCGAGCCTGGAAGAAACATTCCACCATAGACTTTTTTTACAGATTTGTAAAGGTGTTTTTCTTTAACATTTTTTGCAAGTATTTTTTTGTTTGTTTGTTTTTTTTTTTCTTTAAAAAAAAATGTAAAAATCTATAACATCTGAAGCCATAATGTTACTCTGGTGCACATCTGGTGCCTATTTTAAAGCTACTTTACATGTTTTGTTTTGTTTTTTTAATTATTAAACCTGGAAAAAAAAAAAAGTAGTGAAGAGGAGAGAAGTAAATACTGTATCCTGTGATGTTTCTGATGTGTCCGGTGTGTCACGTTGAAATTAGGACGCATACATCACGCTCAGGTACGTTAAAAGCGCATTTTAAGCACGAAAGAAGTCCGATAACTGGTGACAGACAAGAGCTGGCAACCAATCAGGAGAGAGAGTGAGAGAGAGTCTTATATAATCGTATAATAGGAAGAAAATGTTTGTAGACGTTTTAGATCTCTTGTTGAACTAGTAACATATTTATTTACTCTGTGATTTGAATGATAGTCATCTGATTTTGTCTTCGTTGTGGAATTCGTATCATTATCCAGTTGCAAAGCCATTTTAGCTAAAGCGATAATGATAGCCAGATAGCAGATAACTAGCTGTGTTTTAGACACAACAGATTTTTAGGTATCTAGCTAAAGTTAGCAGGCTAGTTGACTGGTCTCAGAGAAGTGCATAGCCTATATTTCCCCCGTAGTAAGATTAGAGCTGAGCAGCCATTTTGTCTTCAACCAATGCTAGCACAAGCTAACGTCACTGACTTGTATCATTTTAAATCAATTACCTTAAAACTTTTACACACAAGTGCACATGAAATGTCTCACCATAACATTTATCTGGGTGCTGCGATGAGGCAGGACCAGTTTGGCGCCCATGTTGCTTGCTCTGTTAAGCTATCAAGGTGTTTATCTGTGTACATCCGTCAAAACACACCCACATTCCCCCAGAAATCACACACACACACACACACACACTAGTGTACATCGTTCCATGAGACAATGAGACATTATCCCATGTCAGGAACGGCTCATTAGCCTGCTGCTATTTTTACCTCACCCACATTCCAGTCAGTGACAATGCTTTATTCATGTCATATGAATGACCATAATTACCACCATTTTGACTGGGGGGAAAAAAAAGTTTACGTCAATCTCCGAGTGGGAATTCCATGTTAGAATTGTGGGAATTTTTTTTCTGACAGTGCTGATTTCTTTGAGTAAATCCATAAATGAGGCAATCTGCTCTGCAAACCTGCAGAAATAAAACATCACACATTATCAACAAGACACATTCTGAATTATCTGTGGCCTCAAGCTTTAAGTGCCCGGTATTTTTTTCATTCCGGATTTATAACTGAGGACATTCCATAGATAATTTATTTATATTTTCCGTGTTTGTTTTCTTGAGTTCTTTTGTTCCACTCAGTCAGGGTCACTTGATGTTGTTGAGGAATTAGTGGAAGTGGATGGACAGACAAATTTGTCCATTTTAATTGCTGAACTCCTACACTGGCATGTAAGCTCTTCATCGAAACGTGGCTTGATTTGACTTTTAGTCCAAGTATCATTTCGTGTGAGTGCCTCCCACGTGACCCCACATGGGATCACGACCTGTAGTTTTGTAAGCCTTGTGCTAACGCTAGCTAACGTTATGTAAAAACTACAACTGTCATTTTATCTAGTAAAGAACATGACTAGAATTACTGTCCCAAATTCTCTTAAATGGCATGAATAAGGCTGCTCATGTCTTTAGCAGGCTCCACACAGTCTCATTTCCGTAGGATTTTTGTTTTTGACTTTGCACCTTGCATTTTTTTCCCCTGACTCTGATTTTTTTTGGATTCTCTTACCTTGGATGCTCGTGGATTTTGCATTGTGCTGACTCAGGTGTTGGCTGCCTCGCTTTTGTGCTCATCTGTACTCTTAATAAACCTACTGCATATGGAACCACAAATCTCTGCAGTCTTACAACTTTGTTTAAAATATGCTCCAAGATTTTTTTTTTTTTATCTTTTTATTTTGTTATCTTGTGTTATCTGAATTTGACCTCTGTTTGGGATATGGACGTGGATTTGCATGAGATAACCTTGTCTCCCTGTCAACCATGATTTGAAAATAAAGAAAATAAAACTAAAACAGATTTTGTGCCATGGTCCGACATGAATATACAACATCGATCCTCGCTCGCTTTTGCGATTCCATTTATCCTTTGCACGAACGCAATTGTCAAAGGATTATCTTATTAACATAAATAAATAAAACATATGAAATAAAATTCTCAGGAAAAAAAAAAAAAAAAGCTCATAACATAACGCAGTCTGCAATCTACAAGCAATCTCACTGCTTATAAGCAAGACTCATTTGTCAGGATAATCTGATGCAAATCCTCTGTGCAATTGTCTGCAGCTGATTTAGCCATGCGCCAGTAGGTTCATCATTCTTTAAGAAAACTTCATCCCTTAAACTATTTGTTTGGTGAGCCTTTCACCTTTCTCTGCTGGCAAAATTTATACTGTTACTTTTTAAAAAAGCGGTAAGTATACGAAGATATATAATATGGTTATTCAATTTATCAGACTAAAGTAAAATAAAAATGACACATTCACGTGTAATGATAGAGAAACAAACTTCTGTGTTCACGTCTGTGATTTATTATTGTCCACTTTAATTAGTCACAAAATACTAGGCCTTTGTGTTGTGCGCTATATATTTGCTTGTTTATTAGTTATTTATTTATTTATACGCATGTAGTTGACAGATCAATAACAGTATCGTGTTGTTTAATCTAAATATACAAGAAGATTTTGGCTTCTGTTAAGATTGAAATATACTTGCTGTTAACTATGCGTATGCATACACATACGCAAGATAGCTGTCGCTCGTTGGGAACGTCTTTGTGCACGGCCTCGTTAATTAATGCTACATATCCATGTGGTGCAATACCACCGTGAATTATGGGGTCAGTATAGCACCATGTGACACTCTCTGCAACTGACTGAACAGTCTTTGGTGTCTCAAATCGCATACTTACGTACTATTTGTGTTCCTATTATGGTTTAAAAACTTTCCATGTAGCCTTCAAACCTGCCGAAACACCTGTTTTGCATACCAGTCTTCTCGATTTTCTAGAATAAATACTTATGAATGAAAGGTCCGATTTTTCAGTTTGAGACGTGGCTCATGACGACAGTCACGACGACGACGGAAAGCTTTAACAGAGCTCATAAGTGTGTTTATCATCGCTGTGCATGGAATCACTAAACATTTCACAGTACGACTTGACAACCTGACGACTGGGGATGTTTTAGCTCTGACGTGCCGTCTAGCGGAAGTCGCTTTTGCTCGTGTTTAGTGGACGACCTCCAGCTGCACGTACGTAGGCGAGTGTTAAAGTCATGCATCACGTATAAACTGGCATTTATACCAGTTTATTAAGTTTTAAACTTTTTTGCATTCATCTTAATTGTCCTTCCTATTTATTTAGTTATTAATTTGTTTGCTTGATCAGTATAAGGCACTTTAAATGCATTTAATGCTGTTATACTGTAAATAACATCATTTACTACATTCACTCTGACCCCTGTGTTCTCTCACACTCTGTATCCTATCTGTCCCGTTTTGCTCTTCACTTTCCTTTTTTTCTGCTTGTGTTCTCTGATAAATGTGTGTATTTATATATTTTGGGAAGTCTGAATCTTTAGGGTATGTATGTGGGATGAGGTAAGCGGAGCAGTAGAAGTGTGTGAGGATCTTCACCCTTTGTGCTGTTGTCGGTATGGTTTTGGACTTTTGCCTGGTTTTCTGGGTTTTTTTATTTTATTTAATTTTTTTTTGGAGAATGCTTTTTCCTGATGGCTTTTTTGCCTCGATACTCTGACTTGCAATTGTCTTCACTATTCTGTAGCAACTGGGCAAAAACAACCAAACTAGCAATATGTTATACCAGCACAATGTACTGCCATAAAGTGAGTAGAGAGCAGAGAGCTTTATTGTCACTGTATCTGCATACAAATACACAGTAGAATGAAATATCCTTCTTTAAGGCTTTGGTGCAGTGTATTATAGAAAAAATGACAACAATGTGGTTCAAGATGTAGTACGACCCTGCTGGAGAAAAAAAAAAACCCTCATAGAATTTGTGATTTTAATGGATATAATGTTAATTGTATTGGTTTTAAAGGAACTGTAATGGTCCGTGTGGATCTCTACTGGTAATTTGTTGCCTTCTGTTGGTGCCATGTTATGAGTAGTGGATACCATTAAGGACCAGTAATGGGAATGGTTTTAATGGTTAGCTGATGGTTTGGCATGGTATTTGTAGGGGAAACCATTAGAATTTCTGTGATGGTTTCTTTTGTTGTTGTTTTTTCAGCAGGAGAGTTACAAGACATTAGAACATGATACAAGACAGTAAATACACGGTAAACAAGTAATAAATACAATATTTGCTGATTTGTAAACAATTGCTCAGCGTCTGAGCATTTAGGACAAGATACTTGAAGAAGACAGATGAGAAAATACTTTGAGCACCATTTTGGGTAAACCTAAAGTAGCTCCTACACCCTTTTGTGCCGCCATTTTGAGACGTTATACATGCACTAAAAAACAACCCTAAACACTAGGGATGCATAGGTACCTTTTTTAAATAGACTGAGTAACCTACAGAGTATTAATGAATCACGGACATCACAGAACATGCCATTTAACTCTGTTTATATTTCTTCCATAAACAGAAGGCTACTATACTCAGTCTTTATAACATTTGTAGTTGATGCTAGTTAAATGAAGCTTGCTACATTAGTTCGCTTGGATGGAGTAGGGTTGCAGTGGCGAAGAGCGGGTTTTGTTTCGGAAAAAGCTCTTCTGTACAGCTGTATGTTTTTGTTTTCATTGCGTCGTAATGCCTCATTTTGATTGTCAAGTGGCTTTGCAGTGGCTCTAGTCTGTAGATGTTTTTTTTTTTTTTTTTTTCTGAGTGACGCACCAGAAAAGTTGCATCAGTTTGATCTTTCATCCAGGAGATCGCGAGTTCGAATCTCGACCTTGCCCTGCGGGTCTACAAAGCACAACTGGCTGTGATCTCTGGGTGGGAGGGGCATACTTACACTCTCTCTCTCTCTCTCTCTCTCTCTCTCTCCTGTCAATCACAGCGAAACCAGCCAATCATGGGCATCTGTGGGCTCATGTATGTGGAAGAGGGCAGATAGTGCTTTCTGCTGAGTGTGTACGCTGCCCTGTGACGCAGCAAAAAAGAAAAAACAAAATTTAAATCAACAGCGTAGCTTGATAAGGTCATTTATCAAAAGTAGCCTAACGTAGAGTAATCAGTAATAAAATTTTGTTGTTGTTGATTGCTGCATGTCATCGCTATAACAGTGTACACCATTTAGCTGTCTTGGCATCTCAGATGAACTTTCTGATCCTGTTGCGTGTTTGTTTGTTTGTTTGTTTGTTTGTTTTTCTTTACTTTGTGTAAAGCTCAGGGGATTTGACAGTGTCTTCAGATTGCGCCGCAGACAGGAAATAAATGTATTGATGGATTAACCTGGCTTAGGGTAAGCAGAAAAAAAGCATGTTCCATTGATTCGGCGTTGAATGATCACTTTAAGATGTTTTTTAAATTAAGTCTGAAGTTCAGGCTTAGCCTACGGATGCACGTTTTATTATATCATTAGTTACTTAAATGCCAGTCGGGACCAAGGCACAGTAGCAACTGGTCAGAGGAACTAAACTCTCCGTCTCTCATTGGTTGTCTACACACCCCTGTTAAAATGGCAGGTTTTTGTAAATTTGTAAATTATTATAAATGTTTCTGATTGTTTTTCACGTAATCTTTATACGTTGTAATTTCACACAGAGGGTGGAAAACGTTCTGACATGATATTTTTACATCACAAAAACCTGCCATTTTAACAGGGGAACAGGGGCGCGTAGACTTTTTATATCCATTGTGTGTGTGTGTGTGTGTGTGTGTGTGTGTGTGTGTGTGTGTGTACACACACTTCATTGATTGTAATTGCATTTGGGTGGAGCGGACTCTTCAGACAATTGTCTAGGCCAAAGCCAGTGATGGATTTTAGGTTTCATCTGCAGTCGTCTCAGATTAATGGGAGGAGACCACAGTGGACAGGGAAACGGCGCGATCAATTCCCCAATAATTCCATATTTTTCACATCATCATCCGAGTGAGAGAGAGAGAGAGAGAGCGAGGATGAAAAGAGAGGAAGAGTGGAGTAGATCAGTGGAGATGTGGCGGTTCGTCACAAGCCTTTGAGAAAGTGATCTGTTATGGAGGTAAATAAATAAATAAATAAACAAAGTGGAAGACTAAATTGGAATTAATTGAACGTATGGGTGTGAATATTGACCCAACTGGACGCATTAACTGCAAATGTAATAGATGGCTGGAGAAATAACAGGCGAGCACGCTGACGGTCGAAAGAGAGACGAGACCAGAAAGCGCGAGTTGTGCATTTCTACTACAACAAGGGCATCTGCAACGTGATCGCATGAACTAAGAACAGCAAAACTGCAATATAAAAAAGAAATAAATATATGACTCGGATGGCAAATTTACACAAAGGCCCTCTCTGTATCAGGGACAGGACATTTTCATCTTCCCAAAGTCAGCGATTTACTGATGCAGTACTTTTACGCCCTCCATTAGATAAAGTGCATACTTGTAGTGTTTTTTTGTGTGTGTGTGTGTGTGTGTGTGTGTGTGTGTATACCTAAACCTCTGACCAGGCCCAAGCTGGATAGAGATCATGTGTGTGTGTGTGTGTGTGTGTGTGTGTGTGTGTGTGTGTGTGTGTGTGTGTGTGTGCATTTTGACGTGTGTGTGGGTTTTTGGAGGAAGTGAGAAATCTGAAGAGAACAAGAGCGAGGTGAAAAATGAGCTCGGCCCCCGTTGGCACAAATGTGTTTGTGTGGGCGTGCATTAACATTTACGTGGGCCGGATATGCAAAAGCGCTCAAACAAAAAGCGCGGCTACTCCTAAATAGCCAAACGCGCTGCAATCCATCACCCTGCGCTCGCTGCCCAGACTCGTTTTCCTCCTCTGTGTAAAGAGCCGCTTCTTTGGCTCAGAGGAGAAGACAATTAGCCTGAGTGCGAGCGAGGACTTGGGCAAACCTCTCCACACCGAGAACCGCCACACGGCCGAACTGTTCAAAGACCTGACAAGCAATTAGACCAGCGTGAGCTTCCATCTCACTCTAAAAGATGCTATCATGGCTGTGTTACAGCTTAATTATTTTATTCCTGATCCTCATGGCTGGAGGTCCATTTACAAAGAGTTCCTTGATCCATGGCTGGGTTTCAACAAGAAGAGAGCCTTTTTCCTCAAAGCGCCCCCTGGTGAACGGAGACTCAAGCAGTGGGTTTAAGGAATAATTTGACTTTATTAAAATTGCTCTTTATTTACTCTGTCTGTAGTGAAATTACTACAGACAGGAATTTTGACACCTTCCGCTTTGCAGTTTCTCAGTAACATGATGAGCCATGTTTTTTTTTTTTAATTTTAATTAACTTCATGAGAGATAAAAAAAAGGAGGCTGGTGAGGGAACGTCTGTTTATAGCTGCCGTAACATAAGTGAACACAGGAACTAATCTGTGTCTTGAAAGTTCCACAACGTTAAACTATAACTATAAATGGATAAAAAAGTGCACCATGCTGTTCTTTAATAAATTTAAAAAATTGTAACCGTGAGCAGATTACAGTGGTATAAGTGGAATAAAGCACTGCAGGATGTGCTGTTATCTTGACGTTCCTCAGCTGCTGGACCACATCAATAAATGTTTGACAAAGTAAAGGTCGAAGGATAAAACAAAAAGTTTTACCAAAGCTTTTATTTATTCATTAATCTTCAGTGAGCGCGTTATCCTGGTCAGGGTAGTGCATGGATCCCGAGCCTATGCCAGGATGGGAATACAACCTTAATGGGATGCCAGTCCATTGCCAAGCACCACACACACACACACACACACACACACACACACACACACACACACACACACACACACACTCACTCACTCACTCACTCACTCACTCACTCACTCACTCACTCACTCACTCACTCACTCACTCACTCACACTCCTTCACACCTAGGGGCAGTTAACCTACTGATCCACGTATTGGCATGTTTCTGGGAGGTGGGAGGGAACCAGGGAACCACAGACAGTAACTCAGATGTAGCTCAGGATCAAACCTAGTACTCTGGAGCTATCAGGTGGGAACGTTACCCACTACACCTACACCTCGATGTCCTTATGGGGTTTTATCCAACTTTATTCAACACTGGAGTGATGGAGTAAGACACACTTCCAGTTACTTGACACTTTCCTGAAGATTTGGTGGTGTCTGTATGCCTCAGAGTCACACAACTACACATTCTTCCCTCTGAAAAAGTAGTCCCATCTTCGAAGGACAAATTAAACATATTTAGTGATTTAAAAATCATTTTAATGTTTATTGATGGAACTCAGTAATAGTCCTTGCACCAAAATCATACCAGAGGAGTCATGAAAAAGCCATGTGAGTTTACAGCGCTCACATGACAGTTACACAACATGTCCATGTCCAGCTGCTGCTATAATAATAATAATAATAATAATAATAATAATAATAATAATAATAATAATAATAAATTGTAAAAAAGGAAGAGGAATGCATACAGAAATGGATTTATTCACACCTGGAAGTGAACAAACAATATAAATAGTGTGTTAAACAATGCAGCAGGACGTGCAGGTTCACGTGGTGTGTGTGCAGATTGAAAAGTTTGGTACAAAAGGGAGTGTTACACACATTTAGGAAAAAAATCACGTCTTACACACACAAAGAAAAAAAACTTCAGAAACTCAGCCTTTAGGCTTTCACTATAAGTGAGTTTGGAGTAAACGGGTTATCCGTTTTCTCAGTGCAGAGGAACATGTTCAAATGATTGCTGGTGGTAATCGCATGCGCGCACACACGCACGCACGCGCGCACACACACACACACACACACACACACACACACACACACACACACACACACAACAACAGCTAGAATATTCACTGGAATATTATTCCAGTTATTATTATGAAGAGACGATCATCTGCTCTGTTGAGGCTCTTGATCTTTGAGGTGGACAATGCGTTCACCTTGTTTCTCAGGTTTGTGTGTGTGTGTGTGTGT
The DNA here is from genome assembly GCA_022985145.1 of Pangasius djambal. Classification (NCBI taxonomy): domain Eukaryota; kingdom Metazoa; phylum Chordata; class Actinopteri; order Siluriformes; family Pangasiidae; genus Pangasius; species Pangasius djambal. The sequence continues at coordinate 2,695,681 of CM040997.1, forward strand.
GTGTGTGTGTGTGTGTGTGTGTGTGTGTGTACGCCTGTGTGTGTCTGTATCGTTCTCCATTTCAGCAGGTTGTTAAGGGAATTTAAAGCAGGGATTTTTTCGAACTTCTGTGTGTTAGAAGTCACTTTGATCAATGTCTGCATCTGCTTCCAGTAGCTGCAGGGCTGGAGAACTGCTGAGAGAAGAATTCCTGTGTGTGTGTGAGAGAGAGAGAGAGAGCAGGTGCGTAGGTGTACAATGTGAGCATGTGCATCCATTTTGCTTCTCCGCGTGGCCGAGGTGTGAAAAGCGGACCTGTGTGATGAACATTGCTCGGCTCGGCTCGGCTCGGCTCAGACATCCTCCCCGTCTCTAATGAGAGGCTTTTTCACTCAGCCGATTGGAGCTAATGAAGCATCCACACTAACAAGGAAGCTGCATCATGATGGCATGGCGGCATTTAGCTCTGAACACACACCAAACTGTCGCATCGCTGCTGGCAGCCAGCGACAAAAAAAACTGCCTTTTAAAGTGCGATCCAATTGGATAACAAAAACATAAAACAGCACTGCTATTTCACAGTCTTCCTTTCCTCTTCGTGTTTTTTTTTTCCTTCCTCCATCAATCTCGATGCTCAGATAAGTGTTCTTGGATAAATACTGAAAGCCCTTTTTTCATTATACCAGCAACTCATAATTCAAAGTGGATGAATTTTTTTTTTTTTTTTTGGCACTGGAGATTGAAGAAGGCCAGGAGAGGCGTTGAGGGAAAAGCTACAACTGCTTGCTACAACACGCCGTGATGATGGAAAAGGCAAAGATGAGCCCAAGTGAGGGAAACGTGCCCCTTGATGAATTGACGGGTAGTGAGATTTTACTCATTTGGAGTTATAAATGGAGGGTGATTATAATTTCGTGAGTGCTCGCCCGACTGATGTGATCCTCCGCCTTTCCTTGGCGGTTCAGCGGGAAAATAGTTTATATAAAAACACAGTTATTTAAAATGGCACATGATGGGGCTATGATTAGGACGACTGAATTGCAAGCAAAGTCATTTCCTGAAGGAAAGTCATCCGTCGATTGAAAGAGAGATAGAGAGAGAGAGAGAGAGAGAGAGAGAGAGAGAGGATGTCTTACTAGGGTAATGCTTGGTGTGACTTTTTCCCCCTCTCTCTCTCTCTCTTTTCCAGGGCTTGTTGGATTCAAGATTCAAGAGGAAAACTGTGTGAAGAACTGAATCGCTTGAAGGACAGGCTCACACACTTCACCGCTCACAAGTCAACTAAAAAGACTTTATCACGCAGAACTCGTGGCAAATGATTCAAGGCTTCACTTTAGGCCTGTTTTTGGCAACAGCAGGTGTAGTCAGAGCCAAACGTGGTGCAACTGTAAACAGCCACATTTAGCGCCTTTTAAATGGGCCAAAGCCAACCAGCTACTTCTCAGGGTTTCAATATTGAGACAAAAGTGTTATTTTTGAGTCCTGTTGTAGGTCAATGTGTCCACAGGTTTCCTCAATTTGAAAGTAATATTTAATGCTGTCGAATTCTGGATTCAGACTGGTCAGAAGGTGTTGATTAATCTTCTATAACAGCAGCTCTGACAGTAGCACAGCTCCAAATCACAGGTTTATATTAATGCGCTCGTTCTGATACGTTATTGTTTCTATAGTAACAGCTCATTCACAGGTTTTGTATGGCAGACGCCCACATAAACCGTTTAGAAAATGCATGTAATTGCTGATATGGTGAAGATTTCTGTAAGGAGATGTTTGTTTAAAATTAATTAAAGGAGTCTCCAGTGTCAGCGCTTTGTAACAGTCAGAGGTAAAGCTGCAAAAATATATTTTTCCTACATTCCGAGGAGTTTGTGCTGTGACACGCTGCATTATTTTGTCTTATTAACTAAAAAAGAGAGACTATTGCTGCTATAATGTAAGTGATGACAGGAACTAACTCATTTCATAAAACTAATACAATGTAACTATAAATGGATAAAAAGTATGTCATACTTTAACTCATAAAAAAGTAATAAAAGTTATCAAAATCTAGAACAAATATTATTTTTTTCTGGAACAGAAAGTATTAAAATCTGCAAGAAAAATTATTCAAATATGGAACAAAAATATATATTTTTTTAAATATATATACAAATGTATTAAAACCTGGACCAAACTTTATTAAAATGTGGAACAAAAATTATTAAAAAATTTGTGGAAAAAAAATTAAAGTCTAGAATAAAAATATTAAAAACCTGGAACACAAATTATTAAATTTTGGCCAGAATGTTTTGATCTCTGGAAAAGAAACTGAATGTGGAACAAAACATATTGAAATCTGGAGAAAATAAATATTAAAGACTGGAACAAAAATGAATAGCTACTGCGATATCTCAACTAAGCTCCCAGTCTTTCTAGTGGCTTTTTTGTTTATTTTAGCAACAGTTATTCCACACTCATCCTTTTTTTCCCATAATAAGACAGATTTTTCTTTCCCTTATTTTTTTTTTCTTCCTTAACCTATTGGAATTTATACAGTTCATATCACATCACATATGTAACAGACTAACCTTTAAGGATTTTGATCATTACTTTACAGACAGTGTCCTGATGTTCATATGGACAGTTTGTGGATGTGGTGGAGTGTAAATCTCCAGATTTCTTTAGGATCTCCAGGAAAAAAAAAAATTCTACAACACCTTTTGTGAATGAATCTCTGAACCTTCAAACTTTGCTACCATGCTGTACTTTGCCTCTGGTGAGTCTAGAATAAACCCTGGGGTTTGTCTTTCCTAATCAGCTTATTGAGCTTATTGTATTGTGTTTTATTCTGTGATAACTGCTGTAGTAGTTGGAATTGATTTTCATTCTTCGGTCATGATTTGTTTTTCATCCCGTTAATACAAGAAATGATGGTAATAAATAATAAAGCAATAATAATAAAAGATATATTACCATGATGGTCAATACTGCCCCACGGAACTGAAACACTGAGTCTATATTCAGGCTCGATTTCCTCGCCGTATGTCTTTGGAGTGAAAAGAAATAGCCATAAATCTTCCTAAAACCAGTATTTTATATCTTTCAGTATTGACTGCAGAGCGTTTGAGGGTTTTGAAGGAGCAGAGTGGTGTACTGTTGCAACCTCAAGCAGAATGATTTCAGCGTTCTTCTTCTTTCCGATCTATATACAGTATATTACAGGGTTTTTTCCCCCCCCGAATGATTATACTGGGTGACGAAACACAGTATAAGAGAGAGATCCGGACTCCCTGACCATGGCGCACTCATGGTGCAAAAACACTACACACTACTAAATGTGTAAGAAAAATAACAAGCACAAGTCCGACATTTCTGCTAATAAGTGTGGCGGCCTGGGAATACCCACAGGGTTTTTGTGGCTGCGTCTGAATTTAATACTACATTCAACTAAAACTCGTAGCTCATAACTCCGACTCATAACTCAAGGATGTAAGTATCCATCAGTCATCACATTAGCTGGCTAGCTTGTTGCTAAGAAGAACATGGAGGCGCCCTTTTTTTCCCCCAACTTTTTTTCCTGTAGCTCCAAATTACACAGGTTGAAAATGACATAATTCCATGTTCTGACTTCCCACTTCTGAGGTAACTCAAATGCAACCTAAGAAAACAGTCAAAAGTGACCATCAGATTTGGCAAAAAATTTTATTATTTTGCCAGTAATACTATATAGTGGCTCTAGTTTAAGAATATATAAATATATTTTGCACAAATGAAAGTGGAATTGTTTGTATTTAGGTTATTGTCTGACCAAGTGTAAGGAGCTACTATAACAAATGTAGCATAAGGCACAGTATAAAGACATCTAAAATTTCACTAGCGTTCGTCACGCTTTGATCAGAGATTAGGACAGTTGTAACGCTGACGTAACGAGAGTGTATGGTCAAAGTTTGGAGTTTATTGAACAAAACGTCACACCAGATCATAGTTGAAGGCAAACTACCAGTAAAATAAAAATTCAAAGAGGCAGACGAGAACAGCAAACATGATAAGATTCAAAATAGCAGAATATCCAACAGAAAATACGAAAGGGCACAGAATTGCAGGCAGAAAAAGAAGGCAAGACTTCGCAAAAAGTAACTGGAAACTATTGTTTGTGCAGCGTCTCAGAATGAGGAAGTGATGGGTAACCCGAAAATCGGTTAGCACTCAGGTGATGGGGACCTCTGGTGGTGTGGAGCGAGCGAAATGGATATAGGCCTAGTTTGCAAATCAGATACTGGCTGTCAAAATGTCCATGATGCTTCTACATTGTCATGTCACCATCAAAACCGAGAAGAGCACTTAGACCAATCTGTATAGATGACAGCAGATTATTTCAACAATGTTTAAATTAAAAATATGGGAAATTTATGCAAGTGACTGAATATGTGATTTTTTCCCCACATTGATGTTAAGGTTGCTGTATACTTGACACATGACTAAAGTATTAATTTCTGAGGATGTGCACAAGTGATGTTCCAGACGACCATAGGATATGCACAGCAGCCATCTTGCATATGTGTACACGTAGTTAAAATCAGACATTCAGCCTTTAGCATGAACCAAGACACTGAAGAAGCTCGTGTTGTAACTCCGTGAGTGAGTTTTACCTCAGGTGTTGAGACAGAGACTGCTGTGGATGATGATCATCAAAGCGAGAACTCATTTCCCATTGTAAACTTAAACTGTTTACAATTTTTCAGTCATGGATTTTCCATAAGTAGACTAGGTTATAAATGTAGAACTACACAGAATAGAAGAATAGAATGTGAAAATTTTTTTTACTATAGTTGAGGACTCAATAACTACAAACTAAAAACACTCCACCTGATCACACGCAACCAATATTTTTACTCAGTTCTTCAATACGAATAGTTAAATTAGAGAGGAAAAAAAAATAGAGACAAAATAAAGTTACAGAGAGGACCTGGAGCGTAAGGTCTGGGCAGTAATGGTAACACGAGCCATACTGATTGATAACGATCGCTCTGAGACGCACCAATCCAGACAATACTCTGAAAACCTCCACTAGCCATGCATCCAATCCAGCGTGACTGATGTGCACCTCATCATGCCCGTGGCAACGAGCGCCGCCATAAGGCAACCGCGACTGATTTCCCACTACACCTGATTAGCGCCCGAAGATGAAGCTCAGGATTCAGACTGGCGAGAGAGAAATTGAAGCTGGAAGTAGCAGTGGCTTGAGAGCTGATATAGCATCACAGACTTTCTCCACTACTACATCATGTTGTGTTGTCCAGACCAGCAGCACAGGAATACAGAAATAGAAATGTGGAAAGGATGCGTATCCGCAGTTCACAGACACTCTGCCCCGGAAATCTCCGCTTTCCATCTGGAGTTGCTTCTCTATTCACTAAAATGCTAGATATCTCAAAAATGTTTTAGGAGATTATGCAGCTTGAAAAATGCTTGCTCCGAGGATGACGGTCACAGTGTTTTGGCATCCTTCAACTAGCGATCCCACTCAGAATATTTATTCCTAGGATGTGCTTATATAAATATACACATATAGCTTAGAAACTATAACAGAGACAAATTCCTGATATATGTTTTACCACAGCGCTCAATTCTGATTGGTCAGAAGGTGTTGATTAATTCTCTATAACAGCAGTACTGACAGTAGTGCAGCTGCAAAATACAGTGCTTGTTCTTATATTTCAATAGTAACAGCTCCTTCGCAGGGACTTGTACGCCGACGCTTTATGTAATCTAAGGGTTAAAACCCACGTGCAATCACTGATATAGTGACATTTTTGCAAGGAGACATTTATTTAATATTTATGGAATGAGTGTCCAGCGTCAGTGCTTTGTAAAGCTGTAACTTTTACGACATCTTCAGGACGGAGGAGTTTACGCTTTACGGTTTCTTGCTGCCATGAAAAGCTGCGGGGTTTTTTTGTCTTCAAAAGTGAGAGAAACAATTGTTTATAGCTTTAGTGATAACAGGAACTAACTTGTTTTGCGGCTGGTCCACAACAATAGATGTAACTATAAACAGATAAAAACTATGATGTGTCAACCTTTCATTAATAAACAAAATTGCAATTCGCTGTGGTATAAGAGGAATACAACACTTTGACATGCTGTTGTAGGAAAATAATGAACGTTAGGCTGGTAATAGTAACTCATCACACCACCCTGTCACTGATTATTTTCCCATGAGAGCATGACACAGAGTGGTTCATTCCTTACTTATTGTGTTTCCCTGACTTTTGTCTTAGTAGTTTGTGCATTTTCTTTTTGTCATGCTTTTTGCCTTCAGGTATAAGCTGTTTTGTTTTTTTCCCACACGCCTGTGTTTTTGTGCTCGTCATGTTTGCTGTTTTTTTCTCAGACACTGATTATGGATGAGCCTTGTTTCACTCTGCCTCCCTGAACTCTGTCATGGACTCTGGCTTTTTGGATTTGCCCAAAATAAACACCACAGCAAGTAAGATATACTCAGGTCCAGCACACAGCGTAACGTAGGTTTCTGTAAATCCAGAATCGAAAGCTGTTTTAAACCTGGCTGTCTATACAGATTTAAAATTATAGAAAGCAAACAGAGACAGGTGTCTGTATTTTTATACCACTGCGCTGTTGAATTCTCAAAACTGATTGGTCAGAAGGTGTTGATCAATTTACTTTAACAGCAATAACAGCTTGCACAGGGACTTGTATGGACGACGCTCCATGTAGTCTAATAAGACTTGTGTAATCATGAAGTTTTCTGTAAGGAGATTTAACATTTAGTAAGAGGTAAAGCTTTACGTAATGTTATGTTTTCTGGCATCTTCGGGACAGAGGAGTTTACGCTTTGAGAAAAAAAAGACGGAACGACCATTTCTAGCTGCTACAGTGTAAGTGAGAACTGGAACTAACTTGTTTTGTCGACGTTCCACAGCATTAAATGTAACTAGAAATGGATAAAATGTATGAGTTGTCATTCCTTAATAAATAAAAAAAAATTGTAATTGTCAAATTGCTATGGTATAAGAGGAATAAATCAACTCAGGGCATTCTGTTATTGGAAAATAATCAACTTCACAGTGGTAACAGTAACTCCACTTTAACCCACCACCATTGTACTATAACAACATTACACATAATGTTTTATTCCTTACTTAATTGACCCTTTGATCCTAAAATCTCCATTTTTCTCATCCCAGATTCGCTGTGATGGGCGTGAAATTTCTGCAAGTCAGCCACTCGGAAGGCAGACATGCACGCCTCTCTTCTTCTCTTTCCGTGAGGAAGATGGATAGGCCTTTATCCTGATCGGAGGGAGGCAGGAATTGTTAATAATAATCTTGTGATTCTAGTGAACATTTCCAAGGCCTGATCTTTCTGCTGGAGAGGGAAAAGAAGCGGGGATGTTTGAGTGCCTCACGCTGAGGCAGCAGGGTTCATGGAAAAGGTGAGCGCTATGTATATTTACCATCCTGCCGCTTCATCTATCAAACAGCCACGCCGAAGCGTCTCCATCTGTCCATCAAACTCTCCCCCACCACCACCCCAGCCGTCTCTGTCATGCTCGTTTTGATGTATGTGCATGTTTTCTTTTTTTTTTTAAATGTCCCCTTCATCCCATTCTTTTTCTCATATCAATATCCATTTCCTCATATTGCTGATCCTTCTGTTCTCTCTCTCTCTCTCTCTCTCTCTCTTGCCCACTTCTGTCCTGGTCTGCCCTGATCTTCTCTGATTTCTCCTGCTCTCGCTTTCTCTCTCTCTTTTTTCTCGCCACAGGCTCAAATTACACACCCCGATCAGCGGGCCGGGTTCGATGGAAGGTTGGGATCGTGTGTTGAGCGACAGCAACACGTTGTTGCAGTCACCCAAGCTGCACGGATCAGTAACACCCGGAGCAAGTGCAAATGAAAGCAGAGAGAGAGAGAGAGAGAGAGAGAGCAGGAGGGCTGTTGACAGCGACATCCCCACTCTATGTGTGTGTGTGTGTGTGTGTGTGTGTGTGTGTGTGTGTGTGTGTGTGTGTGTGTGTGAGCGCACTGTTGGAGACAGTTCCATTCACACCTGAGATGAAAGGGTAGCAGCCTGTTTTCTGCCTCAGTCCACATGCATGCATGCCATCTTCTTGTGTGTGTGTGTGTGTGTGTGTGTGTGTGTGTGTGTGTGTGTGTGTGTGTGTGTGTGAGAGAGAGAGAGAGAGAGGCAGGTGTCCCCTAATATGTACTGTGATATGTATTTGACAGGAAATATTTACTTCCTGTCTGTAGTGTGTTATGTTGTATGTCTGTCTAATTTCCTGTCTGTCTGTAGGTCAGTCTATCTGTCTGTCTGTTTTCTTTCTGTCCATGTATCAACATCTTTCTGTCTATATACATTTTCTTTCTTTTTTCTACCTGCACATCTGTCAGTCCATCTATGTATCTCTATTCTTCTGGTCCTTTTATTCTTCTGTCAGTGACTGTTAAACCATCCTTGTTTTGTCTATCTATCCATCTATTAGTCTTTCCTGTTTCCTTTCTTTCTTTCTTTTTACTGGCCCATCTATCTGACTACATATTAGTTGGTCTGACTTCCCATCTGTTTCTATCTGCTTATCCATCCATCAGTGTCTGTCCATCCATCCATGCACCATCCCTCGATGTATCTATCTCTTAAAATATTTGTTGATAAGTATTTTTCTTTCTTTCTTTCTTTCTTTCTTTCTTTCTTTCTTTCTTTCAAATGTCCCCATAATGATGAGTATATGTGACAGTTTGGCTCTTGTGGAGATATTTGGCTGGTGCCCACAAAGAAAACTGGCATTTTACAAAAAAAAATTGCTTTTTTTAAAAAAGACAGAAGATTCAGAAGAGTCAGAAGATTTCTTTTTCTTACTGAGGTTAAGGTTATGGTTGGTGTGTATAAAATTGTGGTGTATAGGGCTGGGATGTATAAGGCTGTGGGGTGTATAGGGTTGTGGTATATAAGGATGTGAGGCGTATAGGGTTGTGGTGTATATAAGGATGTGAGGCGTATAGGGTTGTGGTATATAAGGATGTGAGGCGTATAGGGTTGTGGTATATAAGGATGTGAGGCATATAGGGTTGTGGTATATATAAGGATGTGGGTGTATAGGGTTGTGGTATATAAGGATGTGAGGCGTATAGGGTTGTGGTATATAAGGATGTGAGGCATATAGGGTTGTGGTATATATAAGGCTG
>CM040997.1:2706893-2721421 GCA_022985145.1 Pangasius djambal
AAAAAAAAAAAAAAAAAAAAAAAAAAAAAAAAAAAAAAAAAAAAAAAAAAAAAAAAAAAAAAAAAAAAAAAAAAAAAAGGGAAGTGCACACAAATGAAAGTGAAATGAATAAATAGTCAATTAGCGAGAGATGCAACATAAGGCTCAGTGTCATTTACACCCAGTATCACTGTAGCCTTTAAAGGAATACTCCAACATTATTCAACCTAATCTCTATCGGCTGTATTTGGTGTGTGTGTGTGTGTGTGTGTGTGTGTGTGTGTGTGTGTGTGTGATTACAATAGACAAGAATTTTCCTGCATTGAGGAAAAAAACATTAAAACTGTTCACTCCAAATTCACTTACAATGGAGCTCTAAGGGCAGATGTTGAAATCAGATGATAAATGTGTGACTATATAACACAAACATAATTGAGTTGGAATTTTTATCATTAACCAAATGTTAAAAGGATTGAAACACTATGTGTCATGCTGTTATAGGAAAATAATCAACAACAGGGTGGTGAGATGAAGCAACGTTACTGTTACCACCCCGAATTTTATCCCTATAAAACAGCACAGCCCGAAGTGTTTTACTCCTCTTATGCCACAGCATTTTGCTGACGAGTACAATTAATGAATTTTTTTTTTTCAATTTATCGCTACATTTAACGTAGTGGAACATCCGTAAAACAAGTTTGTTCCTGTTCTCACTTATGTTATAGCAGCTATAAACAATTATCTTACCAGCCTTTCTTTTTCCTCTCTTACTATTGAAATTCTTTAAGGAAAAGAAAACGCTGCTTGCCATGTTACTGAGAAACCACCAAGCGTAAACTCAGAAAACTCAGTTACAGCTTTACCTCTGACTGTTACATAGTGCTGACACTGGGGACTCCTTCCATAAATATTAAATAAACGTCTCCTCACAGAAAGGGAACACTTGTGCATTTAAAAAAAAATGTCTTCCAGAATAAACAGAACAGAAAGTCACTTGTCTGACTGAGTCTGGGGCTGAAAAGCGGTGGTTACTTTCCAACACAGGTGCAATACACTAAAAAGTAGCTCCAGTTACTTTACACTTTTCTAAATGTTTTTTTTTTTTGTATCCTTATGCTTTCGGAGACACACAGCTACTCTGGAAAAACACAGTCACAAATTCTTCTCTTTGAAAAACTAGTCTTATTTCCTAAAGGATCATTTATACAGATTTAAAGCTTCAAAAACCTACGGTTCGCATAAACGTTTATCACCTGTGCTTCGACTTCTATTATACACATGTGGAGCTGAGCATCTGTACTATAATTTGATAGAAATGTAAATCACTTCTAATGTAATCTTTGTGCAATCAACTTAAGTATTCAATTTAATAAATCAAGCTGACAGAAAACCCCTCAAGCTGCATGCTGAATACAATTCACAACTAAAGAGCATGTCATGAAAAGAAAAAAAAAAAAACTTCTGTTTTTAACTGACAATAAAATGAACACCAACTTCACGAGACACTCGACTCGAATGTAGAAACATTCTTTAGTGTTAGAATGTTATATGGATGATGATGTAATACACTTTTACACAAACACACATACACACAATTTAATCCCTTTTCTGAGCTTCGCGAACATCTTAAGTCCTGTAGCTAGTCTCAGGTCCAATGAGCTGCCTTCAGCTAAATAATTTAAATAAATGCATGTAATCAGTCACAGCATCACAAATATCTGAGAAAGACTTGAAGGCAGCATTCCTATATGGGTGCCAATGACGTGGACAATACTTCCTGTATATACTACGTAATACTTACTGTCTGGGTGCCAATGACGTGGGAGATACTTCCTGTATATACTACGTAATACTTACTGTCTGGGTGCCAATGATGTGGGAGATACTTCCTGTATATACTACGTAATACTTACTGTCTGGGTGCCAATGATGTGGGAGATACTTCCTGTATATACTATTATAATACTTACTGTCTGGGTGCCAATGATGTGGGAGCTACTTCCTGTATATACAATATAATACTTACAGTCTGGGTGCCAATGATGTGGGAGCTACTTCCTGTATATACTACGTAATATTTACTGTCTGGGTGCCAATGATGTGGGAGCTACTTCCTGTATATACTACGTAATATTTACTGTCTGGTGATTCCCCGCCTTCTAAATCGAAGTGGAATGTCTGCTTGTTATTTTTGAATTGACTTGTTTTGCTTTCAGAGAAACACCTTGAAATTCACTCGGTAGCTGCATGTGAACAACAAATACAAGATCAGACTGAAAAGTGATGGAGTATTCCTTTAATACACACACACACACACACACACACACACACACACACATGCAGACACACTGACTAGACCTTGATGAGACACCAAAGCTGACCACCTTCCAGCAGATGTGACAGCAGCACTTAGTCCTCTGTGTTTATGCAGATTGACTCCGCTTGTCAGGTTCCTTTAGTGGCGAGGGGCCACGGGGCAGACGGATACACAGAGAGATGGAGGGAGGGAGGGAGGAAAGTCAGGAGGCAAGGATCAGACATTCCGGTCACGGCAGATTTGCACCACTACTGCGTTTTAGCTTGTATCTTTAAAACCAATTTTGGCTCTCTTGGGTTTCTACACCACCCGATACTCCATATTCGCCTGGCTGAGGAGTAGCCGGTCCCAGCTCAACTGAACAAATAGACACCAAGTTGCAAACGTAGACATATTTGCAGACACACACGCGCACACGCACACACACACACACACACACACTGGGCTAGATGATGGTTTTATTTTTTTCTTATTACGCGCTGTGCAGGTGGGACGAAGCCTCATCAAGGCAAGCTGAACAGAAGGAAAAGTGCGGTAATGGCGTGATGATGGTCGGAGAGTTAAGGCTTATGGATGTGGGCTTTTGGGGGGGACGGGCTCGTGTCTTCACTTCTTCACTAATTGTAGCTTGTGACTAATTGGCATATTAGCAAAAATCCATTCCAGGCTAGCGGTGTGAGCTGTGAGGGACACCTCATAGCTCATTATGTCCTCATATTGTGGGGAGAAGAGATTGTTTTGAGGGGAGGGGAAGTGCAATCTGCAATTGGTCAGGTGAGAACGGCAATTAAGGAACTGCACCGGTTTCTAAAAGCCCGACACCGCGCTCTAATATAAGCATAATTTACCACGGTCTCTGGTGTCTGGCTTTAAATTACCACAGCAAGTTTCTCCGGATCTCGAAAGAGAACACAAAATTGATGCAAGACCTGCGTGTGTGTGTGTGTGTGTGTGTGTGTGTGTGTGTGTGTTTATGGACATAATTCTTAGACCTTAAGATACCGTGCGTTTAAAGCCCAACACATTATTTCCTCCTCTGTTTTTTCTTTAAGGATTTGTGTGCTGGGTTTCTATCACGTTGTTCGCTCATGTAATAGCTTTGTATGAACTGTGAAAAAAGCTGATTAATCTGTACAAATGCATGAAGCAAACTCAGTGCAGGGATATTACAGTAATGACAGGCTCCAGATCTGACTGATAGGGAGCGTTGAAATAATTGGCCGATTATGTGCAGCTATTTTCTAAATTTCTGTACGCCAGTTGATGGAGCATGTTTGACGAACAGCGTTAAGTGTGAACTGAGAGATATCTTACTCTAGTGAGCACCTCAGTGATTTCAGCTTTCAAATTTTTTAATAGTCAATTTGGGGCCTTTTTTTTTTTTTCAGTTTCTGCGCTTACCCGGTGTTGCAATAGTGAATATTGAGCATTACCACCGTAGTTTAGGGAAATTTCACATTTCAAACAACCCAATTACACATATGCCTCGATTTCCCACTCTTGTCTCATTTCACTCTTAATTCCTCCATCTTTCCTCCCTCTCTCTCTCCCCCTTTTCATATGTGATGTTTTTGTGCTTAAGGACTTTAGAATATTTCCACTAGGAGAGCATCGATCCCACTAAAACCTTCCCCTTCCTAGCCAATTTACCCTCAGTAAAACTAATATTGTCTTTAATCAGATGCAATTAGGACTTCGAGTTAAGATCTCCTCCCAATTAAAACTCATTAGACCCCCTAATAGCGTTAGCGAAGGCTTCTCTAACTGCTGCTCATCTGTGCTGCACGTGAAGGCGGGGGGTGTTGTATTGGCAGACGTGGCATCCTCAGCAAAACTGACACCCACCAGACGGTTAAAACACAGCTGGAATTTGTAGATCGAGCTTCCTGTACCGTTTCCTTTGAACAGATAATGCTCTACTTATTCCATATTTTCCAAATCAATCCCACATCGTTGCCTTCTGTTCACGCATCCAGTTTCTTATCTACTTGTCTGGTTCTCTGAGCCTCATCTGCTCATATTATAAGCAGATAAAATGCTTCCCTTTAACTGTTAAATTCTAGATTCTGATTGGTCAGAAGATGGTGATTAATTTTCTCTAACAGCAACCCTGACAGTTGTTATTATTATTATTATTATTATTATTATTATTATTATTATTATTATTATTATTAATGTGCTTGTTCTAATATGTTATCATTTCTATAGTAACAGATCATTCACAGAGATGTATATTAATATGCTTAAGTTTTCTGTAAGGAGATGTTTATTTATCACTTATGGAAGGAGTCTCCAGTGTCAGCACTTTGTCAGAGGTAAAGCTGTAACCTTTCCAACATCTTCAGGACAGCAGAGTTTACACTTTGCGGTTTCTCGGTGATGTGTTAAGCTACATTTTGTTTGTTTGGTTTTTTTTTGTCTAAGAAAAAAGAAAGGCTGGTGAGGGAACCACTATATACAATTGTTATAACCCTGGGGCAACAGGAGCTGTTTGTTTCACAAACATTAAACATAACTACAAATTGATAAAAAGTTTGACATATTGTTCTTAAATTAATAAAATATTGTTATTGTAACAACACTTCGGGATGTGCTGTTATAGGAACTTTTGGGTCTTAGCAGTAACACTGCTTCATCACACCACCAAGTCCTTGCTTATTTTCCTATAACAGCATGACACATAGTAGAATCTTAACCATTAGGCACGTTTCAAGTCAGTTCAAGTGAAGCTCATTGAATGATCTTATTAAAGGCTTAAAGGCAAAGCAGAACTTACCCAGGAGGCATTACTTCTTGACTAGGACTGCCAAAATAATTAAAAATAATAATGTAATTTTCTCCTTCTGTAATTCAAAAATCTTACCTTATACGCCTGTAATTGTTTGGGATCTTGATGACAATTAAACACGACCAAGACGCACACACTACGTTATTTTTTTTTACCTGACAAAGAGCAACAAAGAGCACACAATCCCCAAAATCCCATTTTCCCATAGAAAAACCCCATAAGAACTGTGTACGACTGCTAAAATGTGCCGAGTTTGTGGAACTCACTCATTCGGACATGTGCACGAGGGAGGAACTCAAAGTTGGTTATATGGATGAGATTTAGTTTGGGGAGCTGAGGGCAGTAAGGATGGTCTGTTCTGCAAAGAGAGCTGGAGGGAAGTAATTTTCAATATCATCACTAGAAACCAAGGGGTTCTGCTTTTATTTGTTTTTATTTGTGATAATATTCCAGTTTTACATGAAAAAAACAAGCATTTGTGTTCTTGCCAAAGTTTGATTAGCTTTCCTTCCATCTCCTGCTCCACAGAGAGTGCCGAGTAGCCTCCAGCTTGATCGCTGAAGTTCTTGTTCTACTCTTATTGGTTGTTGCTTGTCGCTGTTCTTAGTGTTTATCATACATGTGCTGGAAAAAAAAATTGGCTTATCCTGGCAAAGCATGCTGGAATAAATGCAAAATTTTTGGCCATCTGTGAATGCTCAGAGAGGGTAAACTGCTAGAGGCTGGGTGTAATGGGGTGGGTTTTTCACTGATTCCAAAAAAAAAAGAAAAAAAAAAAACTGTTGGCACACAAAATGTTGTCACTCAACAAATGCTAGCATCAGGACCATAATGAACAACATTACCATTTATACCATGGCTGTGTTCAATTCCGGATTCTGATTGGTCACAAGGTGTTGATTAATTTTCTTTAACAGCAGCTTTGACAATAGTGAAGCTACAAATCATAGGTTTATATTAAATGTTGTTATTTCGATAGTGAGAACTTACACAGGGACTTGTACTGTGGATGCTCCACTTTATCCAGTGAATAAAAAATGAGAGTAAACGTTGATATGGTTTGGTTTTTCGTAAGAAGACATTTTATTGAACATTTATGGAAGGAGTCTCCAGTGTCAAAGACTCTGTGGTTTCAGAGGAGCTGTCCTTGGTCCTGTGTAGTGGTGTTGTCCATGGTCCCGAACCTAAGGACCTTTTTAGGCTGTGTGATTCACTGGCCTTTTAAAGTTATTGCTTGTCACTCTGTATGAGATCCCAGTAAAATGTATGATAACGTATGTTCTCCATGTCAGTTACATGATGTATGATAAAGATCCTGTTACGGTAGACCTGTGACATTCTGTTTTCATCATCAATCAGTGTTATCCGTAGATTCTCTTGTGTTTAAAATGGCCATGCATAAATTCTTCAAAGTGACCTTGAGGTAATAAGGAGATATTTTTCTGTCCATTAGCATATTTCATTTATGTTTCACCATTGTTCCTACCCTATATGGAGCAGTCCCATGAGTTCTGTGTCATCCTACGCCATTCTCCTGTTGGTGGCTTTTGGATGAGTGTTGAAGCAGCACTCGCACTGAGACTTTAATCAGAAATGTCTCACTACCAGAGCACCTCACATTATCTCAACTCACGACCAGTTCAACAAGACCACACAGACTGTTTAGCCACAGTGACACTTACCCTGACATGTTTGATAACCATGTTTTATTAAGATGCCTTTATTAAGATCTGTTAAAGCAGAGGTTCTCAGACTCTGGGTTTTGAACTGTAAAATAAGAACCCAGCACAGATTTATTTTATGAACATAATCTAACATCAATAAAACATATTACATTCAAGTTGACATTATATATAGGCCTATTGTTTTTTATTTATTGAGGTCTGGACCTCAAAAGACCTGGCTAATATCTATAAGCACTCAGTAACTGATAATAGAGGGTTGTGATTTCTACCACTGTAAGAAAATTTTTTTTTAAAAATCATACACACCACAGAATTACTGTGTTAAAGGTTCAGGGAGGATGTTTTTGTTCTTGGACATTTCTTTAAAGAGGGGCAGTAGTGGCTTTGTTTTGATGTTAATGACCATACTACTGCCAGAAGGGCCTTGAGCAAGATCCTTCTCAGCTCTTCTTCACTTGCAAATCGCTTTGGATAAGATTCTCCAGCAAAATGGGTAATTATAAATGCATTTATTCAGAGGTTAATTCTCACATTCTGGCTTCTAAATCTAGACATCAATTTACATTTCTTCAAAAGGAACACACACATCCTGATTTTGAGTTCTGTAAAGGGAAAGTGGGTTTGATGCGTCAGCGATGGAGCTCTCCGTGGTTCTGAAAGAGAGTCAAAACAATCACTATGGAAAATTAAAAAAAAAAAAAAATCACCTTCAGACAAAATTATGGTTAATATTTAACGCAGATAAAATATTAGTGTAAGCAGTTTTCATGACAGGGTGATGTTATTTGGAAAAAAAAGTGTGATGCACAATGAAGCTTGGCTTGGTACATTTCTCTCATAAGATAAAAAAAAAAACACTGTTAAAACCTGAGTTGTTCAACTGGGTTACGCTCACATTCACACGTTATTTTTTCTGCTTTCAAAGATCCACCTGTCTTTCAGTCAACACCAGCCAGTTTTTTACATTCTGTTGTTGCACTTTTGAGATTAGACTTGCTGACTTTTATGCTAATGATTGCATGAAGCCAAATCTCATGATCTTTAGTTAATTTACTAATAAGCACAATATAATTACACCAATTAACCCAAACAAGATCAGGCACTCCATGTCTAGGCTCTTCATTTTTTCTAAAAAAAAAAAAAAACAAAAACAAAAAAAAACGGATTTTGATTTCTCATCTCTAAGAAATAATAATTTTTAAAAAACGACATAAGCCTAATGCTTATATAACCGACATAGCAATCAGCTTCTACGTTAAACAACGAGCCACAATTTGGCGCCAAATCATGAAATTACATTTGCAGGTATTTAACATGAACTGAATACAGAGCTGACACCAGTAAAGATGTATCATGCTAGTCATTTCTTCTTGCTTTATAAGAAAAATGCTTGTGTGTGTGTACCGGCCTATAACTAGTTATAGTTTCGGAAGGGTTTTTTTTTTCTTTACCACTTTAACAAGTAGCTTATCTATGCCTAAATTCAGTATGGAAACAGCGACACACTGATAACACGGTAGCAGGTTGCATTCCAAGATCTAATCATCAGCAGTGATGACTTAATTGTTTTGTTTGTTAGGATTGATTTTTATTATATTTATACTTAATTATATTTGTCATGTAAGTGATTTTTGTTTTGAGTTTTGTACAAGTCATATTTTTTAGATGCTTCAGTTACAGTCATTTTTTAAGCTTAATAGTTTTTAAAGAAAACAATATTGGATGGTATCAGATATTGGATGATACTCAAGGTTTCAGTATCGGTCTTTGTATCAGGGAAAAAAAGCTGTATTGTGCCATCTCTAATCCCAACTGACCTTGGAGCAGCTGAGGAGGACACTGTAGGTTTGGTCATAGACTTTATCACCAGTTATATTTAGCTATCAGACTTTAACTTCTAATTATAACGCAGATATTATAAGATAACAGCTAACATAGCTAGACTATATAAATGTTTTTAAAAAATTTTTTTTATAATTAGACCACTAGTGTCACGAATCCCCTCAGCACACAGCACACTTCCCAGCACAACGTGTACTTCTCAGATTCTTATCGTGACAATTGTTTTGTTCTCACTTCCTGGTCACTTCTCCGCCCCTGTTATGTCATTAGTTGGTTTCCCCATAGCATTCATCTGTTTTCTGGATTACCCAGAATAAACAATAATCTGTGATTATGCACTCTGTGTCCTGCCTCTAAACGCATGTAAAAACTTGTTAAGCTGCTAGCCAAATCAGACTGTTAGGTGCGGTAATGTTAGCTGACTGGGTTAGGCTACAAGCTCCTAAGTTCATTATAAATAAGCACTTAATATTATGCAATTTTACGTTGTTATATTGTGTAACGTTACTCTGTAGTAACGTTCTAGTAGCATGATAAAGCTCGTTATGAATGATTGTATTAATGGTGTAGTATGTAATTCAGAAATCAGCTGGTAACAGGTTTACAACAGGTTTTAACTCGGTACAATGAAACTGATGCGGCATTGTGATATATTAACTGTGACACATCTGCAATGTGGACCTCACTGAAATTTTGATCCTAGTTATAGCGCTGTGTGTTCATATGAGTGAGTTTTAATTCAGTCCGGCTGACGTAAGTCTATTTTTCTAAACTGTGTGACATTTGACACCGATTTGAGCTAATTAGCACAAGGGCTTAGCATCCCTTTCCTTCCTCCAATCATTTTCCACTGTCAATCAACAAGTTATTCTGGTTCACGCTGATGTTGTTGGGATAGACTCAGGTGCGGGACAGCGGGGATAATTGAAACTAATTGCGCACACTGTGGATTTGAGGCGCTGACATCACCCTCCTCTCTCCAGAGAAGGAAAAGAACTGCAAGAGAGAAGAAAAGGAGAGAGGTAGGTGAGTGAGCGAGAGACAAATCAGATTCAGATGCTAGTGAACCTGATGTCTCTGATTTTGTGATTTGCCTCCGTCGGCCGTGGAGAATAGCGTCAGCTTATCAGTATAATCGCACCTCGCCTGTCTGGCTGTCACGAGCAGGAGAGAGGAAACACACCTTTGATCCCTGAGCCTGGAACACTTCAGCTCTACAAGACAGCTCATTGGCCTGAGGGCATTTTTTTTGGTCCTATCTGGAGAGGCAGTGACATAAAAATTAGATGAATATATGGGTAAAAAAAAAAGAAAGAAACCTGTGTGTGTGTGTGTGTATGCACTTTTGCACATATTAAATGAATACTTCAGTGTTTTTCAACATGATTGCTACCAATTGCAGTGAATTAACATGTTTAGCTGTACATGTTTACAGAAAAGCAAATGCAATATATTTGAAGGGAAGTGCTAGACTAAAACAAAATATAATTTACAGTAAATTCTTGTAAAGTTTTACGTTATATAATGTGAAATGTATTTACAGTAAAGTAATGTAATATATTTGCAGGTAAGTATGCTAAAAATCTGTAAAATGTACAGCAAATAATTGTTAAACTTTACAGCAAATAATACAAAACATATTTACACTAAAGTAATGTAATATATTTACAGATACATACTGTAAAAAATCCAGTAAAATGTACAGCAAATAGCTGTTAAACTTTACAGTTAATAATTGTGAACATATTTACAGTTAAGTAATGTAACATATTTACAGTTAAGTAATATACTGTAAAAAATAATCTGTAAAAAAAAATCTGTTTACAGTAACTTACAGTAAATAATTGTAAAATCAGGGCTTTTAATTTGTTTATTTATACATTTTTTTAGATTCTTCCAGGGAGAAGGTGTGATGGTGGGTGGGGGTGAAAGGGTTAAAGAGCACAGCCTTACCACGGCTTGTAATACCACATTATA
This sequence comes from Pangasius djambal, assembly GCA_022985145.1. Classification (NCBI taxonomy): domain Eukaryota; kingdom Metazoa; phylum Chordata; class Actinopteri; order Siluriformes; family Pangasiidae; genus Pangasius; species Pangasius djambal. The sequence goes on from CM040997.1 coordinate 2,717,482, forward strand.
TTTGCACTATTGATTTATAAAGAGAGTTTCAGTCCCTGAAACGGAGGGTGGTGGTGTGGTCAATAGATATTGGCCCAGGTTTATTAAAAACAAACTCTTAAAAAAATGATTGAAGATGAGACAGATATGAGAGAAATACTTACCAAATCACGTCTTATGAACTTTTATTCAACTTTCCAACACTAGTTTGTGGTATTTATATACTATTTACAAATACTTATAACTGAAGGATTCATGAAAGCATTTTTCAAAACAAGAGTCGCCAATCCATCTACCGGCATGTTTTTGGGAGGTGAGTGGAAACCGGAGAACCTGGAGGAAACCCACACAAACATGTGGAGAACATGTGGAACTCTACACAGACAGTAACCCGAGCTCAGGATTGAACCGGCGAGCTGTGAGGCAGAAACTCTACCCACTGTAGCACAGCACATACAGTTGATAATCATAATAGTTATTTGAAATTCTGCAATATAACCTGGCTTCACACCTTCAGCTTTCACAGCTGACTGAAGGACATCTGACACTTATACAATATAAAGATATATACTGAATGTAATATGTCATTCACTTACACACACATACACACACACTAACATCTTCCTCGCCATACTACAGAAGTACTTACCTTTGTCTGCTTTTCGAAAAGAAAAGCAAAACATTTCTCTGCACAATTTGCATTTCTATATGCTGACAGTGGCGCCAGAGAGAGTGGATAATTGCACCAAATGCTCTGACTGTGAGAGAGGGATGGAGAGAGTTAGAGAGAAGGCCGTCTAAAAAAAAAAGAAACAGCCATTACGGGGTGGTTTTCATTCTTTCTCGCCACTCGTCATTTCCATCCCACTCTCAACCACTTGTGCCGCTGAAAAGATTTACCTTGGTCTCCCATTTTCCCTATTTCCCTCCGCAACTCGTTCCCTAGTGGCTTAGCTTCAATCCCTCGCTCGCTCTGCCTCTCTCTCTTTCTCTTATCCCCCTACCTCTCTCTCTCTCATCCATATTCATCCAGAGACTCCCTCGCTCCCTCTGTCACCCACAGCATGGCGTTAATACACCAATTAGCCCTGAGAGCAGATAATGGACTATTTCACGTTGCAAGAGAATGAGAGAGAGAAACAGAAAAGAGAGTTACAGAGAAAAGGAGGAGAGAAATGGAGTCCTGAGATGTTACTGATTATGAAAATCTATGTGTCGGCTGCACTGGCGCTTGACCAAAGAAGAGGTCTGAAAGTTTGAAACTGACCGATGAGTGGCTAATGAAACTCGCCACAGGAGTTTTATACCATATTTATACCCATCGCCCATTGCAATGAGCCTTGTTGGCTTTTTGGAAACTCTAATTCGAAACAAATGCAACTTTTCACTTGAGCATTCCTTCCAAAGCCATGCCCCTTAGCCTAGAACGCTAGTGCAAGAAGCGGAGCTTTCTGAATTGATAGACAGCATGACTGACACGTGAGTAGAGACGCCTTTGCTTCCTGATAGGCTGGATGTGGAACTTCATTCAAGGTAAAAACTTTCCCAAATATAACAAAAATGTCCTGTGTTAACAATCACCGATCTGACACCAATGTGTGTTTGTTGGTGTACAAAAATGTAAGTGTAACCTGAATCTCACCCTCAAAAAACAGCATTTATTCTTGTGGTAAATAAGGCAGACTGGCACATAGACAAGTCCCAGGTAGTGTGGTTTCAGCTGGAGAGAGAGAGCACAGTAAACTATACACTTGCTGTACAGTTTGACAGCTTGGAAGCTACATTATAACACTGCTGAGAGGTTACAAAGCTGCTACATTTCCCAGAAGCCCATGAGTGCTGAATTGCTGTATTTCCAAAATCGCTACTTCCAGCAAGTAATGAGCTGATCCTGATACAAGCTATGTTGCGTTCTGCATATTATTTTTTGTATCTGTATTATTGTAATTATTATTATTGTGTGTCTCAGATTCATTTCATTCAACTCAATTATTATCAAGGCTTAAATGATATGAACAGTAGAACTACATAAAAGTGCCAGGTTTCTATGTATACTGTAATGGGACCTGACTACGACTTTAAAAATATGAGATCCTCATATGAAAGCAATTAAGTATCACATGTGTGCTAAACTACTAACCTGTTGGTTAGTTAGTTCTGTTTATCAGGTGCTAGTAGTAAACAGAAATAGTAAGGAGAAATGACAATACACGCACCATCATTGTGTGTCCCAAGATGTTTTCAGTGTCTGATTTACGCTCAGAATACAACTTTCATATTTAGTTTATACAAATGCAAAAACACCTACCACCTCTGGAAAAAGTATTCAGCCTTGTTTTTTTTTTTTCAAAAATCATAAAGGGTTCCTCAAATTAAAAAAAAAATCTCAGTATACATTAATAATACAATATTATTGTTATTATCATGTATATTAGTATGAATACCTTTGCATAATACGCTAGTGACATCCCCATACCTGCACACCAATGGTTAATATCTAGGGCCCATAAGATCTTATATAGGTGATAAACACTCAAAACATGTCTTTCATATAGACCCGAGAAAGAGTTTTGGTAATCTTATTGCATTCGGTGCTATACCAAAGATTTTAGAGGCAATCGTATTCCAGAGAAGCTGCACAAAATCGGACACCTTTAGCATGACAGTCACACCTATTGACATGGAAGCCAAATTCCTAGACATTTAATCCATTATAAATAATAAAAGATAAAACTCAGAACGATGAGATACGTAATGAAAATATTTGTAATCGTGTGGAAAAAAATGGCTTGAAAATCATTACACTTGAAAACTGTATAATTGTAAAATTATATCTACAATCTACAGACAAATAGTGTAAAACTGTCAAAACTAATTTTATTATCAAAAATAATAAAAATAAATGTGTTTGTATTTTTGTATTTGTTTGCTTTGTAATGCAGATTGTGGCCGGTAAGTACTTAAAGACAGATATTTTGTCGGGCAGAATACTGTTCAAAGTAACAAATTGATTTCTCTGTCAATTCATCAATCACTTAAGATTTCTGTATTTGGTAAGTTCTTCAAAGCACAAAGGCTGAAGAATACTAGAAAAGTGGGACCCTATCTGAAAGAAAGTATCTAGAAAATAAAGTCACTATCGACTGTCTGTAAATAATGTGGTTTAGGACATGGAGGGACTGTAATCTATAAACATGAACACTGGAACACTGTAGTTGCATAAATCACTCTTTTTTTTTTCCTTTTTTGCTTAGCACATACAGTAAGGTCCGGAAGTATTTGGACAATGACAGAGTTTTTCTGATTTTGCCTTTATACACCACCACAATGGATCTGAAATAAAACAATTAAGATGTGATCAAAGTGTAGACTTTCAGCTTATTTTAAGAGGTTCCACAAAAATATGGCATTTACCATTTAGGAATTACAGCCATTTTCAGCAAAGTACTTGCATTTTCAGGGCCTCAAAGGTATTTGGACAAAGTGACATAATTGTAAATATAACCATAATTTTAATACTTGGATGAAAATCCTTTGCAGACAATGACTGGCTGAAGTCTGGAGCCCATGTTCTCAAAACTCAAATTCTGAGTTTCCTCCCAGGAGATGTTTTGCCAGGCCTTCACTGCAGCCACCTTCAGTTGCTGCTTGTTTGTGGGTCTTTCTGCCTTCAGTCTTGTCTTCAGTAAGTGAAAAGCAGCTCTATTGGGCTGAGATCAGGTGACTGACTTGGCCACTGAAGAATATTCCATTTCTTTGCCCTCAAAAAGTCTTGAGTTGCTTTCGCAGTATGTTTAGGGTCATTATCCACCTGCACTGTGAAGCAGTGTCCTATCAGTTTTGTAGCATTTGGCTGAATGTGAGCAGAGAGTATAGCCCTATACACCTCAGAATTCATCTTGCTACTTCTGTCAGCAGTCACATCATCAATAAACACCAGTGAGCCCGTTCCATTGGCAGC
>CM040997.1:2721521-2746976 GCA_022985145.1 Pangasius djambal
TCAAAAAGTCTTGAGTTGCTTTCGCAGTATGTTTAGGGTCATTATCCACCTGCACTGTGAAGCAGTGTCCTATCAGTTTTGTAGCATTTGGCTGAATGTGAGCAGAGAGTATAGCCCTATACACCTCAGAATTCATCTTGCTACTTCTGTCAGCAGTCACATCATCAATAAACACCAGTGAGCCCGTTCCATTGGCAGCCATACATGCCCATGCCATAACATTGCCTCCACCATGTTTGACACATGATGTGGTATACTTTGGATCATGAGCTGTTCCTTTCTTTCTCCATACTTTTCTCATCCCATCATTCTGGTACAAGTTAATCTTGGTTTCATCAGTCCAAAGAATCTTATTCCAGAACGTGGGAGGCTTTTTTAGATGTTTTCTAGCAAAGTCTAATCTGGCTTTCCTGTACTTGAATGTTACCAGTGGTTTGCACCTTGTTGTAAACCCTCTGTATTTACATTCATGAAGGCGTCTCTTGACTGTAGATTTTGACAATGATACGCCTACCTTCTCCAGAGTATTCTTGACTTCTGTTGATGCTGTGAAGGCTGCCCACTGCTCCGGGTGTGTGTTCATGGTGTGTGTGTGTGTTCATTACTGTGTGTTGGATGGGTTAAATGCAGAGCACAAATTCCGAGTATGGGTCTCCATACTTGTCTACATGTCACTTCACTTCTGTGATCATCCACTTTAGTTGTCTTCCGTGGTCTTTCAGGCTTTTCGATGTTGTTGAGCTCACCAGTGCTTTCTTTCTTTTTAAGAATCTACCCAACTGTTGATTTGGCCACACCTAAGGTTTTTGCTATCTCTCTTATAGATTTATGTTGTTTTTTTAGCCTAATGATGGCCTCCTTCACTTGCATTGAGATCTCCTTGGACTTCGTATTGGTAGCTCCAGTCGAACAGCAGCCAAATGCCAACTCAATACCTGATATCAACTCCAGACCTTTTATCTGCTTCATTTGTCTTGAAATAATGAGGGAATGGACCGCACCTGGTCAATTAACTTCTTGTCAGTCAATTGTCCAAATACCTTTGAGCCCCTGAAAATGGAAGTACTTTGCTGAAAATGGCTGTAATTCCTAAATGGTAAATGCCATATTTTTGTGGAACCTCTTAAAATAAAGCTGAAAGTGTACACTCCTATCACATCTTGATTGTTTTATTTCAAATCCATTGTGATGGTGAATAAAAATCACAAAAACGCTGTCATTGTCCAAATACTTCTGGACCTTACTGTATATCACTCTGCTCCATAGGCCCCACCTTCTTTGGGAACTGTAGTGGAAAGGTGAAGTGAAGCATATGATAATGTGGTTCCACATTCAACTTTAAATATAGACTTTAAACATGTGTAAATATCAGTGAAATGAAATTCTGGGCTGAAAACAAATTCAGGACACACTGAATCCTCACACTGATCCTCTTTTAAAAATGAAACAAAATGAATGCCACAATAAAACAAAATGTGAAAAACTGGCAGGTAATTTAGGGGGAAAAATTATCACTAATAAAGTCAGTGCTTTCAATATGACAAAACGGAGGTGAATATATAAAAACAGTTAGCCGAAAACTGTTTGCCGTTTTCTTTACACTTTTCAGAAGAAAAATTTCAGTGCCTGAAATTTCGGTGCAATCCCTAGTAAATATGGGGATCTTACTGCTCTTTTTTAAAAAAATAAAAAGTTAGATTACATATTGTGGCACTGCTGTTTGAAGCAAGGATATTTAAGATTTGAGCGTGTATTTACAGAAACGATTTTGGATGAGACAGAATTCCATTACTTGGATGCCTTGTAGCACCAGTGCAAAAATGAGAAAGCAAATGTCGGACACATAGCTTGCCTTGGGGTAATTAGGACAACTGTGAAAATGAGATTTTCCACTGGACTATTCCTTTAAGATTTGTTCACACTTGAAAGTGTCATTTAATTTTAAGCCGCAACGTTACTGCAAATTCATAAACCTATGCACAGCTCACATACACACAAATCCCCAATGTTGAATGAACTCTTAACACCTGCAGTGAGGAAGTTACACTGTTGAATTTACATTCGTGTCCAGGTGTTAATGCAGCACACGGGACGATAGTCTGGATATTAAAATGCAACGTCTGGCTTAGTGGCGGGAACTAACGGAGCAAACATCAGTCTGAGAAGGTGGCAGCGCATGCTAGTGTTGGATCAGCGCCGACACATTTACAGGATTATTTGATGATGATGAAAGACTCGCTTGCACATCGAGCCAGGGCATGCACTCTTTGCAGTTAGCATGATGGTTGGTAGCCAAACAGACCTCATCATTGGCTAAGTATTGAATTCCAATGGGTCAGTCAGATGTGTTCTTATGAAGAATTAATTACACTAATTCATTAACAACTTGATTAGTAGGCATATGACAATATTGTTCAGGTCCTGCAGACTGCAGTGTAATTTTAAAGTATTCTATCTATGTATTCTACAGTAAATGACCATCTGTTGCTACTTAGTCATTTAAAAAAGAAAAAGATGTCCCAGTAAGATATTGATATCCTAGCAAGCATGGATGTCCATTACTGAGCCATGCTGGCTGGACTTAAAATGGCCCATTAAAGATGTTGCTATTGGTCTGTTTTAGGTCAGTCCTGGTCTGTCCTGATCTGGGTTCATCTTCCCAAAAGCATGATTCTTAAATGGTAGCGTTATTATCATTAATGTTATATAGCATTGAGCTCTCTCTCTGGTTAAGATCATCTTAACTTTACAATGCTTTTGGGATACTGGAGCCTGGTCCCTAAATATATGGCAAAAAGAAGCATTTAAGTATTTTCCTCTGGCAAAAAGTCTAGACATCATGTTGATGACTGGCAAATGCATCATTATGTTTACCAAGACTGTCCAAACTGTGACGGTCACAATGGACTTACATTGTTACTGGGATCAGATTCAGGCTGCTTTCACATGGTTAGCAAGTGGCCACTTTCTCACTTGCAAAGGTGTAACTAAGTAAAACAAAGTATCTGTTTTCAATTGAACCACTAATGTAGGGTTTTAGAAATCAGTAGCCCCATAACCTGGGAAAAGCAGATTTTGTGTCTGGGCTAATAGTTTTTTTATTCGTACTTCATATTTATTTTTGCAAAACAAACTTGGTTTTTCCCTTTCCCTTTAAACATAATACACTTCATGGTGTTGTGACACAACTGCGATGATCCAAATCCCACCACCTGCTACACTACACACATCAGCTGACACAATCTGGCTGCCGGTGGAATTGTTTTTAACAAGGTGGATTAATTAGCATTCACAGATGACAGACGATCATGTCCAGGAACATGCAGGTACACTATATGACCAAAAGTTTGTTGGCTCCTTACCATCTCACCCATATGTGGTTCTTCCCCAAATTGTTGCCACAAAGTTGGAAGCACACAATTGTATAGAAGGTCTTTGTATGCTGTAGCATTACAATTTTCCACAAGCACCATGAAGACATGGTGTGTTAAGGTTGGAGTGGAAGAACTCGAGTGTCCTACACAGAGCCCTGTGGCTGAATTAACACAAATTCACACAGCCATGCTCCAAGAGTAGTAGAAAGCCTTACCAGAAGAGTGGATCTTATTATAACAGCAAAGGGGGAATAAATCTGGAATGGGATGTTCAAGAAGCACAAACGGGAGTGATGGTACTAAACAAAACAAAACAAAATAAAGTGCAGTATAAAGCCACCATATAACTCTCCGGGAAGCAAAATACATTTCCATGTCGTTAAACATATCAAGAGAGCTTTTACTTTCCTGGTGGGCTAGTTAATGTTTTTATCATTTGTCCACCCCTGACAAGTTATCTGGTTAGATAGTTGGATCTGTTTTGGCATCTTCCTAACCTTTCCTGGTATAAGTGGTTAGAGATGTAAGGTTAAATGTGTCTAAGGCTTAATCAGTAATGACTCAAATTACGTTGCATTTATAAAAATAAAGAATGACCTAGTACTGACCTCTGTGCATGGCCTTTTTTTCCATGCAATCATAAAAGAATAAATATCAGCATCAAGTTTGCAATTTGGATATCAAATGATGGTGATGTGGAAATTTAAAGAATGGACATAACAAATGACTTTATTTCTTAAGGTTTCTGAAGTACGCTATGGATATTGTCCATGAAGGTCACGAGTTTTGACCCTGTTCTTCTCTCTGCCATAAGAGGGAGTCTCGATTGGACCCCATCACAAAAGTGACAAAAATTGTGAAATTATGCAGAATGCTCGAAAAGGTGGGTCATAGGCCTATAATCACTGGCGACTCTAATTTATTGCCCTGTAAAATTTTATAGGCATTTATTCTGTGTGGAAAATGACAGCAGTATGAGAAATGTTTGTGTGTGTGTGTGTGTGTGTGTTCACCCAGACGTCTGTGTATCCAGACCAAACGTCTTCTAGGGAATCTAATTATGGCCTCTCACTGTGTGTCCTGAAATAGCCTCTCCGCTGGAGCCTTGGCTTCTTTTTTTAATATACTCTCCTTAATGTGAGCACTGAATGCTGAACAGACAGATATCAGAAGCATCACCGATGGTGGGCTCACCTACAGCAAGTGGTTACCGCAACTCTGGGACATTTTATTTCCAGAACATTAGTATGACAACTCATGCCATTGACTGGATACTGGCGCTTAACTTCTCCTCCTTGATCTTCTGAGAGGTTGGTCAAACTTCTAGCCACAAACTTGTGTAATGCCGGTGTGTTGCATCCAATAGCTATTAGAAAAAAATGGTTCCTGAAGGGTTCTTGTGATAGTAGTCCTAGAGTTGTTTGGGTGGTTGATTGTTCTAATTTGGTTGTACGTGGGATCTATTCTGAAAGGGAGACTCCCTATTGTAGGTTTCTGCACAGAACCTTTAAGGCAGTGTCTCTAAATCCTGGTCCTTATGTATCACCACCTCACCACTAACTTAGTTAGTTAATCAGATGATGAGTTAGGGGAGGGAAATATCAGCATGTGCAGGCTAGCAGGACTCCAGGTCCAGGATTGAGAAAAACTGCTTTAAGGCTTCCCCAGAGGGTCACTTTTTAGAACATTTGTGTGAATAGTTTTATCTTTATGTATTGCAGAAATATTGATAGTCCACTGTGTCGAAAAGAGGAGAATGGAGTTAAATGTTGGTCAGTTAACTAAAGGTGGGGAATTAAATTCAGATAACTGAAAAAAAAACAAAAAAACAAAGCACCATGGATGGCATCGTTATGGAGGGGTTAATGTTAGATCACGAAAAGGGGCATTCAATAAATAACCAATGAATACTTTTCAAACTTAAGATGTCAGGTCTGATATTTGATAAACACTGTAATGTTATTTCTCCAAAAAAAAAAAAAAAAAAAATCAAAACATGGTTACCATTACATATTTTCTGTTTCCTTTTGGTCTACCATGTAGTATGTGTATTTTGTTGATAGTTTACTGTATACACAATGCTAATGTCATAATTGTGACCCCTGAATCATCATTGATGGCCTTTTAATGGGATCGAAAAGTGTCCTACAGACGTTTGGTGGTCTCTGATGTTGACCTTATGGTTTGTAAGATGTGGTTTAATGAGTCTAATGGACTTGAATGATATTCTGACTGCTGTAATGGGTCTCTGCAATAAATCAGGAAATCACAGATGTAGACCTATACACTTTTAGGGGAAAAAAGATTTGTTGAGGGTTCTGTGGATTGTTAAGGGTTCTAGCTTTGTAAAGAGATTCTACGTGTTAACTTTTCTGAAGGGGAAGCTGTGTGTTTAAGAGCTCCCCTAAAGGGACAACCCAAAGAACCATTTTTGTGGTACTGGATACAACCTAGAACCTAGAACTGGTCAGTATTCCACTGATTAATGCTACATCTTAATGTATGGTGGATGAGTAGCTAAATCAAAGCATTAGATACCGATGAAAAATGTCTGACAGAAATAATTAGGAATATAAATATAATTTTTCTACCCCAGCATTTAGGTTTTAGGTTTAAAAGGTTTCATTATTCACAGTCTACACTAAACAGTTGTGTGAAATAATATCGATGTTAGCTTTCTAATATGTTACCTCAGAGAGCTGCAGCAGAGTGAGAAGCCGTTGGTGATTCGTTTTCTCGTCACGAGCGCTCGAACGAATTTAAAAATCAACCGACGCAAAGAAACGACCGTTGAGGGAAGAGGGGGCGTAGGGAGAGAGGGGGAGGGGGAGGGAGGGTAGTTGAGAGAAGGAAAAAACAAAAAACAAAAGCAAAAAAAAAAAAAAAAAAAAAAAAACCCCAAAAAAAACAGGCTTCAGTCGCGAATGAACATAGCCTCTCCGCTGCTGTGTTAGTGACACACGGCGTGGAAATGGCTATAAAGTGATAGAGCGAGCTCTTTGCCGCTTTAGCCCTCGTCCACATGTGAGAGAGGAGTGGAGGAGAGAGGAGTGGAGGAGAGAGTGCGCCGCGCAGCATCATTTCCACACTTGGTCTGGTGACGGAGGGAGCCGGAGGGAGCCGGAGAGTCGGAGCACACCGAGCCGAGCTTGGACATGGACTCGGTACAGCTGTAAGGATCCTTAGCTGTGATATTTGCTCGCAGTTGCTCTGATACACCACTCCGCCTTTAGATGAAGTACATTTGAAGAATTTCTTTGGCGATTCCCACGTTTCCTGGACGCATTTCTTTCCCTTGCTTTCAGACGGACTGCTGGAGATATCCTGATTTCCTTCTGCATCACATATAGCCTGTAAATATTCCTGTATATTCCTAATTCTGTGTCAAGGAACTGCTGTGTTTTTAAAATGAGACGTTACGCTGCACTAACCGTCTCCTTCATGTGTGCGTTAAGAGTGTGACCTGACGGGCAGGAGCTTTATTAGCACTGCTGTGGTGGTTTTTTTTTTTGTGTGTGGTTATTTTCTTGGATTTTTTTTTTTTTTTTTGCCATGTACATCTCCCTTAATCTGGGACTTCTGCTTTATTCTGGAAGAGTCGGTTTGATCAATTTTTAATCCTTTATGCGAAATAAGAGAAAACGCAAGAGCGACGGATAAACCGCAGGGACGAGAAAGGGGGGAGAAAGAGAAGAAAAAGAAATAAACGGGACGTGAATAAGGGAGCGATGAGTGTATGAGACGCAGTGAAGCTCGGAAGAAAGGAGACTGGAGGAGTGAAGGTAAGCAGGATTATGAAACAAGGTGTCCATCACAGGCGCGTATTAAACACCAGGCTATGACTCCATGCATGCTCCAGACTCTAACGCCTTCCCAGCACCATCAGAACCATCAGAAGTTGAGGATGAAATGTGTGTGTGTGTGTGTAATGCGTCAGGATCTCTGGTGAAAATAAAGGACGTCTTTATTTATTTATCTATCTATTTATTTATTTATTTAGCCAACTCAGTACATCACAGTAGACAGATTTAACGGTTTTGTCCTATGGCGTTCACGTGACATTGGCTACTTGTGTTCCACTGACGTGCCAGAGCACGCGCAAGCACTTTAAAAAAAATTTAAAAATTCAAACACTCGACCGTTAAACAACCGTTAGAATTTTAACCGTTTTTCTTCTTCTTCTTTTTTTAATAAGCCTATTTGCCTTATTAATGTGTGTGTGTGTGTGTGTGTGTGTGTGGTTGACCTGAAGTGAACATCATATATTCACACTATAAAGTGTGTGAGGCATGTTTACTGGATCCACTAACCATGCATTTAAATGGGTGAATAATTATGTTTCATGATAATAGTCTTGTTTAGGACAAAATAGCCAAGGCCAGTGCCACGAAAACCATTCAGTCCTCTGGAGAGACAGAGAGATAGATAGATAGAGAGAGAGAGAAGGAGAGATAGATAGAGTGAGAGAGAGAGAGTTTCATCAATAGCCGACACACGGCATGTTATACAAGAAAAATCCGCATTAGCTCAAATACCTACCTGTTCATATAAGATGAAAATTAGAGGCCATGTCGGAAACCACATCATTTTTATATACTAGCTAGTCAATAGTTTTATAGTTACCATGGGTGAAATAATATTTTTATTCTATTTGATATTTAATAGGCTACCACAGTATGTACTATCCTAAGACGTGGTCAGTGTGAATGGACAGAGAAAGGTGACAGAGTGCAGGTAAGAAATGTATACGAATTCGACCAGCTAATCTGATTTGGTTCGATTTCATATAAGAAAAGATACAACCACTAACCCTGCCCCTAACCCTTAACCTTTGAGTGTTGTGAATTGTTAAAAATCACAAAATTGTGACACCGTGTCAGGGATAGAATGGTGCTAAATATGTAAAGATCAGCTGGATTGGTTCTTTCATAATAACCTGGCAAGGGTGAGAAAGCAGCGCCTGCCACAGTCTATCATTGTGGACCTGTATTTATATATTTAATAATTTTTTTGGTCTAGACTTGACCCGTCAATATGTTGGATCGTTATATCGTAAGAACACAGTGTAAAACTAGCCATAAACTATAAAAGGTCTCCCGTGGAGAATTCTCATTGAGCGTGCTCTTTTGACAGAGTAGCCCACAAGGGCTAGTGTCTTTCTGAATACAAATGTAATTGTGGCCAAAATCCGTGGTGTCTGTCTTTCAGTGCTAAACTGCACATCACGACTTCAGGACAGTCTGGCGGTTCCCCTGCTTTGACGGCCCTAATAAAACCAATCATTAGCCCATTTAAATCAGGCGCGATTACAGTTTCAAACCCGATCTCCACCCCTTAAACACGGATCGAACCCAATCAGTCTGAACTGGCTGGCTGTCAGACGGCAAGAAGGATTTATGTCTGCTCTATGTCTTTCTGTCACATCACTATCAGAACAATTATTCTAAGCTTCCAATGGATGAATTATAGCCAGGCGTTAGCACAATATTAATTATAGCCCAATTTCTTTGAAACGTGGCAGAGGGAGATTTATTTCTGTCGTAATATCTGCGCACACTTTTTAAGTAAGGGCATTTGTTATATATTTCATGCGATAAACAAGATAATGAGGAAGTATGGAGGCAATTAAGTCATAGCCGTTTCAGATCTCATTCCTAATTGGCTCAGCTCAACACAGCAGACATATTCTTTAGTTGTATGAGATTTAACCCCACATGTCAATTCTTAATGCCTAGAGTAGGTTTGCAGTTCTACTCCCTATAATGAACCGTACGTTTTTCCTACGCCAGCACACCCCCTTTTTTTATTTTTGACACATTTGGCCTAATAATGAAGGGGTTGGTAATTAGCCGATGAGTTGAGTCAGTTTTGATCCCAGCCAGCTATTCAGTGGAATGTTATTTAGAGCTGGTTCAATGTGACACGGCGTGATGCAATGTCATTCAGTATGGTGCAAACACAAGCCACGCCTCCTTTACTAGGAGAAGCATGGAGGGCGAGAGAGGGAGAAACGCACAGTGTCAAATGAAACGGGTGATGTTTCTAAACAATGGCTGTTAATAAAAAAATGAGACGTACGAGTGATACAGGAATCTACAGATACAGATTCACTCACAAATGCTGCACGGTGCAGCCGAATGGTAAATATGTGCCATGCTCAAGCATCCACATCTGAGCCAAATCATCATTTCTATAATTTCATTATAGATACAGCTATTTTTGTGATTTTCGAATGGCATAAACTCTAAGGAGTTGTGTGGATGGTTCAGTTTTTCCCCCTCACTCCTGTAATGCAATATTATTGATAAGTATAATTTTTAATATACGTACCAGAGAGCAAGACTTAGGGTTTGGAAATGTAAAGGAGCATAAATGTCTAAAGAATGGAATATGCACGTATAGTGTGCTCCCTGTGAGTCCAAAAAAAAAAAAAAAAGCTTTTTGCACAAAGCGAAAGGAATCTATGCACCTCGTCCTGGCTTGAACTCTCAGTCGTACGGAGCGTGTTTTGTTATAACACATGCATTTTTCATCACGCCTTATTCCTCATTCCATCTGCCACCTCGTGTGTGTGTGTGGGTGTGTGTGCACGCATGTGCTCGTGCTCCGGAGCTCACGTTCTCACTATACGTCCTTTGTCATGTACCTGAAATCGTCCCTGTTTCTTTCTTTTTTTTTTTTTTTTAAGCGCCCGAGATCTACAAACTGCTTATTACAGATACAATACAACTGTCCACTCCTGACATCTCTCCATCAGTTTCGCTTTCTTTCATTCTTTCTGCGTCGTGCCTCCCTGTAGGCGACAGAGTTGTTCAGCTGTCAGTCACAGCTCCTTTTTTCTTTTCCCTGGCTGCTGTAGTTTCTTGTAAGGCCTACTCAGAGACAGCGTCCCCAAGGACCCTAGTGGACATTGCTGGATTTCTTTTTTTTTTTTTGTTTAAAGTCGGCAGCATGCTGTAAGCAGAAATTCATGTCGAGAAATGTACATACACCTTTTTCCCCTTTTCTCTCGGGCTTTCTAACGGTCGTGCCGCTGCTCTCCGGGGTCTTCTTTACAGTAATTGGCCATCCAACATTAAACAGATTTCACCTCATTTATTATTACGAGAGGACTCAATGAGAGCACGATGTTACGCAGTTCAAGTTTAAACATTCACTTTATTGCTCATCAAAGGATGGATGTTTGCCAGTCTCCCTCCAAACACACACCAAAGGCAACAACCACAGCTCCAGAAATGAAATCTTATATAATATAAGAGGTTAAATTAAGAAAAATAAAATGTCAACATAATAAATGTCGACATTACGATGACATAATATTGATATCATGATAAATTATGTCATAATATGCTGAGATATTGTGGCTGTCATGATATCATGTGTTAAATATTTCAATTTGTATTTTTTTTCCTCTTTTTCAGTTTTTTTTTTCGTAAATAAAAAAATATCAAAAAAATAACTTCATTATTGTAGACATTAAATAAAGTATCATCAAACAGGTCTTTTTTTTAAAATGCTGGAAGTTTGTGAGCAAGCCTCACAAATGGATAGGCATGGGGTGATAGGACAATATAAGACATTTCTACAACACACAACATCCAGGTTTCCGAGCAAACTGGCAGCAAGAACAGTAGTGTTGTGTTTAAATTAAAAAACCTTTAAAAAATGTGCTGATATTTTTATTTAATGTTTATATTAATAAAGGAACACTGAAACACAGTAAAATTTAGTAGAAATTATAACATGGTACAATTTTGAAGATTAAAAACCATCTTTGTATTTGGTATTTAAAAGAAAGAAAGAAAGAATTTCATGATACTTATGATATCAATTTTATATTATTATATCACCCAGCCCTTAGTCGCGATACGTATCATGTATCTTAGAAATGCCTTTGAGAATCATGATATGATATGATATGATATGATATGATATTTTTGTATATACAGTGCCTCACTGAAGGACTGGAGGATATTTATTGAGAATTAAACAGATTAGACTAATATGACATAGGACATAAAATGCCTGTCTGCGCTGATCTATGCAGTTTCTGTGTGTCTTTAAAAATAGACAGCAGTGTAAAAGCGTTGACAGTGACTGCTTTATACCACCGCTGATTGCTGAAAGAATGCAGCCCACCAGAAAGACACAGAGATCCAGAGAGTTGGAGAGAGGGAAAGACAGACGTGTTGGTGTGCATAAAGCCAAAATGGTCCCTGTAGCTCGTGTAAAGGCACCGAGGCAGTAGGAGCTGTCAGGGCTTTTTCTGTGCCGTGGCCTTTGTGCACTAAAATGCTGTCGCCGAACGCAGCGACCTGTAACTGCAGGCGCCATGCACCGGGGCCTTTGTGCAAGAAAAGTCATAAAAGTGAACTGCAGCTGGACTCCGCTGCTGGATGTGGTAGGAACGGAGCGCCGCAGGGAGCCAATCATGGCCTCCACCAAACACACACATACACACACACACACACACACAAATACAAACACATGTACACATTTATAGCATTGGTGATTTCGAAAAAACCCTCTGAAGTGGCCCAAAACATTGGAACACACTGATCAACAAGTGCACATGAATAGAAAAATCAATGGAGGCTCTTTTTCATAAATCGAGCGCATGTTAAATCAGCCGAAGGGCTCCGTGCGGAAACATAAACTGATTGTTTGGCTGCTGTCATTGAGTCTGGTCTATCAACTGCAAATGACGACTAAGGGGGGGTTGGTTTACAGCTGTGCAAGCCTCAAACAGAACCCAATCAATCGAGCACTCAGCCACCCGGGCAATTTACTTGGGTAATACCATCAGGAGAGGCAAAATTCAGCACGCGCCAGTTCAAGCTACTTGACTCCCACTCATGCTGGCAACACAATACGCCGTTGTGATTGCTTAATTCCGCAAAAAACGCCCAGGCCCAGGCTTTGCCGGTCCTCCGAGTTCCCAATTACAGACACGTGTTCGCGGTGCTGAGCATTTGGTGATGATTTGGTGTGTGCTTGTGTGTGTGTGTGTGTGTGTGTTTGTGCTTGTGCTTGTGTGTGTGTGTGAGCTGTTTAACTCCTAATTAACATTCACTGCTTTGCGTTTAAAGCAGATACTTAATTTAATTACCCTCATGAATTCAATCGATCTCCCGAATTGATCCTGAATCGAGTCCAACCCCTGTTCAAATTTCACAAATCAAGATTTCACAATTATGGTGAACGAAATACAAAAACATCAGACACGGCTCATTTAGATCACATCTCGTCAGTTGGCACCCTGTGTGCGCTCGGTGGGGCTGTCAAACTTCTGTAAAATTTGCAATTGAATTTTACTAAATGAAAAAGCATTTGAATGCATTTCAATATTAATGAACCTATTATTTTAGATTTATTTTTATTCATCCACGGTAATGGTTATGGCATTCTCAACCTTTTTCCAAAAAAACCCTTCTGTACATATTTATTTTACGAACATAATCCTTTTTATGAACTATTCTAATATTAGACCAGTTTTAAAAAAAAGTATGTAGTAATATATGGCTCATTTATTGAAAGCACAGAACATTTTTAATTCCTTTTCACTCACAAATAACATTTTATTAAAATTCTCATGAGATGTGCGTTGACGTCATTTAATGAACCTACTTGTTTTTGAGTCATTGAGGTTTGGATTAAACCCATTTAAATTTAAATGCCCAGTCAAAATGGCTAATAACTATAAGAAATCAGTAATAATTATAATAGCTTTGATAATAGTGGGTCATGATTTCCACCGCTGTAACAAAATTAATGGATTGTGTGGACCAATTAATCCAATTAAAATCAGCAATATATTTTTAATTAATATATAACGCTTCCACATGAAGCAAGGCTGAAATTTCCAGAGACACAATGGGAAGTAGTCTTTTCTATCGTTTCCTGAAGCGTTGGCTGAGTTTAAAACACAGAACCATGAAATGTTGATGTTTAAAAATACGTCATTACACGTATCAACACGTGACACGTATTTTTGACGTACGTGTCAAAAAATACGTGGGGTTTTAAATAAGTTTCTAGCATAGGTACATCCTATGTACATGTTCTAGTCATGTGACCTACTAGCGATCAAGCAAGTGGTTCTAAGGAATGTCGAAACAATCCGCTTGTATTAAAAATATGAGGTTATGTACTACACATAGAACTTTTGGTGTGATAAAGTATGCATCACGAAGACGCTCGCATCTTTATACAGAGATCATGATTACTACAATGTCCTGCAGCAACTTTACTTAACAGGCATATGTCTGGAAATCTTATCATTATCTCTCAAATAGTACTTTAGACTCCTGGCCCCAGATGGGCGACATCCAGATCTGCAGATGGCCTCCCGTTTACTATACATGCTCACTACATAGGGTTTAACAGATCCTACAAACTGTTGAGATTCAGCCACAGAAATGAGTGAATCCAGTACCTGTGAAAAAAAAGCAAAATACTGTAATATCACTAAAAGGATAAATATCTGGTTAGCTTTTACAATATAATATAATTTCACAGAATAAATGCCATGCTCTTATTCAGAGCCCTTTTCTACATCACGTTATACAAAACTCTTTCTCTGTGTTTGGTGAATAAAAGTGGAACATTGGATTTTGAGCATTCAAATGTACATTTCTTTTGCCTTAAAATCCATAAACATTATACAAATTCTACTCAATATTGGTTCTGGTGTTTACTGGGAATCTACAGGAAGTAGCTCCTGAGTGTGTATTTGTTAAAATGGCAGTAACACGCCATTTTTTTTTTTTTAAAAGGACTTTGCTGTGAGAGCACAGCAGTTCAACTGCTGAGCTCTCACAGCAAAGTCCTTGAAAAAAAAATTTTTCCTCCAAGGTAAAAAATTGACATGGCAGTTAGAAACAGTGGGCTCTCAGTCCAAGAGCCAGAGCTTCGTCAGAGAAAAGATTCAACACCTCGAGTTCAAATTACTCGAAAGCTTTTAGTAGTGGTTCTGCAGTGGGCCGAGGGAAATGTTTGATTTAAAATCTAAAGCACGAAGAGAAGGAATGAATGCGTTTCCCGTTCTCAAACTGACCTGTTATTAAACTTCATCATTATTTCTTTACGGTACAGACCCAGTTGGCGGAGTTACTGCATACAGTTATAGTGCTGTCATATAGTTTTATACGACCTTCTGCCTTTTTTTTTTTTTAAAGTTATCATTCCATAAATGTAACAGTTGGCAAGTTCATATGTTTTTGCACTGACTGTTTTTTCGGTATAAAGAGATCAGACTGCATTCATCATTAGTGGGCATTTATTTTTCTGTACAACAACATTGCAGTCACATAATTTCTCTCATTTATTATGATTAATATTTTGTAAAAGCACAAAAAAAAAAAAAAACACGGTACCAGAGGGTCCTAATATGGCTAATGATGCTGGATGGTTATTACTCTGCATTGTTCAGCAGTCAGTATTTTGAGGTCTGCATTAATTCACTGCATCCGCAGTTTTTCATTTTAATTATTTTTTCCCTTCCCAAGGTAATTAGTAATTACACACATTAGCGAAAGCATGGCCGAGTAAAGCGTGGATGCAGTATTTATCTGTACGTGCGAATGCAGTGGGACTGAAAGTTGCCGTTCGAGCAGAATGACTTATGACTGGTAAAAATCCTTTAAAAAATGCGCTCGATTGGTGTGTGCGAGCGGCTGATTCGAAGTCTCACCGGCGACCATTTGTGACCCGGCGAGGAGAGAAGTGGACTCTGGAGAAAACAGAGGGAGGAAAGTTAATGGTCCGCACAAGTTTAACACTCCTCCATGTTAAAGAGAAAAAAGGCTTTCTGGCTGACCTTGTCCATCTGAAACAGGAAGGAGGAAGCAGTCGATATCAGGACCAGTCTATGGAAGAGCTCTGCCCTACCCGCCGTTTCTTTATAGCTGAATAAAGTGGGTTAACAGGCTGCTTCTCAGTGCACTGACTTGACCTGCAGCAGGAGTTTCATTGCTTTTTATAGGAAAATATGCATGTTTTAGAGTCTTTCTAACGAGCGTCTCGTTGCGTCGGCTCATTGCGACACGCCAATTATCACACATCCAAAAAGCCAAGTGCTGTGCTTGAATTTGCTCTTTATTCACCACACAGGGCACTGCTTGGGATGCGGCCATTTTATAGCGCCATCCGAATTCTCAGTGTACAAATAGAGTTCACTAGAGTGCACTGTAAATCCAGCGTACAACCGATACACACGTTAGAGATATCTTGCCAGTATGGATACTTTATGCATACATGTATAAACATAAATAAAAGATGTCTGACAAGCACTGAAGCAAACAGGTAAAGTGGTGTATTTAATTTAAAAAAAAAGGTTTTTAATACATTTAACACTGAATTTTGAGGTCATTTGTAACGTTATAGCTGTTTATGTAACGGCGGGTCACAATGATATGTATCTAGATATGTACTTACTAGTAAAGTGTTAAGTTAGGTTCAGTGTTTCTCTTCCTGCTACCACTTATATAGTGCTAAATAGTGAAGAAATGATCTAGGGAGTGATTTCAGACACAGTGATGGCTAATAATGCTGAGTTTACGTTATCAGTAGGGCTACACGGTAAATTGTATCCTAATGTGTAGCCCGACACTGATATTGCAAAGTAGCGTTGGGCAATATGACAAAAATGCCATATTGTGATACTATGATACACTATAATACTGTATTTATCACCATATTTAGGTTGCCTAAAAAAATCAGGAGAAACTGTAACACCTATTCAGAGTTGATCTGTTCTAAAAAAATACTGACGGTACCACAACGTAATTTATCACGATATCGGTATTACATCGTCATATCGCCCAGCCCTAATGCAAACAAGCCTCTAGCAGATTCCTATGAACGTCTCAGAGAGTCAAGCACAAGGTTTCCTTTTGACAAATCGTGTCATTGCTGTGGTCACAAAAATAATTAGCTGTGATCTGATTTATGCAAGCCAGTTTATAATCGTGACACACCATGGGCTCACAGGTTTTTTTTTTTTTTTTTATACAATATTGCATGTGTATAAGTCATATTGCAATTACAGTAGCCCCATTTGGATCGGATTAGGTTATCAGTGGGACATCTGTAATACATTTTTTTTTTTACACGTCTCTCGTGTCCGGACAGCAATAAAATGACCACAAACCCGGATGTTTGCTTCACAAGCGTTATTAGACATTTAAGGAAGTGTTAGTGATACCACTAGTCATTATTTATAGGAAATTAACAATTGAAGATATGTGAATATAAAGTACTGCTTTATACTTGTAGCTGCCGTTATAACGGCTGCTTTAATCAGCCTGTGGGATCTCACTTTTCTTAATCATTTTATTTTCTTTCTCCTCCTGTTGTGTTTAATATCTGGGGAAGGGGCACCGATACATGTGCTGAAGACTAAACACGGCCTGTACAGTAGCAGCAGTCAAACATCTTTTTTCCCAATGTGAGGCGACGCCTGCATATAAAATCACAGACGTGTATCCGGACTGGACTAAATCGATCAGACGAGCGCTGAGTTTGGTGAAAAAGAGATTGGATGATTCAGCTCTGTAATTTTCTCAGAGGAGGATGGAGGCAAACACCAACATGTGGATCTGGATGGAAATAAAAGCACAAAGGAGGAAAATAGGAAATTACCCCAGGACCAGATGTAAATTGAATCCCATCTGAATAGGGCTAACATGTAGCATGATTGCAGTTTTTTGTAGCTATAGTTAGCAGTATGTGATTGTTGGAAAAAACAAAAATGTCGTTTAATGAGAAAGCTACTTCAGTATCGCACACCACCACCACCAGAGTTCAATTTTCTCTACGTTTTCTCTGCAGATGTTGAAAAACTGGACATTGTTGTTGTTGTTGTTTCCTCTGCAACATCAAACAGCTCAAAATGGGATTTTGGAGATATTTTGAGAAGCACACTGAAAGATACAGGCAGTCTTTATATACCTGACTGAATGAAATGAAACCTGAACCTGAACCAACATCCTTTTGATCACCCTTTTGTCTTCTTTTCCACCACAGGTAAATTATTTCTTCTCATTTCCTCATCTGTGACTTTACAGTAGTGCCTGTCTCGAAACGGCAAGTCACCGCAGCGAGGTGTACATGATGTTTACCGCAGCAGCCGTTGCCTGTTCCGCTTCGCCGCACGATATGACGCATCTATTTACAGTCAGCCCATTAAAGCAGCGTTACTCCTACCGTCTTTCTCCACTCAGAGGAGACGTGTGATTATAGCAGGGACCAGGAACACTTTGGGACCTTAATACTGTTTAGAATTACCACTTGTGATGTGGTGACACTCAGTTCCAGTTGGCTTGTGTTTCTGTGTGTGTGTGTGTGTTTTGAGTGGAGAGAGGAAACACAGGGAAGTAGCCAGGGAATACAGGCAGCTGTTTGTTTGTGTATTTGTAGAGCAAGGGGCAGAAAGAGAGAGAGAGAGAGAGAGAGAGAGGAGGAATGGAAACAGCAGGCAAGACGAAGTCCTTGGAAAGAGAAGTGGAAGGACAGAGTCAGGGAAAAAATAAGATATTGTGGAAAGCCAGGCAAAGGGCATCATGTGAAAAAATATTCACAGAATGCCATCGCATCTCTGTATGATCTATATTTCATATACGTATACAGTCAGCTCCATATTTATAGATATGTATAGAGTCAGCTTCAGAATTATTGGCACCCTTGGTGTTAAAAAGGTGATCAAAAATGTAGTTGTGGTTAATCACAATGAATGATATATTAGCTTGTTATTGCAGATGGTAGAAATAACAGTCTGTTTGGTTGACAGTCATACTCGCATATCACCTGAATCTTTAAAGATTGTAAAATGCTAAAATCAAAATTAAATTTAACATTTTTTCCTCCATTTCAGTATTAAATGACTTTTTTTTTTGTAGACCTTAATTAAAGGTATTTTTGAACTTTTCCCCTTTTTTAACGGCAATTTATTGATAGCTTGAAATATCCAGAGATATTTTTTGTCATATCCCCCACCTCTAATAATAAGCTTGAAGCTGTACTGTGAATTTACACAAGCTACTATTGCTACTTTTATTACACTATTATTATTACTACTATTATTACACTGTACTGTTATTACTACTACTACCCAAGCAATCAAACTCATCACGTAATTAACATTTAAGCATTGATAAGAAAGAAGCATGTTTTACCAGCTCAGTCCAGTTCTTCTCTCTCATTAGTTCATGTTTGTTACATGGCTGTCTGCGCTCTCTCTCTCTCTCTCTCTCTCTCTCTCTCTCTCTTTCTCCCTCCCCTGAGTCGTCATGTTTTCTTGATGCTTTTTTTTTTCTTTTCAGTTTTCTCCTATATTTCTCCCCAATATAGTCAGCTGCCAATTCCCATGCAGCCAGCTCTCCCTGTCATATGACAGCTACCAACCGTGGTAACACATGCTTCTTCTGAGACATATGAAGCCAGCCAACAACATCTGTTCGAACTGCTGTGTCACAGGGCAGCATAACACACACACAGAGGAACACGCTATCGGCCCTCCTCCACATACACAAGCTCAAAGACTCCTGTGATTGGCTAGTGTCGCTGTGATTGACAAAGGAGAGCGTACGCCATCCCTCCCCCGCACCCTCGGCTCCCGCCCACGGACCGCTGTTTCATCGTTGGAATTGGAACTTGCGATCTCCCGACGATCGGGCGAACGCTTTTCAGTGAGAAAATGTGATTTCTTTTAACGGAATGAAACATTCTTGGGTGCTCATCAGTATACATGGGCACATCACCAAAATATCACCCAATATAATTGTGAATATCACCCAGAATATTGTATGGGGATCACTGGATTGATGAGGATAACAGCAAATAATAATGATTGGTAATGCAGTGCACGGATCCAGTTGAGCTCCACTCCGAACTGAATGAGGTGCGGCGCGACAGACGCGCAAGTGAAAGATACACTCAGTCACTCGCACATTAGGTTAGACTTGTTAGGAATTTTAATGACACCAGGGTTTCACATCTCTGTCACCTGTGTATAGACCTTCCTCCCTTTTTAAATTCTCTTAGCTCTCGTGTCATCTCACTCTTTCTCTTTTTTCTCTCTGCCCTCTCTGCACCTTCATCAGTCCCCCTGACCATATCCCTGCTGCCAGCAGCCACTAATGCACAGTAATGTAACACCTACTCAACACACTCACCTACACCTACACACACACACACACACACACACACACACAGCCATAATCTACTACAGCCCAACATATATATATATATATATATATATATATATATATATATATATAAATATATATATTACAGTTCCTAAAAGAATCTGGACAAACAGATCACAGTTGGTTGTCCAGTTGGTCTTTCAGCAGCGGCCAAGACAAAGAAGCCTGACACATT
Organism: Pangasius djambal; assembly: GCA_022985145.1. Lineage (NCBI taxonomy): Eukaryota > Metazoa > Chordata > Actinopteri > Siluriformes > Pangasiidae > Pangasius > Pangasius djambal. Next base: position 2,741,276 of record CM040997.1, read on the forward strand.
TTGGGCGTGTAACAAGCATGCTGTCCAATCACTGGCCTCTACATTCATGACTCTGCACAATTCACACCACCTTAACATTCTTATGCATGTTTATTAATTAAGCAAGTGTTTTTATATAGAACAATTTACAAGACAGAATCTAAAAACAAATGTACCAGTTTAAGTTAGTTAGGACAAGCTACAATGATGGTCCACATGGCCCATGCTAGTGCCGACATGTATGCATGATTTCGCTATCACATACTCATTTTCCACCGACACAGTGCTGGTGACAGATCCAGTGCTGGTTCTGGTTCAATCCGTTTAGAAGCCAAAGCATTGCATAATCCGATGTGGGAGTTTCATAATGCGCAGCATTAAAAAGTAATAACAACCTTGGAGAAACTTATAAGCACTCGTTCTGTCCGCCTCCACCTCCTTTAATGAACGTGCCAGTGGTGTTGCGGGAGGTGAGTAAGTCCTCAGCGATTGACAGCAAGCTAGCGTGCAACTCTGACTCCATGTTTGTTTTGAAACGCCAGTCAAATTCCAATGGGCAAAATATGTTGTTTGAAAGAAATCTGCAGTCAAATTTCTCTTTGACAGAATTTCTCTTTCGTGTTGTCTTTAAGCTATTATCTGAGAATATATAGCTGTTCAAAAGATGCCTTTTAGTAGGAAGTCGCTATTGTTGTTTCTTTGTTTGTGGTTATGATATTAACTTTGCTCATTTTTTTTGAATGGTAATATTCAACCCCACCCCCATTTTGTGATCATCTTTGTTTAAATGGTGGTTAAGTAAATAACTTACGAGACTTGGTGATGAAGAATTGATTTTATCAGCATAAAGGAACGAGGCCTTCTCTATTGTCTTTAAGTTGACAGAATGGAGTGCATTTTGCTGGCCGAAGACCCTTTTGCGATGGAAAAAAGCGAACAGGACAGTTTTAGCAAACTAGCTTTATGAATCACTAGCATGAGTGACTAGCTATAAAGTAGCTTTAATGATGACTAGCTTTAGTAACCACAAACAAGCTTAAGTAACAATTAAATGCAATAACTAGCCACAATTTTGCTTTAATAAGCAGGTGATTTAGCTCCCTTTAATAACCACTAGAATAATAACCTTGAATAACTGACCTTAATCTAGATTAAATAAACACTAGCTTTAAACAGACACCGACTAGCTTTAATAGCAACACACACACACACACACACACACTGAGCACATTGTTAGAGTTATTGAGTGCGTGGAAGCTTTGTCACCATGCTGTCTGCTGGAGTTATGGAGCTAATTAGTTTTGCTTAGCTGATGATGGTTATGGATGAATTCTGACATCTGCCTACATCTATTCATTTGTGAGAATACATTTGTTTGAAGATGTGCGTCCGCCAAAATAATAGACGGCTTTTTTGTGTTTGAATGCTTTTTTTTGACAGTCACATATTGCCGCACGACGCCGGCCACATGGCTCTGTAAAACGTCTGGATTGGAACATGACTCGAAGTTGTCGAGCTGACGAGCACAGAAAAGAAAGTTTATATATAAAAAAAAAAAAACGCCACACTCCACACTGTCATTAGGCTGTTTTGGATTTCACTCGTCAGACTCCTAATAGCGTGCTATGAGTTACTTCTTTTATATTCAGTATCGTTTTGTTGGTGCTTTTATGCTTTCAGCAAAGTCTTGTTGCAAACAAATAAGCTGCATAAACAAACGCTCGAACTAAATCGAATTCTGCTGATTAGGATGCTGATCGATTAGTCTCCGTGTTCTGTTCGCTGCTTAAGATTCGGTTGAATTTACAGAGGTATAATTGGGGAAAAAATGCTTTGCCCAGGATATGTTATGGTCATATTAATTATTAACAATATAAATATTATGGAGAACAGGCGTTACAGTGGAAATAAGAGATGGAGTGGAATGGAATGTGACAGCCACTAACAATCAGACCGTTTTTAGCATCTCACAGGTAATAAAAGATCTCTCTGGAATAAAGCAACAATAATAATTAAAAAACGAAAAAGCGCAACACGTTTTGGTCACGTTTAAGCTAAAAGGAGCACAGTTAAAATACCCAGTACCTACTAAGAGGCCATCTGGATTTAAGTATCTGATTGTCATTCGCATTATAGAGTTTGTGCTCCTAATGTTCTCTGAGACACTTTTTTCCACCAGAGTTTAGGGGCGATTAAGAAAAACGTCTTCCACCAGCTGAGCTGAGTTTGATCCTCAAGATTAACGGAAGTGGACTATACTGCTTCGGGAGATCAGCAAGATAAGCCAATCGGAGCCTTAAACACCATGAGCAGTGCTCAATTTGGAGCTTAATAGGCAGCCATTACATGTTGAGTAGGGTGAGGACAGTGCATTCTGAACGGGCTGAATTTAAAAAGCCAAAAGGATTTTTGAAAATGTGAAATTGACCCGAGGACATGTCATGTTTTTTCTACTTTTTCTTTTTTTTTTTTTTTTGCACCCGTGTAATTTTGACCTGGGCAGAAGTGTGTTTGTTGTCTGTCCTGCGTGGTCTGTGCTGCTTCTCACTAGCGAATCTGATTACAGTAAACACAGCTAGAGGTCCTCAGGAGCGAGCTGGGTCACTGTGTCCTGAGGTCATGTGTGTAGTGCGAGTGTGAAGGCACTCTGTAGGGATGGAGGGAGAAAGCTGGACTCTCACCTCTGTTCCTCACACTCACAACACAGCAACTCACCTGCAGCACTCACCTGCAGTCTTCCAGTCACCTTCGCTCACACTCCCTCTGTGCATGTGTGTGTGTGTTTGTGAGAGAGAGAGAGAGAGAGAGAGAGAGCTGTTCTGTCTGCACCTGCAGACTGCTGCAGCGGTGCATGTCTCCATTCCGCACGTTTTGCTCCATTCCCTTTCCTCTGCTCTTAAAATGTCCTTGTGTATAAATAGCCTGACCATCCATGCTCCCAGATATTGAGCTTTTTTCCAGGGCGTTAAAAAAGCTGAAAAAAGGGGTGAGGAAAGCAGATCTGAGCTTCACACCACACCACACGGGCGTTATAGGATTTACGCCACATCCTGAGTCTCTACCTCCCTCTCTCTCTCTCTCTCTCTCTCTGTCTGTCTCTCTCTCTCCTCTGGCACTTTTCCTACTGCCTGGAATTAGCAATAGAGAAAAACAAACAAATTACGAGGAAACAAACAGAACGAGTAATAAGCATGTAGCGACATGCAGAGCGCAATCTTCACGGGGATGGAGAAAGCGGGGGAGAGAAAAAGAAAGAGAGAAGCAGGAAGGGGGACCACCAGCACAGCAGAAACCTTCCCCAGCAGTCTGTTCCTGTCCCACTTCTTCCGTTTCTCTGCCCATCCGTCGTCCGGTCCGTCCCCGGCGCGTGTGGTGGGGCGTGCGGCGCGAGACAGATGGGCGGATGATGGATGGGACGTGATGGACAGCGGGCTGATGGATGGGCTGGCGTGGGGCTGATAGGGGATTAAAGCAGGGCCGTGCCCAACGCCGTGCCTTGTTGATGGATAGATAGAAGAAACGAGCGGATAAACAAGAGTGCGCTAATCCACGCCCCTTCGACGGACAGAAAATCAAACAGAAGGTAATAGAGTGAGAGAGGGAGGCGTATCCACAGAGTGACGAGGGAGGTAAAGGATTGTATGAGTGATAAACGTTAAGTAAAGGTGTCTGAACTTCAAGGGGACGACGGGATGGCTGAGCGGAGGCGAGCCGCGGAGCACAATGATCTTCGATTGGTATTGGACATCAGGTGTCAGAAGTACAAAAGGATGAGAGTGAGACGTCCGGCAGGGAGCCCAGTGGGAAACAGAAGCTCTAGCTGAACCCATCTTCACACTGCTATCGAGTGATAAGCTCTCTCTCTCACTTCCGAGTCGCAGAAGACCCTACAGGTGCCGGTATCGATCCATAGCACCTGTTTAACCATGCGCACACACACACACACACACACACACACACACACACACACACAAGAGCAAAGGTCCAGGATTTATTTTCATCTCTATGGTGATTTTGATGGCGTGATTAACACTTAAAGCAGCCAGAGCCCCTCTCTCTCCACTTTACATTATTGCACTAAAACACGGAGCTCCAGATCAGCCGAAGCTTTATGTCAATTAGCAGCGAGGATAGAGGGAGGTGGCGCGAGCATTAAGCAGCGAGAGTGGGAGTCGTAAATGAGGGAAGTGGAAGGAAGCAGCCGAGTAATGGAGGTTAGCGATGAGAGCGTTGACAGGCGGTGTCAGCCCTAACCACGCTGACCCAGAGAGCGCCACTGAATGCGAAATTGGCTGAATTTGAGCGCCAGGCCTCGAATGTGGGCTGCATGCAAAACAACGCATGAATTTGCAGCGATGTGAAGCGAGTGGAGATAGAAACAGGGCTGGTGTGGATTTTTTTTAGCCAGATGTTCTTCCTTCTTCCTCCTTATCCTCTTCCTTTAGAATACTATTTGAATTTGTACAGCTGTGTATTCAAAGCCAAAAAAAGACGTTTGAACGTGTAGGATTTCATGTCCTAATTTTAGTTGGACAACATAATTCAATTGACAAACACATTCCCTAAATCAGGAGTTTCAGGATGACCCGTGTGCCTAGGAATAAACAGATTTCACAGATTTTTAGTTATATATATTAATTTTCTAATTAAATATTAAAGCTACAAGTTGCAGTTTCAAACACTTTTCAGACTTATTTGAGTGGCTGTTTTTACATTAGGTCCTACTGGGCATATAGTGCACTCTGTAGATACAGGAACATCATTATACTCTATGTAATGAGCGTGTATATTGAATATTAAGTCTTTCTGGAGAAGAAGGGGCTTAAGTAAAAAAAATAAAAAATAACATATATCGCTGTGTGAAGACAAGTTGTTAGATGGAGAATGTTTACATGTTTATATGAACACATAATGTAGCTCTACTCCTAAGTAACATTTATGTCTAAAAATTTCAAGTCATTCAAATTCGAATACAGTCGTTAAAGTAATTTGATGTGCCTTGTGTGCACAGCAAAAATCTATATAATTAGCTTTCGATTGCCTCAAACGGACTCTCGAGAACCTGCAAAAGGTGCTCCCGCCGACGTGCGCTTGCGAGATAAAAATAAAACGCAGCATCAGGAGCTCAGGCTGAAATTAAGCTCCAAATTAAACTCCATTAAATGATAATCCTTATGATAATATTCCTATAAGGGCGCCTGGCATGCTGTGAGCGGGGAACCATTTTGTAACAGATGAGTGTGTTTGTTCACACCAGGAGGACGGCTCAGCCTCCGCCGGCGCTCCATTAGGAGAGAGCTGTTACTATGGAAGGGGAAGACAATTTATTCCTCATCTCCCCACGGCACGTCCCCCACGGGAGCGCGACACATGCCTCTCCATCCAACACCCAGAATAGGCTGGCTACGAGGGCACTAATGATTTGGGACACCTTCGCCGGCTGTCCTGCAGCTTGTGGTGCGCTGAAAGTTTCCCCCCTGCCAGTCTCCTCGTCTGTGTTTGGGTACAACAGCGTGGGACGAAAGCACAAGTGCCTGGAGGAGACGCAAGATTCAGGATGAGCACATTTACAGAATATAAACTCCCCCTCGCTCGCTTTTTTTTTTCTCTCTCTCTCTATATATATATATATTCCGCTCTCTCTCTCTTTCCATCTCTCATCATTTCTGACCCAACTGTGCTCCCCTATCCTGCTTTCCCCCCCCCCCCCCCCCCCCCCCCC
>CM040997.1:2747076-2765692 GCA_022985145.1 Pangasius djambal
CAGACACCATGACGCTGATGTGCTCGTGTGTGTGCGCGTGTGTGTGTGTGTGTGTGGTCTAGGGGGAGCTTTTGACAGTTTCTATAGGGATGCTGATTGTGATTGCGTCCTTTCCTCTACATTGTTCTCGGCTTTTTCTTGTCTGGCCCATCTCCATAATGCACTGCATCTATAAATGAGCCTCATATTTGTCTCTGGTACAGATTATTCTCTCATGTGATACTCTCTGAGCAGTGGTCAGGTAGTATATTTGTTTTATTAGACTCTTTCCAGGTCTTATTTAGATGATAGGCACTTCATGGATCAGGATCTGCCACTTCTTTACAAGTTTATTCATTTTCATTAAGCACTTTATCCTGGTCAGGGTGACAGTGGATCTCGGGAGTACTGGACGCACGGCAGGAACACACCCCGAATATGATGCTAGTCCATCGCAAGCATCACACACACATACACACACACACATTTGCACAATCATTCAGACCTTGAGGCTATTTACAGTAGCCAATCCGCATACCAGCATGTATTTTGCAGTAGGAGGAAACCGGAGAGCCCTGCACAGAATCCCCACACAGACAGTAACCCTAGCTTAGGTGGAACCGGGGATCCTGTACCTGTAAGGAATCTTTACAAATTAATGCCCTTAATTAGTATTGTCCTAAAATTTACATTTATGCGGTGTTATACTTTTAATCTGGAGTCATCTGATTTTCGTGGTTTCCCTGTCCCTGGTTGGATCATGAGCTCGGGTTACTGTCTGTTTGGGCTTTCACATGTTCTTCTCATGTCTGCCTGGGGTTCCTCCAGACCAGTAGGTGGATTGGCTATGCTAAACTGTCCCCTAGTTGTGAATGTTTCTGATGGACTGGCGTCCCATCCAGGGTGTATTCCGATTTCACATCCAGCGTTTCTGAGGCTTCAGATCCACCACCACCCTGATAAGGATAAAGCACTTACTGAAGATGAATGAATGTTCCACCCAATAAGAAATGAAGGATAATGTGTGGATATTTATTTGAGAAATGGGCATGCAAAACGAGGCTAACATTACCTACCTCATTACCTACCTGTTGCTGGAGCTAGCATTAATAAAGACATTTCATTTTTAGGAAAATGCAAACTGAAGTAAAAATTTCCCTGAGAACAGCAATGGAAACTGTATACCATCCACTGGAATTATTTCACGTGTTGCCTTTAAAGGAACAAATCTGAGCTTAGTTCTCTAAGTTCTGATTTGGCTGTGGGCGGGGCTAATTTCTGGGCCTGGAAAATGTAACTAGAAGGTTGAAATAAAGACAAATTAACCAGGTTTGTCTGAGAAAAAGAGGGTATCTTTTGATGTAATTTATACGATCAGACTATATGCTTACTAGAGAACTGCAAACACTTCTAAATATTACACACTGCACCTTTAATAGCTTTCTTTCTAATTGGTTCACCTTCACTGGAACGTCTATATTTGAACAGAGACAGGCTTCAGTCTCACTGAGAAGTATTCAGGCAAATATTCAGCCTAGCTCTGCACACTTGAGGAGAGAACAGGTGAAGAATCACCATGACGCTCTGTATGAGCGGTATTTTGCTTTGATGACACTGTGCGAGTGTCTTTGTACATAACGTTCAGGCCAGTTGTTATTGTTCAGTCATTTTTTGTTGCAATATTTCAAATTTGTCAGTCTTTCTGTGCTGGAACATTAATTTCCTGCTCTGCCTGCCATGTTCTGATGTGCACATATTGCTTGGCTGTAACATCTCACTCTGGCTGAAATCACAGGGATCCTGTTTGTGTAGATAGAGACGTCATGTCACACTCGGACTTTACAACTCGCCTCTCACTTCCGTCAAATTCGGACTAAATGTCCATCTGGCGTAAATCAATAGGTAAACTTGAGACTCAGATAGATAATCGGGCGAATGAGTATAGATAAACGAGTAAGTGCTGCCAACGAGTGAGTCGATGTTTATGGATCGGATTCCTGAGTCCTTCCATTGCCAGCCGATGAAACGAACACAGCACATTTCAGGAATGTCTCACTGTGTGTTTACGCTACGAGCACGAGTTCTGCAAAAAGGATAAATTCATCAGCGGGTCTGGGAGGGAGTTTTATCTGAATTCTTCTTCCTCTCACGCTCTCTCTCGCTTCCCTCATTCTTACTCTGAGCTGGATCAATATCTGAATTAATGTGTAAGTAAAAAGATAAAGTGTGCAGCTCTGGCCTTAGCAGGCACCGCAGAATCGCCTCGCTTCGCCCTCGCCGTCCTCACGCTGAGGCACACAGAGACTCGAAAATAAGAGCACTCATTAATAATGAATGTGTTACAGTGCCAAGTTGGAACGTGTTCAGCTTTTTGAAATCCCTCACTTTTTCTGCTTTAGTCCCAGCTGTATTAATTATTGTAATCATTAGCCAGTAGTGGCAGGAATCTGTAGGCACCTCACGACTCAATTCGACTTCAATTCAAGGTGTTAATATGCGATTATGTAATGATCCTTAATGCATCCTGAGCTGTCTCAGTTTTAATTATAAGACCAGTTTTCCCAGTATGACCAACAACTTGCTGCTTACATGGAAAACATTGGTTTCCATTATGGTTGCTGCAACGAACTGCAATAGTAATTGCATTATTATTATTATTATTATTATTATTTTTATTTTTATTATTATTATTATTAGATACAGTATGGTATGACTATGGTACATCACAGCATGGTATAGTATAGTACAGTATGGTATAGTACAGTATAGTGGGGTATAGTCTGGTATAGTATAGCACAGTGTGGTATTGTACAGTATGGTATGGTATAGAATAGTACAGTGTGATATGGTACAGTATGGTATAGTACAGTGTGGTATGGTACAGTATGGTGTGGTGTGGTATAGTTTAGTACAGTGTGTTATGGTACAGTATGGTATGGTATAGTACAGTGTGGTATGGTATAGTACAATATGATATGGTACAGTACAGTATGGTATAGTATAGTACAGTGTGTTATGGTACAGTATGGTATAGAATAGTACAGTGTGTTATGGTACAGTATGGTATAGTATAGTATAGTACAGTGTGGTATGGTACAGTATGGTATGGTATAGTACAGTGTGTTATGGTACAGTATGGTATGGTATAGTACAGTGTGTTATGGTACAGTATTGTGTGGCATGGTATAGTACAATATGATATGGTACAGTGTGGTACAATGTAGTACAGTGTGGTATGGTACAGTATGGTATGGTGTAGTACAGTGTGTTATGGTACAGTATGGTATGGTGTAGTACAGTGTGGTATGGTACAGTATGGTATGGTATAGTACAGTGTGTTATGGTACAGTATGGTATGGTGTAGTACAGTGTGTTATGGTACAGTATGGTATGGTGTAGTACAGTGTGGTATGGTACAGTATGGTATAGTATAGTACAGTGTGTTATGGTACAGTATGGTATGGTATAGTACAGTGTGTTATGGTACAGTATGGTATGGTATAGTACAGTGTGGTATGGTACAGTATGGTATGGTGTAGTACAGTGTGTTATGGTACAGTATGGTATAGTATAGTACAGTGTGTTATGGTACAGTATGGTATAGTACAGTGTGTTATGGTACAGTATGGTATAGTACAGTGTGGTATGGTACAGTATGGTATGGTATAGTACAGTGTGTTATGGTACAGTATTGTGTGGCATGGTATAGAACAATATGATATGGTACAGTGTGGTACAATGTAGTATAGTGTGGTATGGTACAGTGTGGTATAGTACAGTATTATGTAGTATGATATAGTATAGTACAGTGTAGTACAGTATGGTATGGTACAGTACAGTGTGGTATAATATAGTGTGGTATGGTATAATATACATAATGTAAACACAGACCAGAAGCACATATCAGTATGTGTCCTTGAGAAAGCAGTGTAACTGTAGAGCTTCTGGGCAACATGGGACTGCGTGAGCACACTGGTACATTTAGGTAGTGAATTTATGCTTTGTCCACTTCTGGTGTGTGGAAAAGGTACCTTTTTTTGTGTGTGAGTATGTGTGTCAGCACGTGTGTGTGTATGTGTGTGTCAGTATGTGTGTGCTCTCACTCTCATACACACACACACACACACACACACACAAAAGAGGATAAAAGAAAGTCCTGACTCCCCCGGTGGCCCACTGCTTCAGATAGAGGTAGGATGTCCTAACACGTGTAGCGGGGCTGGGGGTGGGGGTGGGGGGTAGAGTGGGGGAGTTGTACTATTGTTGGAGTTGGAGCTAAAAGAGTGTGTGTGTGTGTGTGTGTGTGTGTGTGAGAGAGAGAGAGAGAGAGAGAGAGAGAGAAGAGGGGAGTAGAGCCGGCAGAGTGCTGATTTGGGGGAGTATTGTATTTCTCTAATCTCCTCAGATCACATCATCTAGAGCCAATAATGCAACAGTGAGCCAAATGTCACGCTGCTCTTTCTTCATCTCGCACTTCTCTCTCTCTCGCTCTCTCGCTCTCTCTGTCTCTCTCTCTTCTTCTCTCTCTGTCTCTCTCTGTCTCTGTCGCTCTGTCTCTCTCACTTTTTTCTTTTTGCTGCAGTAGAGAGGAAGCCATGCTGCAGAGGGTGGGAGAGGAGAGGGGGATGAGGGAGATAAACTCGGAGGAAAAATGGAGTGCATATATGTGTGAGAGAGAAAGAGAGAGAGAGATGTTTGGAAGGCCAGAAAAGCAGACAGAGTGAGGAGGGACTGAGAGAGAGAGAGAGAGAGAGAGAGAGAGAGAGAGAGAGAGAGACTGCATCGACTTTTCAGACCTGATGCAACTTAAAACAATGTGACGCACAAAGCACACAGGGTGAAGCAACACTGAAACAGGGTCACACACTCACATCAAATATATATATATATATATATATATGGATGTTGTTAACATTGTTAGCTGTTGCTATGGAAACAATAAAATCTTTATTTACACACTCTGAATTGTGGAATTGCATATAGATCACACACTGATAATTAATGAATGTAGCATGAAAGCCCTAACGTTAACTCAGCCAGCGAGGCACTTGATGTCTTTTTCTCTCTGTTTGAGCATTCATGCTTTATGGGGGTGACTGAAAAAACACCGTAGCACAAAAATAACACCAACCCGGTGTATAGGCTGTCGTGAGGATGTTGCAATAGAGCCTCTGTAGGATTATGTTAGCATTGTGTACTTTGTACTTTCCATAATTCTGATATCGATGAAAGGTTGTAATGTATACCATACCAAGCTAGCTTGCAAAAAGAAGTTTGCTGTTGAACTTCTGTACCATGTGCACTATGTTCAGGCTGGGTAAGTTATACCTTTATTCGCTAGCTCCACTGTGCTGCATAGTCCTAGGTTTGACGAGGCTAGAACTTGCTAGCTAGTGTAATGTTATGACCCATGGCGAGATAGTTAGCTAGTTAAGTGCGTTAATGCAGACACAAACAAGTACAAAAATTCCTTCATAGGGAACGACTCGGCCATAATCGTTGTCTAAGAAAGCGTCTTATTTTTTTCCATCATATTTGCGACAAAAAGTCAGAACGTTGTTGGAGAATATTACCGGAGTAAAAGTAAAAGACGTTATTTAAGTGTGGCTAGCGTCTTTATTTTCCCTTCAAATGGCTACTATGTGTTGTGTTAGCAGGATTCTGTTCAGTTTTTCCACGCTCTTGTGTGAAAAGTATTACGTTTAAATATGCATCCATTAAAGAGTAAGGTTTTTCTTTTTCTTTCTCAGGTTGTTGAATGAGAGCAAAACAAAAATGCTTGTAAAAACTGCTAGGCTACTGAGGCTTGTCCCTGTCTCTAAAATAAGGTTAGTCCAGCAAGAGTTAGAATAATATGATTAAAACAATTTATGTCAGTATTAATTCTAATAAAATACACACCTATAAACAGAACAATACAGTCCTTCTCTTACCTGACATTTGCATACGATATGCGTTATACCATTTGCCATATATATATGTGTGTGTGTGTGTGTGTGTGTGTGTGTATATATATATATATATATATATATGGGAAGATTTTATATGAGGTGAAAATGCAGTGAGGATACGCTAGTACGGTGTCTCATACATATATAAATATGGCACATCAGCACAATAAACCCCCCACTCTCTCTCTCTCTCTCTCTCTCTCTCTCTCTCTCTCTCTCTGCCTCGTCTCTGTGCCATCAGCCCATCAAGATATAAATAACTCCTCGGCTCTATAGACACGCCACTACAAGACTGTCACTCTCTTTCCATTGCTTTCTCTTTGTTTTCCTTCACACGTCCATCCGATATTCATTCCCACACATCCTCACGATCCCCCGCTTCCTACATTTCACGTACGTCGTGACCCGAGCCGCACCGCGCGATCTGATTTCCTCCAGTCCGTCCGAGCCTTGTGTACGGAGCCGTGTTGATGTTCATTTACGCTAAGGTTTATTACTCGACACCTCTGCTGCATATCAGTAATTGAACTTTTAGTATATGGCAGAAATGCTTTTTAATCATGCACTTGGTCCCTGTAACTAAATTAACCACAGCTTGTGGAAGAAAAAAAGAGGCATGGTTACTATGCCTACCGTATGCATGTCTAATTAAACTCTGAACTGAACTCTGAAGGAGAAGTGAGTAGATTAGCAGAAATCTTTATTAAGAGTACTCTTTATAGTGCGAATGGTTACCGTGAAGACTACAAGGCACTCGGATTGAGCTTTTCTGCATTTTTTTTGCTAGATTTTAACCTTGGAACAAAATAGCATTACATAATGAGTGAACAAGGCCTCATGGTTACAGAGTTTACACAGAATGTTTTGTTGTCGTTGTTGAAGAAGCCTTGACAATAGTAAGAAGAAAGAAAAATTAAACTAAGGTTCTGAAGTCAGGGTCTTAATTGAACAAACGGATTTGCAACAACAACAAAAAAAGCTTGTTGAACTTCTTCCGTTTTAATATTCACTTCACTTTTTGTCACTTTTTTTATTTTTTTTTGTTATATTAAGTAAGGAACAAAATGTCTCTGTCTCTGTTCCTCTGTGTCTTGGTGTTGTAGAAAAATAAAATCAGTGAAGGGGTGGTGTGATGAAGCAGAGTTACTGTTACCGCCCCAAAGTTTGGTGTTTTTCAGTAACTGAAATATACAGCAAACAGTTTATACAGCAATTAGATTCTAATTTATATATAAACTCCTCTGTCCTGAAGTTATCAGGAAAAGTTACAGCTTTACATCTGACTGTTACCTAGCACTAACACTGGAGCCTCCTTACTTAAATTTCAAATAAACATCTACTTATGGAAAACTTCACCATATCATCGAAGATCTCTGTGAATGAGCTGTTACTATAGAAACGGTAACGTTTCAGAACGAGCGCATCAATATAAACCTGTGATTTGGAGCTGCACTACTGTCAGAGCTGCTGTTATAGAGAATTAATCAACACCTTCTGGCCAATCAGAATCCAGAATTCAACAGCGCTGTGGTATAAATGTAAATTGTACATAGTTATTATAAGAAAAACCACAGCGGTATCATTGTTTAACAGTGAAACATATGGTAATGCACATGCTTGTTTTTCTTATACGCATTTAGCCTGCAGATGAATGAGGAAAGCATGTCTACACACACACACACACACACACACACACACACACACACACACACACACGGATTCTTCTATACATAGCACACATACACACACTTTTAATGGTGCACAAAAGCCTCATTAAAGCTTACAGGCTCTATCACTGTGTGTGTGTGTGTGTGTGTGTGTGTGTGCGTGACTATATGATGTATGTAGCAACAGGAGCAGGCACTCATGTCCCTCGCATGCTGTTCCTCTTTTCAGTCTCTCTCACAGTGTCTATCCTCCATGTTCTTATATATTAGCTTTTCATCTTCATATTGGCCTCTCGCTTCAGTTTTGCTCCACGCTTCTCCTCCCTCTCACCAGCTCATTATCTCACATGAACAGGTAGCGCGCTGGCTAACCTTGACTTTAGCTGCTCCGAGCAGCCATAGCAGGTGGCCTCTGCCTCGAGTTAGCATTATCCTCGCCTTGCCTCGTTTCGCTCAGCCGTGCCCTTCTACGCTGCCGTTGAATTAGCACTTTGCTAACACTAAATCTGTTAGGCAGGCATCAGGGGGTGACAGACTGCACAGCGGGCCGTGCTCATGTTTGCTCACGTGCGGCTGGCTGAGCGCTGCGTGTTTCTGTGCTTCTTTCTTGCGTGCACGTTAGTGTGGCTCTTCCAACAAAAAGAAAAAATCCAGAATAATGCAAAAGAGCTGCAAAGCAAGTAACCTCAATTTAGGTGTACCCCGAAACTAAATACTGACTGTAGCCTTCATCTCAGAGCATGAACGCTGAGGCTAAATCAAACTTGTTAAGTGTATGCTTTATTTAATAAAGCCCCGCCCACTCATATTATCACTCTTTAGTGCACGTGCCTTCATTATTCACATAAAAATAACACCAGAGCTGTGTTCCACTCTGCTTTAGTCAATATCTTTTGAAGCCACCCGTCTTCGGTACAGCCATTAGAGTCACCATACATTCTAACTTTTAGTGTACTGGACGTCTTTCTTTTTTATTGTTGGATAGTTTATCAGCTTAGCAGGGGACAGGTCTAGAATTAATGGAGGCTAGCTGGAACGCTGATTACTGAGTAACATTAAGGCTAATGAGCAAGTTAGCCACATAACCGTAAGGTTGCATTATATTAGCTAGATAGCCCCCCCAAAAAAATGACATCTTACAATCTATGGCCACAATTATTGTTTGTCGATCTTCGCGACAACACTTACTTATTGATCTTGTCTACATCGCCTGCAGTGATGAAGAGAATTGCAATGCTACCCCTGAAATGTGGTCACCACAAGATAATAGTCTGTTTGATCAGTTCATACCAGAGCAAAGTCTATATTTTTGGTTGGTTTGCTATTTGGTTTGGTTAGGTTTCACGTAATTTAAGCAAAACAAAGTGAAAATAAAATTAATTGGAAAGAAATGTGGCTACAGAAAAAGCTAAACAAACCTACGAAATCACAAAAAAAAATCGCCTGAGCATGGGGAACTAGGAGGCGACGCTTAATAAATGATTAGACAATTATAAACTTTTGTGTCGCATCCACAGAAGTTCTCTTTTTGTCCATTGGTCCAGATCTCTGGAATACATGGCAATTCTGCAGCTTCGGCTCGGTTTAGCAGCTCGCATCTATATATAAAGGAAAACGCACCACAAATTTGGTTCACTTCCTGCAGTTGTGTTGGTTCAAAGCCGAATCACTTTCGCACTGTAGTGGAGTTCACTTGGAAGCGGGTCGAGACCACTTCACCCAAACACACTCTCAGACTCAAGCATGGCTGCTGTGTTCACACCTGCCTAAAGAATCGCACCAAGGAGAACACACCAAGGTTTCATTAAAATGGACTAAACACTGCATATACATATTGTGTATCATGTACATGTCTATCATGGTATATTTTTGCAATATGCAGTGTATTACTAACAGATGTGTGCGTGTGTATGTATATATATATATATATTATATGTGTGTGTGTGTGTGCGTGTGCGGTGTGTTTTTGAGTTCTTCATCCTGCACGCCTCTCGGGTGGCAGTGTTCCTCTCCACTCCTATTAAAGCAGTCCTGTGTCTGCCCTGGCTTTCTATCACCTTGTAAGTCTCCTCTTTAATTGGAGAGAACATGAGCGCCCAGGCATGCTCCTGTCCACAGAAATGTACAGACAGACGTGGGCAGGAGGAGAGAGAGAAAGACAGACGGATACAGGGAGAGAGAATGAGCGGTTGAGAGCTGCGTGGGTAGGGACCCAGGAAGCGATTACGTGCGAGGTAGAGCTCACGCCGCAGACAGAAAGATATATGATGAGGTGTCGGAGGTAAAGGGACATATTCACACCTAACAGAGCTAAGAGAGGAGGTATAAGAGGAGAAGGAGGAAGCGGGAGAGAATAAATGAATAGGTTCCATGCTCATTGTGGAAGACAGAAGACAGTATTCACCCAGAGTGAGGCTTTTAGATGGAAAGACAGTGAGACAGAGAGAGAGCGAGAGAGAGAGACAGAGAGAGAGAACAAATAGAGAGGGAGGGCGTTAGAGTGACAGCAAGAGAGAAGGAAGCAAGAGGTGAGAATGGGACAGAAAGAAAAGATTTCACAGGAATAAAAGAAAGGTGTGTGTGTGTGTGAGAGAGAATGTGTCCGATTTCACTGTCGCCTCACTGTCCTTCTTTAATGGGGTTGCCATGACAACAGTGTATCAGTCGGGCACCAACAGAGAGTCCATACCACTCAGCGAGCGTGTGTCTCTGAACGAGTGTACGAGTGTTCCTCTTTCAAATATAAAGCATCAGATACCGCACAAAGAAGTGGGTGATATAACCAACTTATTATATCATGACATTTTAAAAATGGATGGCTACGGTATACATCATAGTTCAGACATTTTGTCATGTAAATGTCATCTGAAGGTCGTAAAAGAGCTGCATTATCGGCATCATCTTCAAAATCTACATTCAGGGTCGCACTGGCAGCAAGAAAAGCCAGACATTTCTATATACCCTTCCTCCGCCTCCTACTGGGGGATCCCCCGATGATCTCAGGCCAACCGTGAGATATGATCCCTTTGAAGCCTGGGCCAACAGCACATCTTTTCCATGTTGGTTGTCTCCTGTATGCTTCAAGCGTAGGTGCCCAAGGGAGAAAACTAATTTTACCTGCTTGTAGCAATGGCTTCATTCCTTCGGTCACTACCCAAAGCTCATGACCTTAAGTGGGGGTAGGAATAGTCGCATATATCAATTGGTATATCAAGAGCTTACTGCCATCGCCATACCTTACATGTGGCCTCATTCATCACACTCTCAACCCTGATATACTTAAACTCTGTCAATTACGGTTGATTCTCCTCCCTACCTAAGGGTGCGCGCCATCTTTTTTTGTTCTTGATGGTTCTGCCCAGAGTAAGGTCAACACCGCATACCCTTTCAGGGGGTAGGAAAAGCTGTGCTGGCTCAAATTGAACAGTCAGTATGAGGGGATGTGGGACCACCTCTCACAGCATCTATACTAGGGATACGGTGCAATGTCTGCTGAAGGGTGGTTCAAGGTGGAGAATTCCTGTTGTCAAGGGCCTTGGCAATAAAATCTGCCTGAAAGGCCCTTTGACTTCAAACAATTTCCTGGAAATTTTAACAACTCAGAGCAAAAACAGTCCATGACACCGCCACTGTAAGCGCAGGAGTCAAGGTATTTTAGGGTATTTTGTTAGCTGTGGTTGAGCACTATAAGCTAGCCAAACTAGCTAGCGAAAAACTTATTCTCAGATTACCCCCCTCCCTTTCCTGCAGGGTACCTGCTGTAGATTGTTACTAGCTCCACACCTGGGAATGGCTCACGAGATTTCAAGAACTTTGTTTCTTTTACAGCAAGTAACTTCATGAGGCAAATTTTGAAACAAAAGGGACTTTAAGCATCAAAGGCTGTCAGGCAATAAATCCCCTTCTGAAAAATCCAGCTTAGTCTGGCCGGCTCCCAGCTGCCAGAAACACTGGCTGAGCCAAGATGGTAGAACATGGTTGCCAGTTGGTAAGTGCTGGGAGAAAGGAAACGTTTTCCGAGTTACTGCTAACATTGCAATATCGAAGAAAGTTTTTTTTTTTTTAAGATAATAACACAACAGTATGATCATTAGAAAATCATCAGTTTAGTCGTAAAAGTAAAAGTAGTAAAGAAGTTGGAAAAATCATTTACCAGATGGCAAAGATTATCAGCTCGGCCTGTGTTTTAGCAGCTGGTAGGTGGCTTTTTCATAGCCATTTTTTAATCATAGGAATGGCAGAACACAGCGGTTAACAATTTATACTGAATACAGAAAACTACTCTTTAAAAAAGCAAGGGACGGACTCCTTTATGCATCTGACGATAAACTGTTTTCAGAAGAGTTTCCACTCTTTACAGCGTTACCTGTAACATCAGGCTTAGATGGCATAGCTTTGTGGAAATGGAAATGCTTCATAAATTGGTCAGTCTTTGAAAAATATGGTCTAAAATGTAAAAAATAAAGTTAACTCGGCTAAGCGTCTTCTTGTACACGGAGAGGCTACAGCTACAGAAAGCAGCCAGTCAGATCAGTGCATGTTCACAATAGCACACGTTTATTTACGGTGTATTTGCTGGAGCCTTCAAGAAAAAAAACCCCCTTTATTCATAATTCCAGCAGAATAAAGTCGTTTAAGATGCACTCCGGCTGCACGCTGTGTGTAGGTAGTGAATGTGTGTGTAGCTTATGGGAGATCCCAGAGCAGCGTGACATGCCGTGTGTGTTTTTCATCCCTGTGTCAGGTGTGACAGTGGGTTAGCCACACTCTGACGTCTCTGTGTGAGTCCCACAGGAGCAGCAATCTGTCGCTGTTACATTAATGACACCATGAGCAATGTCATCCCTTCAGCCTCACACAGCTAACAAGCAGGCCTTAATTATAAAATTAATTGGAATACATTTTGATTAAAGACCACCCTTGCTGAACCCTCATCACCCCCACCTTCATCACCCCCCTCCAGTGTCTCTCCTGGATCCTCCCTCTCTCTCACTCGTCTTCGCTGTTTGTCCTTCATGTTCTCTTCTCCACTGATTCAATTCTCAATTCTCTCCCGCTCATTCAGTTTGTCCTTCAGCAAACACTGTTATTTCACTTCTTGATGCTATTTTCCACCTTCCTTCTTCCTCTGCCTTCATCTCATCATCTCTCCTCTCCTCTCTTCTCCTTATTTTTCTCTCTTTGTCTTCTCTTTTCCCCACCTATTTACTCCTTTAACCTTGTTTAACCCTTTCTCCTCTGCTTTTCTCTTTTTACCTCTCCTTTTCTTTACATTTTCTTCTGCTCTGATTCTTTCCCCCGACTATTCCATTCCTCTCCTCTCTCTCATTATCCCTCCCTCTCTCACCTTCTCCCTCCTCTCTTCTTTCCTTAATCTCCCCTCATCTAATCTCTCATCTTTTCTTCCCTCTTCTCCTCTCCTCCTGTCTCTCTCTCTCTCTCTCTTTCTGATAATCCTTTGGTCCCTCAGCTTTTTTCATCTCATGTCTTCTTTACTTTCTTAATCTCCCCTCATCTAATCTCTCATCTTCTCTCTCCTCTTCTTTCCATTCTTCCTCTTCTGCTATCTTTTCGTCTGGTCTCCTCTCCTCTCCTCTCTTCTTATTCTCGTATCTTTTCCTCTCCTCACCTGTTATCTCGACTTTTTTAATCTCCCCCTCATCTAATCTCTCATCTTCTCTTTCTTCTTCTTTCCTTACCTTCCCTCCCCCATCCATCTGATCTCTTCATCTGGTCTCCTCTCCTCTTCTCCTCTCTCCTCATTTTCTCTCGTATCTTCTTTCATCCTTCCCCCTCATTGCCTGCCTTCTCCTTGTTTTTTTCTTCCATTTTTCCATCCTTTGTTCTCTAACTTTCTTCATCTGATCTACTTTGCTTGTCTCACTCTCTCCCCAGCTCTTGAATCCACTCCTTTTCTCTCCATTTCCCTCTTTTCTCTCATCTCATCCATCTAATCCTTGCTTCTCTCGGTCTAATCTGTTGTCTCTCTCTCTGTCATAATCCCACCCTCTCTCACCTTCTCCTCTCATCCCTTCTTTTCTTTCTTAATCTCCCTTTACCTAACCTCTCCTCTCTTATCTCTTTCCTTTCCTCACCTGTTATCTCCTTGTTTTCTCTTCTAGTTTCCTCTCCTCTATTCTCTTCCTTTTCCCTTCTGCTCTCCTGTTTTCATATGTTCATGTCTCTTTTATTTTCTTGCTTCCTTTTTCCTTTTCATCTTTTTTTCTCCTGTCTGACCCCGTCACTCTCGCTGCCCCCTCTCCACTCTTTCACCTACAATCCCTGTCATTCTTTCCCTCTTTCTCTCTTCTCCCATTAAATCTCTCCCTTTGTTGCTGTGTTCCTCTGCTTGTTTTTCTCGCTCGCTCTCTCCATTGGGAGTCCTGCACAGCGTTCTCTCACCCCCGACTCCTTGTGGGTTCCTTCTCCATGGAGTGACTGGACTTTGTAGTGCTGTGGCCTCCAAGGTAGAGCTGCTTGACTGAAACTCCGACCTGATCCACCTGCTCTCAGGTGGACACACACACACACACACACACACACACACAAGCCATGCTTTCATTTCTCATCTTTTGTGTGTCTGTTTATTTGTCTGTCAGTCGATAGTTCTTTCTTCTGCTGCTTGTTTATCCGTCGCCTCGGGTGATTGAGGCGATCATCGTCTGTAATTGAGACCAGCGGTGATTAATTTATCGACCTCTTAACGATCCGTATTGGCCTTTATTGATTAACTTGTCCCTCCATCACCAAGCAGCTCCATCAGCGCGTATGTGTATGTGTTTGGGGGTTTGTTATTCTCATCTCTGCGGGACAAAGTGCACCCGCAAACAAAGCAGACACTGATAGATGCGTCTTTTGTGTGTAATTAGCCAAACCCACACGGCAGTCAATGAGAGAATGGACTAATGAATTAAATCTTCATCGATGTGTAATGAGCCGGAGATTGTGTTTCACAGCAGTGCAGATTTAGCTCAAATTCATAACACTACATCTTGAAAAAAAGCAAAGAAATAGGGACGAGTGGCACATTTATACGTAACCTGCGTCTCATAGATTTTGGTGTTGCAGGACGACATTAATAACGACATAGCCTCAAACAAAACGAAGTCTAGAGGCTATCACGTGACTTACGCAACAGGCTACTATCTAGTGAAATCTTTAGAGTACTAGAGTCGACGCCACACAGTCATCCATCATACAGTCTAGCAGCTTGTTTTGAGCAGTTCTAGATGAACTTTAGTTCGACTGTTTTCAAGCTAAAGTCGTTAAACAGGGTTAACAGGTTTCAACAAAACTTCCAGCCCAACTACACCTTAAAAACACCAAAATCGGAGACATTTTCTTCTTTTTCTCAGCCTTTGCGTGGAAAACAAATATTACACACATGTTTCTGAGGTACGGACATTATCCACTCCCTAATCCCCATCTCCCTCACCCAATCTTTGCGGTACATCTTACAATTGAAATGTTTCTGTACATCGCAGACACACTGTAGCAACTTACACTCTGCCTTTGTTTGCACAAATGTATATGTTAGATTTAATTCCAACGGTTTGTTGTAAATCATTTCCTCTGAGCTCTCGTATCAGCAAGGCGTTTCCACCTGTGGAACTGTCATTCACTCAATGGATTTTGTTTTTTGCACTATTCTGTGTAAACTTCAGAGACTGTTGTGTGTGAAATTTCCAGGAGATTAGAAATTTCTGAAATACCAAATTCTCAAACCAGCCCATCTGGCACCAGCAACCATGCCAAGGTTAAAAATCACAGAGCTCACACCTTTGCCCTGTTCTGGTGTTTGATTTAAACATTAACTGAAGCTCTTGGCCTTTATCTGCATGATTTGATGCATTGCACTGCTACCGCATGATTGGCTGATTAACAGGTGTTCCTATTAATCAATTTCTCCCTATTTTTAACATTTTATTTGAATCTTTTTTTGGTAAGTGTGTCACAGGTGACAAAAGCAACCCTGATTTTAATTATATTTGTATAATCTGTTATATTGACGTATATTTGCACCTTCCACCGAAATGAGTTTCTGGTTACGCCACTGCCAGAACAACACATGACGTGCTTCGGAATCCTTTTGGGCGCGAGTGTGACTTACATCAAGCGCAGCACACAGGCGTTGATTTTAACCTGCGTTAAAAGCCAGCTGCGGTAGAAACCGGAGTGCATGTATATACGGTGGTTTACGGTAACCACACTTCAGATCTCTATGCTACGGATATGCTGTAAGTTCTGGTTAGTGTGAAAATGTTGAGCAGTAGTGTAGTAAGAGTCGTTTCGGGATTATTTCTTCTGAGTACATGAGGGCAGAGTGACAGGAGGCTGCAGGCCTTGTGTTTGACACGTGTGCCTTCTGATGAGCTTAACTTTTTGGACTGTTAAGAAAGCATGCTTCGAGGAAGTAAGCTTCCCATTCACAGACTTTGAGCAATGTATGCTACTACCTCTGCCATCTACTGTGTAACAAGAGGTTCAAGACACCAAAATTCTGTCTCATGCCTGTGTGCTACATTATAAACTTTGTTAGAAGATTTTTCAGAAAATCCATACACATCTTCCTTTGGCCTAGTGTGTATTCATGCACTTAGCTAGCTAAGTAGTCCTCTGTATGGTATTACATTGTTAGCTAGCCAAAGCAGGAGCCTGGACAGCACACTCTATCTACACTCTATCTATCTATCTATCTATCTATCTATCTACCTATATATATATATATATCACAGGTGTTTAAGGTACTTATTGTTTTGGGGCTGAGAGACATACACGCCATAAGATGAGATGATATGCTTCGGCTCAGTAATAGTGTGTGTGTGTAAGTGTGTGAAGCTCTCTGAACGTGATTGGCTCCCTCTCACCTCACCTTTTCTTTGAAAATTGTGAAACATCAGTCAAGATGAAGAGGTGTCACTCTGTATTCGACACAGCGCTGCGTTTTTTTTTTTTTTTTTTTTTTTTTTTTTTTTTTTTTTTTTTTTTTTTTTTTTTTTTTTTTTTTTTTTTTTTTTTTTTTTTTTTTTTTTTTTTTTTTTTTTTTTTTTTTTCCCTCCTCATCCCCAGACCTAGAATATAAGAGCGGTGCAGAATGACGGAGTGGCGTTTCCATGGAGACGCCGCGTCACAGGCTGGGAGACTGCGGTCGTGCGGCTGCCTGTGGCGGCGGCTGAAGAGAACGCACACACATGCACAAACAAGGTATGGAGTCTGGGTTAACATACAGAGATCAAAGATGCTGCTGTGGTTCCTAATCTGGACCAGGTTACAAAAAAGAACCCATTTTCTTGGGTCCGTGCCTGAGAGAAGTGTCCTACTGTAATCAATACGCTACTGTTGTCTGATTTCCACAGACTTCAGGACACAGCCAGAACATTTCCACCCAGCTTTATATACCCCACATTCCAGAAACCAGCCTTCACTAGCTAATTATATTCTATATTATTCCAGATAACATTCAGAACTGGTATCTTATTGCCATCAAAATCTCATATTAGCCCACTAGTAATTATAATGATCCGTTAGTTAGCAATGGTTATCTTGGCTGACATAAGCAAATGCAGTCCGAATATTATTGATTCAAAATCTATAATACAGTACAGTTTAATTAGTGTTTTGTTTAGTAATTTATTACAGTCTTGTTCTGATACCAGAAGACGTTTAAGCTGGAGGTATAGACCCGGTTAGATTGGACTTTGCAGGGTGTTGCATTGTTGCCTGACAACTGAAACAAAATCAGGTAAAGTGCAGAGACTTTTAAAGATTAGTAGAACTGAGATTTTAAAATCACATTGGAAAAAGATTTAAAAACAGCCTTTAATTTTTATTTTTACTACCAAAAAAAATCTGATTTTCTTTGCTTATACTAAGAAAACCTTGTGCTTTGTGTAGACGCTAAATGACCAGATGGTTAAATATGATCTCCAGAAATAAAATTTTTAACAAAGGACATCATCTTCCGCGGTTGTTATTTTTATGCCATGCATTAGGGAACGTCCTCAAATGGTTATGCAATGGCTCTTAAAAAGGTCCGCTGATGAAGCACTGTGTCGGAGGAGAAGCTGTAAAGTAAAGGAGAGAGAGGAAATTGTGACAGAGAGGATTTTTTTTTTTTTTCCATTCCATCATCTCTGGTCTCCAAGTCAGAATGACTTCACTCGCCCTTCGGCGCTGGAGCTCGGCCAGATCACGAACTCCCATCGGGGCCCATCTCTCTCTGCTAAATAGTGATCCAGCCTGAGAGGATTACCTGTGGCAGGTGTCTCGTTCCTCTGCCAGATACTGAGCGCTTCCTCGCAGCGGGGAGGCTCGGGAGCTGACTAACCTGAGCGATGGTGAAGAGAGGAACAAAAACAGTGAGGATTTGCGATACAGCTGAGAGACAGTAACACGAAAGAGATTTCTGCAGACGGTTGCACCAGTTGACCTTAAATTAAATCAGGGTGTAACGCAGGGTTGTAATGATCCGTCAATTTGGATCGATGCATCAATTTAAAAGCCGACGATCATAAATCCCTTATTATTGAAAAAGGACAAACAGCTGATTCCGTCTAATATCGAATCGTTGTCTTATGAATCGAAATCGTATCATATTTTAGCAGATTCAGTGGCATCATCAAATATCGAATCATTACCATAAGAAATCGTAGCATAGCAGATTCACTGCTATTGTCAAATAAATAGTTGCGTTAAGAATTATAATCATATCGTATCAGATTCAGTGGTATTTTCAAACACTGAATTGTTCTTATGAATCAAAATTGTATCAGATTCAGTGGTATCATCAAATATTGAATCATTGCCTTAAGAATCACAGTCATATCGTAGCAGATTCAGTCATTTACATTTTACATTTACGGCATTTGGCAGACGCCCTTATCCAGAGCGACTTACAATAGTGCTTTGAAGTCTATCAAAAATACATCCTGATACCGGCTTGCTAGGTCACAAACTAGGAATACCATCAGCCCAAGACTCTGTTGGGTTTTTTTTTTTTTTTTTTTTTTTTTTTTTTTT
>CM040997.1:2765792-2793073 GCA_022985145.1 Pangasius djambal
GTGCCACGCGAGGTGTGATAAGAGCTTTGAGATAAGTGGGTGCTGGTCCGTTTTTGGCTTTGTAGGCGAGCATCAGTGTTTTAAATCTGATGCGGGCAGCTACAGGAAGCCAGTGGAGGGAGCGCAGCAGTGGGGTGGTGTGCGAAAATTTAGGGAGGTTGAAAACCAATCGTGCAGCTGCATTTTGAATTAGTTGCAGTCATATCGTCAAACAGTGAATCATTGCCTTAAGAATCAAAATTGTGTTGTATCTTAAGAACAGAAATTGTATCGTATCATGTAGAAACCTGAGTTTTAACAAGAGTAGTATAACTAGTATAACCTTAACTTTGCAAAGGTTTAATGGAAAAAAAGGTGGTACAGGTTACCCATAAGTAGTTCCCACATCAATTTTTCATCCCAAAGCTAGAATACAGATCAGACAGTTAGCACCAGGTTGGCTCTCATATCTGACATCAACAGGAAACACTACATCAGTGGTCATGACGTGCTTCCTTCATTTCTGCGATTTTTGCTGTTACATATTTACTTTAAGTTAAACCTGTCTGATGCATTAGTCACAGTTCAGCAGTAAACAAGTAAACAATTACAAATAGAAGCGGTGACTCAAAGCACTTATGTCTTGTGTCTCTGCACCAAACAACACCAAATTATCAAGGAACAATAGAAAGCTAACACAATCTGCTTTTGAATACATTCAAATCATAGCTTTACATGCGTGCAGAAGATGTTGCACCTAATATTATATTTTTAGCCGCTTTTAAACTAGAACACACTCACGGTTCACTCAATATAGGTTTATTGACCAATCCAGGATACATTCAGCGTGCAATTAAGTGCATTGTTGTGTCTAACTGGAAGATTTTCCAGGTATATGTACACAATTATAAATGATAATTAACCCCTGTTTCTTCGAATCTGTTTCTTGAGATCACGATTCTCTCTCAACACACCAAATTTAGTCAGGAACAATGTGTATATTTAGTAAATTCTTTTTACTGAGCATGTTTATATTCCAGTAAGCCAATTCCTAAGCAAAAAGAACTTCTATTTAGTATAAAACGTTACTTATATGATGAGGGTACCATGAGCTCAGTTAGTTCTCTCACTACTCTCAATATTAACAGCTGGTTGAATAATGAGGCGTTTTTTTTTTTTGTTTTGGTCTGTTTTTTTCCTTGTCTTCTGCCGATAGTGATTTATAAGCTGCTGGTGGGTAAAAATTGGTCTTGCTGAACGTTTTTTTTTTATGTGCACCATTGGCGAGTTAGAAGTAAGACAGCGAGTGCAGTGTTTAGCTGTACTTGACAAATTTGTTCCTCTTTCCTGCAATCGGCCGCTCGTTTGTTTTAAAATTCGCTTTCCGACATTGGTTTCCCCCTTTTGAGGTCACATGGTGCAACATTTATGCTCATTGGCCGCAGTGAATATGGAGGAATAATGACACTCTGTTTTATGAAAACTTTTGAGTGCAAATGCTGCAGAATCGATACTTTTGTTGAAATAAATTGCTTTGAAAAACTTATTGAGATCTCAATTTTCACGATCGATGCGTGTCTAATGGATCCAATGAGTCATTATGAAGCCACTTTTTAAAACTTTTATTCTGAATAAAGATGCAAATCACAGGTTTATATTAATCCGCTTGTTCTAATTCTACTGTTATTGTCTTATAGTTAGAGGGACTAGTATGTTTAACACTTTCGTTATTTATGGTGATACGGTGAAGTTTTCTGTACGGAGAGTTTATTCAACATTTATGGAAGGAGTCTCCATAGCGCAGCAGAAGTAAAGCCGTAACATGTTCTCCTTTTAATCAGAGTTTGTTCGTAAGTTACAGTCGAACTCATATTTAACTGGTGCAGCTGACTGCTGATCTCTAAACTCAAGCCTGTGAACAATAACGCAGGCCTGCAAAAGATCACACGTTCTGCTGAACTCGCTTTGTTTGACTCACTTTGCGCTTGGAACCTCACTCATGTTTCGAAACACACTCTTTAATGTTTAAGTGTAATATTCATTGTGACAACACTTCTGCTATTTCTGCTAATATATAATTAATATGGTAACACTCAATGTGCTAATGAACTACAGCAGTCGTTGAGCAAGAACATCCACGTTTTCTCATTTAGCTCTCCAATACAGAAGATTAAATGGAAGACAAATACTAAATATCTTAATGTGAATATTTTAGCTAAAACACAAAATTATTGACTGTAGTGTTGGGCAATATAATGCTATAATATTGATATCACGATATCACGACATTACATCATAATACACTTGTATGAGATACTGCAGGTATCATGATCTGAATGATGAATCTTTTTTATAATATTTTTAAACTTTTTTTAAGGAAAGCAGCTGATTTGATGTTAGACCACGATACTGTATACGGTTTAAGGACGCAATGACAGCACAAGGCCAAACTGGATTTGAAATAAAATGTAAAAAAAAATAGCTGACTGTGTCTTGTCGTATAAATCCCGATGTATAAATCTCGATGTGTAAAGCTTGACGTATAAAGCTTGGCATATAAATCTTGGAGTAGAAAGCTTGGCATATATAGCTTGATGTGTAAAGCCTGACGTATAAAGCTTGGCGTACAAAGCGTCAATTACTTTGGCCTACATCCTCGGCCAACGCGTTGTGTCCTATGATGTTCCTTTCCTGTGTATTTAACTGAAGACTGTTGTTCACTGGGGCGCTGAGTGTTAGCAGGTGTGTTAGCTGAGGTTGCAGTCGTGTTCTCAAAATGACTATTGTGCCCGCGCTTTGAACAGTGTGTGTAGTGTTTTGCAACGTGAGTGCACTTCAATCGCAATTAGAATACGAGATCAGCTCTGTAGAAATTTTTTTTTTATTGTTCTGGGAGGTTAGCTTTGAAAACAGATCACAATGGGTGCGCAACATGGGAAAAAAAAGTGTTTTACCGGACTGCACTGTTGGCAGGACGACTTACAGCAGTGCATATGTTGCATTGATGCTATTCATAGCTATTCTATTCAAAACACACATATACCATGTGCAGAAGGAGTTATATTGACTTTATAGGACTGTTGGCAGAGGAAAAATATTAAATGTGAAACTTTGCCTGTGAAGATAGAGTAAAATAGCTACAGGCAGTAATTGCAGACGAGGAAACATTTATGAATATCAAGACGCAATTGATCAAGCCTTGAAACACAGCCATGTTTGTGTAAAGTGACTCTGCCAAGTTGCATTACAAAGGAGCATTGTGGAATTTATAAAGGAAGCAGGAGTGCTGTATGTGTGTGGCTAAGAATTTGTCACTATAATGTCTACTTTTGCTCTATACATGCCAATGGAATACCAATAATTTCCTTTAAGCGCTTCTGTTTGTCTTGAAGGATCCTGAAGTTGGGGCTCCTGGTTGGCGCAACTGGCTAAGGTTTCTCCCGCTCGCTGAGAAATCTTTATTGGAAGAACTTTACTAAGAGCACTCACTAGACTGAATCAGAGTGAAATTGATACTTTTGCTTTGTTTGCTATTTGGTTTGATTCGGTTTCACATTGATTGATTGATTGATTGATTGATTTGGTTGAACATAATTAAACTAACCAAAAAGAAAAATCCTCTTCCCTTCATTGATCAGAAATACGTCAGTGGAAAAAAGAAACAAGAAACAAACCTTTGCCAAGTTTGTGTCTAAATCACAAAAATCACCTTAGCACAGAGAACGCGAAGCCAGCGTGATTCGGGATATTTTGTGTATTGTATCTAGTTTTTTTTTTTTCCAGTCCAAATCTCCAGAGCACAGCATTCCTGCAGCGCTACAGCTCTGTCCTTCGGCTCAGTGTAGCAGTTCGCAGCCACCAAAAATCCTGCAACACAAAACACACAGCATTTCTGATACACTTCCTGCAGTCGAGTCGATTCAGAGAAGAATCGCTTTCCAGCGGATTGAGACCACCTCGCTCAGATGCTCTCGGACCCGAATGTGAGTGCTGTGTCACTCACCAGGGTTTGATACTAAATTTTTTAGTTGCTAGGCACCTTAGGAGTCTGAGGTGCAACTGAAATTCACATCCAATGCTCATTTTAAATGTATGCTTTGTGTTCACACGTCTCAGATGAAGCATTTGTTGCCCTTCACCCTCCTTGAATGGAGAAAATACATTTGGAGAAAAAAAAAAAGATACTCAGAACATGTGATTATATAGAAGGATAAAGCTGACTTTAATCTCTCGAAAACACAGAGTTGCTGAAGGAACATCATCGGTCAGAGGGCTACTGTTACAGTGCCAGGTCAGAAGGGCGCCAATATCACCATGTGGGCAGCCGGCTCGAATAACGGTGTCCTTTGCTATACATCAATCATCAGGACTTATTCCACAGACTATATCATTTTTTTTTTTTTATCATGAACGGGGAAAAGGGTTCTTTAAGGGTTTGTTTGTTGGATAATTAAGAGCTCTTCACTTTCTGAAAATGGTTCTACGTGGAAGCCTTACTGATAAGAAACTGATAGGAAATACTGATAGGGAAAGCATTACTTCTAGAAAAAATATCTCTCAGTAGAATAAGAACATTTAAAGCTTGAAATGAGGACTAGAAATAGGTTTAATAATATTAGATTTCATTTATTGTAATCTTATAATAGAAAATCTTAGATAAAATTGACTATATTCAACATATGTTTGTTAAGATGACATTTTTTGGAGTATAACTGCCTGGTCAGGGTCACGGTGGATTAAATTCAGCTACTAGCTTGTTTACATTTTGGGAAATAGCCCCAACAAAATGTGTTAGAATGTAAATAGAATATAAATAAAATAAAATGAAATAAAACATCGCAGGCAGGTACAAACAAAAATAATAACTGTGCGAGGATTAATGCATCTCTGTACACCTCTAGTTTTTCATGAACTGGAGTGATGTAGCTGAGGTGGAGGAACTGTCGGAGCTACACACCATGCTGACACTGCTGACGTTACTACTTCTGGATTTTTATATTGTTTTACATATTCAAATTTAAACAAAAAGCCTTCCAGTTTCTGCCCGTTTAAGGTTACAGATATGAATATTTATGAATATGAATATTTGGAGCAGTTAAACAGTTACCGAAAGTGGCACCCCTAATATACACACAAATCCTACATACACATACATGCGCTCTATCATTCCCAAAAGGCCGTGGAATAAAAGCGTGTTTGGTATGTCTCAGCTTGTCATCACTTTGAACAACATCGCTTCTACCACTCGTGGTCTTATGATTTAATGGCATGCTGCCATCTGTGCTTCATGACACGATTGTTCCACGCTTATTCTCTCTTTCCGAATATAATCGAGAGGGTCTTAATAAAGCGTGTGATCAGCGGCCTCATGACCAGATGTCTCTTTTGGAGGCAGTGAATGCTGGGTGCCTGGCAGTCCATGCAGAGCACGGATCCGCCACGCAGCGAGGTATTTCCCTCGACGCACTGCTAGAGAAGACATCCAGCATGATAAGAACACATGGCATGATCTTCAAGAATGGCTGAAAAGATTTTACAGTAAAATCAGACTTTTCTGCTCATGGTCTGGCCTGTGTTCACACCAGTGCTCAGAAACAGAAGAAGTCTATTTTTCGTAATGCTTCAAGCAGAACTGATATTTTAACATCTCCACTCCTGCAGTCGAGTTCAAATATAACATTCCTAGCACATAATTTGAAAAATGTATGTAGACCTAATGTATTAAAACAGTAGGTCTGGAACATATAGCTATGAAATGACCCATAATAATGTATGGCAGGCTGTTATTATTGAAATGCAGCATTACAGGGTTAGCAAATCCTAGCTAGCTAAATGCCCATTCCTCGTCTGGATTAGCTAGCTAAGCTGATTTTTCTCTCAGTCAAAAATTACATGGTCAGAGGCAGTCATTATGTGATTTGGGAGAAAATATAAGGATAACTTTAAATTTATTTCCCACATGTGCCTGGGGAAAAAAGTCTGGTTTGTGCGCGGTTTAAAAGAGCATCTTCTCCATTTTTTTTTTTTTACCGACCAAATAGACGCCAGTCCCTCCTTCTTGTTTGTTATTGGCTCACAAGACCAAGGTTGCAAATTCAAAGTTCGCTTAGATAAAGTTGGCGAGAAGTGATAATAAGTGCTACTTGGGGCAAATGCGTTGTTCATGTCCTGAGTCCTTTCCCCTTCAGTGAACTGGCGTTTCCGGGGATGAATTTTGCACACGATTGGTCCGACTGCTGGTCGAGCCGAAAAAAGAGAACGTTTTTGGGTGCCTCGTGTATTTGGGTGTAGCGTATTCCTTGTCTAGCGTGGTTCTGCCATGGATCTGGTTTTCCTTTGGTCAAATCCATGAGACAGAGACGGACTCTTTTCTTGTTCTATAATTTACGGAAAGCGTTCCATGTGTGTTTCATTTATTGAGAAAATAAATTATTTATTAATGTTCTCATCTCAGAATGGTGAATTTACTGCTGTCCTACATTGATTTCCCATTTTGGTGCGAGTTTCATTTCTTGACACAGTGTTTTATTGGTGCTTCTTGGCAGTTAGATGTATGATTGTGTGTGTGTGTGTGTGTGTGTGTGTGTGGGGTATTTTGATCTAATAGTGAGTGATCTGAAAGCCTGTGTCTGTAGTTTTTCAGTGTCATTTTTCCACTTATGTGTAAGATTCTGCAGATTCAGTGCTATTTTATAATGGCAGAGTGTGAATAATTTTCTAATACTGGTGTCTAGTTCTGCAAATTGCATGCTAGCGATGGAGAAAAGCTGTAATTGTGTACAGGGAGAAGGTTTAGTGCGACGATGTCTGTCTCTCTTTGTGGTCTGTGTTCAGGATCTCGTCCCGTTGTGCTCTGACGGTTAGGTGCCATAGCGGCACCCGAGCTTTAATGGTGGTAATTGTGAGAGAAGCGAGTCAGGAGCAGAACAAGGTCACGACCGCGGCAGAATTAGCTTGCTATGTGAATCATGCTTAATCCTGTGCTGATTATATTTGTATTTCTTACAGACAAGATGAAAGAAAATTGAAAATTCCTTTTATACATATTCTGTAATGAATTGGATTTCAATTGAAATTGCTTGAAATATTTTGAATACCCAGAGCTCCTTCTGGTACGGGGTTTAATACTGAAAACAAAACGTCTGGAAATTAGCACTCAATAACACTTGTGCACAGTGGATTTTCCGGACGACCCGTGTGTGTTTATCCAACCCGGTTTCACAGAAACAGCGTTCGCATGCAGCTCATTTGCATCATCTTCTGTACATTACGTCAACATTTAATATCAACATTTTGTCACGAGCGTATGATGCGTATCAGCTTTCACTTGAGTGTTCTTCATGAAAATGAAAACGAAGTCAAAAGGAAAGTCTATATTCTCTTAAAACCCTAAAAAAAAAACCCTGAGAGGTGACATAGCTTATGGGTATTGAAGTTACGTGGGCCTGCAGTATTCCGTAAGTTTTCCACATTACCGTATCACATGAATTGCAAGCGAACCAAAGAGGAGAAGGCTTATTTCATACGCCTGGCAGCTTTAATCACGTGTCACGAAAAGCACAAACTTGACGCCTGAAGTGAACAACGCACAATATGTTTTAAAAAAAAAGTTTTTTAAATTTATTAATTACATACCGATCTTATTTAAATAGCTTATTGGTAGAGGTGGGCGTGGTTATGTTACATTGGTGCAGAACGTGACATACCGAGCACTCGAGTGAAAGTCTGATACGTTGAGAGGCATCGCATGCTTGTGACAGAACGTTGATATTTATCGTATAGAAGGTGCGGACGTTTTTATTACCGTTCACCAGTTGTGCGTAGACTAGCCCTTTAACGCAAGCATGCGTCTTTAAACCCGAAGAGGAGCACTGTGGTAGTAAATATCAACGGGATGTATGTTAGGCAAGAGTTCACTAAAACATTTGCACTGACATGCGTTACTGGTTTGCTGCAGGCGTGTCAGGAATCATGTAGCGCCCGCTGAGACGCAGACGTCTTTACAGGTTCAGCTCTGGTTTCGAGGAGTGTCCTGTTTTTTGGTTTTGTTGTTTTGTAAGCTTGTTCAAATCAGTGGTCCAAAGTTTCACAAAAGTTTAACTTTTCAGAAAAGCGCCGAGTGTCATTGAGGGTTTTTTTTTTTTTTTCAATGTTCTGACCAATCAGGACTCAAACAAGGAAAACAAGCATGGAGGAAGGACTGAGTGATGGTACAAATATGAGTCGTGTTCGTGAGTGAATATGAGGAGATTTACTACGTGTGGTATCGAAAATATTCCAGTGTTGCACCATAACTAAAAATAACAGCATGTGTATTAAAATGTTCATTGGAAATGTTAAAAAAACACGAAATATACAGTATTCTAAATAATTCTTTATAGTATAGTTGTTTGTGAACAGTTGTGTATAGTGTATAAAGCTCTGTATTCACAAGGACACTTCACTATCCATCAAAAAAGCATTCATATCATTTGTATGCATCACTAGTACATAGGTGTGTTTCCTGGCGAAGGCCGATGTTAAGTGAAATATAGATTAAATTTAATGCACACACACACACACACACACACACACACACAGTGTGCATTTTCCACAAGTCTTTGTGAGATGCAGAATATTTTTATTTCTAACTGACATAAAATGTGTAACATCAACTGTTTTCTCAGCAGTATAATTGTTTTGCACCTGATGTGAATATTTTTTTTTTATTCCAATTGAGCCAACAGTTGAATATGAACAAATTAGGCTGTGTTTAACCGAATTTGACGGTTAGCCATAACACAAAAGGAATATATCTCTGGATTTGGCGTTCTGGTATGTGTGTGTGTGTGTGTGTGTGTCTGTGTGTGCGTGTGTGTGTGTGAGCGGTGGGTTTGGATGTGCACCCAGACTGTCTCTGACACACTGATTCACCATTGGTTTCTGGGCTGTGCTCCAATCAGGACGGCCATCTGGTGACCAATCAGATCCCTGGCTGCGCTGACAGAGGGGCCAGAGCTCGGCGTGAGCGAAGGCTGCTGTGAGAAAGTAAATGCTCTGACTCGCGCAGCCTTCGGCACCCGCGCGGGACCACTGGGCTGTGTGTGTGTGTGTGTGTGTGTGTGTGTGTGTGCGTGTGTGTGTAAGAGAGATGAGATACAAAGAGGTCGGATGGGTGAGTCACATCACAGAGCTCTGGCTCAACAGCGTCAGACAGCGAAGAAATTTCTGACACCGTTTTACAAGTCCACATCCGAGCCCACAAAGCCTCATCGTAAAAATAACGTCTGTAATAAAACCAGTAACACAATCAAGACTCACCCAGGACACGAGACGGAGTGACTGACAGCTCCATTCCTCCTAACCTGATTAATATTTCCGCAGGATCTCTCTAGCGGACGCGGCTGTAATCTAAAATAAGCGTAGCCCCGTCGGCCGCTAATAAACGGATCTCTCCCGCAGAGAGAGCCGGCGCTTTGCAGGGAATTGTGCGGAAGTGGACTTGCGCTAGCGGGCGTCCCTGAGTGGTAGGAGAGCTTCGAGAGGCTGCCGGGGAGAGCGGGTGACATTTCTAAAGGTAGAGGCTCAAAGTCGAAGTCTGGGAAAAGTCAGGTAGAGAACGAGGAGGATTAAACAAGCGTAGCATACTAACCGCTTAAACAGTATTAGAGCTACAGCTACAACTCCGCTTATAGTTTACAGTTTATAGGAGCATACAAAAAAACAAAAAAACGTGTCCGTCTACAAATCACCTTGTGCAAAATTGTCACTATTTGTAGCTGTCACCAATCCCCATGAGCAGGGTCCAAGCTACAGCGAGCTTATAAACACCACGTAGTTAGCAGTAAGTAAGCAGCTAACCTGTCGCCGTGTACGTAGAACCTGCTTCTATGGTTATAATTACTCACATCCTGATGTTATCTTATATTAAGACATTCACGTAATGCACAACAAGGTGAATACCAGTGAATGTAAGCAACTGCTCAGCTTAACCCAAGAAAGAAGTTTGGTCAAGAGTGCAAAATAAACAAGTTGCATTCAGCAAAACATATTATTATCTAATATATCCAGGGAGAGGGTGGATATGTTTTTCCTTGAATGGGCAGTCTTCATAGAAACTCCTATGTGTGTATATATATATATACACACACACACACACATACACATACATATATATATATATATATATATATGTGTGTGTATATATATATATATATATCGTACCATACCTTATAGGGCTGCACAATGTATCGAAATTATCGAAATATCGCAAATGTAAATATCGTGAAATGCGTATCTCAAGGGCTTGCGATAACGGAATGACTTTAATACTTCAAAAAGTTATGAAAAATTCAAAGTTTTAGGGCGATACAGACAGCAGAGATTGCTTTCTTTTCCTCAACAGAACATGAAACATTTATGGTGGTTATGTCATTTTCAGTTTTTAAATATATATATATATAATTTAAATTGATTTTACACACTATAATAGCATTATAGTAGCGCATTTCGCATTATTTAACAAGTTACCGCATATTGCGTTTTTCTTCAATATCGTGCAGCCCTAATACCTTATATTTGTACTTGTACTTGTAAGTGTTGCTAACTTTAACAACAAATCTATTCATCGAAGATAAAATTTGTATGTTTACGAACGTCAATACCTGCAATTAATTTGAGGCAAATAAATTTTAGGCCAGCTGACAACTGGTTATGGTAGCTAGTGAAGTGTTGCTCACGCTAACTGACTGCCGTTAGAATCTAAACATCTAACTAGCTATTATTTAGCGATAAACATTAACTAAAGCTGGCTACATAAAATACCATCAATGAGTAGATTCACGAGAGGTGAGCTAATGCGTTAAAATGTCAAAAAAATGCAGTGATTTTATCAACGTACCCGCGCGTGTGTTTATGAAACGCTGAAATGAATGGAGTTCAGTGCTGGAACTCTTCAGTGTTTGGAACTATCGGTTTCCCTACAACAAGCGTCACTTCCGCGTTCTCCGATTACAGCAGAAGTCAATGGCAGCGTCGCAGCTCTCTATTTCAGCGGCGCTGGGTAAGGGTATCGACCTGACTGCGCTGCTGCCATGGCAACGGCATCGAGGCAGGTGTGTGTTTGTGTGTGTTCCTGTTGAGCGAGTGTGCGCTTGTGCAGCGGAGGTAGCGTCCCCGCGGTTCATCCTCCGTACGTGACATAATAGTAATAAGGGACGTTATCTTCAGTGGGGTGTGTGTGTGTGTGTGTGTGTGTGTGCAGCGTCCCTAAAGACCTCCATCTGCCTAAATGAGTAGCAGCGGCTGCTAGCCGCTAGCAGAACAAAGGGTCAGGGCTGAGTGCCCAGCTCTCCTCCGTCTTCCGTGGCCGCTGTGTTGAACACTTGCGCTCCGCTTTAGCGTGCCGTTAATTAACCTCAGCGCTGCACCGAGCCCCGTGCTCAATGACCAAATTAAGCTGCGCTGATGTCAAAGCATGAGTGCGGCAAAAAAATCAATGCACCGGGGCCGTTGTTGTTCACACACCACAATCGAGGGCATGTTTACACCCACAAAACACACACACATACACACACACACACAGCTGCATTTCCACTGAATCCTACTGCTGCTGTTTCTCATAATTGCAGTTTTTAGTATCGCTTAGCATGTCCTGTTTTCGCATCAAGAACATCAAGTGTGCCTGCGGATGGAGCTTACATTAAATCTGAATAACCAATCGCAAACCTGTCATATGACGTCGCCATCACCGCCGAGTAGCGCTTAGCATAAACTACTAGCTGAAAGGACTAGCTTAGCTTGCAATACATTAGCAGTATTAAGATATTTAGCCACCTAAATGCAGCAAAATTTGTTATATTGATATTTGTTAGCTTGGGTCACATTAACGTTACCATTCCAGCAGCAGCTATTTTGAATCCGATTGGTCAGAAGTTGTTGATTGATTGTCTGTAATAGCAGCTCTGACGG
Source organism: Pangasius djambal (assembly GCA_022985145.1). NCBI lineage: Eukaryota > Metazoa > Chordata > Actinopteri > Siluriformes > Pangasiidae > Pangasius > Pangasius djambal. The sequence continues at coordinate 2,777,721 of CM040997.1, forward strand.
TAGTGCACAGGTTTAAATTATCCATTTATATGTCAGAAGTAAAGCTGTTAGGTTACGCCTTCTGACATCATCAGAACTGAGAAGTTTATTCTTTACGCAGTTCCTCTGTAACATATCAAACTGCCAAAAAAAAAAGAGAGGCTGATGACAGAACGACTGTTTATAGCTGCTGTAACGTAAGTGAGAACAGGAACTGGTTTGGAGGACGTTCCACAACGTTAAGTGTAACCATAGACGGATAAAAACTATGAAATGTTCTTCTTTAATAAAATGTTATGATCAGCAAATTGCTGTGGTATGAGAGGAATAAAACATTTCACTAGCAAGCTAGCTAACATCGGCTAACTCAAAGCATTGTACTGATGTCGTATGATCAAATTTGATATTGGCCACAGCTAGCATGAGCAGTGCTACAGTGTTACAACTAGCCGTTAGCCTTTAGCTATACGCACTAAGAAACTTTCACACTCGGGCAGTTGCCACACTGATTGCTTCGCATGAATAGTAAATATTTTGTCCGTGTTTGCAAAGTCGTGGCTTGATGGAGAGTGGTGTGTTGTTCCCGGAGACTCTGGGATTGATGGGAAGTGACACCGAGCTGACAGACAGACAGGGGACTTGTTTGTCCTTCGCTGGCAGATCAGTGTGTGTCTCCCGGCTCCGAGCCCCACAGGGAGAAGCCTGAGGGGGGTGAGACAGCGAGCTACAAATGAACATGCTTGCCTACGTCAATCAGAGCAGCAGCGACGCACGACATCACATTTATAACACCAGTGTAGTACAGACTCCATTTCACTGATCCCAGAACAGTTTCACAATTGTTACAGATTACAGAATGAGGAATCAGCTGATCCCAGAACAGTTTCACGATTTCTCCTCTAACGTTACAGATTACAGAATGAGGAATCAGCTGATCCCAGAACAGATTTGTCATTTCTTCTCTAATATTACAGATTACAGAGTGAGGACTGGGCTGATCCCAGAACAGTTTTATCATTTCTCCTCTAATGTTACAGATTATGTGGTAAGGATCCCAGAACAGTTTTACCATTTCACCTGAAGTACTCCGTTCTAACATAACCGTGTGTGTGTGTTTTGCTATTCATGTAGGCAGAAAGGTGTTTCTGTTAGCAGGCCAGGCACGTCGTCACCTGTAGCTCCCCTGATCTTCTGTGTGTGTGTATCCGTGTGTGTGCATGCACAGACCTATATTCATACATTACACACAAAGTGATCTACTCAACATGCATTCACACGCACACACACATACACTACATCTAAATACACATACATACATACACACACACTACATATTAATATACATATATGCAAATATATATATACATGCACATACAGACACATTCAAAATATAAATACACATACATATGCATAAATACACATAGACACACCTCCAGGTCCGTAAGTATTTGGACATTGAGAAGGTTGTTATTTTATCCGTCTACCACAGTAGATTTGCGTTGTGTTATTTGTGGATATATGTGTTTTGGGTCGTTGTCCATCTGCACTGTGACGCACCATCCAGTGAGTTTCGTGAGCAGATAATATAGCCCTATACACTTCAGAATTCATCCTGCTGCTTTTGTCAGCAGTCACACCATCAATAAATACAAGGGAACCAGTTTCATTAGCAGCCAAACACGCCCACACCGTAAGATGAGGTGGTACGCTTCATTTCATGAGCAGTTCCTTCCCTTCTCCATAATTCCTATTATTTGATTACAAGTTGATCTTTGTCTCATCTGTCTGTAGGATGTTGTTCAGAACTGTACAGGGGTTTTTAGGTGATTTTGGTAAACTCTAATCTGGTCCTCCTGTTTATGAGGCTTACCAGTAGTTCACATCTACTTTGACACAGATACGCCTACCTCCTGGAGGGTCTTCTTAATCTGGCCAACTGTTGTGAAGGGGTTTTTCTTCACCAGGGAAAGAATTCTCCTATTATCCAGCACATTTGTTCTCCATGGTCTTCTTGGCCTTGGTGTTCCTGAGCCCACCAGTGCATTCTTTCTTTTAAAGAATGCACCAAATAGTACATTTAGCCAGACTTAATGTTTTTGCTCTCTCTCTCTGATGGGCTTATTTTGATTATTTTTTATTTCTTTTTTGCTTCACTGGCACTGACAGCTCTTTGGACTTCATATTGAGAGTCAACAGCAACGCATTTTAAATGCAGATGCCACACTTCGAATCAAATCTAAATCTTTTATCTGCTTACTTGTAAGTGAAATAATGAGGGAATAACACACACACACACACACACACACACACCTGGCCATGGAACAGCTGAGCCGCTGATATACAGTGGTAGACAGATCAAATAACTTTCTTAATGTGCAAATAATTATGGATCTGAGTGTAAACACATATAAATACACTTACATATACATACAACTGTATACGCGAAGCTGCAATATTGTTAAACTAGGCTATCATACTAATGTATATAGGCTAATATCCCTAATATATACACATATATGGGCACTGTTTTGGAGCTGTGGAGCCTCAGGGGGCACAGTGCAGGAGAGGCAGAGTGCTCGCGAGCGTGTCACCGCTGAAGGTGTCTGCGGCGTGTGTCTAATTGAGCTGCGTGTAGTTAATTGTTTGTACGTAGGAGGGGAGAAATCAATCTGTTTTCTTACTGTCATGACTCCTGGGCCCCGGGGTGATGGACTAGATCTGGCACGGACAGTGGGAAGGCCTGCCAAGTGAAGCTCCGTACGCAGCCTTTCTCCCTCAGCGCGCATACACACACACACACACACACACAAATACACACTGTTATGTATGCATGCATACCATACACTAATGCACAACACACACACTGTCGCTGGAGTGAAGTTAGCTCCATCGATCTAGAAGCCCGGAACCTGAGCTCTGGGAGAGGCGAGAGCAGAGGAGTGTGTGTATATGTTCACACTGAACCCCCCTCTGACTCTGAGAGGCTTTCAGCACAGCGTTCGAGGAGGAGCTGAACAGAAGAGAAGATATTGCATTAGTCGCAGCTTTCGCCGTCAGGACAAATCCGTTTTACGCGCTCAAGGCGCCAGCGTTCTCTGCAGGCGCGTATTCTTCTCGCTGCTCCCCGCAAATCGGTTTAACGTCGCCGGGTAATACATCAGCCCGGCTAAAGCAGATAGATGATAGGCTTCAGCGCTAAACAAATGGTGCTGGTCATAACTCATACATAAACGCTGCGTTTGTAGAAAAAAAAAAATGTGTTAAAGATCCTGCATTAAAGGAATACTCCAGTGGTTAATCTAAATCTACCAGAATTTCAGTATGCTTACCTGCACTGAGGGAAAAAAAGCCTGTTTATAGTGGAAGTCTAATGGCAGGTGTTAAATAAGGAATAAAACGAGGCGCGCTGCACTGCACAACGATGTGGCGTAATTTCCACTAATAAACATTTATGTGAAACACATACGGTATTTTTTTTTTTTGTAAAAACGCTGTCGTGAATTATTCATGTATGTAAAAATTAAGCTCTAATATTGTGAATTTGGTTCTTTTAGAAATGGGACTACTTTTTCAGCGGGAAGAATTTGTGGTTAGTTGTGTGGCTCTGGTCTCGTATACAAAAACAAATCTGTTCAAAATTCTGAACAATTTTTTAGGTTCAGTAGATTTATTTTGCAATTTGGAAGCAAATCAATACTACTTTCACACTACATAGTGTCGCTTGTGGTTTGTGTCATGTGGCTGGGCACCGTTGTTGTTTTTGTTGTTTGTGGGCGTGGCCTGTCGAGTTTCTTTTTTTAATTCCAACGAGAAACCCTAGTAGCTATATACTATACAGCTGAGTAATTACATAACGCAATAATCTGGGTGAAAATTGGTTCATTGATTTATATGTTAAATGCTCGGTTTTGTACTAGTAGATTTTCAAAGCAAGAGAACTGCACTAGCTACGTACACTCACTAGCCACAGCAACGATCTCTGCTACTTCCTTCCAAGCTTTATTCTTCTTCGTAATGTCTCTACACACGTTTACTGAGAGGTCGTGTATGACAGGATAAGATGAAACAACGGTTTCTAAGTTTTTTCTGCTGAAATGTCAGACCACACATGCCATAGGATTGGCTCGAGGAATCTTTCGAACCAAGCGTTTGGATTTGTCGCTTCCTTACAGCGTCATACCTTCTTTGAACAGAACTGAAAAACTCTCAGTTCAAATGTCGCTTCGTTGCTGTCGCTGAATTCGTAGCTCTGTGCTACGCGGGTACATAGAAAACGAGCAATCAGTTGCTTTGTCGCTGGCTAGCGTGAACGCAGGGAACGTAATCCTCGGACGATTGGATAAACTCGCCGTGGTGCATAAAGTTGAGCTCAGCAAGTTAAATTGCACTATTACATAGTCACGTAAATGTTTATCAAAGAAATATAACGGTTTTTCTCATTTGATATTCCCGTCTGTAGTAATCGCACACACACACACACATGCTGACACACACACACACGCTGACACACACACACACGCTCCCACACACTTAAAGAGCCAGTGGAAAGAGATCCGATGTAAAAACGCTGGAGTACTTCTTTAACATGACACCTGTTGACTGTCATTTAGGTCGTATTGTAAGTGTGCGGTGCGCCGCAGAGGATATGCGGCGTGAACGAGTTATATTTTTTGCAGCCAAAGCACATCACGTGAATAATTCATCTCTCTTCTGAAGCAGATCAGAACGAGTCTCTGCGTTTTGATCTCATTTGAACTCCCTCTTCACATACGGCGCTGTAAGCTGCGCTCTGATTGGCTGGGGAGTTTGGATTTTATTTTATTTTATTTTATTTTATTTTATTTTATTTTATTTTGTTCGTTTCCCCTCCAGTCTAAAGAGTTGTTCATTATTCATCGGAGTGCGGAGCGACTGAGCTTGACTGAGGGTACGATGAGGAGTCCTCGGGCGAGCGAGGGGGGGGAAAAAAGAGCAAGCGAGAGCATACTGTAGTGGAGTGTAGATCTTTGTCTGTCTTCTTCTGGTTTTGAGACAGACAAAAAAGAGAGCTTGATAGGGGAGGAAGAGAAAGAGGGAGTGTGTGTGTGTGTGTGTGTATGGTGTAGATGGGAACAAAAGAGGTAGAGCCGGGTGATTCAGAGCGGCCAGTCTCTCCGTCCATATGCGCCGGAGGGAAAAAGGTCAAAATGAAACTGGCGGCCCCGCTGAGACCGCCGGCTACGGACAGAGTGTGAGGATGAACCAATGCTCTGAAGCCCCAGGGGAGAGGGGAAATGAGAAAGAGATGGAAAGGAAGAGTCTGTGTGTGTGTGTGTGTGTGTGTGAAAACAGCACATAGTCAACTGAGTTCCTATCAAGTCCTCCTAGTAAAGTGTGTCCACTCGGCGGCCATCTTGGCCACGCTCCCAGTAGCTATTTTCAGTCCTACAAGACCAGGCTCATAATTACACGAGACTCGCGAACTGGAATCTGACTTTATTTTTTTTCAGACGCGGATTAGAAATATGGAAAAAATGGCATAAATAATGTGCGACTTTGGCTCACATAACAAACACAAACACACACACACACAAATCAATTTGCTTTATTACTACACATGAGCGATTCTTCATAACAAACAAAGCAAACAAGTGCTCTGTATCTGCACACGGCAACAATCTGATTGGCTCTTTTTACTGAAGGGGCGGGGTTTATGTAAATCAGCCTCCATTATGTGTTACATCCTGCCCATATTTCAAGCCGTAGTTTTTTTTTCTTCTGATACACTCTCTGGATCACATTTACAGTATATCGTCTTTGTGATTACGTGTAAGTGTGTGTGTGTGTGTGTGTGTGTGTGTGTGTGTGAGAGAGAGAGAGAGGCTTAGATTGGCGAGCTGTACGATATGAGGCAATTAATGTGCAACCTTGAAGTCCCAGGAGAGTTCTGTCCTCTCTGTCCATCTCCACTTCACCACCTGTTTCACACACAAACACACCTACGCACACACACACACACACACACACACACACACACACACACACACACACACACACACATTCTACGATGATAACTGTAGAGCGTACAGGGATAAATCTGAGCGTGAGTTATACGCGACAATAGGGCTGGGTGATATGACGATATATGACGATATAATATCGATATATCGTGATAAATTATGTCAAAATAAACTATTCAGAGATGTTGTGTCTTATTATTAGATAAATCTTTTTAAAAATAATTTCAAACCACCTGGAAGCAGTGAAAACTTTACATTTTGAACGTTTTGAGCGAAAGCTTTACATTTTGAACAACTTTACATTTCCAACATTTTAAAATGTTTTTAAAAAAATACAGATTATTAAATGCTTTCCTTTTTTTTCAGTATTAGCTATTTATTTATTTTTAATAACAGTGTTGAAATGTAAAATGAATTCATTTTTAAAAATATTTTTAAATGCAGCATTTTTATTGCTGACAGTTTCGTATCATGATGCGCATCATGTATCCTAAAAATGTCGTCGATATTCATGATATGATTTTTGATTTTTTATGTTCTGCAATATCGCAATATCAAACTCCGGTTCAGGAGGTGAGGAGGAACCCAGTCAGTGAGCTAAAACTAACAGGAACCTTCTCAAGACACTGATGGATTCCTCACCTGACAGGATCGGTTACTGTTATTAAGGCGAAAGGAGGCGTGAACGAGTATTATCACAAGACTTGACACATTCCGGTAACTTTAAATGCAGTCATAGAGGGCTTTGGCAGCGTGGCAGACGTGTGTGAAGACGAGAGCAGGTCTGGAGGACAGGACGGTGATGAAACATCATCAGCGCAAACCCTTCACACACGATCATCGCTTATTTTAGGGAAGGGGAAATGGACAGCAGGTTAGAGGAACAGCTTGTTAGCCGAAATCTGATTTACACCTTATTTAATTTTATTCATCCTACAAATGAGGAAAGTAACAGCAGCTTAGCAACAACAACAACAACAACAACAACAACAACAACAAAATACTCAATTGAATTGTCAATCAAGCGATTGGTGTGTGCTACGAATAAATTAGCAGCTTGAGAAGTGACCACATATGAGAAAGAAAACAATTCCTCTCTGACAGATCGCTTCGGAGTGCTAATCCTTGTGGAAGTTGTTCTTACAGAAACGATAAGGTATTAGAACGAGCGCATTAATACACACCCGTGACTGCCAGAGCTGCTGTTATAGCGAATTAATCAACACCTTCTGACCAATCAGAATCCAGAATTCAACAGCACGGTGGTGTAAAGAACATTAGCATTGTAAGTGATTTTATTTAAATATCACCTAGTCACAGAAGGCAGTGGAGATGAATAGAGGGATATGTGTGTGTGTGTGTGTGTGTGTGTGTGTGTGTGTGTGTGTGTGTGTGTGTGTGTGAAATGCGACAACACTGCCACTCTCAAAGCAAGCTTTTGACTGATGTTTTTTGACTCTAGGCCATGCCATGGAATGATTGTGTGTTCGCATGAGTGTGTGTGTGTGTGTGCGTGCGTGCGTGCGTGTGTGTGTGTGTGTAGATGTTTCGGCCTTATCCGTGTCTCTGAGTGCCCAACTAAGCAGGATAAACGTGCCCGGCAGAATGAGGCCACCCTGATCAAACTCTATACATAACACACACACAGACACACACACACACACACACGTTAGAGCAGGTAGCTAGAGATGCAGCTCCCTGAGGGAAACCCATGCACTGTGTGTCTGTGCTGATTTCGGCTGTGTTTTATGGAGGTTCTGATGTTTTTCACATTGTGTGTGTGTGTGTGTGTGTGTGTATGTTTTACGGCACACTGCAGACTGAAAGAACATCACACCGGGGAAAGAGCGCTGTTCCTCACTCAGCCACTGTTTTTCTTTTATTTAGAGTCTAAAATTAAAACTAATTACTTTACCCGCAAGCACTTTATGGCCACCTTTTGGCAGAAAGTGTGTGTGTGTGTGTGTGTGTGTGTGTGTGTGTGTTTGCTACAGCTTTTAAATGGAAAATGAGCCTACTATAGCCTACTGTGCGTATGTGTGTGTATGTGCCAAAAACCAGAAATGTCTTTTTGTCATATTATAGAAAGGTAACTATAGATCAGGAATGAAACACACAGCGTTGTGCTGTTATAGAAAAATAATCAACGACGGGGTGGTGTGAGGAAGCGGAGTTACTGTTACCAGTACACATAGATGATTATTTTCATATAACAGCACGTTTCTAAGTGTTCTGTTCCTCTTATACCGCAGTGATTTGCCAATGATTATGATATATTTTTTTTAATTAAACAGCAAGACTTTTTTTTTATCTGTTTATATTTACATTTAATGTTGAGGAACGTTCCTTGAACAAGTCCCTTTCCGCCATACAAGTCCCTGTGAATGAGCTGTTACTATAGAAACGATAACGTATCAGAACATTAATATAAACTTCGTTGAAAATAAACAATTTCCAGCTGCTTTGTCGTATGAGGTGGCTGCCATGACCAGGGAGAGACGGAGAGATGGAGAGATGACAGCAACAGAAAGATGAAAGCAGGTGTTACAGTGTGTCAACGAGAGCAGACAGGAAGTTGATCTGAGGTGATTTCCTGTGTGATCTCGTTGCACTCATCTGGCGTGCTGGTGACAGCCAGAGCTCGCTCTCCTGGTGCAGCAGTGAAATGAGCAGCGACAGCCTCATCACACACTGATCACACACACACACACACACACACCTCCAGCATGTCATTAGCTACGTTTACATGCAGCCTAATAATCCGTTAATAATCCGACTGATAGCTCAATTGGAAGAAGAGGCACTTGGTGGAAGCATCAAAATCTGAAACGAGTAAAGCGACTGAGTCCGGAAGAAAATGGAAGAATAAACGTAGCGTGATTATTTTCTTTCATGAGGCTGGATGGTGAACATTTCAGAGCAGAACTGACCCGAGACTCAACTTCTTCCTCTCACTGTCTGTTTAATAAGGACATTTTTTTAAAGAAACATACCGGTACTGATGTTTAATTAATTGATGTGTTGGGTTTTTTTCCTGTAACTTTTTTTCCTACATTCCCCACAGTGCACTAGGATTTAGCCCTTTTCTTCAACTCTACCTAAAGAAGATGCGGCGGCGCTTTAGTCCTTTAGTCCATCCAGCTCCCTGAGCTCCTCATCAGTACACTCCGCTTAAACAGGTCAGCTTCCACGCTGATACCTCCGTCAACCACCGCGCTACTCATCTCATAGATCTCTAACTAGCCGAGCCGAGTCTCGACGGCATCATACAGCTGCATTGCATTCTGGGACGTCTCACTGGATTTCTCTTTTATATAATGTCACTGGAGAAAAGAGGTTTTGTGTTTAGGAGCTAACAGTGAAACCCGACCGTTCTGTCATGTTCTCATTTATATTCTTCTACTAAACGTCATTGTAACTACATTACCGATAACCATGTCGTCCTGCTAACTTCTCACAGGAGTAATGAAATGAAATGAAAACACAGCGCCGACTTTTCCTTTAACACACTCTAGACATGTCGGCTGCGTTCTTCTGAAGCAGCTCGCGCTCACTCCTCTCTCCTTATTCTCTCTTTTTCATGTCTGCTCTGTCTCTGATCTCCATCTGATCTTTCACGCTGTCTCTCACTCATAAACACACACTTGCGCTGTCTCTCATGCTCTCTTTCCCCCTCTTTCTCTCTCCACACACACCGGTTTTATTTCTACACCTTATAACACTCACTCTCTTTTCTTTTTCCCTCTCAGCTTATTTTTGCGGCTCTGAAGCAATAATCAGAGGCATTGTGTCTGACACACAGCTCATTACAGGCCTCTCTCATGGCCCATCTACGGCAGACTCTCGCAGCGCCGCTGCCTTTATGCTAAAACAGCTCCTGCGTGACGCGGGGAATGAATGTCGCGCCCACCCGAACGCTTGCGTTAGCTGGAGAACATCGTGCTGCGGTCATTACCGGCTTCTGAGTAGCATTTGGGTAAATCTAACCTGATGCTGTTCAGTAGAGAAGCCTCAGTGCTTTTTATGTTATTTTATAACATGTATGTGATGTGATTGGAGCGGTGTAGCTTTCTCTGCATCTCACTGGCAGATCACTTCCGAGCGAATGCTGATCCTTGTGGGAGCTGTTCTTGTAGAAACGAACGAGCGCATTAATGCAAACCCGTGACTGTCAGAGCTGCTCTTATAAAGCACCTTCTGACCGATCAGAATCAGAATTCGACAGCGCTGTGGTGCAGGATTTCCTTCCAAAATGCTAGTAAATTGCTCTGGAAATGTCACAAGGCGAAAAAAATTAACATCAAGAGGAGTTTAGGTTTTGTGGTTTCTCAGGAACATGACAAGCTCTGTTTATAGCTGCTGTAACATAAGCGAGAACAGGAAGGAACTTGTTTCGGAATGTTGAATATGACTATAAATGGATAAAAATTGTATATCGTCGTTCTTTATTAAATAAACATTCTTAGCGTTGGCAAATTGCTGCAGTTTAAGAGGAATGAAACACCTCAGGGCATGCTGTTATAGGAAAATAATCGACGCGCTTCATCACACCATCCCTCCAGTCATTATTTTCTTTAACAGCACGACACGGAGAGTTTTATAATTCATTGCATTTTTTGAAAATATTGTGATATAAAGTTGCAGCGTTTAGCTGCTACTGTGCGAACGTCAGTGTCGCCGCTGTGTCATATCTGCCTGGAGCAGAAGGAGCAGCCTTCAGTGTTGTCACCTTTAAGTCTGTGCTGAATATTTACCGTACGACATTGTCTCCGACGCAGAGCTGTCATGTTAATGATCTGCACTGCAGCGTTTCAACGAGAGAGAGAGAAAAAATAAGCACTCAAACAGCACAGATACAATACAGCCAGAAGCTAATCCAGTTTCTGCTGAGGATTACACATAAATCACACACACACACACACACACACATGCACACACACACACACACACACACACATGGAGTTAGAGAGATGAGAGTGTACGGTCCCTCAGCATCCACTCACATCATTTTCTGCTGCCTCAATCATCTGCTGTTTTAAAGGAGAGTGTGAAATGCAGCTCGTTCCTGCTTTAAGAGCCAGGAAATGGACGGACGCTTAGAGACGAAAGCTCTGGTCCCGCGGTGGACGGCTCGCTTCCTGATGAATAAATCACAATCCATCAGCATCGGATTACCTGGAAGATTATTAAGGTTTTTGTAATATTTTTTCGAACACGTGGCAAATCGTGGCTTCGTTTGTTTTTGTGAAAACTTTGAAAAATGAATAACGAAACAGCCGGTAGTATCTACTACTCAATACACACTAGTGTTCACGGCAGACCCGTAGCATACTAATGCTGCAATCGACTGTACTCGGAAATCGGAAAAATAGAGATTCAGAGCAGACCTCTGACGCGGAAATGTGCAATGGATCGGTATTTTAACTCGGACATCCCATTTGGGAGCTCGGGCAATGTGGAGGTTCAGGAAGTCTCTGACATAAACACACCTGACATTACAGCAGTATGGCAGCACACAGTCACAATAAAATTTCCCCTTTGCATCGTTTTCTACTAAATACAATTTTATTGACGTGTAGCTTTTATGTTGTGAAAAGATGTTTTAACAGCTTTGCAAGTCTAGATTTGTAATGTAATTCCGTCGATTTCAGCCCAGTTTTACCAACGCGGTAAAACAGAGCTATGTAAAATGGCCTCGGAACTTTCTGAGTACGATGCATCGCAGCACAAGATCCCACAGTGCTGAGACACTGGTTAAAGTGGACGCCTGTCTGCTGTGCTCGATGCAAGTCAGACCCACGTTTCAAAACATTTAAATCGATGAATAAAATCTCGGCTGAATTCTTTAACTGCGTGATGAGTCAAGAATAAGAAAAAGAAGAAATCGGAAGAGAGAACAAAACCTTGCAATGAACACGAGGAAGGTGTGTACTCAAATGCATGTGTTTAGCACTTAACAGGAAACTGGTGTGTGTGAGTGTGTGTCAGGGTTCAGGTGAAGGACGAGTCGTAATGTCTGGACTGGATTAACTCCCCTCATTATATACCATATACCATATATTTCCCGTGTTAAGTCAATTAATCTACTTTATTTCCATAAGAGGTCATTTCAGAATTATAGCTACGAGACAGATTTGTTTCAGCTTGTATCTGCTGTCTCAGATTTTCAGTGGGTCAGAAGTTTACGTACACTTTGTTAGGATTCAGCGGCACTGCTCTTGAAATGCTTGGCGTGGCCTTCCACAAGCAGCTCGCAATACTTTGCTGGAATTTTTTGCCCATTCCTCCTGGCAGAACTGGTGTAATTCAGTCAGCTTTGTGAGCCTCCTCGCTCAGACAAGCCTTTTCTGTTCAGTCCATAAATTCTGTGGGATTCAGGACCAGGCTTTGTGATGGCCGTGCCAGTACCTGTACTTTGTTTTCTTTAAGCCGTTTTGTTACACCGTTGGACGCATGCTTAGGATCACTGTCCTGTTGCAAGACCCAAGTCTTAACTTTCTGTCTTATGTCTTGAGGTTATGCGTTATATAAGTGCACCATCCCCTTAATCAACCATCAAGCAAATCATTCCCATAACATGATGCCGCCACCCCCATGCTTCACAATTATGGCCCAACAGTTCGATTTTTGTTTTATCTGTAGAACACTGCTCCAAAACGCTGGTGATCAGCTCCTTCACCAGCTCTTTTATTGTTGTCTCGGGGTTCAGCTGAACCTTTACGACCAAAATTTGTTCATTTTTGCCTCTTTCCTGAATGATGCAGTGTCTGTGTGGCCCCAAGATTTTTTCTATTTGCATACAATTGTTTGTACAGATGCTCATGGTACCTTCAGTTGTTGAAATTGCTCCTAGGGTTGTGGAGGTCCACAGTTTTTTTTTTTCCTGAGATCTTGGCTGAGTTGTTTTGATTCTCCCCTGGTATCAAGGTCTAAAAGGCACTGGCTGTAAAGGTAGGCCCTTAAATACAGCCACAGGTGCTCTCCTAGTAGAGGAGATTTCTCCTAATTAAGAGAAATGGCCGATCAGAAGTCATTACATCAGTTTCTGGAATCTGAGACTGTGTAAAGAGACAGTCAACATGGAATTCTGGTATAATGACTTAAAGCTGAAATAAATCTGTCTCTTATCAATTGTTTTAAAATGAGCTCTGATGTGAACAATGTAGAGGCCCTAACTGACCTGCCAAAAGGAATGTGTGGTAACATGAGACCTGAGAACTGTGAAGCTGTGAAAACCTGAGACTGAATATCTTTAGCCTCGGTGCAGTCTCTGTGCAGTAACGGCGAGAGTCAGGAAGTAGATTAGCGCCGTCTTTAATGTGTTCGCATGAAGACTGTGGCACCGTTCAGGAAAAGTCACACAAAGTCGCTCTGTCTTGCAGTTCGTCTACGTTCAGGAGTACATCGGAGCGGCAGAGCTTTATAGATCAGTTATGCAGATATCACAATAGGAGCTTTGTAAGCTTATTTACATCTCGGCCCGTGTTATTTATCAAATGTGACAGGAATGCTCGTAGGAGATCAGAAGCACCATTGTGTTCGTTTGATCGCACATATTAGGACGTGAAAGACCATTCCTAGGCCAGAAAACACTCTTTGTCTGAGGTAAACGTGAATCAGGAGCTGATTATTAAGCATTTACAGAAATACCTTCTGCACTGGAACGGGCGTGGATGAAAACGCCACTCAGGGCTAAAGCTCTCTCTCTCTCTCTCTCTCTCTCTCTCTCATTATTCCGCTAATCTGATTCCTACGCATCCGCAGATCGGGGGACGGTGGAGCTACGCTGTGACACGCATGGCAACATCAGTCTGAGCAGCCCTAATTGTCCTTTTTTCCAAAATTTGCATATCATTAGATTAAATTTACCGGTGACTTGTCATAGCTTCGTCTGGTAAAACAATGATTTTGACGATAGCGAGCGTAGCGTGAACCTCCCACGCTCGGATAGGTAATGACGCACACGCAGATGGAGGCGCTAATGATATTTCATGGTACGTCTGGTGAATTCAAAAAGGAAAAGTGTGATCATTTTATCAATTTGACACGTGAAAAAGGGTGAGAGGCTAACAAATGAGTGATTTTTTCTAGGGATTTGGCGCCACTTTGACCAAAGGCAAGTCGGCTAGTTTAGCCAAACATTGAGCAGCAGCATGTGGCAAAAGCTGAAACCTTTAAAATGTGGCTTTCTGCTTGAGGAAATCAAGATCTGCTTTCGATTTATTTCTAAACAAATAGCCCACTAACTTTTACACCCTCGAACAGGCAGTTAGATCAAATTATTTGTTTTGTGATTAGTGGAATATATCGGGACGAAAAATATCACGTCACGGGTCTAGAGTGTCAGCAGTTTGTAACACCCAAGCAGCGTGAATATGTTTTGTCCATTTATTTCTTTTTTTTTCTGGCAGAGCAGAGGGCTTTTAAAGATCGAAATGCAGGTCAGCTTGACATGACCCAGCCAATCAGGTGGCAGTTTGGAGTAAAAAGGAGATGTAGAGCAGCATGCTGGGAGAGTGAATACTTCACATCAACAGCTCTGTGAAGTTGGCACCCCATATAAATAAACTGTCACCAAAACTATACCATTCGTTTGTTGTTCCTTTCTACGGCACAAACCGGCACAAATCGAGCACAAATGAACGCCACCTGTTTGGGGTGATTTAAACGACATGGAGTGGAGAGTGACATCACTGCCCCGAATAATACGTGTTATTTCCAAGTCAGGGAAAAACGTTCAGTGACCATTTTAGCTGCACAAATCGAGCACAAACGAACGCCACCTGTTTGGGGTGATTTAAACGACATGGAGTGGAGAGTGACGTCGCTGCTCCCAAAATTCTTCTTGTTATATCTCGGGAAGGAAAGTAATTACAGGGTTTGTTTTAATGGCACAAACCGGCACAAATCGAGCCCAAACGAACGGCACCAATTTGATACGATTTGGACGACATGGGGTGGAGAGTGACGTCACACAGCCAAAAAAAGAATGTTTAATATCTTGAACGCCAAACCAGCACAAACGTTCGTTTTTGCGGCACAAATCAGCACAAACAGCACAAACGAATGGTATAGTTTTGGTGACAATTTATTTATATTGGGTGCCGACTTCACAGAGACCACATCAGCCTCGCTTACATCGGCGTTATTACAGCTACAGAGCGTACTTCACATCAGCCTCGCTTACATCGGCGTTATTACAGCTACAGAGCGTACTTCACGTCAGCCTCGCTTACATCGGCGTTATTACAGCTACAGAGCGTACTTCACATCAGCCTCGCTTACATCGGCGTTATTACAGCTACAGAGCGTACTTCACATCAGCCTCGCTTACATCGGCGTTATTACAGCTACAGAGCGTACTTCACATCAGCC
>CM040997.1:2793173-2807893 GCA_022985145.1 Pangasius djambal
ATCGGCGTTATTACAGCTACAGAGCGTACTTCACATCAGCCTCGCTTACATCGGCGTTATTACAGCTACAGAGCGTACTTCACATCAGCCTCGCTTACATCGGCGTTATTACAGCTACAGAGCGTACTTCACATCAGCCTCGCTTACATCGGCGTTATTACAGCTACAGAGCGTACTTCACATCAGCCTCGCTTACATCAGAACAACACATAGCACTCTCCCTCTCTCTGTCTCTCTGTCTTTGTCTCTCTGTCTCTCTCTGTCTATCTGTGTATCTATCTTTCTCTTTCTCTGTTTTTCTCTTTCTTTCTCTCTCTCTTTATCTGTTTCTCTTTCTCTATGTCTCTCTATGTCTCTCTTCTCATTGTCTCTGTATCTCCCCTTTTCAATCTCTCTATCTCTCAACCCAAAGGCCAGCTGACCGCAAACTGACCAGCCACCACTTAATGGTCAAGCATACAGCCACATTTACCTACTATCCCATTAAGCACTAATGCAGTGTAGCCACACACACACACACACACACACACACACACACACACACACATATAGAGCAAACTCAGCACTAACAACATCCTTAGGAAGGTCACTATGGAAATAATTATGTTTTTTTTTACATTTACACTTTTTTTTTTGTATTTTCTCTCCATTTTTACTCACACAACAGCTAACCTTTTTTCTGTAACAGTAGTGCAACTGCAAATCACAGGTTTATATTAATGCACTCTTCTAATAAGTCATCGTTTCTATAGTAACAACTTACACAGGGGCTTGTACGGCAGACATCTTCCGGACAGAGGAGTATTTACACTTTTTAAACATGACAACGATGACTGTTTATTGCTGCTGTAACATAAGTGAGAACAAGAACTTTATTTTTTTTTTCGTGGATGTTCAGCAACGTTAAATGGGGCTGTAAACGAATACAAAGTGTGACGTGTTCTTTAATAAATAAATCGGTTGTAATTGTTGGCAAACTGCTGTGGTATAAGAGGAATAAAACACTTCAGGACGTGCTGTTGGAGGAAAATAATCCACTTTGGGGTGTTAACTGTAACTCCGCTTCATCACACCACCCCATCACTGATTGCTTTCCTATGAGAGCACAGCACAGAGGGTTGTATTCCTTACTTATAAGAATTGCAATAGGGCTGTAATGATTTATGGAGAATTACTGACCGTCTATGCCACTTTGATACAGCCTTTTATTATTTTTTTTTTCTATCTGTTTAATCAGATTTGTATTGTTTGTTTAATAGAGCTGTAATATCAGCGTCCGGCTGCTCAGGTTGCTGTTACTGTGACTGAAACACGCTGCGAGCGAACTGCCCTATAACCTTTATATGATTGCACGGCAAATGAGTATTGCTGCTAATCAAACAGAAAAGTTCTGATCTTATTCTGCGTGTGTGTGTGTGTGTGTGTGAGACAGACGTATAGCAGGCCGGCCTGGATGAACACCTCCGCTAATGCTAAGCAAATAGATAATAATGATTGCTGTGATTATAATAATGATCCAGCAGAAGCAGATAATTAGGTTATTTGCCTTGGATCAGGGCTATCTCTAAATGAATAGTCGGAATGGGGAGTTTTATTAGATGGGAGATGAGAGTAATGTACGCTTCATCATCTCTCTGTCCGTTCCTTCGCCTTCCTCTACTCTCCTCAGTGAGATATCTCGTTCCTGTCCATTAGACGAGTAGCGGCGATGTTGATAATGGAGGATACGATCGGAGTGAAAGGTCAGTCCCGACACGAGATCATCCTGAGAGCCGTAACTCTCCTCTACGCAGAGGCGGCAGCACCGCCCGGACCACCGAGACCCCTGCCTTTCTCTCTCAGTCTGTCTCGTTCTCTCTCTTTTTATCTGCGCGGACCACAGGAGAGCCATTGTGTAGAGTGCAGACAGAGGCAAGATCAAAAGAGAAGAGTTCTGAAAGACATTTTTTCTTATTAACAGCTACAAAAGCAGCGGAATAACAGACCTCATGTGGCCTGCACAGGAGGGGACGGCTGTGTGTTTTTGCCCATTAGCGGCAGAGCGAGGGGGAGAGAGAGAGAGAGAGAGGTGTCTGGGAACATCTCCATCTGTTTACATCCATGTCTGTTGTACATTTAGAGGTGCTGACGTGGTCTGTCTCTAACAAAGTGTCTGATTCTCAAATATGATCAAATTGGTACGGCGTCAATATTGACCGGACGTAATGATCATTATGAAAGACAACTAAATTTACAGAAACACGGTATCTGTTAAGCTGCAGGGGGCAATTATTTATGCTCACATGGTCTCTCTCTCTCTCTCTCTCTCTCTCTCTCTCTCCACTTGTCCCCTTAGAAAGAAGCGTCACAGCAAATCAATACAAAGTTCTTCTGCCTGATCAACTTTATCCTATAATGAAATTTTTTTCGATCCTGATGGGTGTGGTCTCTTTCAAGATGACTCCGCCCCCATGCACAAGGCATGAAGGCTCGCGGAATGCACATGAAGAGCATGTATGATTTCTGACCAGGTGCTACGGCACCCGCTCTTATCGTTTCTGTAGTAACAGCTCGTACGGCGGACGCTCTGTGAAAAATATCTAATCATAAAGTTTTCTGTAAGGAGATGTTTATTTTTAATGTTTGTCATAAGTGTTTAACATTTATGGAAGGAGTCTCCAGTGTCAGCACTTTGTAACCTTTAGGGATAAAGTCTGTCCGAGATCACTGATAGCGTGATATCTCAAGAACGAAGTGATTGAAAGACTGTAGGATTTATACGGAATTATCATCATAACCAGCGGGTGAACTGGTTAGATTTAGGAATTGATCCAAACAGGTCAAGGTTACAGCAAGGTCAAATGTGTGAAATGTTTTTTTCTTTAACAGCTTCCTTCCTGTTTGAAGTATATTTTATGGGTATTTGAGGCGTACACATTAGTAACAAGAAGGACTAGATTTGTTGGCTGTAGAGGCATCCCAAAAATCTGGCAAATACAATCAGCAAAAACATGGTAAATACGATGAACAAAAATACACCAAATACGATTAGCAAAAATACAGCAAATACTATTAGCAAAAATACGACAAATCCGATGAGCCAATCGACATATGAATCTGGAACGACTGACACTTCTGTAGGTGAACCCTCAAATATCATCTCATGCCCCCTGAAAGCCCCGCCCCCTTCTCCCGTCTCACATTAGCAACGATTGGCCCGATGCTCTCGTCTCGACTCGATTTTCTCGCTTGAATTCTGCGCCGTCTTCACGTTCTTTCGCGGTAAATGGAGTATGTTTGGAGTCGATTAATGTATCAGTGTGTGTTCCACGTCGCTGACATTAGACACGTATGTCGTCAGCGTGAATTTACTCGTGTGTATCAGCTCAAAACGGTCAAAAATGGCACGTTCACCATGTCTGGAGTTATCTTTATTTATATTTACTGCATTTTTACTTTCAGAAACACGTCATACCTTTTATTCATTTATACACACACACACACACACACACACACACACTGTCTCTGTGACTCTGAGCTCTTTCAAGTCAATATGACTTTAAATGTCACGTCTGTAATGCCGGAATGTTTCTGAAGTCCTGGCAGTGCTGTGGTAATGTGTTACGTAGCTGTCACGGAGACACACACAGCGGAGTGTGTTAATAGTGTCAGTGATCTAACATGACGCTGATTCACTGCTCTGAAGAAACGGTGTGTGTGTGTGTGTGTGTGTGTGTATGTGTGTGTGTGTGTGTTGGTCTTTTCTTTCTCTGTAGCGTGGCTCATCTTCATCCCTGCTCCTGCACCGTTAGTCACGTACGCCAGTCATTTCCACTCCACTGTTTATTTCTGCCATTTTCAGCCCCGACCCCTCTTTCTCTCTCTCCGTCTCTCTCCATCTCTCTCTTTCTCTCTCTCTCTCTCCGGGGACCGTGGGCTGAGCCGTGCCACAGGAGAGGAGAGTAAATATCAGAGAAGGTCAGAGGGAGGAGAGAGAAGGAGAGCAGAGGGTGGATGGAGTGATAGAAAGGGGCATGACAGAGGACAGCAGCCGACATGCTGATGGACAGAATGACTGAAAAAGAGTAAAAAGAGAAATGAAGAGAGGAGTGAAAAGAGAGATGAGGAGATCTGCTCGGTCCTGTTTTTTTCTCATTAAGAACTCTCAAGAGAAGCACATACTTCTAAAACCTTCAGACCTGATTATTTATTTGTTTATCTATCTATCTATCTATCTATCTATCTATCTATCTGTTTATTTATTTACATATTTATTTATTAACTTTGACAAAGTTAAAAACTTTTAAAATATATATATATATTTCAAAATGCACACTTAATATATTTAAATTTTATTATATTGTATTACATTTTCTCCGTTTTTTTTATTCATTTATATTTTGTTATGTTTATATTTATTGATATATTCGTTGCGTAAGGAATAAAACACACTCCGTGTTATGCTGTTACAGGAAAATAATAAGTGACGGGATGGTGTAGTGAATTTGAGTTACTGTTGTGACTCTGAAGGTGATTGTTTTCCTGTAACAGCACAT
Source organism: Pangasius djambal (assembly GCA_022985145.1). Classification (NCBI taxonomy): domain Eukaryota; kingdom Metazoa; phylum Chordata; class Actinopteri; order Siluriformes; family Pangasiidae; genus Pangasius; species Pangasius djambal. The sequence goes on from CM040997.1 coordinate 2,797,709, forward strand.
TCCGAAGTGTTTTATTCCTCTTATACCACAGCAGTTTATTATTAATAAACTATAAATAAGCTCTTTCAAAACCATGTATCTACCATTTAGGAAGAAATTTGGTCCTACACACACACACACACACACACACACACACGCACACACACTACACACGCACACACACGCTTTTCGCCTCATACATTTGGTGTGTGTTCCGCGTGTGTTTTTTACGGTTAGTCCGATTGATTTGCGAGCACGGCCTTGATTTTTACGACCAATCTATTTTTCACATCCATGAGATCAATGTGCAGAGAGGGTGGAGTGCTGGGAGGATCAAAGTAAATCCTCTTAAAGAGGCACACACACACACACACACACACACACACACACACACACACACACACACACACACACTGGCTGTGTTCCCTATCAACACGCAGTACAATCTGTCAGTTGTATCAGAGGCTCAGCGGGAGTCGCATTAGCTCCAATAAAGCAGTGCGTCTCCATTCTTTTCTTCGTTTCAGCCCCGGGGCAAACGCATGCTCCGACGCCACGCGCACACACACACACACACACACACACACACACACACGCACACACACACGCACACACACACTGCTACTTTGTGATTTATTTCATTAGGCAAATGAGATGTGTGAGGGCCTGCGGCACAAACCACTGAGTCACCGCTACTGTCCACTCTCTCTCTCTCTTTCTCTCTCTCTCTCTTTCTCTCTCCTTCTTTCATTTTCCACATCTCTTCTCTCCATCCCTCTCTCTTCCTCTCGCAAGCGCATGTGAATGTGTAAGCAAAAGTCACACAGCATCTCCGCTCCCGTGGTGCGTCTCGATCCCGTATGCAGCACGTCGCCTCCATCCTGGGACTCGAAAAACTCTGTGGTGGAGGCTGAGGAAAGGAAAAAACAGATAAAATGGCCGTCGTTGTCGCTTTTCTTTTTCTCTGTGTCGCAGTGAAATGTCTCAGCTGCTGTCTGTCGTTTAAAATGAGCGCGGTGTGAAACGAACCGTTTGAATGGTCAGAGTGAGAACGAGAGATTTGCATGGAAAGAAAAAAAAACAAACTGAAAAGAAACTGAGCTTCAAGAATCAAAGTCCTGAATCAAAGAATCAAATTAACATTGACTCTCTCTCTCTCTTCTTCTTTTCTCCTCTCTCTTTTTCTCCCTCTCTGTCTCTCTTTCTCTGCCTTCCCCCTTCTCTCCCTCTCCTCTTTTATCTCTTTCTCTTTTTCCCACTGTCTTCCTCTCTCTCTTTTCCTTCCTCTCTTTCTCTTTTCCTCCCTCCTTTGGTCTCTCTTGTTTCCCCTCTCTATCTTTTCTCATCTCTTGTCCTCTCTCTGTCTGTCTGTCTCTCTCTCTCTATTACTCTGTCTCTTTTCTGCCTACTCTTTGTTTTCCTATCCATCTTGTCCTCTCTCTTTTCCTTTCCTTTTCCTTTTCTCTTCCCCGCGTCTCCTTCTTCCTTGTCATTTCTCTCTTTTTTATTTTATCTTTTCCTTTGTCTTTCTCCCTCTCTCTCCCTCTCTCTCTCTCTCCCAGGTTTGTCCCTGTACGGAGGGTGTGAGGCCCTCTGAAGCTGCAGGCCGTTATCCCCGCAGGCCGTCTTGTCCCTCCATCACTCTGCCCCATCATGGCTCTGGCTCTCTGGTTGCTGTGTACCTGCGCCGTCACCCTCAGTAACATCGCCCCCTCTGCTCAAGGTGAGTACTGCGTCCTGTTCACACTGACACTAAAAAACCTCTCGCCCCGCGCTCACGGACGGCCGCGTACCAACTGGCGCCATATGTGTACGATTCCCCTAAATTTGTCACGCAACGTGGGGGCAGGCGCTGTGTACAAACTCACGCCGAGTGTCTGTGTGTGTTTGTGTGTGTATGTGTGCTCTGGATGTTTGTGTGTACCAGCAGGGGCGGCTTTGCTAACGGGGGTGTAGTTAAGCCTGCAAAGGGCGGAGGATCGAAGCAGGTCACAGAGCCACAGTGGCCGAGCGCACAGACACTAACACACCATCTGCTGGGAGAGACAGAGAGAGAGAGACAGAGAGAGAGAGAGAGAGAGAGAGAGAGAGATATTAAGTGAGTGAGTGAGAACTTTGGTGCTGGGACTGAAACTCTGGGAGCCAGCTCTTTATATTTTCCTTCAGCTTCAATAAATTATCAGCTCGGATGAGAAACATTAGAGGAAAAAAAACCTGTGATGTGGACCACCAAATATCCAACCAATCAGAGCCAAGAGTCTTCTCTGCTCGCCAGTCATCTTCCTTGTGAATTCAGAAAGCTCCGCCTCTTGCACCAGTGTTCAGGCTTAAATGTAAATTTAGTTTAGAGAAGCCGTTAGTTTTTGATAAAGATAAGGACACTGATGTGTGTGTGTGTGTGTGTGTGTGTGTGTGTGTGTGTGTGTGTGTGTGTGTGTTAGAGAGAGATGAATATGCAGCAGTGTGTAATGAGCAGAGTGTGTGTGTAGAGCTGGCGCTGTCACACTGTTTGCTTGTCCAGGTGTGTTTGTGGCTCTTGCTCATGCCGAGTTTAATTTGCCAGCGCTCCTGAATTGATGTGCTGTGTTCACTGTTCCAATGGACACACTTGGCCCCTGGCATCAAACTGTTTCATCAGAGCGCTCTCTCTGTGTGTGTGTGTGTGTGTGTGTGTGTGCGTGTGTGTTTCCAGCAGTATTAATAATGCATTAATAATCAATTGTGTGTTATCAAGTGCTAACACATGCAGCCTGCAGAATTAGTGAAGCCTCAGATGAGCTACAGGATCATTGATCACACACACACACACACACACACACACACACACACACACACACACACACACACACACACATAGACAGACTGTTAATCAAAGCATATGAAATTTCTGTTCCCTTTATGCCTGTGTGTATGTGTGTGTGTGTCAGTCTCAGTGAAGGAGGCGTGGCCTATGTGCCTGTCAGTCTCATTTAAGGGGGTGTGGCCTGTGTGTGTCAGTCTCAGTGAAGGAGGCGTGGCCTATGTGTCTGTCAGTCTCAGTGAAGGAGGCGTGGCCTGTGTGTGTGTCAGTGAAGAAGGCGTGGCCTATGTGTGTGTCAGTCTCAGTGAAGGAGGCGTGGCCTGTGTGTGTGTGTGTGTCAGTGAAGGAGACATGGCCTATGTGTCTGTCAGTCTCAGTGAAGGAGGCGTGGCCTGTGTGCGTGTCAGTGAAGGAGGCGTGGCCCATGTGCCTGTCAGTCTCATTGAAGGGGGTGTGGCCTATGTGTGTCAGTCTCAGTGAAGGAGACGTGGCCTATGTGCCTGTCAGTCTCATTGAAGGAGGTGTGGCCTGTGTGTGTGTGTGTGTGTGTGTGTGTGTCAGTGAAGGAGGTGTGGCCTGTGTGTGTGTGTGTGTGTGTGTGTGTGTGTCAGTGAAGGAGGCGTGGCCTATTTGCTTTTTAGTCCCAGGAAAGAAGACGTGGCCTCTCTACCTCTGTCTTTTTCTTTAATTGAAACAGAACTGTTCCACAATAATGAATGAAAAGCTCTCTAAATCATAGCATAATGAATCGCCGGCTGTTCTAAATTAATCTTTCACACGTCAGGTCATGGTTGACATAGCGAGACCACACACACACACACACACACACTGTAACACGACTTTATGTGAACTCTGATTTCCGACACAGTTCACAGCAGGAGACACTGCAGGCTTCGATCCCTTGATGAATGCAGCGGATGTGAGCCGCCTTCGAGAGTCGTTCTTTCATTCCTGAGGTGTCTCCGAGACACACATTCAGGTCCAGATTGCTCCCGGGATGTGCAGCGCAGTGCTCTTATTGAAATCGGACACTAAAGTGCCATCGTGACTGGCTCTGCTTTGGAAAAGAGAGCATAAACAAGTGTGTATAAATAATGAGACCCCCCCCATCTCAGTTTTAAATAATCCTCATCTAATATTCTCATTGTGTGATTTTCCCCATTGTTTCTGTGCAGCCTGTAATTACTGTTGATGCTCATCAGAACCCGACGCAGAGTTTAATACACAGCTGCACGGGACAATGCACTCATGTTATCAGCTGATATAGTGGCCTAAAATACTGTGTGTGTGTGTGTGCGTGTGTGTGTGTTAGTGCTGTCAGAAAGAACGGTATTTGTATAATATTTACATATTTAAAGGTAATTGATCTTGCTGCATCTTTAACAGACTTTATACTTTTAGTCACCAGGCATCAGTCTGAGGAGTCGATTCGTACACTTAATGCTTTCTTGCATAAATTATATAAAAACATAGAACATAAAAGATTCCTCGGATGGTTTTTTTTTTTCTTTATGACTTAAAATTACATGTCATATGAATTTTGACTCATCAATAAGAATCACTTATATAACAAAAGTAAAATTAAAAGAATGAAAATACCGAGATATAAGAATAATAAGGATATCGTGAGCCGGCTCGGATGCGTTTTACATCATCACACCTGAAAGTGGTACAGCCAAAGACTCGCCCCTGAATTTCCGCCGTGGATTCACACGGAGCAGCGAGCATCATCCCAGAGAAGTCTTTTCGGGTGACAAGTCGCTCGTGTCGCTTGGAGTTTGTCACACGTGGACGTGCACCAATCGTTACTGTTGTCTCTTATGGGCGTGGCCTGTCCAGGTTGTTATTATTATTATTATTTTATTTATTTATTTTTTTTATTCAGATGAACAGTAGTAGCCAAAATGTATAACCCACCACCCATGATCCGATTTATACGCACTTTTGTTTGCTTGATTTACATGTTACACGCTAACTTTATACTAGCTAACTGTACTAGCTACGTACGCTCACCGGAGGCACCGGCGATTTTTAATCGCAGGGAGGAACTAACGTTGAAGAAACGTCGGACCACAAGCGCTATCAGAAAACCTAATTTGCCTAAAATTGAGAAGAATGTCGGTAAGATTCAGATGTCGCAGGTCGCTGAACTTGTGTCTCCGTGTGACGCGTTTACCAAAAGCAACGACCAGTCGTCTGTCGCTTAGTCTCTTGTGCTGCGCCTGTTCTTCGCAGTACCGCTGTTCTACCAGAGAGGGCGACATTTTCCATACAGCAGCCGTAAGAAAATACGATATCATCTTTAAGCTGATTCATTTTATTAACGTTGATTGCTGATGTCATGTGTTTTTCTCTGACACACAGCTAAAATCGGCTCACTTTTGTGAAGAGAAGAGGCTCGAATCCTGACTTTCACCCCGTTCCTCTCCTCCTCTTCTCTCCGCTCTGCTTATCCTGTCGTTTTTTTTTTTTGTTGTTGTTTTTTTTTTCCCCGAGTGAATGCGCAGCTGCTCTCGGCTCTTCTCCTCTCTGAATGTTTGATGATGCCGCCGTTTGTTTGGTCTCTGTGGATGCGACGTCGATGAGCCTGCGCCTGAAGCACGCAGGCCGCATTCACACGCGCATTTTAATGCAGAAGTGAAAAGCGCGGCGCGCCGTGGAGAGGCGCAATCAGGCCGAGGATGGAGCGTCAAGTGCTCCGTGAAACTCGTCTCCTCAATGCAGCGCCGTGTGTGTGTGTGTGTGTGTGTGTGTTTATTCACACAGCTCCAGTCACTCAAACGCCACTCTCCCTCTATCCGGCTCCGCCCCCCTCTTCCTCTATTTACCGTCATCTCTCATTCCGCCACATCCGCTTCTCAACACATCCGTCTCTCTTTTCCTCTTCCTACTCATCTCTCTTTACATTCCCTCCCTCTTTCATCCTCCTCATCATCCTTTTCTTCCTCTTTCGCTCAATCATTCTCGCCATATTCCTTCTCTCTGCATCTCTCTCCCTCGCTCTCCTTCCTGCTTCCCTCCTTCCTTACGTTCCTTCCCACATTCCACCTCTTCGGCATCCTTTCTCTCACTCATTTTATTCCTTTTTCTCCCCATCTCTCTTCACTCTATCTTTTATTTTCCTACATCTTGCTTTTTCTCATCTCTCTTTACATTCCCTCCCTCTTTCATCCCCTTCATCATCCTCTTTTCCTCCTCTTTTTCTCAATCATTCTCAACATATTCCATCTCTATCACTCTCTCTTTCTCTTTCTCTTTCTCTACATTCCTTCCCTCTTCATCATCCTTTCTCAAACCCTTTTCTTCTCTTTCCATCCAGCTCCCTTGCTTCTAATTACTGTTTTCCTACTTCTCTCTTTCTCTTACCTCTTACATTCTCTCTCTCTTTCATCCTTTTCTCACTCCTTTTCTTCATTTTTCACCTCATCATTCTCACCATATTCCCTCTCTCTCCATCTCTCGTCTCTTCCTCTTTTTCCTACCTCTTTTTCTCACTTCTCTATACATTTTCTCCCTCTTTTTTCTTTCCTATTCATTATTATTCTTTTCTCTCTCTTTCTTTCCCTCCACCACCTCACACCCTATTCACACCCTTTTCTCTCTATTCCCTACCTCTCTCTTTCTTTTGTCTCTCTTTACATTTTCTTAAATTTTTCCCTTCCTTGTAACTTCCATCCATCTCCCTTATCCTTCACCCTCTCACTCTACTTTTCTTTTCCTCACTTTTCTTCCGTTTTTCACTGTCTCTCCCTTTGGCTGTATCCCCCCCTCCTCTTTCTCTTCTGTCTCCTCCTTTACCTGTTTTATTCTCTTCTTTTTCTCTCTCTCTCTCTCTCTTTCCTCTCTGTCCGTAACTTGCCTTCTCTTCTTCACATTCATCCTCTCTGTTCACTTGTGTTTTTCTTTCACTTTCTTTCTTCTTCCTGCTCTCTTTCTCTTCATTTCATCACCACACACACACACACACACACACACACACACACAAACATCACTAACTGCACAAGCAGAGGAATAGATAAGCACAGCTGATGCTGTATGTTGTAGGTGTGTGTGTGTGTGTGTGTGTGTGTGTGTGTGTGTGTGCAGGACGTTGTGTCCCTCAGGCTGTGACATTCCGCAGTGTGTTGTGCAGTGAAGGCTGCAGTGTGTCCCTCTCTTCACATGACCTTTCTTTCTTTTTTTTTTTCTGCGTTTCTTAACCAGCAGGAATTTGGACTTTTTGCTTGTTACGATAGAGAAAATCATTCTTTTTTTTTTTGTTGTCAAGGAGGAAGTGAACCTCTGTGACCTGCCCGTCGTCAAGATGGCCGCTGAGTGGACTTGTTCCCGGATGTTCCTGCCCTCCTCACTCTCTCACGCCCTTATTTATTTCTTCTCTCTCTCTCTCTCTCTCTCTCTGTCTCTGTCTCTTTCTCTGTGCTTGTTGAAAGTGTGTGTCTGAGAGCTGGGGATCACAGGCAGGTCTGCGAGAGGAAAAGGTTAATGGATGGCCTTTGAATATATATTGGGACAGAAGGGTGGGGGGGCGGCGGCGGCGGCGTGCTTTGAAGATGCCACAGACGCCTATTCTGCACTGACTGAGTGTGTGTGTGTGTGTGTGAGTGTCAGAGTGTGAGTGTATGATTTGTTTACGTCTGAGGTATTGGGCTGTGATGATCCTCTCTGTTATATTGAAGTGCTTGTGAGGTATAGAGTGTGTGTGTGCGCACGTGTGTGTGTGTTAACAGGTGTTTTGGCTCTCCTTTGATACACAGGGATGTGATGATATGGTGAAGGGGGCCCAACTTGTAAAAAGGGGGTGGAGTCATTACACATGGTGATGCGATACCCAGTCAAATCAGCTCATCTCTTTCTTTTTAAACGCACAGCACAGTGACGCTTTTCCAAAAAAAAAAAAAAAAGAAGAAAATAACATGATTAGATTGTGCATAATTTAGCCATAAATACGCAGGTGATTGACGGAATAAACGTTTTTTTGTCTACAGAACACACAACACCTTCTAGGACCCTTCTGTTTGTTTTGTTTTTCTTCACCTGTATGATGGTAATAAATGTGGCCACTGAAGCCTATTAACGTCTTCCGTTAGACATGTTAATGACCTGTTCATTCTTAGGAGTGTAACGATCAGGACCGATGCATCAGTTTAAAAGGCAACGATCGTAATACAATTATTATCCAAATTATTATCCAAAAAGGACAGACAACTGTGTGTAAAAAAAGATTTTTAAAAAAAATTTTTTAAACTGATGCGTAAATAATCCTCTCAGCTATCATATCATATCGCATCCTAGCAAATATCGAATTGTTACATTAAGAATCGACTGAGTTTGTTCTTATTTGCTATGGAGAAAATAACAGAGTTCAGTTGTATTTAGTTAGTATTTTGTTTGTACTGAAGTCAGGTAATGTCAGAATCAGTAGCTGGAGTCTTAAACCTCCAGATATAGTAAGAAAAATGCTGTTTTTGGTCATTTCTGCAGTAGCGTTGGGTCTCAGCAGGTGGTAATGCAATTATGGACTAAACTATCTTTATAAATCTCTCTGCTCCGAGGGATTTCAAACGCCGCACCCGCACCCGCTGCTGCGACTCTCCAGTCATGTTATCAGAGACGCCTTTTCATTCAGTCCATAAAAATAACAACTGAGCAGACATTCATAGAATATGAATAGATCATAGAAGTGCAACTGTTCAATCACAAATTTAAAACAAACAGACGAACACGTCTCATGCAGACGTTCGTAGAAATGCACGAGTTCGTTCATGTGTGGGGGGAAAAAAACAAGCAAAAAATGTGCAGACGTTCATAGAATGTTCATTATGTATTTAAAAAAAGAAAACAAAAACATGCGTTATGTGCAATGGGAAATAGTCATAGAAATCTGTGTTCATTCACATGTTAATAAAAATAGTGAAAAAAGGGGGAAAATGCATGTCTTCATTAACGTGTTAAAAAAAGGAAAAAAAAAACTTTTCATGCGGTTATAGAAATGCATGTGTTCATTCATGTATTTAAAACATGTATTATGTGCAATAGAAAAAAATCATAGAAATGCATGTGTTCATTCACGTGTTAAAAAGGAGAAAGTTCATTTATGTGTTAAATAAATAAACAGAAAGAAAAAAGCCTGTAGAAATGCAAGTGTTCAGACGTTTTAAAAAAAAAAAGTTCGATGTGAAAAAAACCTTAAGCCATTTTGCTCGTTATAACACTGGAAGCGGAGAGGTGTGCGAAACGCGTGTAAAGATTTCCTGAAGGCAAAACTGAAGTAAACAGTCCAACGTGAGGAGGTCAGATACACGCAGAGCCGGGCGGAAAAACAAATCAAAACTGAACATGGAGGAGTTGAAACGCAGGTTAACGGGCTACAGGCGAGGACGAGGTGGGAAACACCCTGAAGTGAAACAGACCAAAGATCAAAAGGTCTAGCCAGATTTCAAGCGAACCTCGTTTCCTGTGCTGTGATGTGCGTAATGCAGACTTGTGGTAGTGGTGAACTGTGCGCTTTACAGAGTTGGGTATGTGGATGTGTGTTCTGTACGACTGAAACCGTTGGCTAAAAAAAAAACCTCCTGAAACTCATTCGATGAGAATTGGCCTGAACACTCAGGAGAGACTTTCATCAAGTCCGTGGATAGAGTGAGATGTTATATAAGAGTCCTCGAGTGTAGAGAAGCTTCACTCAGTAGCATGTTCAGTAAAAAAAAAAAAAAAAAAAAAAAAGAAAAGACGATCCCCAGAATTTTTTTTCATATAAAAAGGTAGGACTTCCAAAATCCTGGTTACGAATCGTGGTGATGCCCAAGAAAGCAAAATTGGCTGTGATCTCTGGATGGGAGGGGCATGCTCTCTCTCTCTCTCTCTCCTGTCAATCACAGCGACACTAGCCAATCATGGGCATCTTTGGGCTCAAGTATGTGGAAGAGGGTGGATAGCGCTTTCCTCCAAGTCTGTAACACACGTGCTGTAGTGATGGGGTCTTGGAGATACGTCATGAACGTAAGATGATCACTCAACACCAAAAAGCTTTCTCAAATTAAATCACTGCTGCTTAAAACAAAGAACACACGGTGTCCAAAAAAAAAAAAAAAAAAAAGATCTTTACACCTTTGAATTGAAACAGAATTAAAAATTGACTAGCACTCATAGAATTACCAGTGAAGGAAATTCAGACCCATGAAAGTTTGATTTTTATTATTAACAAAGTTCCAGACATTCAGTACAAAATCAGGTCAGAAGAAGCTTAGCGTGTTTCTGTGCGAAATGGGACAATCTCAGCATTTCTACGCCTCCTGGTTGAGTTTTTATACCGGAGAAAAGTTGTAAAGATAATTTTAATTCTAAGACTTCATTTCAAATAATTATTTGAATAAGAGCAGGAAAGAAAGAAAGAAAGAAAAAAAAAA
>CM040997.1:2807993-2825016 GCA_022985145.1 Pangasius djambal
TTTTTATTCCAGATTTATAATTTAGACTTCAGTAACATTTGAATATATTATCATATGTCAGTAAAGTGTGTGTGTGTGTGTGTGTAATACAAGTGACTAAGAATCAAAGGAATATTCCTTGCACTGACTTGCTAGTCTAATGGGAACATTTTACATTCCTTTAAACAGCTTTTGAAAACTCACTAAGAAATGAAGCACTGAAGAAACATCTGGCTAATCTGTTATCGAACGTCATGCATGTAAATCCATATTCAGTAAATGTTTCAGCATATTTTTGATGTTTATTTTTCTTCAATCTTTTGTTCCACTGAATCCAAGTCATGACTCTGTGTATTTGAGGAATTAATGCAGCGAGCTGGATGGATACGTTTGTCCATTTTTAAACCGCTGAAATCCTACACCCGTGCCGCGTCGCCGGATGGCGCAAAAGACCAAAATAGCACGTAGACTTTTTATTCAGCGGTGGCTTGTTCGAATGCGTCTTCCAGAAACATTTCAAAATATTAGCACGCAGCATCCTTCTTCGTGGTTAGAGCGACGTTCGTGATGTTAACGTGTAAAGTAAATGAACAAAACAAAAGCAGAGATGGTGAGTTTCTCTTTTTTGGGAACTCTTGCCTTAAGGTTTCTAAGTTTTCTAAGAGTTTGCATCACACACAGGAAACCGCAGAAGGTGAAAATTATGTCGGTCTCTAAGGCAAAGACAATCACAAGGGGCCACGATCGTTCTTTTATCATGAAGTTTATTAGATTTAGATGTCTGTTATTAGCTCACAGGAATTTGTTGTTGTATTTAAGCTGCTAGGACACAGTGAGGCTGAATCCCACACGGCTTTTCATCCACTATACGTACACTACAGGTCAAAAGAATCCGACTCCAGGTGTCAGGTTGTAGGGTTGGTGACGTGAGTGAACAATTACTATTATATTCAATATTAAAGGCTATTATTCATTTGTAAAGATGATTCTATTAATCGTACAATGGGCAAAATAATCTCGGAATGAGGCACAATTGATGATGGGCGCGTCCGCAAGATACATAGTAATCACCACTGAAGAAGTTATCATACAAACAACATGCCACTTGTCCAGCTTTATTGGAAAGGGCTATGCCTGGATTGTAAAAAGGCACATCTGTACGTTACGTTCCTACATCTGTAAAATGGCTGTAATATAACTCGCTTGGATTCCAAATGATTCATAGAAAGCTGTAAAACGCGCTGCGTCGAAAATGATGACTTTAAAATGACTAGCCTCAAGAATACGGTCATTAAGCATGCAAGGAATAAAATACCATACTTGCATGCATAGATACTGTACATAGACAATTCCGGTATATTATCACATTTATCATTTAATAACTTTTTAATGACTTTTAAATATTTTTTTAACAAACAGACCTCTCCTGCTACCAGATAAATGGTTAAGGCTCTGGGTTACTGATCAGAAGGTCAGGGGTTCAAGCCTCAGCGCTGCCAAAGCTGCCACTATTGGGCCCTTGAGCAAGGCCCTTAACCCTCTCTGCTCCAGGGGGGCTGTATCATTGCTGGCTCTGCGCTGTGATGTATATGTGACAAATAAAGGCTTCTTTTGGGGTTTTATATTGATATTAGATTAGTGAGTGGAATAATGACTGTTTGTTTGTTTATAAAATGGCGGCTGATTCCAAACCTGTGAACAGTACTGTACTGTATCTGCGCACTACATCGTGTATAATAGAAACATGAAGAAATGCAGGTCCTAGCAGCTTAGAACACAGCAACAGCCCTGAAACCGCTCTTACAGTTACAGCTTCTGTAAGAGTTGTAGTTTTCTGCATCACGCTGCAACACTGTCCCACAAATCGATTTCTTTGTACAACATGTTTTTTTTAACTGACATCTGTAATTTATTCACATTAACATTTCCATTTTACCAGAGAACACTTAGAGCTCTTGTTTTGTTTTGTTTTTTTGTGGGACATCTTTATCAGACTGATTTGACAGAACGGGTGGGTTTTAGGGAAAAAAAAAAAAAAAAAAAACCCTATTCACGTCCCCTAATCAGCTTGTTAAAATGAGTGATGCCCAGCTCTCACTTCCTGCACCCTTCACTCTCTTCACTCTCTCTCCTCACTGCGCTAGTTTACAGGGAATTCAGGTTTAAGCAGCAGCACACACACAAGTCACAGTGAATGACATGACCATTATTGCTCTAAAAAAAAAAAAAAGTTTGGAGTGCAGAAGTGGCAGTCGCGAGAGAGTGGGAGCTTAATTATTCTCAGCTGGGAGCAGGCACGCAGGTAAAAAGGAGGCAGGGTGGAGGAGGTTGTCCCCCGCCTGTTCTCATTCACAATGGGTAGAGGCGTTGCTATTTTAAAACACGCTTCTCTAAAAATCTCCTCATACTGTCATGTTGAAAATCCCAACACGCCTGTACCAGACCCGGCCAATAAAGCGGCGGGAACGAGTAATGGGGTCAGGTGTATGCCGATATCACGTCTTCGCATCATATTTGACCGATCCATAACCTCGCCCACGCTTGGTTACCGTTGCTATGTAAGCTCGCCGGGCAAAATATGAGTCGCATCTACCAACAGTCTTGGAGTAATGAGGATTAAAGACGAGTGTTTGTGTTTAAAAGCGGTGGTCTAGAAACGTCTCCGATGTTTCTACCGAAGAAAAATCTGGAGGCGTGAACTAAACGCAGGTGATTTTTAATAAACTGAATGGCAGTCCCAGAAAATCGGCTTAACTCCTGCGCTGACACTAGTAAGTCCTCGTGTCACTTGTAATTTGTCTCTTGTGGGCCTTGTGCCCTGTGCAGTTTTTTTTTTAGTTAGGATGAAAAACGGTAGTTTAGTAGCTAAATGTGTAGCATACAGCTAGCTATAGGTTGTACACACGCCACTTTTGTTATCGTCTAACATCATATGTTGACAGATTAGATTAGCCACGCAAGCTAACTGTACTAGCTACGTACACTCACCAGAGGCACCAACGATCTCTGCTACTCCCTTAAGCTTTATTTTTCTTCGTCCGAGGAATCATTCGAGCTACTTCAGATCTCACTTTGTTGCTGAAGTCGTGGCACTGTTGTCGCACACGTATGCAGTAAATGAAAGGTCGTCTGTCTTTTGGTAGCGTGAACGTAAAGTAACCCACCTCTGAATATGTGCAGCTGTCCCACAGTGAATACTGACGTACCTTTCAGAAATACCGCAGGCGGCAATTTAACACACCAAACAAACTGTCCGGTGAATAACGTGGTGTAAAAACAGATGGTCATTTCTCCTGACTCCGCCCACTCATTAACACCCAGTAAACACTTCCATGAACAGCTGTACTTGCGACGTCTTGCTGATTCGCAGCACATTTTTTTCCTGACCTGGTTATTATTTATTTTGCGAAGGTTAGGGATATGGATCTCCTGTGCAATCGCTCTGCCTGCTTGTTTCTGACCTCCGCTGCATCACCTGTATCGATAATGCGATAATCATGTAAGGCAATAATAATCAGGATTGTTTTGGTCAATGCTGCAATTGCACACATTAATCACAGTTATTCTGGCAAAACAAATCAAAAGTTTTATAGCAGTTTTCCTGTTTTTGATTTTAGATAAACAGTGCAAACCTCTAAGTCAAAACTGGCAGTGGGGGTTAATACACAAATACATAAATAAATCCATAGTTAAGGCGAGTCACTGCGCAATCATGACTGCTGCAGGTCGAGGCTGGTGATTTTTAATTAATCTGATTTTCATCTGCAGTCTCACTGTGTCCAAGTGCTGCAATAGACCCGACTGTTAGAACGTTTTAACATGGACAATAAGATTCAGTGCACCGGAGTCCTTAAACACCCAGGTCCAATTTTCAGACTGCTGTTCGTTACCAAAACCCAGACTCTCCAGTACAAGATTAGTAATAAACATTTTTTTTTTTTTTTTTAAAAAGAAAAGCTTTTAATCATTGATATGATGAAGTTCTGTGTAAGGAGATGTTTATTTAACATTTAAGGAAGGAGTCTCCAGTGTCAGCGCTTTGTAACAGAGCTAAGGCTTACAGCTGTAAGTTGTCCAGTTGTCTTTGTGTAGTTAGCAGTGTTGTATAGGCTTATGCTTGCTAGACAAACACAAACATTAGCGCTTTATAAAAGTCCGGTGGTAAAGATGTAACTTGTGAAGTTGCGCAGAAGCGTTCAGGTTTCCCGGTAACATCACAAACTGCATTTTTCAACTTCGAGAGAGAGACAAAAGAAAGACTGATGAGGGAACAACTCTTTATAGCTGCTGTAACTTAACTAACAAACTAGGAACTAACGTGTTTTGTAAATGTTTTATTTAATAAATAAAAGTTGTAATCTTTGGCACATTGCTGTGCTGTAAGAGGAGTAAAACTTCAGGACATGCCGTTACAGGAAAATAATCAACTTCGTGGTGGTAGCAGTAACGCATCTCACCACCCTGTCGTTGATTATTTTCCTTTAACAGCATGTTCTGCAGTGTTTTATTCTTTACTTGGTTTATCTTGTCATTATTTTGCATCACATTTCTGTTTGATTTTAAAAGTAAACTTAAATATCATGAACTTTATTTTTTGGTGCAGTTGGTCTTTGAAGGGTCTTTTGATTAGTTTTTGATAAGGTCTTGATGAAATCGAATCTCCCACATCCACCAATCAGAGAATGAAGAAAAAAAAAAAAAAAAAAAGTCAGGCTTTTCAGTGACCGATGCGGTCCTGATACCGAATGAATTTCATGCAGAAAACAGAGAGAAGAGAACTGAAGAATGAGACGTACGCTGTGTTCGTCGCTGCTTTAGGCGAGCTCCTGCTTTCATCCGCCTTCACGCTGGATTTCCTTCTTCTTGTTCTTCTTGTTCAAATTTCTGACGTCAAGAACCGAATGACACCGAATGTGAGAAGGCAAAAAAATAATAATCCGATTTGACCGATTAAGATGAGTCACATGCAGAAATCGAATAGAAAGCACATCCAATGTGGCTTAAATCTGATTGAAAAAAAATAGATTGGACTGCTCAAATCATATATACAAAAAAAAAATCGTATCTGATCCGCCTGAATATTAGATGATTCGATTTTTATGCCTGCTCTACACAATCCCAAATCTGCACTGAATATCATACACATTGTGCAATTTATTCAACCCTCAGCCATAATGTCTACTGTGTCAACACTACTGTGTGTGTGTGTGTGTGTGTGTGTGTGTGTGTGTGTGTTCTGACACCAGCACCTCCACACCGCTAACGTGGGTGTCAGTCAAGCTGCTAACACCAAACACTCTTGTAAATTGTAAACAAGCCTTAAGCACATAAACACTCACTTATGCACAGAGGATGAGAGGATGAAGGAGAGTGTGTGTGTGTGAGAGAGAGAGAGAGAGAGAGAGACTCGGATCAGTGCACAAAGAGGTTAATTAAGTGTCTAATGCAGTGGCAGGGCAGCCGCTTGACACTCATCCTCTTTAACAGGTTTATGGACGCGGCTGCGCTCTCCTGCTCTCCTGACAGTCTTCAAACTCTCCGCCATTCCACAAATGTTACTATAAACGGATAAAAAGTACGATGTGTCATTCTTAAATAAATTTTAAAAAAATTGCACTTGTTGTCAAACTGCTGTTGTAAAAGAGGAATGCAACACCTCTGGACATGTTGTTATAGAAAAAATCATCCAGTTCAAGATGAAGTGAAGTGAAGTGACTTGTGAACAGTGAATCCGCCTCGTCACACAAACATGTTGTTGATTGATTTCCTTGTAACAGCGTGACCCAGAGTGTTTAATTCATTACTTGGCAGTAAGCTAAACCCTGTGGTGCTTATTGTGGTCTGCATATCAGGTTACATAGAATTATCGAACAAAATCATAAACACGACCACAGTTCACTACGTTTTTCACGTTCAGAGCGCTCTTGTTAGCTGAAACGTCTGTTTTTACGGAGGCAGTGCGTTACATAGCCGATATTTTTTAACAGTCTTGAAGGGAAAATATTTCTTTGCGCTGAATCACTCTGATGTCCTCTTTCAGTGTGTCCGGCTCCGCCACTGTGGACCTTAATGTGATTTTTGATTGGTGAAATGACAGAGTGATGTAAGGCATGACCTCATGAGATGTGATGATTTGACAAACAGCCACTCAGTTTTATATATATATATATATATATATATATATATATATATATATATATATATATATATATATGTGTGCGTGTGTGTGTGTGTGTGTGTGTGTAAGGAAGAGCATGGCTGATTGTAGCAAAGCAAAAGTGACACGAGTAAGAGTGAAAACTACTTTTACAAGTACAACTTTAGTCACAAAGTTACTTCATGGAGTGTAAAAGCGTAAATGTAACACATTACTACTAGAGCTGGACGATGGTATAATATAATATTGATATCGTGAGTTGTCTGTGTATGGAGGAGTGTGTGAGCCGGTTTATAGTAACTCACTGTAATAAGCAACTTAATGGAGGTTTACGTTTATTTTCTACAATTTATTTCTTTTTCCTTAATTTTCCTTATTAAATCCTAAAAGTTGAACCTGTTGAGACTTATCCTGGAAGTCTTTAAGCATCGTGTTATCCTGGCGTGTCAGTCACATGACTTTTTTGTCATGGTCAGCATATTTGGGACCGAAAGTAACTAGAGGTGAAAGGTGGCTAAAATGACCTGCTTTACCTCGAAGAGAAGAAAAGGATACTTGGACAATAGACTGCAATCCTGACGTACTTTCCCCTGAACTGCTGGTTCCAATTAAACTGTCTGAAAATGTATGAAATTTCTCAAATCTCATACACAACCCCTCTTCCTATTCTGGAGAACCTCAGTGTATTTATTTACTGACTGATTAATTATGTATCTAAGAGCACAGAACCCGAGTGTTTCCAGAATCCTGGAGAAGAAAAAACTCATGTTATTATCAGGAGGCAAAGTCGATATCAGCTAACTGACTAACTTTTGCTAATGTTAACAAGCAATACTTGTCACTTAGATAAACTTCCCAGTTAGCTAGCTAAAATAGCTGAGTAAACCTGCCTGTTTTTGGAGATTTACATGTTTGAGTGTCGGATGGCTCAGGAAACATTTTATTTTGATAGATGTAACTTCAGCTCCTAACTCCAGCTCCCCTGCACAGCTAATAAGGCTAAATTTAATGTTATTAGCTAACGCAGGACAGCATTAGCTAGCATCTTGACTTGCAATAACGCACTCATTGCACAGTCTGGACTGTTCTTTTGGGGTCGTCTTATTAACACACTTTTGTATTTGTTCCTCAAAATGGCAGTGATGATTTATACATTGTGACATCACAGGAAATGCTAGGAGAGGGAGTTAATATCATCTAAGTAATGTTTGCTAATGTTAGCAGTGTTATGTTAGTAACGTTAGTAATGTTAGCTGCTGAACGTCCCAGTCGCCCCATAATATAGCTACCTAGCTAACACAGCTACGATTCAGCATGACAGGAAGAGATCCACTGTAAGCGTATTAGCGCAGACTAGATTATCAGTATAAATGAAAATTAATCTAATCTGAAATAAACATTGATGCAGTGACGTTACATAAAACGCAAAGTTTTTTTTTTCCCATATAGACCGTACTTTTGTTCTGAAAACATGAGAATTTTTTTTTTTTCTTTTTCTGTCAGGCACTGCTCATGGCCTACCCCTAGCTCATATAATCTCCTGGCTCACTCGGGTCCTGATCCTAATCCTCCCACTTCCTGTCTCCTGCTGACCGGGCCTGGTACATGGCAGATTGAGGATGAGGAGGCACTTAAGTGTGTGCTGCGATGAGTTTTGTCCCTGTGTGTGTGTGTATGCTGTTATCAGAGTGTGTGTAATTGGGTTCTGTGCGGGAGATGGCACTAGGGCCTGCGCTGTCCGTGAAGCTCTCGGGCCTCTCCATACCCTTCAGCCTGCGCTCCTGAAGGTGACTGCTAAAAGTGCCTTTGTTTTCTTATCTCACACACACATACACAGACACACACAGACACACACAGACACACACACACACACACACACACACACACACACGCATGCACACTCCTCTCGAAGCACGGCAGGAGTTAATCAACATGGACGAGGGGTTTCTCTATCTGACACACACTCTGTCTCCGTCTCACTCGCAGTTTCTTCATTTCTTTCCCCCTCCATCTTTCTTCTACCATCGCTCAAACCTTTTCTGTGTTTTTTTTTTCCCCCTTCACATTAGTTGTTTTTGCACAATAAAACTGGTGTGTTTTGCTAATTTCATGGATGGTAGGTACTCTTTTACAGTAAAACATTGCCTCACAGATCCAATAAAATGGTGCTTAGACACACGGCAGCCATTTTGTTTGTGATGTCACACTTTAAGGACAAAACGAAGAGGATAGATTTACTGAATCGAAGTTTAAATACGCAAGGTTGAAGATCCAGTACACTTACCAGACGGTAGATTGTTAGCTAGCTTGACTATGTTGCATAGCTAGCCAGTAATAACGTAATGAACAGCCTACGCTAATAACGGGAACAATATTAAAAATGTCCGATCATAAACTTTTACAGCTAATTACAGCATCAAAATAAAATCAAGTTTCAGTTCATAAGAAACTAAACCAGCTGACATTTGATTAATATGCTTTTCGTAAGGAATAAAACACTCCATGTCGTGCTGTTGAAGGAAAAATCCAGCAATGTGTAGGTGTGATGAAGCAGAGTTATGTTTAATGCTGTGGAACATCCGTGAAACAAGTTAGCTATAAACAATTGTTAATATGAAAAAAAAAAAAAAAAAAAAAACGCACACGTTGTCGTGTTAATGAGAAACCGTAAAGCGTAAACTCCTCTGTCCTGCAGACGTCAGAAACCTTACAGCTTTTCCTCCGACTGTTACAACACACCGATGTTTGCGTTTGTCTAGCTAGCATAAATCTCTGAGGGAAGATTAAGTACATCAGCTAGCAGCTAAAGTGAAAGCATGTCTACGAGGTAGCGAGCGCTAGCTAGCTCATTAAATGCAGAGGGAAAAAAAGAAACTGTAATTTGTCCTCAAATTCCACTCCTTTTTTTTCAGTTGAAGTTGAGTTTGATGTTTGTGAAAATTGCATCCTGAGACACAGAAACGACTTCATACATTTTGCTTATTTGGGAAGAGTAATATTTTTTTAAATGTTTTTTTTTTTTGTCAGTCAGCACTAAAGCAAAATGAACTGACTTTCAAAACGAATTTTTCTTTCCGTAGAGCAGCACATTTTGAATTTTCACCAAAACTGATCATTTCTCTATCTTTCTCTCACACACACGCCGTCTCTCAGTTCTGGATGAGTGTCAGTTTTACGTTTTTACCCTCACGGTTTGGCTCAGGACTCACTCGCTCAGCCTCGTCTCGCTTCTCCTCATCACTCCGGGCGGCAGCGCAGAGGAACTCATTATCCTCCACTATAATCTCCTCCTCCTCATCTTCATCTCGGCTTTGGACAGAGGTCTCGTTAAGTGTAGCTGCCCGCGGCCGCCATGTTGGCCATGAGCTGGAGCTTTAAGAGCACTCGGATTTCACACGAGCGAGCCGTGTTTTAATGAGTCACTGAGCCGCTGAGTGCCGTCTGAGGGCTCGCCGAGGGGGACGAGGGTCTGAAGCCTGGTTTACGCCTCTTCAGAAGAGCTTTAGCCCGAGATGAACTCCTTTTCTTCTTTTAAAGCAAGCTGTTTGTGGTTGGCACATCAAACACGTGGGCGGGGTAGTATACAGGAAGCAGGAAGTGGGGCTGCTTAATATGATGATGTGACATTGATATCGTGATAAATTGTCACAATGTCCTTTTATATTTGTTTTGTTCATTTATTTATTTATTTATTTATTTATTTTTAATAAATGTAAGTACAAACAGTCTCGGAGCAGCTGATTTGATGTTTTATTTTGTATTTTAATCTCCTAAAATTATAAATTGTTTAAAATTGTTATTTTTATTGTTTTTTCCCCTTTTTTTTTAAGTGTTATTTTTTTTTTTTAAATATATTTTATATAGACATTTCTATAACTTATCAAAGAAATGAAAGAGCTTATTGTGGCGTCCCTCAGAGTTTAATCCTGAGCCCCATACAGGTCAATGACACAATTATTAATTGGGTTCGTTTTATTATTATCATTATTATTTTTAACTTCTTTTTATTTAATTTGGTCACCTGCTAGTTCCTAGCCACTAGTTAGCTCTCAGCTATCATGTGACAGGAGAAGGTGAGACACATGAAACCAGTCAACTGCACTTGTTTTGAAGATTTTTCAAGTAGCGTAACACACTCGGAGAAAAGCGCCATCTGCCCTCTTCCGCATACATGAGCTCACAGATTGGTTAGTGTCTCCCTGATTGACAGGGGAGACAGAATACTCCTCCCACCCTGACTGTTTTCTTACTTTTTTGGACTCCTGGACATGGATGGTTGTGGCACTGTCTGGATTTGAACTTGTGATTTCACAACGATAGATGCTTTTGTGTTGCGCCACTGTTGAGCTACTGATGTGAATGTACAGATGTGCCTCAGAGCTTTCCTCATTGTTCATAATTGTTCTGTTGCTAAAGCAGTTCATCATGAGACACTGGCCTACTGTTTCAATACTCTTTTTAACACATCTTTGTCACACAAGTGGCAGGAGGGATCATGGGAAGGGGATTTCGAACGGAAACAAACCCTCTAGCCCTCAGCAGTGACGATAAGCATGTATACAGTGATTTCTTTGGATAAATTCATTTGGCGAGGAGACACACGTTCAATGGATTAATGCAGAACTTCAACGTCAGGTTTAATTTATTCTTGTAGTTTAGAATGTTACTTTTATTAGGCTAGCATGAGTGAGCTGTGATTTCTGGGTAAAGTTCTGCTCCTGTATTGACTCGATCCCTCGCCCTTCCAATGGGTCACCTAACACACTTCACTTAAGCTAATAGAGTACTGGGGATTTCCCAAGGGGAAATGGCGAAGGTTATTGAAACCGGAGTGGGCGGGGTGGGGACTATATCACTCCCTCCATCACTTTTCCCATCAACGTTCCACCGTGGGCAGCACCGTTTCTACTCTGTACTTCATCAGTGTTTCAATTAATCGCATCACATCCACTGCAGGGAGCACACAGGGTCGGGCTTGTAGCGGAATACAAATAACATCATTACGTATTCCGAGTACAAAACCGAAGAATCTGTATTCAGTCTAAGACACGTTTTGTAAAAAGACAGAATTCAGAATACTTTTTTTTTTACATTTTTAGGAGAAACAGACTTAAAAAAAAAAAAAAAAATACCACCAATACTGGTTTATTGACTATTTTAAAATCATCCCCGCCCCCCGCTTTTTTTTTTCAAGTGCCGACGGCTGAAACACACAGCCATGTTCTGTTCCGTTACCTAATGCAGGTAAAAAATTTAACAATTCATAAAGTAGATT
Organism: Pangasius djambal; assembly: GCA_022985145.1. Classification (NCBI taxonomy): domain Eukaryota; kingdom Metazoa; phylum Chordata; class Actinopteri; order Siluriformes; family Pangasiidae; genus Pangasius; species Pangasius djambal. The sequence continues at coordinate 2,819,405 of CM040997.1, forward strand.
TAAAGGTTAAATAAGGTTAAAGGTTAAAATAAAGGTTTTTTTTGTCAACTAATGGTGCATTTTTGCATGTAACAATGGCATCAGCTTTCAAACACTTAATATTATTCTGTTTTAATTAATATGAGAGGAGCTTGAAATATGTGAAATATGATATTTCTTTTATCTGGCCAACACACCAATCTGACCACTGACGCAAAGCAGTGAGCCAAATCTGCCTACGGGTGCTGAGCGCTAAGTCAAGTCAAGTGGGTTTTTATTGTCATTCCTCTATATAGCTTGTACTCATTGGAATGAAATGTCGTTTCTCCAGGATCATGGTACAACACAACAGTACGCAAAACAACACGAAGTGCAAATACACAACAGTGTGAGACGGGTGCAGGACAATAAATAAACAGAACAGAACAAGGATCTGAAGTAAAATGTTGTCATTGTGGCGTTCTATCAAAGATAATTAAACTGAAGAATTTATTAAAGGATTTGTTAAAAGCAAAGAATTTTAATGAACAAAAAAAAACAACATGCTCTGAAATGCAATTCAGACCAGCTAAATGTTATTTTCAAAGTTTGTGAAACCAAGGAATGTAATTAATTAAAACCAAAGAATGTTAACCAGATATAACACTGGAACCGAGTACAGTATTCTGCCCACCGATCGGAATCAGCACCAGCCAACTGCGCTTAGTACAAGGGTTCAAGGGTTCCCAGACCTCTCGGGTAAACATGTATGTGTAAAATAAGCGACAAAAAAACCAAAGAAATGTTCCTTGCACTCATTACCACTGACTGTTGTGTGGTTATAGGAAACTGATCCATGCTACGACCCGACGTGAAGCAGAGGGGCCTGGTTTGTACTTGACGCACGATTTTTGCGTGTGCCTACGTATCTTATTTACATGCAGAAGATTTAAAAGCGTCATCCGCTAGACTTCACGGCAGAGCCAAATCATTCCTATCCATCAGGTTTCCAAGTCAACCTGTAAAATGTTTCGAGATTTCATGCACAGCGAAGTTAAACACACTGACGAGCCCTGTTTCTCTTTAAAACTCTCCGCTATCGTCGTGATCGTTGTCATGGACTGCGTCTCAGATCGAAAACTCTGACTTTACATGCAAAAGTGTCGACCAGTCTAGAAAATCCAGAAGGCTGGTACGCAAAACAGACCTTTCAGTAGCTTTGAAGGAGACATGAGAGGTTTTTAAAATTTAAATCTGTGATAGGAAAATGGGGTAGTGTTATTGCTCAGTAATGGTCTAGAATAGTTTTGAGATATAATGCTAGTTTGTTTAGTGAAGGTAGATGTACAGGAGAGTTTGTCCATTTTTTTTTTTTTTTTTTTGCTAAACTACGCTAGTGCTGCATGTCAAGACAGTGGAAAAAAAGACTACAATGGTATTGTATATTGTACAATAGTATTACAGTATTTTCATTTAAATGTGGTTTGTCTAAACGTGACTCACAGTAACATTTCAAAATATTAGCACACAAAACCCGTCTTTGATATTTCTATTATTAATTTATAAAATAAATGAATGAAACAAAAGAGGAGATTGTCAGTTTTTCCCTCCCAAACTCATTTGTAAATTTGGCAGTTCAGCAGTTGGAATTGGCTTTACAGAATAAAATTAATTTCATTTCTAGTTTTAATGTCACTTGGTCGTAACGTGCACAAAACGTCGGTTTTGCTGTTGAGTTAATGTTGCTGAAAGCATTGCATATTTACAGTCATTTTCCAGTTTAGTCACAAAAGGTGTAGGCTCTGAGAGGTGTAGTGTATCATAATTGATAATCCCCACCAACTGACTAGCTAATGCTAAACCTGAAGACTTCATGAGAAAGCATCGTAAACTCTTTATCCTTATGAGTCTTCCTTTATTAATTTGTTTTGCCTGCTAATTAATAGACCCTGTGATCATGTGTACATGTTTTTTTTTTTTTTTTTTTTTTTTTTTTTTTTTTTTTTTTTTTTTTTTTTTTTTCTTTTTTTTTTTTTTTTTTTTTTTTTTTTTTTTTTTTTTTTTTACTCAGCGTAATTTATTGATTTGATATTTCCCATGGCTTTTAAAAATCCACTGCATGATTAATTATTTAGCGTGCCACAGAGAGCGGCAGAAAGCGATGACGTTCCCTCCGGGTGGAATAACGAAACCTCGCTCATCATCGCTGTATTATCCACAAATAGGCGAAAATCCCACTCGATACACGTCGCTAATCAATAACCACAGTGAAGAGAGAGTGATGGAGCATTAGCGGCTCGTTTCCTGCGCTCTTGTTTGTTTCGGTGCAGATATGAAACCCTCAGAGCCTTATTAGAACCCGTTTGACATTTCAGCCTTTAATGAACTCATTATCAGCGTATGTTAATGGCAGTGTGGCAGGATGTGGCTCTGCGGCCTGATGGCCTGCCTGCGTCCTCGACGTCTTCTCTGTCTCTGTGTGCCTCGTACTGTGTGTGTGTGTGTGTTCATGTCTGAGACCCTTGCTCTCTCCACCCTCAGGCTTTAATTACTGCATTCGGATAATGAGTCAAATCCAATCAGCCTTCTCCTCTGCTCTTAATTAGTATGGAGCTTCCGTCACGGAGACGCCCGTCTCGCCTCCTTCACACCGGCTGCCCCAGAGTCACACTCACGCCCTCGCCTCCTCCCCTTTCACCTCCACACTTCATTCACACACACACACACACACACATGCACAGAGATGGAGGCGGGGGCGAGAATTAGAGAAAGAGGAGTATATGTGGGTCAAAATTGGTATATTAAATTCACATTCTACACTTACAGGAGGTGTAACTATGACAACAAAATATAGATTTTCAAATAAAATTACTGAATTTTTTGGTCGTTTAATTCTTATGTGTAATAGTCAAAAGTGGGACTTATTTCATTGTAAATTTGTTTTGCCTTTACCCCTGTGCATCAGACTTTATGCACGTCATAAAAAAATAAATAGCGAAAAAATATTTTAGAAACAAAGCATGACAAAACCGTACCTTGTCTAGAGAGTTGACAAGGGGGCGTGGCTTTCAAGGCTAGCAGGGAACGTGGTTATCAAGGGCATGATTATTAGGGCGTGGCTTTCAGGGGCATGGTTATCAGTGGGAGTAGTTATAAGGGGCGTGGTTATCAGTGGGAGTGGTTAGTTGTCGTGGTGCATGGTTATCAGTGAGGATAGATATCAGGGGGTGGGGTTATCAGTAGGAGTGGTTGTCAGGTGGTATCATCAGGGGGTGTGGTTATCAGGGAGTGTAGTTATCAGAGGTGTGGTTATCAGGGGTGTAGTTGTCAGGGAGTGTGGTTGTCAGGGAGTGTAGTTGTCAGGGGTGTGGTTATCGGGAGTGTGGTTGTCAGGGAGTGTAGTTGTGAGGGGTGTGGTTATCGGGAATGTAGTTGTCAGGAAGTGTAGTTATCAGGGGTGTGGTTATCAGGATTCATGATTATCAGGGGCGTGGTTATCAGGATTCATGATTATCAGGGGCGTGGTTATCAGGATTCATGATTATTAGGGGCGTGGCTATCAGTTATCAATGGGGGTGGTTATCAGGGGCGTGGCTATCAGTTATCAATGGGGGTGGTTATCAGGGGCGTGGTTATCAGGGGCGTGGTTATCAAGGGGTGTGGTTGTGACTTCTCATATCGAACTATTTTATGTCGTTATCGTTCTAGTGACAGGCCTATTTAATATTGAACCTTTTCTAGCCTGGCTTGCTCTCTAGGTTGGATTTGTTATCCTCAGTGATGCGGCTGAAATAGAGATTGGTGTGACTCTGGTGATGAGGAGGTTGTTTGTCTTCGCTGTAGCATTCACTGGAGGGAGAAAATCACACAATTTTGAGCCGCTTGTGTGACACGCCTGTGTGCAGTGACAGTTAAAGTGGGACATTGCGTAGCGGTCAACGTCCCAAACATTCACACACTTCTATTTTTAGTTACATTGCAACACTGGAGTATTGGCACTGAAAAACTTCTGATTAAACGCGTCATAAATCTCCTGATATTCACTCACTAACTAACGACGCTTTGCGACTTTTTCATCCAACTTGCGACCTGATTGGTTAGGATGTAAAAAAAAAAAAAAAGATGGATAACATTTGACATCAAGATGTCAATCTGCTATTTTCAGAAAGGTTTCTTTTCTCAGCGTTGGAAGCTCTGTTGTGACTAAAAAGTGCAGACTGCAGAGCTTTTTATAGGCGGACACTTCCCATAGGGTTACCCGTAAAACATGCGCAGGAGGCTGAGGGAAAACCTCCAGAAGCAGTCTGAGAGCATCCATGATCTGTCTGTCTCTCTCCTTCTTCCTTACTCTTCTAATTCTACACTATACACATCCTTATTGTTCTCACTGAAATAGGACCATCCCATAATAACATTAAGTATTCATTTACTTTATCTTAATTGAGGTTTTTACTCAGAAAAAAGACCAAAAAAAATTTTTTTTCTGTCTTTTTCCTCAAAATGGATGTCATTTCGGTGTGGATTATTCAGCGTCTGTGCTGTAGATAACGTGTGTGTGTGTGTGTGTGTGTGTGTGTGTGTGTGTGTGAGAGAAGCTTCTGTCAGTTTCCCGCGCCACTCAGCTAATCCAGTGGTGATGGAGGAGAAAGCGACAGCGGCCTGCGGGGCCCAGAACGCAGATAAAGATGAAGCCTGATAAAGAAAAAGACACTGGAGGACAGAGATTAGTCAGAGACGCTTGCTAGCTGGATGCAGGAGACTCGGGGGAAATAACAGTGGCCTGGGTAGATGGGTCTATCGAGTCTGCGCACATGTGTGCGCGCGTGTGTGTGCATATGTAAGCAAGAACGGGTCTGTAAGCACATTTAGTATGTGCGTCTGGGCAGGTGTGTGTGTGTGTGTGTGGGTGCGCATATGTAAGCAAGATGGGTCTGTAAGCACATTTAGTATGTGTGTCTGGGCAGGTGTGTGTGTGTGTGTGTGTGTGTGTGTGTGTGTGTGTGTGTGTGTGTGTTTGTAAGCATAATTTTGCATTTTAAATGTAATTGGTTATAGAAGCATTGGCGCTGATAAACGAGTGCATTATAGAGGGATTCTGGTTGCTTGCAAAGTGTTTACACTTGGCTAAAATGTGTCTGTCTTGAATTGAATGCTGTACTAAATGTGTCTTGGATGCATTCACACCTGTATCATGCTGTTCCTAATGTCTATCCAGGATCTAATCCTAATATCCACATTGCAGGAAACATACAGGTATAAACGCAATTTTGCAACAAGCTGTGTTGAAATACACATGGAGAAAAAAACGTTAAAATGATGCTCCTCAGGTATCATGTTGCTACAGTGATGCAAAGTTTTGTATACTATATGGCCAAAAGTTTGCGTACACCTGCCATCACACCTACATCTCATTCCAGATTTATTCCCTTTTTGCTATTTGCTATAATATAATACCCTCCACTCTTCTGGGAAGGCTTTCCACTAGATGTTGGAGCGTGGCTGTGGGGATTTGTGTTCATTCAGCTACAAGAGCATTAGTGAGATCAGGCGCTGATGTTGGGATGTCGAGGAGGTCTGGGGTGCAGTCGGTGTTCCAGTTCATCCCAAAGGTGTTCAGTGGGGTTGAGGTCAGGGCTCTGTGCAGGACACTCGAG
>CM040997.1:2825116-2846218 GCA_022985145.1 Pangasius djambal
TGGAGCATCGTCATGCTGGAACAGGTTCAAACTTTGTGGCAACAGTTTGGGGAAGAACCTCATATAGGTGTGATGGTCAGGTGTCCACTTACCTTTGGCCATATAGGTTTCGTATATACCATGACCCTGACTGGATAAAGTGCTTACTGAAAATGAATGGATGGATGAACCTAATACCAAGAAGCCATGATAATTCTCTAAGCAGTCATGTGACAGTCCTAGTTACTGGTGGTGCTGTCAGGGTGCTGATGTGCTGCTAATGTGTTAGGCCCGGAGTCACACTATACTGTACATTCTGTTCGGTTCTGTGCTGTAGGAAATTTGCCTTGACTCAAACAAAAACAGACACATCAGATAATCAACACCAAAACCTTTTTTTTTTTCTTTTTTTTTAGAAATGAAAAAAGAGATTTATAAAATGAGAATTTATGATAATATAATAATTTGTGAGTGAGATGATCATGTCATAGTAATTCACCGTCAGTGCTGTGTCAGAGAGGATGGAATTAGCAGGAATTGGTACACATGTCATAAGCCAACTGTAAAACATCAAACATCATCGCAAGCCAAGTTTAGGCACAAAAGAAGTCTGACTGCATTGTGACAGATAGGAGACAGCAACCAATTAAGAGAGAAAGCATGAGCGAGTAAACAAAGTGTCAGTGAGAGCTGATGGAGTTTTCTCTCTTTTCCTGCTAATCAGTTGATGTTAAATTTATTTTTTCTTTAATTTGGTGGGAAGCTGGCCAATGATAGATGACCCTTGTTGTGGAATCTGTATTGCTGTGAGCTAGAGAACTCATGATAGACGACTAGTCACGGGAGGTGTTTGTTTGCGTTTATGTATTTCAGACTTGGTTATATCTGATGGGATTGAGGAATCCAGGGCATCTGCTTACACAGTGTGTATATTTATTGCTCTGTGTTTCGACTAGCGCGACAACACTATCCATCTCAGGCCCAACATGTGTAACTTGTTACAGAACAAAATACACCGATCGGAAAATAAAATGCCCAGAGAATACAGACCACGTAGTACACATGCACACAGAGGGGAGGGTTTTGCTGTATTTTAGCTAGAGTTGTTGGGATAACTCCTCCTGAGAGAAGCTGCTCAATTTCATGTTAATAGTCATGTTAACTAGAAAACCTAGATTCATTACATCATGCTCTACATTGCATGGTGTGAGTGTTCGGGCATTTCTGTAATGCAGTGATACCTGTTAATTGCAGTGATGGTTGTCTTGATTACAATAGTGTGTCTCGTGTGTGTGTGGAAAGAGCGAGAGAGTGTGTGTAAGTTCTTGTGCATGTGTGAGTCTGCATGGGTGTGATTTTCAATACTTGAATGCGTACATATCTGTGTGTGTGTGCGTGTGTGTGTGTGTGTGTGTGTGTGTGATTACGCTCCTGCAGTGAGGCTGTGTGGGCTCTGTGTAATAGTTTAATCACTAGCCAGAGGTGTGGATCTGTGTGTTCGCTCCATAGGAGAGCTGAGAAAACACGGCTGCACACTGACAGGTGCTAATCCCCCTGTGTGTGTGTGTGTGTGTGTGTGTGTGTGTGTGTGTGTGTGTGTGTGTGTGTGTGTGTGTGCATGCATGTAAATGTGTGTGTAAATGTAAAAGTGTTGTTGGCAAAGTGTCTAAACAATTAAACTTAAATCCTTCCACAAATGTATCTGTAATCTGCATGTGAAATATTGTGCTTAGTTACAGTGGTATTGGGGTGGTAACTGAAGTCCAGTCAGGCACTGGGGCACTGGGGCAGGTAGTGGGGTCCGACTGGGTTGGGAACTGTGGTCCAACTGGTTAACATGGCATTAGCAGCAGGATGTTTGACTGGTTACAGTGACACTGGGTGGGAACTGTGATCAAATTGTTTCCGGTGGAATTGGGGGTCAGGAAGTGGGTCAGATTGGTTACAGTGGCACTGGGATAGGAAGTGGGCATTGAATGGTTACATTGACATTGGGGAAGGAAATCTGGTACAATTGGTATGCAGGGGCACTAGGGGCAGGAAGTGGAGTCCGACTGGTTACTGGGACTGGTGGGGCAGGAAGTCGCATTTGAATGGCATTGGCGAAAGGAACTGTGTTCCAGTTGGTTAAAGTGGCATCAGGGGCAAAAATATTGTCTGTTGAGGTCCACTGGCATTGGTATGGGAACTATATAACTACAGTCTGACTGGTCACAATGTTCTTAGGGGAGGAAACCGTGGTCCGACTGGTACCAATGACATTAGGGCAAGAACTGAGTCTCTGAGTCTCATTAGTTACATTAGAATTGGGAACAGGAACTATTGTCCCATGTAGTCCATTGACTACAGTGGTTTTGGGGGCAGGAACTACATAACTGCACTCTGATTAGTCTCAGTGGGTGTGGAAAGTGCAGTCCAAAAGATTACAGTGGAATTGCAGGTAAGAGCTGTGGATTGTTTACAGGTGCACTGGGGCAAAATTGCAGATTGGTTGTAGTGGCATTGGGGCAGCCCTGGGGGTGGGATCTATGTTCCAATTGATCTCAGCAGCATTGGGGTCTACAGCAGTGGCCCCATCATTTATGATGGCATTGGGAGTAGGAGCTATTGTACAATTGTGTAGTGGGCAGGACCAACAAAACTACATTGGTCTGATTGGTTACAGTGTCACTGGGGACAGAAACTGTGGTCAGACTTGGGGGTGGGATGTGAAATTCAGTTGGTTACAGTGGCACTAGTTGCTGAAATGGGTTTTTTGGGGAAAAAAATTCTTTCGAACCAAAGGTTGAATCAGGAGTGTGTGTGAATTGCGAGGGTTGTGAGGAATTGCATCGTTGACTTGAAGGATGTTGGCAGATATGAGCAACAGCTGTCATGTCTATAACTCATGAAAAAAAGTCTTGTGGGAAAAGTTGTGGAGAAAATCTTTTGTAAACAAAACGATAACTTTTCGTGTCAGTGCAGATCTGTGTTGACGTGACTCTGTAGCGTGTGTACGGCTCAGCGCCGAGTCCTCAGCACCAGCACGTCTCTGCGTGGTGTGTGATGCAGTCTCTGTCACACACATGCTCCCTCCCTCCTTGGCTTTCTTCTTCCGCCAGCACTCGGTAAGTGATTTTCCTGTGCCGCCGGCTGAGGCTTTGCAGGGGGAAGAGGATTTAATGTAGCGTGGAGGCAGGCAGCTGGGGGAATCACGGGAGCGTGTGTGAGAGAGCGGCGGGACGAGTGCCTGACATTTGAAGTCTGAGAGGAAGCTGAAGAATCCTGAGCAGCTCAGGGGGGTGAAGGACTTTACCTTGACCCTGCTGGTGAAAAATGACTCCTCGTATGTTTCCTTTTACCTTGATATTACTTTGTGCTTTAGTTATAAGTGGTAGATCTGGTAAACGGAATGGGACCAATTTTAAACACCCAATTTGCAGTACCACGTAGTGGCTAAAAAGATTTCATGCATGTATGCATATTAAATAAGATATTTAGCATTTGTTTTATCTCAATCCTACTGGTTAAAAATGTTACACAAGCACAAAATGTTCTTTGGTTCAGTAGATGCAGGGTGTAGCTGTATTTACATCTGGGGCAGAATGTGGTGTCCCTTTGGTTACATTGGCATTTGGGATGGTTGCAGTGGTGTCAGGGACAGGAAGTGAGGTCCAGCTGGATACAGGGACACTGGAGGTGTGGAATGTGGTCCAATTCAATTGGTTTCAGGTGCACTGGGGCAGGAACTGTAGTTCAGTTGGTTACAGGGACATTGGGGACGGAAGCTGCGTTCCAGCTAGTTAGATTGGTATTGGGGGCAGACACTATGGTCCAGTTGGTTGCTGTGGTTACAGAATGATCAGTCATTTATTAGTTGAAAGATGTTGGGCTTAAACTACTAAAGGGATGAATCTCAGCACCACAGAGGTCTCACCTCACTGGCATTTACACACTCCACTGGACTGCGTCAGTCTTCTTAAAGTATATCATATCAAGTCTATATGTTTGCCATGGACCTTTTATTTTGCAACTTGCTGCCATCTTTGTGCTCTGATGCTTTTGTGAAGCTCTCATCCCTGACCTCCTGTTTTTCAGTGCGTTGTAAAGCTTGGCCGGTTCACGATGAGCTAACCTCAACCTCAATGCCCAGCCTGAACAAATTTAGCACCATGGACAGTTCCCGAGATACACGCACTCTCTGCTTCCTTTTGTCCACCAGTCAGTGCAGCCGGCCGGCGGCCATTTTGTGCCATTTTGCGAGGCCGTGTCTGAAAGCCGAGGCTTTCTGAAAGCTCTCGTGTGCAGATAGAGCACAGCACTCGGCGCCTCTCTCAGGCCCACTCAGCCGAGCGCAGCGATTAACCCAGCCGCACCTCTTTCCACGGCACACAGCTCTCTGCTTCTGTTCCCTCCGGCTAGCACTCTTACTTTTTTTCTCGCTCTGTCTCACTTGTTCTCTTTTCATTTTCTCTCTCTTTCACTCTCTTTCTCCCTCTCTCTCTCTCTTACTTTGTGCTCTTTGATCTCTCCTTCTGCTTCTTTTTCCATCTCTTTCTGTCATCCCTTATCTCCCAAATTTTTTTCTGCTAACACCACTAACCACTTTGTCCTTCCATTGTCTTTCCCGTGTTTTCTCTCCTCCTTTTTCTCTCTGGCCTGAGAGAAACAAAGTTCTCACAAAAAGTTGCTCTTTGCTAATATAGTGTGTAACTGAAGAGCAACTAACATTAAGAAAACTGGTCATTGTTTCCTGTTCTTGTTTCTCTGTTACCATGGTAGCTAATTACCCTCACTCTTTACTTGTTTCCCCAGTCTAGGATGTCTGTTTAAACCTTCTGGTTTTCCTTTGTTCCATTGTTGTAGGTTTGTTGTAAGCTATTTAGATTTCTCCATTGACTTTATCAAACAAAGTCAGGTCATCATGATCAGTATACATAAAAAAAACCTTGCGGAGGAGTGTAAAACTGCAGAGCAACCCCTCAATAAGTTGCTGCTGATTGGCAGTTCCAAATTATCCCCATTTTTACTCCATTGACAGCAAATCCACGGGCAAATCCAGCTACCAGTCCTCCACCTTAGTTCCTATTGTAATGTTCTGTTGCTAATATGGCTAGCCAGTTTATTGACCTACTTTCACAAACACAGCAACAGTCTGGATGTCAAATGTGTGACTGTATAATTCAGGGTTGGCTAATGGCTAAGCTACTCAATCAAAAATGTATCTCAGCCTTCCAGAAGTTCCACCCACTGGAAACGTTCAGCATGTGATTGGCTGTTTCCGCTGTCACATTGTAATCATGTCCAGGTCCTGAAGTCCTAACCAGTGTGTGAGCTCACTTCTTAGCTGGATCAAAAAATGAGTTTAATTTTTTTTTATCTGACCAAAACGATGTGCTCTGAGATTAATTACAATGTGTGTATGATGGTTCTCTGACAGACAAGCATTGCAGACATATAGTCGTCAGTCCTCGTTTTCCAGAAGGCTCTCTGAAGGCCTAGAAAGCCCTGAAGTGTAAATAGAGGGATGTGTAGGAATAGATTGCTAGCTAATCGGCTAATTAGCAGCTTGTATAAATCAACACACTCAGCTAAAGTCTGACAGGGCTGCTACACAAGCATGACCTCTGGCTGCATGAAGCTCAGTTGACAACATCACGTTTTATTTCATTCCCTAACGTCTCTCTGTGGTTACGCTCTAAAATCCACAGTGCATTATGGGTAATATACACAGTGCCTCAGCCACTGAGACTGCACCATGTGAACGTCGTAGTTCCTGTTTTGTTTTGTTTTTTTCTTTTTCCCCACTATATCAGTTGCTTTGGCCTGGATGCAGTGAGTTTTCGAGTCTCGTTTTATCCTACTTTCCTTCTTACTTTGTCCTTTTCTTCACTCTTTATCTACACGTTTCTCGTCTCCTGCAGCTTGCAGCTCTCTTCTTCTCTCTCGCTGCTCTTCTGGCCTGAATAAAGCATGTCGATGAGTCTTTTTCGTCTTTTCTCTCTCTACCTCTCATCTCCTCTCCTTTCCACTCCTCTCTGTTGTCTATTTTCTGCTAACGCAGCACATCCCTGCCTCTTTCTCTTGTTTGTATTATATCCTTTTCTCCTGCTCAGTGTTTTCACACTTGGCTCAAGCACGCAGGACTGAATGCTTGATCCTGGGCTCGTCTGGAGGAAACGTGTCCTCATCGCAGGTTTACAAAGAGGAATTCCTACTAAAACTATTTTCCTTCTTACTCCACTGTGTGCAGCGTCTTTGCAAAATGGGACACAATTTGTACGTCCTCTAGTTCTAATCCATTCATCATCCTGGTCAGGGTCACGGAGGATCCAGAGATGGGAAGCCTTCTTAGTTTCATTATAGAAAATAACGTGACGTCTTTATGCGAAGGGAAAATTACATTCAAACTGCACTGTCTTGTACCTACGTGTCACACGTAGATCAGATTTTAATCAGTGCACTGTACGCTGAAAAATATGAACCTTCTCTTTTAACATCATTGTTTCAGTCGAGAAAAACAAACTAAAAAAAAATCACTTGCAACAAGTTGATGCAATTCTTTTTTAGTTTTATCCAAGGTTTCTTTTTTGCCCTGTAGAACAGGGGTGTACAGATTCTGTCTGTTCTGTTTTTGTCACATGCATCAGGTGTTGAGGGAAAAGCCAAGACCCTTTTTTTTTTTTTTTTAACAACAAAGCAAAACTTGTATGAGAGCATGACATCATTACATGGTAACATGCAGTGAGAGAAGGGACACAACTTTACAATGCGATAACAAAACCGTAAAACATGGAACACGGGAAAGCAGGCTTAGTAAACACACTTGCACCCTGAACGAGACTTCGTAAAGATACAAACACAGAGAAGGGTATAATTAGAATGCTAATCAAAACCTAAACTAAAAGCAGATGGACACAATCAGGATACACAAAAATGGCGAAAAGGGGGTGGCAACAGAACCAGGAAGTGAAAAACAACACAAATGTCACAAGAAATTTCTGAGCAGAGCATGTTGCGCTGGGAAATATGCTATGCACTGAGGGGATTCGTGACATACACCATAAAGCATTTTTATTTCTAAATGTCAAATGCTTATTTTAACACATTTGTATTTTATCACTTGCACCATGTGCACAAACTCAGTGGAGACATCACGGCTAATGAAAATTCTCCCCCAAAGTGTTTTACTACAACTACAGCAAGCTGCTCCATTTTGGGACGGTGATGTACAGTATACAGACCTCACGCTTGTCATTGTGAAAGGATGTGATATTTATCACAGATCCCTCAAGATGGAAGCGTGATCTGCACTCGGTCATGTTGTGAACCCACTGCTACAGGATAACTGATCGTTAGCGATAAATACAGAGGCGCCAATGTTAAAGTTCAGCCATACCATTTGTGGTTTTTGACTCCTCGCTACAGAGATACAGATACACCTGAAAAATATGCTTTTCTGCTTTCTGACCTAAGCAAGCGGTCAGATCAATCTCAAACAAAACTCACTCATCGGAAAAGCAGATTCACTGAAGGGGAAAGGACGTGGCACCTAAAGGAGATGTGCTTGCTTCTGGTAGCGATTACTTTTGCTTTGGAGAATTTCGAATTGTGGTATAAATTCATGAGGTATAAATTCATGGGCTGTGGTGTCTTTACATGGTTGAAAAAAATGGAAGAGCTCGTTTAAGAGCTCATATTAAATACTGTAATGCTCGCTCTAGACTTTTGTCTTGCTGTTTCACTACAGTTGCTTGGCACAACCGGTGGACATTGGTTAGTATTTTGGTGAAATTCTGTTTTTTTTTCCTCTCTGACTACTGGATTTTTTTACTAGCAATGGTAGTACCTCTAAGCAGTATAGCCATTCTGAAATTTGTAAAAGGTAGAGGCAACAGGGTGGCTTTTGCGTTGGAGAGGAACAGGTTTTTCCCTCTTTCCTGTCTGCACAGCACACACTCCTCTCCTTACCTGCTCGTAATGTCAGCATGTGACTCTCTCTGTCTCTGATTTCTCACTTTGTCATATTCTCTCGTTCTTACCTTCTCTTTTCCGTCTCTTTCTCTGCAGCGTTAAGTCGTTCCATGATGCCTTTTGGCTTGATGAGGAGGGAGCTGGCGTGTGAGGGTTACCCCATCGAGCTCCGCTGCCCGGGCAGCGACGTCATCATGATTGAGACGGCCAACTACGGACGCACCGACGACAAGATCTGTGACGCCGACCCTTTCCAGATGGAGAACGTGCAGTGCTACCTGCCTGATGCCTTCAAGATCATGTCACAGAGGTACGCAGGAGAGTGTGTGTGTGTGTGTGTGTGTGTGTGTGTGTGTGTGTGTGTGTGTGTGTGTCTGTGTGTGGGAGAATGCTGGTATAGGACAAACTATCAAACCTTTTCAAGAGCTGACCCACCTTACCTCTTGGTAAGAAACAAAAATAACAGCAATCTTAGAAATTAACAAATTACTATAAAAGCTTTAGTATCCTTCATATGTAACGCACAGAGATGCCGTTTCAGACAACAAAGACATGCAAAACGAGGTAATGAACAGTGTTATCCACCTGAGATACCTTCAGGGTGCTTTCATACCTACCTTGTTTGGTGTAGATGTGTTAACTTGTTTTCCCGATCTCATTTTCTCCCAGTTTGGTCATTTTGCCAGTTCCCACTCATTAGCCAGCTCTCCATGTCACACAACATCTTCCAGCTGTGGAGTCTGAAGTCTAAGCACATGCTTCCTCCGAAACACGCCAAGCCATCACATCTTGTTTTATAACTGAACACTCGGAAGAAAGCGTTAATTGCCCTCTTCTGCATACATGAGCTCACAGATGTCCACCACTGGTTAGTGTCGCTCTGATTGACAGGAGAGAGTATAACGCCATCCTTTTGCTCTTTTGGTGATGTGGTCACGGATAACTGTGGCGTTGTTGGTATTTTGTGACCTTCTGCTCATGCTGTTAGCACTCCACCCATACTCAGATGTGCACCAAACAGCTACGTCTCAATCCGCCAAAAATCACAAGTCTCTGTCTTCGTCCGAGTGATCTGTGATTCAGCGTGTGAGAAGTGCTAGCTCAGGAGTTAATGCCTTGGGCTGCTGATGGGAAGGCTGTGAGTTCAAATCCCGCTGCTGTCACTGTTGGATCCCTCGACTGCTCGTTTGTATCCTGTCTCGATTGTGAGTCACTTTGGATAAAAGCTTCGGCAAAGTGTGCCAATCTAAATGCTGTTATGAGGCTCTGCGCTAGAATGACGTGAATGCGACTTGGCGCTTATCGCCACCCTAAAGTTTATTCTCGACGTGTCTTTGAAACTTTTAGAACATATTGTGGAAGCTGTCACTACCCGAGCCACGCCTCCCGCCTGAATCGTGCCATTTTCAACGCTACGAGCACGGAGAATGACGCACATGACAGGACACGAGTTTTTGTGTGGATGCCAAAAATA
The DNA here is from genome assembly GCA_022985145.1 of Pangasius djambal. Classification (NCBI taxonomy): domain Eukaryota; kingdom Metazoa; phylum Chordata; class Actinopteri; order Siluriformes; family Pangasiidae; genus Pangasius; species Pangasius djambal. The sequence goes on from CM040997.1 coordinate 2,834,523, forward strand.
AATGACCCCGTCTCCCTCCCTTCAGAATGTGCATTTACTCCACAGCACGTATAGATCAATACGCGTATTTCCCTTTCAGTGGCTTAAATACGTTATAAGGAATATTTTATCATCTCAGTGCTGAGTCTAAAAATAGCTCCCTGAGCCGAGCGTGTACAGAAACGTCAGAAATTGTTATTGACCCTAAATTATTAGTATTGACTTTTTTTTTTTTTTTTTTTTTGAAATGGTTCTAAAAACAGCCCTATAAGTACTAGTAGAATTATGAACAATATTGAAGCATTAATAAATGGTAGTTTACAGTATCATAATTCTGTATCTTTTATATTCTTATTGAGCGTGAGAACAGGAAATGTCCATCAAATTCCTGACCAATCAATGAGCGCGCACATATGCACTTCAAAAAAGATAAAAGGTCACAAAAAAAAACCCAAATCTGATTGAAATGTATTTTATTACATTATTCAGCTTATTAAATATCCAGTAAAATATCCATCCATCCATCCATCCATTCATTCATTCACCTTCAGTAAGCACGTAATGCTGGTCATGGTCGTGCCGGATCCGGAGCCTGTCTCAGGAACACTGAATATTTATGATATTGATTTAGTATTATCTTGAACAGCACGTGAACACTAACCTTCAAACCTGTTCACTCACTCGATTCTTTCTCAGTGAAACAAAACTCATTCATCGGGAATATTTTTCTCAGACACGTTGGTAGATTATTAATAAAAAGTTTCTGTATGAACACAGTTACACTTTAATTACATTTGGCCTCAAACAGAAACCAAATTTTTATGAGGTCTGCCAAACTGAGGGAAATGATGTTTTGTCAGCTTGTGAGCTCAACAAATGTTTATTTCAAGAGTGTCGCGTTTATTTATTTATATAGTTATTTAGATATTTATTTATATTTTATTGGCGGTGTAAATGTTATAGTCATAATTGCTTAGAGAGAAACAGTGTCTGTGCACCACTGATTTAGTGTTTACATCAGTGTGCACACATTAGCGCTGCTAGAACACTCTTCACTAAATACTGTTTGAGGTATCAGAGGTGTAGCTACAGGGCAGAAATGGAAGGCAATTGCTTGGGGCTCCCGAGTTTTGATAGAACGCCCCGAGGGCCAGCACTAAGTCCAAGAAAATGTCAAATCACAAGGTGCAGAACTTCTCCATAACCTCCATAACCTCCAACAGGCAACGCTAAACCAGGCACGCTTTTCTAAAAAGAAGAACCTGATTACCTGTCTGGGGTCAGAAAAGAAAGCGAATGCAAGAAGAAGAGGAAGCAGGACTGTGGTAAGTGGTTGAAATAATCGAATAATGAAATAATTAAGGATGACAATAGGACAATAGGGTGTAGGCTAAGATATGAAGTAGCATAACGCTAGCCCAACATCACTGGTAGTTATGCTTGGAGTTGGCGCTCGGTTAGAAGCATGTAATGTTTAGCTGGCTTTCTTAGTAAAATTCGCCATTTTTGCTCAAATTATCTCTATAGCTTGAGTATAAAAAGCCGACGTTTTGCCAAAGGCGTTCTGTTGGACCCTGCGTGATGTGACGATGGTTTATCCCACTGCAAAGCTTCGCTAGCAGACTGCATCTGGCATGCAGAATATAACGCTAACACTTTCCAACAGTTATCCTAGCACTAACTCCTCGTATTGAAGCATAATATAAACTGATAAGCCTACAGTTTGGATTAGAGTAAAGAGAAATAAAATGCCAGGAAGTCCCCTTGCCTTTCTCCTGCCTGGGTCCAGCACAGTCCCTAGACTCGCCTCTGCGGCTCGTGAACTCATTTAAATGTCCTTGTAGTCATCCCAGTGAAGTCCATTCAGCCATGTTTCATTGCATGTATTAATTTGTACAAAGTGCTTAATTGCGGTCTGCGGAAAATTTGTTTGTAGGATAGGTAATAGATCATGACAGAAACGTTGTTATTCCCGTCATAACACTCAGGCTAAGAGATTTATTTATTTACAGAAAACACGAGCGAGCGAAACGAGGGCGAGTGATGAGCGCACAGCACACAGACACGAACGGCGAGGATTCAAAGAGCAGTAACCGAGACGAGGGTGAGGTCCAAACCGCTCAGTAACGTCACAGAGAGCATTCTGGAGCAAGAGCTCATGAAGGCATGGCAGTCTGGAGTGAATACACACACATACAGTAGTGTGTTTAATCAGCAATCTGGAGGCTGACACGGAGACAGACTGAGGCTCATGGGAAATGAGACGGAAGCAGGCACTGATGCAGATGTGACAGCTCTTCACTGTTAAACTGACACACTGATGGGTGTGTTAACAGGAAATAAGAACAACTATTAATAATTATTAGGAAAAATGTTAATGAGAGTAAGAACCGTCTCACTCGCGCTGCTCATTTCAGTCCAGTTATTCCACCAGTAATGAGGGGTTAGGCTTAAAGGAAACACATTAAATATGCTCATGTTGAAATATTTATGATGTGTTTAGAGATTCTGGTGCTAATTTATTGGTTGGTGTGTTATTTCTTTCAGCGTTCAACATCATATTAATGAGAAATCCAGCGTAGAAGTAGTGGAGACGTTGGTGCAAACACTGAGCTCAAAATCCCAGAATGCAATGATGCTATACGACGCAGTTAAGGTTGAGACTTAGCTCGGCTAGTTAGTGATTGGTGTTGACGGAGGTACTAGCATGAAATTTGAAGCTTTGGAAGCTGATCTGTTTGAGCAGAATGTACAGATGAGGAGGTGACAGAGCTGGACAGACTGCAGGACTAAAGCGCCGCCGCATCGCCGTCTTCAGATAGGGATGAAGTGAGGGCTAAACTCCCACTGCACCGCTATCAGCAGGGAGTCAGAGTGAATTTCTGCTGGGTGTAGTGCACTAGGTGGGGTCTGCAACACCATTATGCTTTATGTAGTGAGCGTACAAAGTGACGGGGAGTTGGTTAGGATTTAGGATTCAGATAAAGTGTGCAACTCATGCTGGGTTTTTTGTACAGTGATCCTGGGTCACACATTAAATGTAAAATTGAGCTAAACAAAACGAAAAGAAACGAGCAGTGTGGAGTAGTGTGTGTGGAAGAGAAAATAATTACAGGCTTTATCTTTAAGGTAATTAAAAACCGAATGCAGCTTCTAAAGGAAGCTGGCAGCGCTGTTATACACACAGAGACGCTTACACGTTTGTGTACGAGAGTGAGAGAGAGAGAGAGAGAGAGCAAGAGAGAGAGAGAGAGAGAGAGAGCAAGAGAGACAGAAATACAGAGAGGGACATAGAGAGAGAGAGAGAGAGACAGAAATACAGAGAGGGACATAGAGAGAGAGACAGACAGAGCAAGAGAGACAGAAATACAGAGAGGGACATAGCGAGAGAGAGGGAGAGACAGAGAAAGACAAAGAGAGACAGATAGAGAGATACACAGAAAGACAGACACAGAGACTTACAGAGAAAGACAAAGATGCAGAGAAAGAGAGAGAGAGAGAGAGACAGATAGAGAAATACAGAGAAAGACAAAGAGACAGACAGAGACAGAAAGTTACAGAGAGACAGACAGACAGACTGAGAGAGATCTAAAGAAAGACAGGTTGAGACATACAGAGAAAGATAGAGAGAGAGACAAACAGACAGAGAGAGAGAGAGAGAGAGAGAGAAAAAGAAATAGAGGATTAGGGAGATGAAGAAGAGCAGATAGGAAGCAGTACAGCCACACGGAGGGGAATACAGATGGTTGTGTGTTTGTGCGTGCGTGTGTGTGTGTGTGTGTGCGTGCGTGTGTGAGTGAATATATTTAAATGGTGCGTGTGCATGTAATATTGATAAACTGCTGTGAGGCGCCGTTCATCACGCTGCGTTGCTGTGTGCTCGTCAGCTGCCGTATGCACACGCCTGTCTGTTTTCTTCCTAATGTCGCAGTCACGTGATCACGTCTAGTGGGAAATTATTCCGTCTCTCCGCTCCAGCCCAGAGGGACGATCCTCTCCATTCTGTCCTCATGTACACATTATTAACTACATAACTCTCTCCCTCTCACTGTCTCTCTCCGTCTCTCTCTCTCTCTCTCTCTCTCTCCGGCTCTCCCTCACTCTATCTCTCTTTATCAATTCACTTCCAGTTCAGCAGCTTTTATTGGCGTGAATGTTACAAATCACACCGCCGCTAAAGCACAAAGACACTTAAACACACATATATCACTGCACAACACACACACACACACACACACAGTGAACACATACACAGTAGCATGGATAAACACTAGGAGATAGTGTGTAGGACAGTTTATCTCTCTTTCTGGGTCTGTTTCCATTCAGACGGATTTACAGGAAACGTTGGCAAAAGCGAACGTGAATCAATCTGTTTCTCCATTAACGGTAACGTAAAAATTACCTTTATGGAAAGTAACGAAAAGAAAAGGCACCAAAATCAGCAGCGAGATGGAGAGATTTAGCGTTTTATGTTCATTCTTTTATCTTCAGTAAGCACTTTGTCCTGATTTATTGATGTTTATTTCTGTAATTTAATCGAGAAAGACATTTATTGCTTCATCTGGTGCTAACAACAGCAGCGCATCACTTCCCCCGTGGTCATGTGTAGCTCTAGCTGGATATAGAGCTGAAAAATACACACAGCTCTACGTCATCATTTATTTAAAAATAAAACGAACAATAACATTCCATCGCTCTTTTCAGCAATCAGGCTTTAATAATATTTAGGTGTCTCTTTCCCGTTATCTCTCTCTTACTGTCTCTCTTTATTACTGTCTGTTTTTCTATTGCTGTCTCTCTCTATCCCATGGTCCCTCTTTTTATCGCCGTCTCTTACTGTCATTCTTCCCATCTCTCTCTGTCTCCGTCTTTCTGTTTCTATTTTTCTTGCAATCTCTCTTTCACTTGCTGTCTCTCTTTTTCTCACTGTCTCTCAGTCTCTTTGTTTTCTTGTCTCTCTTTTTCTCTCCATCTCTCTCACTGTCTCTCTTTTTCTTGCTGTCTTTCTTTTGCCCTCTCTCTCTCTCACTGTCTCTTTCTCATGCTCTCTCTCTCTCTCTCTCTGTCTGTCTGCCTGCCTGCCTCTCTCTGTTTTTCTATTCAATCTCATTGTCTTTCACTGTATTTAAAAAAAAATTTTTTTTTTTTTTATATATATATATATATATATATAAAAAAACCTCTTCCAGTCCCACTGTCTGTCTCTGTCTTTGTTTAGGTCTCTCTCTCTCTCTCTCTCTCTCTCCTGCCTGGCTGTCTCTTGATTTCTGTGTCTCTCTGTCTCTCTTGCTGTCTCTCCATCTCTCTGTCTGTATCTGCTGATGATGATGATGATTATGATAAGGAGGAGGATGGGAAAGAGGGGGAGGAAGAGGAGGAGGATGAGGAGGAGGATGAAGATGGTGATGAGGAGGAGGGTGAGAAAGAGGGGGAGGAGGAGAAGGAGGACGATGGTGAGGAGGAGGAGGAGGAGGATATGGACGTGGTTGATGATGATGATAATGATGAGGAGAATGATGATGAGGAGGAGGAGGAGGATGATGAGGAGGAGGATGAAGAAGATGGTGACGAGGAGGTGGAAGAGGAGGATGATGAGGAGGAGGAGGAGGATGATGATGATGAGGAGAATAATGATGATGATGATGGTATGGTTGGAGAGCAGGTTGATAAAGGAAACATCACTTTTCTTCTCGTGTGAATAAGAGCCCCAGTGGCTTTCCTGAAAATGCGGCATCTTGTCAAGTCGGCTGATTGAAAATGACGTTTTTATAGATGATATTCTTGTGCGAGTTACGCCGCAGTTTGCCCCTTCCCCAAAGATAACAACTTCAGATGTGCAGCTGTTTAGACCTAATGATGCGTTGGAACGCAAGCTTACACATTTTGATTGAATCAATAATTCATTTTAAATGATTTCTCCGACGTGCAAGCATCCATCATTAAGACGGGTCTTTCGGATTCTGCTGAACATTACTACAACAACAACAACAACAACAACAGGTTCCGAGGATACTAAAGGGGTTCCTACTTTCCTGATAAGGTTCCTGCCTCGCTGATAAGAAGCCACTCTGGTTCATTGTTCTGTGTGGAACCTTAAAGGTTCTCCCAGAGAGACAAGCCGAAAAATACTTTACGGCTGTAGATTATTCTGTCTATTTTTTTAAAAACATTTTATTTTATCAATTTTATGTAGCAAGCACTATGATTTTTTTTCCCCCACTCAGTACTTTGAATTGTTTAGGTGCACTGTTTATTAAGTGAGGACTGTGTGGTGCTGTTATAGGAAACTAATCAACGGCAGGTTGGTGTGATGAAGTGGAGTTACTGTTACCACCCTGAAGTTGATCATTTTCCTGTAAGAGCGTGTCCTGAAGTGCTCCTCTTCTACCACAGCAATTTCCCCACGATTACATTTTTTTTTTTTATTCATTAAAGAGCAACACATTGTACTTTTTATCCATTTATAGGTACAGCATCCACGAAACAAGTTCTAAAGAGTCGCTTCCTCACCAACCTGTATTTTTTTTACTCTCTTGACATTAATAATTACAAAAAAAAAAAAAAAAACACCACCACCTTTTTTCTTTATTAGGTTTAGAGTATATAGAGTGTAAATATGACTGAACAGCACATTTTGTCTCTTCTCGCCCTATTTCCTGGTGTTGAGCACGGGATCTTTTAAAGTTAACGGTACAATGTGCTTCAGTGTCTGCGACAATACATGAAAAAGAAATGAATATTGATTTTGTTCAAGAAGCACACAGTGTCGTAGATAATGAAGTTGAGTGAGCCATATGGTGGGAAGTACAGCATGTACTCAGTCACTGTACAAATTTGAGTGCAAGAGTGGCAATTTAATTTTCTCCTGCAAGAGGACTTTTTTCATACAGAAGAGATAATGAAGGGTCGCCTCGTATTAGTCATAGCTAAATCAAAGGAGCTAGGGTTTATTTTATAAATGCACTAAATGTGGCCCATGAGAATGATGTTTCTTTTTTATTTTTAATATATTACAGTAAATGGTGTCTTGAGGCAGGCTGTCAGTGTGTTGTGCCAGGATGGGCTTGGAACAGTACAGTGTGTTTCACTGATGATCATACTACTAAGGAAGTCATCTGTCACTATGTTCTGGTTGAACAATTGGGCAGCTTTTCTCAGATCATTATCGCATTGATGGTTTGCTGTCAGACTTTCTTAGGGATTTTTCTTAGAGATTGTAGGTGATTTTTACGAGGTCACTTGTGAAACTTCCTAACCTAACCCTTTAACAACTTGTTCTTTTTTGCCCAGTGAATGTAAATTATATCTAAAAGTTTTGCTCGTACGCTTAAGGGCTATATTCAGTTATTAGCCACTGAAAGGACACAAGAACCAGTCTTACAGTATTCCTGAGAAATCAATAATGGACAGCGTGTTCCTGTATGTGATGTATTGTTTTCCTGTAAGGTCCCCAGTATAACTGTTGGTTTGATTTCCTTTGACCAAGGGAAGACATTTAATCACGTCGACCACAAGTATCATTGTAATGTAATCAAAACTTATACTGGTATCAGATATGTTTCTATTTAAAGTCGGATGTGATAGTTGTATGCTAGTATCTTGTGTATGATCAGGGTAGGACGTGGGTTGAGCTAGGCAATTTCAGTTTCAAGCGGTACTAGGCACGGAACTCTTATCAAGTCAGCTGTACAGTTTTCTTCAGTTTGATGGTTTTCCTCGTCCTAACTCACCTGACGCAACTCATCAGCTAATTAACACACCTGTACTAGGTAAGGTAGCGGCGGGAAGTTACCGAAATGTCCAGGGAAGTGATATTCCATGAACGGGATTGAGATATGCAGTTATAGACAGGGGCAGCAAAAGCTCAAAGCTCCAAGGACCCCGGTTCCACTCTGAGCTCGGGTTACTGTCTGCATAGAGTTTCACTTGATCTCACAGTGTCCATGTCAGTTTCCTCGAGGATTTCTCTCTTCTTCCAAAAACATGTCAGTGGGTGGATCGGTGCCCCCTAGGTGTGAATGCTGATTGCACGGTGCACTGCAATGGACTGGCGTCTCATCCGAGGTGTATTTCCGCCTCTTACCAAGTGTTGGATAGCCTCCGGAACCAGTCCAGGATAAAGTGCTTACTGAAGACGAATGATTGAACATTCTAGAAAGATTTTTTGTTTCTTCTTGCATATTTATCCAATGTGATTTCATTAATCGTGGTCAGAATTGTAAGGTTTAATATGAGGCCATCCACGAGAAGACATCTTCTGCCAAAAGTAAGTAGGACAAAAAGGAGGATTAGGAACAAGTGACATTTCCACAGTCACCAGGGAATCTGTTGTGGGATCGCACAGGGTCAACAGTGTTGGGTCTAATGTAGTTCACCCTAATGTAGTCTTGGCCCATTCCCAACCACCAGCCAGCTCTCCTCTATCATACAACAGCAACCACCCAGGGAGGTTGAAGGCTAACACAAGCTTCCTCCAAAACACATGAAGCTAACCAATCGCATATTTCAAACAGAGAGCAGAGTAGCGTACTTGGAGGAGAATGTTATCCGCCCTCTTCCGCATACATGAGCTCACAGGCACCCATGATTGGCTAGTGATGCGGTGAGTGACAGGCAGAAATAGTATGCCCCTCCCACTCAGAGGCACAGCCAGTTTTGCTCTCTTAGACTGCGAATGACGGCGAATGGCTGTGGCAGTAGGGAGAATGCTTTTCTGTTGCAGCACTCGGCAACGAATGTTGGCTCTCTTTTTTGAACAGATGTATTTTAAAAACAAAATTAGGAGTTGAGAGAGTTGAGGAGTTTTGGTTAACTTGGTCCCCTCTACCCTGGGGCACAGATTCAGTGTATTACAACCACCTGCACAACTGGTGCAGGAAATACAGAGAATGTTGACGATTTTCTTTCAGTCTGATCAACACTTCTATCAGCTATCCTTATATATGTACAGGAAGAGTGTCAGAGCCTGGGGGCATTACAGGTCTCTCGGTCGCTGGACCCTGCCAGTACACTTTTAAGTAAGCCTAGTGGAATGGAACACAATAAATACCCATTTCTCATGAAATTTCAGCAGGGTACGCTCAGTGCCGGAAGCGTGTAAGCTGTTTTCAATCTCACGGATGTCTGACACATCTGCTGGGATGTGGCTGTAGGGGTAGCCATTGTTTTGTAATCAAAAGTTGTGGCATTTTGTGAGCACTGAGAGAGAGGTAGGATTTCTTGAATGACCTATCTAGTACTCTTCAGTGTAGAGAAGGAGGTTACAGTGATTTTTCTACCCTGAGGCCCTGATTTACTCAGATGCCAAATAACGAGAGGTAATTTGTGCACGCAAGGGGATAAAATGCACGCGCAGAAAGCGGTCGTGTTACGGGTGACTTATAAAGAATAACAGTATGAATTATGTCATGCACAATGTACAATGCAGGGGAATGAAACAATGTGTAGATGAAGTTTTTCAAAGAGACTCTCGGAAGTTGAACTGAAACCGAACCTTGCCACATGCACATAACCATGTGTCCAATATAATGACAGTGTGTTATATTTTTAAAAACTGTTCAGAGCAATATAAAAGAGTCTTTTGTATTGGCTTCTTAGGGTGCGTGTGAATGAAAGCCTCTGTTTAAATGCTATCAGCATGAACATGCAATGAATATCTAACACGAAACCAGTTTAATACTATAAAATTAAGTCATCATTTTTTAAACATATCGGCCATTTTGAGACCCTGAGACATAGTCTTGACAAACCCTCTCATTTCGAAAACCTAGTAAATGGTGTAATTTTGTTTTCAACATGCAGAAATGGACTTCTGCAAATTGAATACCTGCTTTTCGGTAGTATTAATTTATAAACTCAATCTCTGTTTCTGAAATGACTTTCAGGCTGCAGTCAGTCACACTTTTAGGTGGAACCGCCACAAATTGCATATTCGTAAAAGGTAAAAGCAAACACCTGATATTTCGCTCATGTGAAAGACAGAGCCCTCTATATTCCCTGTTAATAAATCAGCTTGCAAGGTTTGTTGCTGCTTTTGTTTTGCATACACACCTTTAGCAGATCAGAGTCTGACTGTTGTTATCATTGTTGGGGAGTGTAATGAGGACATGAAGTGCTTTTTTGTCCTCACACAAACCTGGGCCATTCAGAAAGCAAGCTCACTGTGCAATCTGTGTGAAGGTGTGCCGTGCGTGTCTTTGGCTGGAGTTCCATAAGCCAGGTGGTCCGAGTCTTTTGGCACGGACACCTTTCCCAAAGGCTGTTGGCAGACCCTGAACAAGTGTCCGATTGATAAACAGACAGCTGACTTCTAGTGGTGGAATGCGCATGGGACAATAGGAACAAACACATCAAGTGCACCTTGATCCTGTCCTTTTTATTCTGAGAGCGAGTCCCTATATTTCACGCCTTTGCACGATGCACATGAGTGGACTAAATAGGTTTCTCCTTTCAGCTTTTCATCTTTTGGCTAAAATACTCAGCAAGGCTGCCACATTCCTTTGGCATCTCCACTCCAGTGTATTCTATTTTTATTTTTTTTTGTTTTGTTTTGTTTTGTTTGTCTCTTGTTATGCCTTTTGGGTTGTCCAACCATCTGTCCGTCTATCCGTGCGTCTGACTGTCTTATTAGAGCTCAAGAACGAGTGGTTAAATGTTTGTAGGATTTGTATGGAATTATTATTGTAACCAGCAGATGAACTGATTAGATTTTGGAATTGAGCCAAACAGGGTCAAGGTCACAGCAAGGTCAAATGTTTGAAGTATATTTTCAAGTGTGTTTCAGAAGGACTAGTCTTGTTGATGGCATTGGTGTTGCATTTTAATTGTTTTGGTCCTGTCTCCACCCTAATTTATAATTAAAAGACCCTTCTCTTACATTGTTTACTAATTTCCTGTTCACTCTTTAAATTCTCTGCCTTTCTGTGTTTTTCCAAAATCTTGTGTTTTTTTTTTTTGGACTTCCAAGTCCAAGGCCTAATTCACGCTAACACACAGGTAATTCGGAAAAACGGATCATTTTGACCAGGATAGCATTTCCAGTCTATTTTCCCCAAACGTTTCCCTTTCACGCTGGTTTGTTTTGACAACTTAAAGCCTGCTTTCTTCGCCCCAGTGTCGCTTGTACACCAGACAAAGCAGCTCAACCGTCAAAGTAATATACCTAATATAGAAAGTTGCATCACAAGAAGTTGCACCATCTTGGAATAGTAGAGATTACATGACATACCTCACTGAGATTACATCATGCCTCACTGTTTTTGAAAAAGCTACGTTTTCCCTCGTCCACATTACAACACAAAGATGTTTTCAGATTTATTCATTTTGCAGAGCAGATTCAAAAAGATGAACGCTGCTTTAGTGTGGATGGAAGACTGATGTTCGCTGTATACATGTCTAATGATAACTAAGTTGAAGATCCATTGATAGATACATTTATCTCTCTCTCTCTCTCTCTCTCCCTCTCTCTCTCTCTCTCTCCCTCTCTCTCTCTCTCTCGTTCAGGTGTAATAACCGTACGCAGTGTGTGGTGGTCGCCGGGTCAGACGTGTTTCCTGATCCTTGTCCGGGAACTTACAAGTACCTGGAGATTCAGTATGAGTGTGTGCCATACAGTGAGTACACTTAATGTGCACTCTCAAACACACACACACGCACGCGCACACAGACACACACACACACACACACACACACACACACACACACACACACACACACAC
>CM040997.1:2855351-2884940 GCA_022985145.1 Pangasius djambal
TTTTTTTTTTTTTTTTTTGCAGTGTTGTACTGTATTATATTATTTAATAGCAGTTAGATCATTTTTTTCTGTTATCATTTTTCTTATGCCTTTCTGTATTTATTTTTAGAGTTTTCGTGACTTTCTTATTATATAAAATTAGTTGTTATGCAATTCATGACTTTTTACTGCTTTTATGTGCACTTCCTTGTTTTATTTGTATATTTTGATTTTTTTAATATATTATATTACATTATATTGCATTACAGTATATTATTATTTAGCTATAACACGTAGTAAATAGTAATTTGATCATTTTTTCCTCTCATTTGTTCTCATCTGCTATTTTATATTTTATACAGTAGACTCTTTTATTATTATATTAGTTGTTTTTTTCCTCATTATTTGTTTTTCTTTTTTCCAGTTTTCTTAAATAGTTTTATTTTAGTGATTTCATCGCACCTCCTTGTTTTATATTTAAACCTTTTTTTTTTTAACTTGCTTTGTGAAGCACACAGTATTAATTGTAAAAGGTGCTACACAAAATAAATTTGACTCGACTGTTTGGAAGGGATTCGCGACTGCGGCCCGAGAGCGCTGCGAGTTATTTTGAGCGTGTCTCATCCTCACCTTGTACACACACACACACACACACGTACCCACACAGTGAGGACGGGCCGTGCGTGAGGACGAGGTGTGGCTCATATCGCTCGGCATCGCGCTTCAGAAGTCATTAATATGCATTAAGGCTACGTTATTAGCGGATCTCATAAACGTGCACGTGACAAGCTCGAATGATTTGCTGCTGATTTTCCTCTCGATGCGACAGAGAGGTGAAGGAGAGAGGATGGAAAATAAAGTGATGCTCTCTGCTGTGTCTCTCACACACACACACACACACACACACACACACAGATCTGTCTGCCTCTCCTCCTCAGGTGTGAGGTGCTGCAGTGTGTGTGTGAGAGAGAGAGAGAGAGAGACATGTTGCAGTGTGTGTTCATTAGCGATTCTCGTTATCCTCTGAGTAATTGATGGTTTTGGAAAGACCGCTGGGTCGAGGGGGCACAAGGACACGGAAATAAAGCTCCTCTCTCTCTCTCTCTCACACACACACACACACACACACACACACACACACACACACACACACACACACACTTAACAGTTTTATCCAGCCCTGTGTGTGTTTGTGAGCGTGCCCGAGTGTTACTTGTTTGTGTGTCTTTTTCAGAGCAGATGGAAGAGGAAACGCCGATGGTTGGAGAAAATAACAGTTCCTCTTTTTTTTTCTCTCTTCTTCTTCTCTCTCTCCTGACTTTGTTCATCTCCGTCACAGCTCCTGCCAGAGCCTCGTTAGTCACATATGTTCATCATTTGCACTCTCGCTCAATTGTGGCTTTTTCTCTCTTCCTGCTTTACACTTTTCTACCCACATGATGCCTCTCCCTCTCTTTCTGCCATCTCCATTCCCCCTTTTCCTCTCCTCTTCTGTTCCTAAACTCTCAGAGCCACAGAACGACGGCTACAATGGATTTATTTCACTTAAAGTGGAAAATCGCTAATATTCGGCCAGTTTAGGAACAAAACTGTGTGTGTGTGTGTGTGTGTGTGTGTGTGTGTGTGTGTGTGTGTGTGTGTGTGTGTGTGTGAAAGGCTAAAGGGGCTCTATATTAGGTGATAACATTTAAAAGGCTAAAATTTAAAGATAAATTGACTACAAAAAATAAGTATTATTGAATAATAATAATAATAATTTATTATTATTATTATTATTATTATTATTATTATTATTGATAGAGCAAATAAAAAAATTAAAAGATGAAGGAAGCATTGCATCATCTACAATTTTTACCAAGATAACTCTATAAATCTACACACAAAAAATCACTTCAAACATAAATAAATAAATAAATAAACAAACAAACCAACCACTGTATGCAACATTTAGAACATATAAAACATTAAAACATAACATTATATGATTTCTAATTCAGAGTTAATAAACACTTGAAGTCCCCACGAAGTGCCTTGAAACACGTAGCGTTATTCGATGTGTCGACGTAATTTTCACTGAAACAGGAAGTCGGGGCGGGGCATATCGAGTGGCTCCTCCCCCTTTTTAAATAGCCAATAGCGTTTAGCTTACCTCACAGCCTGGGCTAAGCTGATATGATTTCTCTCGCTCAACAGCAGCAACTTCGGCAAGATGATTTTTAGAATGCTGGGGGCGGGACACTTCAGATTCTATAGAGCATTTGATTGGACAGAAAATCTGATGAGGAGCTGAAGTGCAGAATGATGTCATCAAAATTGTCGATCCGTATTGGTGGTAGAGAGCTTGTAAATTTTGTCATTTGTCATTGTCATTGTCATTATAGATAAGCTTAAAGCTCACATACTCATACTAAAAGCCACGAAACTTCCATTTTGATTTCATGGGGACTTTATTAAACACTGATATGTCGCTAGATGGTATGTATCTGATATGTAAGATGAATTTTACAGCCTGCATCTCCCTCTCTCTCCCTCTCTTTCTCTCTCTCTCTCTCCCTCTCTCTCTCTCTCTCTCTCTCTCGCTCTCTCTCGCTCTCTCTCTATCAGTTCGATGCAGTGTGTGCTTTATTGGCATGACAAAATAGTTTTGTATTGCCACAGCAACAAACAACAACAGAGAAAGAGAAGCAGGAATTGAACAAAACATAAAGTGAAAAATAGTAATGAAAAAAAAAAAAAAATAAACAGATGCTAAATAAAAATGTAGCAATTAAAATGTAGCCAAAAAATTAATAACTACCTGCAACATCATACACATTAATGGCAGCACAGGAACTCTCTCTCTCTCTCTCTCTCTCTCTCTCTCTCTCTCTCTCTCCTTTCTCTATCTCTCTCTCTCTCTCTCTCTCTCTCTTTCTCTGTCTCTCTCTGACTCTCTCTGACTCTCGCTCTTTTTCTCTCTCTGTCTCTCATTCTCTGTCTGTGTGTGCATGTCTCTCTCTCTCTTTCTCTGTCTGTCCCTCTCTCTCCTTTCTCTCTTTCTCTGTCTCTCTCTGACTCTCTCTCTCTTTCTCTGTCTCTCTCTGACTCTCGCTCTTTTTCTCTCTCTGTCTCTCATTCTCTGTCTGTGTGTGCATGTCTCTCTCTCTCTTTCTCTGTCTGTCCCTCTCTCTCCTTTCTCTCTTTCTCTGTCTCTCTCTGACTCTCTCTCTTTTTCTCTCTCTTTCTCTGTCAGTGCATGTCTCTCTCTCTCTCTCTCTCTCTCTGTCTCTCTCTCTCTCTGACTCTCTCTCTCTCACACACACACACACACACACACACACACACTGCCTGAAGGTGAAACATTGTGTGCGTGTTTTTTTAAACCAGGTCGTGTTGAAAAATAGCACAGAGTCCTCAGAGCTTCATCAGGATCTCATATACATAACCAACTAGAGAGCGAGAGCGAGAGAGAGAGCGAGAGAGAGAGCGAGAGTACCGTGTACAGTGATCACACACACACACTCCTAATGCCAGCTGTTTTCCTCTGCTGTCCCACCAGTCTTCATTGTGCGTGCGTGTGTGTGAATGTGTGTTATTTTTAGAGAGCGCCACTAAAGAAATGATGGGAAAATGTAGCACAAACATAATGTAATGTGTGATTATTATTTATGTTGATGGCCTCTGAATGTCGGAGTCTAGACGATAATCACACGCTTTCACCACTGTATCTCTCTCAAGCCAAGTGCCGAGACATCGCCGCGAATAAGGGGGCGTGGCTTATATGATTTACAAGCCGTCAAAATGCATTATTGTGCTTGTCTATCTGACACAGACGAGAAAAATAAACAGATTGAAATAAAGCGCTGCGTTATAAAAAAAAAAAAAGTCTTGAATGAGTGTTTCTGATTCAGGCGACTCGGGAGTGACTCGGTATCTGCCTGTAACCTCGACTCAGCTCTGATTTCAAACAAAAACAAATACATGGTGGATAAAAATATCAGGAAAGTCGTCTACTCTGTCAGTGAAACGTGCTTTAAATACGTACGAGCTACTCGTATTTAAAAAGCGATGATTCATTAAATCTAATTATAGAGTGACTCATGAATCCTGTAGACCTGAAGCTTTCCTCTTATCAGATTATCAAGATCTTATAAAGACCGGGATCTGATTATTGCCAGAAATAGATTTTTTTTTGCATTTATCAGATTATTTTGTATATTTAAACACACCCTGAGTCCTCCATTAGAGAGAGTCCCTATGTAGAGCAGATATTAGCAGCGAGAGATTTTAATGAACAGGAAAAAAAAAAAAAAAACGTTCAGACGTTTTGGATCGATGCATCGACTTAAAAGCCAACAATTGACATGACTGAAGGAAGCGATCATAAATTGATTATTATCCAAAAAAAAAAAAAAAAGGACAGACAACTGCTGTGTAAATAATTATTCATATTTTTAAACCGATGTGTAAATAATTCTTCAGGCTAGCAAGTAACTCTGATACTTAAAAATCTACGTCATCGTAATTCATGAATTAACGGTAGGTCTACTGCAGATTCTGAACAAAGTTGGTCACGTATCGATCCGAGGATATCAAATCGCATCATATCGTATCAGAGTCAGTGGTATCGTCAAATATCGATTCGTTACCTTAAGAATCAAATCATATCGAATCAGAGTCAGTGGTATCGTCAAATATCGATTCGTTACCTTAAGAATCAAATCATATCGAATCAGTCAGTGGTATCGTCAAATATCGATTCGTTACCTTAAGAATCAAATCATATCGAATCAGAGTCAGTGGTATCGTCAAATATCGAATCACTTCCTTAAGAATCATATCATCATATCAGAGTCTGTGGTATCGTCAAATATCGAATCACTACCTTAAGAATCATATCAGAGTCAGTGGAATCATCAAATATCGATTCGTTACCTTAAGAATCAAATCATATCGAATCAGAGTCTGTGGTATCGTCAAATATCGAATCACTACCTTAAGAATCATATCAGAGTCAGTGGTATCATCAAATATTGGATCATTACCTTAAGAATCGTAAAAGATTCATTGGTATTGTCAAATATCGAATCACTACCTTAAGAGTCAGTGGTATCATCAAATATCGAATCATTACCATAAGAATCATATATCATATCATATCAGATTCAGTGGTATCCTCAAATATCGGATCGTTACCTTAAGAATCAAATCACATCGAATCAGAGTCAGTGGTATCATCAAATATTGAATCACTACCTTAAGAATCGAAATCATAGCAGATTTTGCGTGTTGCAGTATTTGAGGAAGCCTGAGGTTTACGCGCCTTTTAAACATGGTGTAACCAAGTCCTGCCCTTGGATGAAAAGATGAGCAGGGGAAAGTGTTGAGGAGGAAGGCTGGGTTTTAAGTTGAGTCTTTAAATGGCAGGAGAACGTGCGCTCACGGAGATCCTTTAGCATTTCAGATAAGAGTAGTTTTTGGTGAGATCGTACTGAACAAAAAGTCACAGTGTAGTGTGCTTACAAACATCCCTTCGCTTCTGATGTTTATCCTAAACAGAGCTTTATAAATCAGTGTGAGTCCATCATCCGTCTACAGCTGCACACACACTCCTCCTCCTACTCCTCCTCCTCCTCTTCTTTGTCCTCCTCCACACACTCAGGGTGACACACAGTGAAATCACGGCCTCCACGGTGCACGTGCAGCGCCACACGCCGGTCACGGGCCCTCTCTCTCTCTTTCTAACACACACACACACACACACACACACACACACAACAGTCACATGTTAGCAGCAGGTTTACTGCCTCGGGTACTGATAACACCACTATTATAGCCAAATGACACACACACACATACACACACACACCAGATGCACAGTCAAATGTGATGGAAAGACAACCTGTCACTCACTGTCACACTGTCTGTCTCACACTCTCTCTCTCTCTCTCTCTCTCTCTCTCTCTCACACACACTAACACACTCACTCACTCTCTCTCTCTCTCTCTCTCTCTCACACACACACACACACACACACACACACTCTCTCTCTCTCTCTCTCTCTCTCTCTCTCTCTCTCTCTCACACACACACTCACACTCTCTCTCTCTCTCTCTCTCTCTCTCTCTGCCTCACTCCTGTTCTCTCACTGTTTTATTTCTTCTTCCACATCACATCATAAAACAATAAATCAGAAGCAGGAAAAGACTGATAAAACAACCATCCAAAACATTTACACTCAATAAGAACGTGATCTCCATTTATAGATTTAAGAAGAGCAAAAGATCAACTCAGGACGTCTCTAAGTGATTAGAAGGTTTTTGAAGCATTGAATTTGTTTGAATTCATTTTATATTATATTATCTTATATTACCCTATCTTTTCTTCGTTTTGTTTTTTTTTAACCGCGAATGCCGTCAGTTTCCATGAGGAGTTTATTATTGCATCACATCCTGTGTATCAGGACTTTCATGGTGAATTTGCACTAATAATTTTCACTCATACCAACACCTTCAAATTGACGCCTGTCAAAATCAGTATCTGATTCTACACGGTTTCTATTAAAGCTGCTGTATGTAAACTACATGCTGTACAATATCTAATAATATCTCCAGTATCTTACATGTCTAATTATAAATCCTAGTAGAATAGAGAGAGAGACAAAAACAAAGAGGAAAAAATATATAGACAGAAGCAGATATAGCGAAAACAAGACAGAGAGAGAGAAAAACAGAGTGAGAGAGAAACAAGAAAGAGGTATAGCCAAAAAAAGAGAGAGTGAGAGAGAGATGGAATATTATCTGTGGGCTTGAAGGAAAATTTTTCCATTTTTTTTTATCCCCCATTCTTCCCATTTGCTTCTACACCATCACATCTATCTATCTATCTATCTATCTATCTATCTATCTATCTATCTATCTATCTATCTATCTATTTGTATCTGCCTGTCTGTCTGTGTGTCTCTCTGTCTCTCTTTTCCCTCACAGCTGCGGCGGAGCTTTACACATCTCCTTTTCCAGCTTTCTCTCCCTCACAGGGCCCGGAGCTGGCGAAGATGGACGTGAGGGCGGAGGGACTGATGGAGGGAGGGAGGGAGAAGGGGATGATGATGATGATGGAGGGAGCAGGGGGGAGATGAGTGTGGAAGCCGTTGGTGTGTAAAGAAAAGAAGGAAGACGGAGCAGGACGGGGTTACTGAAACAGAGTTAAAAGCAGTCGAGGCCATTCTCCCTCCTCATTTTTCACCTGAGTCATCCTTTCTCTGAAGAGCCAACAGCGCACACACACACACACTCACACACACACACATTCACTCACTCTTACACCCTCACACATACACACATATACACACACATGCTCACACACAAAATAACATGATTTGTAGACAAGAGAGAAAGGACAAGCTTTTATTGAATCTCAATTTTCTCTTTTTCCTGCACCTGTTTTTTTCTTTTTTCTTTCGATCTTCTCTTCTGTCCTGTCTCTCTCTCTCTCCCTCTCTCTCTCTCTCTCTAATTCTGTCTCTCTTTCTGTCTCTTTTGTTCTGTCTTTATCTCTCTCTTTCTCCTTTTTTCTGACGCTTGAATAGAAGTGGATCAAAAAGGTAAAGACCACAATGAACATAAAATCCACAGATCCCCTTCTCCTCCTCTCATTCCCCTCTCCTCTCCTCTCCTCTCCTCTCCTCTCCTAACCCAGCACCTTGTGTAGTGGTCATGTTCGATGTTCGCTTCCTTGCCCCTACCTTTTCGTTTCCTCTTCTTGCGTTCTTTTCTCTATCTCTTTTCCCGGTCCCAAATATCACCTTGAGGCTGTCCCATTTCTCGTTTTAGGGTTCAGCAGTGTGCTCTCGAATGCCGTTATCGATGTGGACTCAACAGCGGCCTCTTCCCATAACACTTTGCGATATCGTTGAGGAATAATTCAGCGTGGACGGGTTTACTGACAGCAGAGAGCAAGAACATTGAGCAAGAACGTGCGGATTCATGAGGCAGGACGCAAGTGTGTAAACTCAGCGTGGGTTTTATTAAGGGCAAATCCAGCAAACGTAATCAGATGTACCGGCGAGACTCAAAAACCTATGAAACATGAAACAACACTTGGCAAATCATGATAAACAAACGATAAATAAGCTGCAGTAAGAGTTCACACTGAAACAAAGGAACAGAAGGGTATACACAGACACACTAATCAAAAACTAACACAGAACAGGTGAGCACAATAGGGCAACAAACCAATGGCAGGACAGGGGCAGAGACAGGAGTAGAAAAACAAACAAAAATACACAAGCACATTGCTCTTGTCTCATGACCAGGAAGGGGACAAAGTGTCTCCCATCATTAATTTAACTTGATTTAAGTTTTCGCCCCCATTTTCTCCCTAATGTAGTCTTGACCAATTCCCACCCACCAACCAGCTCTTCCTGATCATACGACAGCTACTAACTGGGGAGGGCAAAGGCTGACGCATGCCTCCTCCAAGGCACGTGAAGCCAGTCAACCACATCTTTTCAAACCTCTCCGTCACAGAGC
Organism: Pangasius djambal; assembly: GCA_022985145.1. NCBI lineage: Eukaryota > Metazoa > Chordata > Actinopteri > Siluriformes > Pangasiidae > Pangasius > Pangasius djambal. The sequence goes on from CM040997.1 coordinate 2,863,841, forward strand.
AGGATAGTACACTCGGAGGAAAGCGCTATCCGCCCTCTTCCACATACTTAGGCATGATTGACCTCTGTTGCTGTGATTGACAGGGGAGAGACACAGCATGCCCCTCCCACCCAGAGAGCACGGACAATTTTGCTCTCTTGGACTCCCATGGCATCACCGATAGGGCGAATACTTTTCTGTTGCGCCTCTCACGAGCCGACTTTCTCAATTTCCAAGCAACACACAGAGTCAAGATCACTCGACCTCGAGTACCTTTGACTTAAAAAGCTCTTAAGCCTTGAGGATGCAAAGAGAGAATCGCATCAGTGTTGGCTAATAAAATCACACTTTTCGCTGAGAGAAAATGGAAGACAAGTTTATCTTGATTTATCTCGAGTTAAACCAAGCTTAGTAAAGTTTGACTTAAATCCATCATATAATAATCCTGCTTACTTCATGCAGTCGCCTGTAAAAAGTAAAGACGCTAGCCAGGCGTGAACGATATGTTTTTACGTGCAACGCAAGGACAGATCATAACAGCTCAAAGCCAAAATGTTGGTCAACAGTTTGGTGACGTTTTGTCGAGGGTACAAACACGATGTGCCACATTTTCATAAGCTCATTTGTTTCCCTTAGTCTGTATTACTGCACTTAGCTAGCTAACTAGTGTGCAGTACGTTATTATGTTACATTAGCTACCACTGCTAGTAGCTGACGCTCTTTTTTTTTTTTTAACTCATTCACTCTTTTAAACTGAAACACTACCTTACAATAGGTTTGCACTTTCTCGCTCTTATCGAAGTGCAGAATTTATGCAGAACTGCGGGGTGCCATTTGGGACAGTTCCTATTTCTCTCCCTCTCTCTCTTTCATTCTTTCTCTCTCTCTCTCCCTTTCCTGCTTTTGTTTTTCTCTTCTCTTCTAACCAGTACTCTGCAATCCTTCTAGATTGTTCTCCTTGCTTCAGATGACGGCAAACACGCACACACACACATACACACACACGACTAACCTACATGCAGTAATCAGTGTACAGTACAGACACACAGGCACACACATGCACATGCAAACTTCATGGAAGACCTCCAGACACTCATGCACACTCACACGCACTCACACGCACTCACACACACACACACACACACACACACATATCACTTTGTGCTCAGTGACAGGAGTCTCTGCCGTGTTCCATCAGGTCATTTCTCCTTGCAGCGTTGAGTCATACTTCATATCGCTTTCCTGACACGTCCTCCCCTCCCCCACCTTCCTCCCGTCCCTTTGACTATGATTTATTCATTCCTTTATTGTTTGCAGTTGATTTCCAAATCCAGATCCGAGCGACTCCTCTCTACACCATACGTACGAGATAATCTCTCAGCGCCCCCCCCCCCCCAATCCCCCTCCCCTGTCCCCGTCTCTTCCACGTCCCCTCGTTCGTTTTTGCTTTCCTTCCTTCAGGATGCTCTTTAAATTGTGTGTTGTTGTTGTGTGAGAGTTTGTCTGATTAGTTGTGTGACGCGCTGATACTCAGATCCGCTCTGCCCTCCACTCGCGGCACTCTCTTCTCCCATTTTTAGGTGCCTCAGTGTCTGCTTTCTCTCTCATGTTTAAAAGCCTAGCATCCACCTTCCCCCTCCCCCTCCCCTCTCCCTCCTTCTGATTGGTCGATACCTCTCTCTCTCTCTCTCTCTCTCTCCCCGATCTCTCGTGTTCTCATTATATGCAGGTTTTCAGAGTCTTCCTCAGACTAGATCATCCTCATCTTCTTCTTCTCTCTCTCGCCTCACACTCTTCCTCTCCAGCTTTCCATCCATCACTGCCACTGCCTTTTAATCTGCAATCTTTCTGTCCAGCTTTGCTTAATGCTACATGTGTGGGTCCAGAGGAGAGGCGAACCTTGCGATTGCAGTCGTAGGCACTTTAAAATGTTGTCCTCTCGCCAGTCAGGTGCTCCCTTAGGGAGGAGGCTGCCTCAGTAGGCAGTGATTTTGGAAAGCATTTGAAGTCCCGAGGTAAAGGCTGTCCTTTTTGGACTATTTCTTCCAACCTTTAAAGCTGCAGTAGGTAATTTCTGTCAATTTGCAACAACAGGGTCTTAGGCAGCTAGCTTACTTTAAAAGAGAGATGTATAAAAAGGATGCATTTGAGTATCTAAGAGTCGAAAGCCACGCCCACTGATCCCATGCCGAGCCCAGTCATCCAATCAGGTGTCACTTTTTTTTTTTTTTTTTTTTTTGGTGAGGATGGTTGCATTTTATGGTGAATTTCAAGTCTAAGGATGTGATGCCAGTCAGTGATCCTGTGTGAGGAAGGCTCGATTCCAAACCCAACAACTCCAACTTTTTAATCCTGCTGACTCCACCCTTTTTTTTGACAAATACTAAAGGTGTGCATCAGGACTGGGATCCCACAGGTCGCATATGCGGGCATTTTTTACTTTCATACAGGCGAGATCAGTTGGATATGAAGCTTGCGGGAAAAAGAAAGACAGCGTTCATTAACCTGAGAGCGTATATATTTGTATTGAAGTGGCATTTACTGCTTTTATTCAGCATTAGTATCTGTTTTATCCTGATCGAGGTCACGGTGGTTTAAATGAATTTTTTTTTTTTTGAGAAATAGATCAAGTTCATCGGAAAATCACAGGTGGGTCCAGACACTAATAGCTGTAATTTGGGAGCACATCTCCATTACATACTGCAGCTTTAAAGGTGTTGCTCACTTAGTTAGTTGTGTTTAAGCAAATCAGTCTATTCTAATTGCAGAATTAAGTGTTTGTTTTTTACATTCACGCTAACCTGTTGAAAACAGTCACTCGCACGAACAGAGCACTCGTTCACCGCCTTTTTCTGTGGCAACAATTATCTCTCAGTGCTAAACAGTTCTGCCGGCTAATCAGAAGTTTCTGTCATGACGTGTGTCATATTAGATCTAAACTGGGTGTAAACTGGGTCGGAGTGGGATTAAAAGCATCCCGGTTAATTTACCCTCTAACCAGATGCCACGTTTGAACCCCCGCTCCTCAAGACACCCCCTGCCCCCACACCGGATCTCAGTCCTGGCCCATTTCCAACCACGCTAACCACCCATGTGTTTGCATAATCTCCCTCCTGCCTCTCTAGCCGCACTAATACGCATATGTCCCATTTAGACATCTGTATGGATGTATTTTTGCACTCGCACGCCGGCAGGTTTGTTTCGATTCTCCACCTTAATGTTACACAAAACCACTACTCGTTTTAATCAGGCATGTAGTGGAGGATAAGCATTGTTAGCTTAAACACACACACACACACACAATCACTTATCGTTTGCATAAAATCATCCTCTGCTTAACTTTATCACCAATCCTGACCACGCCCACTTCTCTTCACTCAGCCCCTATTACTTAAATCCCTAACTTCTGGCTGATTTATTGCATCACATGACTGCCACGGCAGGAAATCAATATGGTGTTACCTTGAAAATATCCCATAGATCCTTTTTCCATGGAGTTCCTGAACAAGTTCCTGCAGTGGTAATTCAGGATTTTAGGGTTTACCTGCATTTTTTTTTTCCCACTACATCCCTGTGCCTCATCCCTTCTTCCTCTTCTCCCTTCTGTTCTGATTTTCGCTTGAATTATTCCTCCGTCTTCTGATCTGAATAACGATCGAGGGTTCGTGTCGCCTATGGTCTTTAACACACGTTGTCTTAAGGATCGATCGATCGACAGATTATAGACTCTGGGAATGTGCTTCTATACTCAGGACCTGTCACTGTTAGACAACTAGTAACACACACACACACATACATACATACATACATACATACATACATACACACACACACACACACACAAATGCATACACAGCTTTTATACCTCGCTTTTGTGTCCATCTTTTATGTAGGACGCACCAGAGAAGGATTGATACATACCACACACACACACACACACACACTGAAAGAGGTAGAGTCTGCATTTGGGTGCATATTGTTAAAGCAAAAAGGCTCAAGGGTACACAGGTGTTTATGAATTTTAATGAGAGAGACTCAGATACAGATAGACTGCTCTGTACATGAAGTACCAGACCAGACCAGACCAGAGAGAGAGAGAGAGAGAGAGAGAGGAATTTAGTGTTTATTCTCCAAGATGAACTTCTCAAATCTGGAATATTTCTAGTTTTTTTTTTTTTTTTTCCAGTAGGAGGATGTTAAATATTTGTAGGCTGTCCATCAAACAAGAGGGGCGGGGTCATAACCAGGAAGTAGTAATAGGTGTAAAATCACCAGTGAGGAATTTTTAGGGTCAGATGATACAGAATCGCACTCGGTTGGACAAAACACTTTAAAATGTAGGTCACCAAGCTACACATCACTATTTATATATTTATATACTATTTATATATAATATATTTCAAAGCCATCCAGGGGGTGGACAGTTTTAAAGTTTATTATCTCGCTCCACATATGCTGCGGAGTCTCATGCTTTCCGTGCTAGGAAACATAATTCACTAGGCTGAAACACACAAACTGAAGCATGACAAGCTAGTTAGCTAGTCAGCTAGTTAACAAGCGAGTGCTCCTTTTAATGTAGCATCAAAACAGCAGCAGCAACATTTGATCTATCGCACATAAAAGACGCTCTTCCAGTCTGTGGCCGAGTTGCTAATTGCTCTTCATTGCTATTTCACTCGACATGCTATTAGCAGTGTGTTAATCCGTTCAATTACTACTAATTCCACATCCTTGCATGAATAATTTCAAAAAACAAAAAAAAGAAGTCTCTGTTTTCTATACAAGCTAACATTTAAAAGTAGTCGCTATCAGGGGCCAGAATGGATCTGTGTGTAGTTTAGCGAGTAAGGAGCACACGCTAGTAGTGTCATTCAACCAGGAAATATATTAAAGAACTGGAGCAAGTTACGTCTTAAGAGTACATATTAAGTAAAAAATACAGATCTAGAAAAGTAATGATAAAAAATAACGCATATTCTGCTTGTCCTGGTGCGCAGGCTACTGATTTGTCCACTCCTGCTCTCATTCAGAGACAGTTAGCTAGCTGTACTACGAACTACATGGCAAAAGTGGATTATAGTCGAAATCTATATGAGATCATTATATAAATGATTTTTATTAGTTACTAGAGATTACAATAATAATAAACATTTGGCCAGTGACTGAATATGAAGCATCTGGGAATTAGAAATACGTACCTGAGGCATTAAAAACAGTGTTGATCAGCTGTTAATGAAAGCTGTTTCACTCTTTACAAGCTGCTAGTTTTTTTTTTTTTTAAAGTTACGATAATACTGGTTAAAATGATAACCAGCTATATGTGTAGCGACGCCGCTGTGCTGCACTGGGTCTCGAATCACGTCTCCTCAGACACCTTCGCCTCGTACAGGGCTTCAGCGTATGATGTAAAAAGTAAATATGTATATGTATGTATATATGTAAGTAAATATGTACAGTATATATGTCAAATGGATAGAGTAGGATAAAACAAATATGAGATTATTCAGCATATTCAGAGATTTTTTAAAACAATTTCAAGCTTCAAATTGTCTCGTTCTGTCGCCAGATAATGTTTCTAGTAAAGAAATACAATAAAAAAGTTTAATAAACTTACACTTGCTCTATAATCTCACAATGAGAGATGTTACATAAATTTGCCTGTGTTCGAGATATCTTCATTTTTTGCACTTCATTTAGAACTCTCGCCTGATTGGCTAAAAACAGTGGCCTCATTTGCATAAAGCTGAGCTCTTCTGACAGTCGTCACGCTGCACGCTGATCCCCGAGCACGCTGCTGAAACGTGCAAGTGGACATGTGCCATGACTTTGCTGAACTTCCTGCTTCCCAGTGATGACAATAATAACACTTACAGCATCACACATCACACATCACACACACACACACACACACACACACAGACTGTTTCACTGTTTTTTTACTTAACACTAATTCAAAAGCAGCAGGACGACAGGCTTTTCTCCACTCAGCGCCTCTATGTGGGTCTGTAGTGTGTGTGCGTGTGTTTGTATGTCTGCATATGTACCATACGTGTGTTTGTGTGTGTTTTGACACACATATGAGTGTGTATCTGTGTGTTTGTGTGTGTGTGTGTGTGTGTGTGTGTGTGTGTGTACGTGTACGTATCTCTGTAGAACTATCATAGCTAATCTTGCTGCCATTGTCTTTAACCTCTTGCCGTCCGCAAACAGGCAGGACTTAATGTCGGAGCGCCGCTAGCCCACGTTAACGCAATGCTAATTCTCATTTCACAGGAATAACCTCTGACCTTTCTCCGTTTCCATTCCTCTTCCTTCCTTTGCCTACACACACACACACACACACACACACACACACACACACACACCACAACACTCTTCTTTTTAACAGATTTCTGACTCTCTCTTCCTTTCTTGCTTGCCTTTAAACTTGCTAACACGTTCACACACACACACACACTCTTCTTTTTCCAGATTTCTGACTCTCTCTTCTTTTCTTGCTTGCTTTTAAACTCGCTAACACATTGACACACACACACACACGCACGCGCGCACACACACACACACAAACACACACACAGTTGCATTTTCCTCTGTGCCTCTTTCCCCCCTCAAGCCCACATGCACTCACGCATACAAATACACTCACACACTGACACACGCCACGCTCACACATGCACGCTCTCACACACACACACACACACACACACACACACACACACACACACACACACACACACACACACACACACGTGCATGCACCATTAGCCATTCTGCGTGGTGAAGGTGCGATGTGGCGTGCAGCACTCTGCCCCCTGCTGGCTGTTCACTTCACCTGCCAGGAACAGGTGCCACATTCAATTAGAGCAGCAGGCTCTCGGTGGGAGGGGCTGGACCAGGTTTACTCTGGGCTGCAGAGTAGTACACACACACAAACACACACACAGCTCTTTACAACAGCTACAGTGAGTGTTTATCACCAGATGAGATAACTCCACCCATTTTTCAATCGCTGACTAGTTACTGTGGAGCGGCCGGTGCTGCAGGTACGACAGTGCAGTCTAATGCCGAGGCAGTCATTCTCCCCGCTGTTTCTCCAGACTCTTACAACCTCTGTTTGCTTTTCTAGATCATTAGAAGCTCATAAGCTTTTCTACACCATTAAAATCTTGTTAGTTTTTGTTAGAATGTTAAAATGTGATTACGTTTCCTACGGCATTACAATTTTACTCTAAAGAATTACAACTGTGAAAGTTTTCCACAGCAGTAAAACCTTTTTTTTTTTTAGATTCACTGGAACATCATTATGTTTTTAATTAAACTTATTGATTTTTTTTTTTCTTTTACTTTGAGGGCTTCTCAACTTTTTCTTTCTTTCTTTCTTTCTTTCTTTCTTTTTTTTTTTTTTTAGAACATTTGAACCTCATTTAGATTTCTTACCTTCTAACTTAATTCATATATATATATATATATATATAAAAAACATTGCAACCTCATAGTTTATACCTCATTTGGAAACTTATTTCATTTTTCTGGAGTTTTCCATTTTCATTATTTATATTGAGATGTATGAACCAGAGATGTATGCCCAGAAAAACATTTTTTCTAGATCACTGGAACCTTACTAGGGTTTGAACATTAAAACCTCACTCATTTTCTAGAACATTACAGACTCGCTGGGTTTTCTATGTAGTAGGACCCTCGTTAGTTTTTCCAGAGGTGTGTTCCCTCGTTACGTTTGTTCACCTAGATCATTGGAATCTTGCTAGGTTTTTTTCTAGCGCATCAAAACCTACCTAGCTGTCTAGAGCATTAGAGATTTCTAGAGTTTCTTTAACAGATATATGTTCCCGTTGTTTTTTATTTATAGATCATTGAAACCATGGTAGTGTTTCTTGAACGATACACTTATAATTTTTCTATAGAGTGTTAGGCCCGCATTAGCAGCCACCGTGCAGACCTGTTGGAGCCTTATCACTGTGATTTCCATTAGACAGCCGGATGAGAGCTGGAGATTGTGTGAGTGGCTGCTGTTTGGGAGACTAATTGGCGGAGGGAGAGACAGACATAGAGAGAGAGAGGGAGAGAGAGAGAGAGAGAGAGAGAGAGTACACCTACTTTATACCTCAGTTGAAATCTTATTCATTTTTCTGGAGCTTTCAGAACTTTCAGTCCTCATTACTTATATTGTCGCTTATATGGACGCTTATATATAGTTTTTCTAGCGAGTATTTTTTAGAACCTGTTTCATAGGGCGTTAGTTCTTCTCCAGTTTTAGGACTTTTTCTAGATCAGTGATACTGTGTTAGATTTCCAGATCATTACTGCCTCACTACATTTTTACTGTTAGGTACTTTTTTCTGGTATGAGTGTTCAATAAAGCTGGAAGATTTGCTATGGGGTGTTGAGTTAGACACAGAGCCTGGTGTTGGTTTTGTCTGCACAGACACTAGAGAGAGAGAGAGAGAGAGAGAGAGAGAGATTTAGAGAACACCTACATGAGGATGGCTAGAAAAGAGCACAGGTCAAGCTTAATAATTCCATAAATCCCCAGAGGTCAGCTCAAGACCTCTCAGAAATTTTTAGTGCCTGTGTGTGTGTGTGTGTGTGTGTGTGTGTGTGTGTGTGTGTGGCATAAATCTCAGCAGAGTGTGTTCACTGTTGGGTGCAAGCTCTCAACAGTAACCCAGACCTGAGATCTATGTCATGGTTGCATAGTGAAAGATTTAGGATGTGGTCAGTGTAATGGGGTACAGACTGACCTGTGTGTGTGTGTGTGTGTGTGTGTGTGCTGGATCTGTCCCAATTCCTTTTCAACACATTCTTTATGGGTCACCTACATAGAGCAGGTCACCGTTCTGTTCTTTTCTTTGCTGTGCATTGCCATTTCCTGTTTCTCCGAGGAAGGTACGGACGATGCCTAATTCTCCCTGAAAAAAAATCTAATAATATCTGCTTTGACCTGTTCTTATTTAGGATTCAATAGATCCATCACGAGCGTTCATCTTCGCATTACAGTTCAGAAACTTCTGAGATACAATCAGGTCCATAAGTATTTGGACAGCGACACAATTTTGGTGATTTTGGCCTCTTATTACTACCACAATGGATTTGAAATGAAGCAGTGAAGATGAGATTGGAGTGTAGACTTTCAGCTTTAATTCAAGTGCTTAACAAAAATATTGCATCAATCATTTAGGAATTACAGCCATTTTATTTTTACAGAGTCCCTCCATTTTCACAGGCTCAAAAGTAATTGGACAACTGAATGATAAGCAGTTTCATGGCCAGGTGTGGCCTGTTTCCTCATTATTTCATGGCAAAACAAGGAGATAAAAGATCTGGAGTTGATTCCAAGTGTTGAATTTGCATTTGGTAGCTGTTCATGGGAACTCTCAATATGCGGTCCAAAGAGATGTCGATGCAAGTGAAGGAGTCCATCATTAGGCTGAAAAAACAAAACCGACCTATCAGAGAGATCGCAGATACTTTAGGAGTGGTAAATCAACAATTTGGTACATTCTTAAAAAGAAGGAGTGCACTGGTGAGCTCAACAACACCAAAAGGCCCGGAAGACCACGGAAGACAACTAAAGTGGATGATCGCAGAATTCTTTCCTTGTTGAAGAAAAACCCCATCTAGCCAAGTCAAGAACACTCTTGAAGAGGTAGGCGTATCATCGTCAAAGTCTACAATCAAGAGACGCCTTCATGAATGTAAAGACAGACGGTTTACCTCAAGATGCAAACCACTAGTAACACTCGAAACAGAAAGGCCAGATTAGCCTTTGCTAAAAAAAAAAAAAAAGCCTGGCCAGTTCTTATACAAGATTTACTTGTACCAGAATAATGGGAAGAAGAAGAAGAATATGGAGAAGGAACGTAAGAGCTCATGTTCCAAAGCATACCACATCATCTGTCTAACATGTGGAGGCAGTGTTATGGCATGGGCATGGATGGCTGCCGATGGAACTGGGTCACTGGTGTTTATTGATGATGTGACTGCTGATAGAAGTAGCAGGATGAATTCTGAAGTCAATAGATGCTTTTTGCTCAGATTCAGTCAAATGCTCTAAAACTGATAGGACGCCGCTTCACAGTACAGATGGATAATGACCCAAAACATACCGTGAAAGCAAACCAAGAGCTTGGAAATGGAATGTTCTTAAATGGCCAAGTCAGTCGCCTGATCTCAACCCAACAGAGCTGCTTTTCACTTACTGAAGACACGACTGAAGGCAGAAAGACCCACAAACAAGCAGCAACTGAAGGCGGCTGCAGTGAAGCCTGGCAAAGCATCTCCAGGGAGGAAACTGAGCATTTGGTGATGTCCATGGGTTCCAGGCTTCAGGCAGCCATTGACTGCAAAGGATTTGCATCCAAGTATTAAAAATAATCCTAATATTTATGATTGTTATTTTGTCCAATTACTTTTGATCCAAAAATGGAGGGACTCTGTAAAAAAAACATGACTGTAATTCCTAAATGATTGATGCGATATTTTTGTTAAACCCCTTGAATTAAAATTGAAAGTCTACACTTCAATCCCATCTTGATTGCTTCATTTCAAATCCATTGTGGTGGTGTACAGAGGCAAAATTACCAAAATCATGTCACTGTCCAAGTACTTAGGGACCTGACTCTAAGTCTTTTCTCTTTTTTTTTTCTTTTTTTTTTTGCATAAGTTTTAAATGCTACACTGAACTGCACAGAATTTCAGCCCTTGTGGTTATGGATATTATGCAAATATTTCTCTCCCATAATGAGCAAGTGTGGCGTCGGCTCGCCGCTTTTAGAGCTGCACAGCAAGATCCGGTTTGAATAATAACAATATTATCCGTTTAGGCAAAACGAGACAGGGTACGAAAAAAGAAAGAAAGAAAGAAAGAAAGGGGGGAAAAAAAGAAAGAAATCTATAAAATAAACATGAAACCAATATGGAAATTCAATAAAGGCACAATAAAGCATGAGTTACACAAGTGAAAAGAAAACAATTAGAAAGTATTTTAAAGTCTTGATTAAAATAACAAGAGTTAAAAACTAGTTAGGGGGGAAAAAAAGAGAGAGGGAGGGAGACTCTTCAACTGTTTTTAAGCTCTGGTAATGGGGTAAGTGTGTGATGAAATGTCTGTGGGCAGTGAGTTCCTGATCTTTGGAGCCAGCTCAGTCCCTCAGCGAGTTCAAAATCTAATTTGGTGTAGACTCTGTGAAGTGTGTAAGGCTGCAGCGAGACATTTAAAAGCTAGTAACGCCATTTCGGAGACAGCAGAACAAGCAGGATGCAGCCAAAACCTTGTAATTCACTCCCTCTTCCTCGACGCCGTGGAAACGCCATCGGCGGCACGGAGTCCAGATTGGCGGCCTCTCGTGGTCTTATTATAGGAGATCCAGTGAAAAGTGCATTACAGTAGGTTTGGAGCGAGGCGGCAGCGCAGGAGTTTCTGAGGTACGCCGAGGTCTAGTTTTGAAGAGCAGACGTTTTCGAGTTTAAATCCCAGAAAGCTGCCACAGAGCTACTGTAGCGTCCAGAGGCGTGTTTTCTCCATCGTTCAAACTACACGCTGACTGATTTCACTGTTAATTCAGAACGACTCTCAGAATTTCCTGATTGTTCATTTTATTCATTTTTCTATTGTTTTCAATTTTTCTATTGTCATATTTATAACAATATATTTTTAGATTATTATTTTTATCTGTATTGTTAATTGTTATATTTGATTATTGTTAAGTATATTTCTTTATTATTATTATTATTATTATTATTATTATTATTATCGTGTTTTTCTATATTTACTTTTAATTTGTAATTATTATTGGCATATTCTATTCATTTATTAAATGCATTTTCTATTTTATTACTTATTGATATATATTTTTAAATTTAATACTTATTGTTGTTTTATTATTGTCATTTTTATTTTATTACTGTTTATGGTTTGTTTATTTATTTATTTATTTATTTGACACATAATTGGTAACATTTGCTTTACTTCTACTTAATTTTATTTTCCATTGAAATAAAATGACAAAGCTAAAATTATGTGAAAACACAACCTGTGTTGGCATAGACATGTGCTTTTATTGATTTACTTATTTGTTTGTTCGTTTTTTATTTGCTTATGAATAAAAGTCGCTCTAGGTTGTCAGAGTATAGCTGTCATAGTATAGCTGTGGCAAAAAAAAAAAACTGTGATCATTTAATCTTCATCTTCTGTCGGAGCGCCGTTCCTTGGTTTACCTTCCGCTTCCCCAATGAAAAGGCCCACAAGTGCCTGCCCTCTCCTGATCCTCCACACCCTACACCAGCTCCTACACCATCTCCACCGTGTGAGTGTGGATTATAACCGACCTGCCGTAGTCTTTACCCTTTACCTGTACTAATATCGCTATCACTAGCCGTTAAATAAGATTCAGTATAAAAATAAAGTCCTACATTCCAAGAAGTTTTGATGTGTAGACCCAGATTTCACCGGCTGTTTAGTGTTTTTTTTTTTTTTTTTTTTTTTCTGTGCTTGAGCGGTGATGACATACGAGACAAACCCTGATGTCCATTACCTTTTTTCCCAACTGCTGCTCATGTGGCCTCAAGCAAATCATTTAACAGCAGGCTGCTTTTCCGGTGCTGCAACCTGGCCACTGGTCCTCTTTAACCCCAGCATGAGGGCTTCCGAGAGAGTAACAGCCCTACCTACCTACCTACTAAGATTAGAAATACAATTTAAAACCTGCAGACATACCGAGTTCCCCTCAAGCTTCGAGACCTACTTTAAAGCACAACATACAACGCTACTACAGACCTCCATGTCAGTGCCACCAGCCAAGTAACACCTGATCAGTGGTGATGGTCCTGTCGGGGTCTTTTTTTAATTGATAGATGAGGCTACAGTCTGAAATTTTAGACCTACAGCGTGCACCAATATAAACTGATGATCTGGCCAATAAATATAGGTCCAAGCTAGACTATCTGGCAATGTTCATATTGTCAAAGAAGCAACCCGACTGACTTCCTCCTGTCGCACTTAGTTTCCCTCATTTCCACACGATTTTCAACTAATTTCAGCAAAGTAGATGTACGAACTGGTCCACATTGACAAATTTGCTAGTTAGCATAAAAAATGGAGTCTCACATGAAATATACTGTCTCTCTTTGACTTAAAGGTGCAATAGTCCATTTTTCTAATTCCAAACTTGCACAAATAACCTGGAAGATATGTAGAACATGATTAAAAAATATTAATTAAGCCGTGGCTTTAGCACAAGTGTATTAAGACACTGAGAAAACTGACTTCTGGTCTAGAATGCTTGTTTGTGTTTGGACACGCCCCCCTGTCAGTCAGTTTATAGACACTCTGCTCTACGGGCCACTGTACATCCTGGGGGTGGAGCTTCGTGAACGTGGGAGGGAATCATTTAAATGCTGAACTCAAGTAAGTGATAGAGAACCAATCTTGGGGGGGGGGGGGGGGGAGACTAATTTTGCCTAATGTACAAAGTTACAGGATGTAAAAGTATTTTAAATGACGCCCTCTCGGGTGGAAAAAACGCCCTCTCTGGTGCTATTGCAAGCTGCTTATGGAAGAACATAAGGTTCGAGGTACCTCGTGCGAGGTAACGAGGGCTGTGCTCCGATCCCGCAGCTGTGAGTGGCGAATAATACACCGTCAGTAAAGGTCTACCACAATCAGTTGTGGACAAGGTATAAAAATCCTGTACTTGAGTGAAGAGCTGCCTTTGGTAACATGAAGTCTTGTCTTTACTTTTAAGGTGTAAAAGTACCTGCTTTCATCTGTCAGATTTATTTTCATTATATTATTTTTTTTATTGATCAGTTTCTAGAGACCTCTCTGACCACACACCAAAACAGGAGTTTAGGAGTTTATAAAAATGGACAAACATTCATATTTATTAAACATGGCAGAAACTGTTTCCTCAAATTAAATGGCACATTTTTGAGACTTTCTCTTCTCTTCCCGCTGAGAGACGCAGCCTGCATTTGGAAATAAATGAGTCATACCCCAGCCTCACTTGATCCGCCGGGCATGTTTGAGCCTTTCAAAGCTCTAACTGTATGTAATACACGGCTCGCAGCTAGCTTTCTCTGCCAGTTAAAAGGCTCCATCATTGATTCGCTTCAATCTGAAAATGTGTTGTATTCCGATATTTCAGTCAATCCAGTTTTCTCCTACATCAGACTAAGTAATGCTTGGAGTTAAAGTAAGATATTTTGCTTAGTAGTGGAGTAAAAAAAAAGTACAGACTAAATGTAGTGGAGTAAAAAAAAAAGTACAGACTAAAGTACAGTAACAAATTACTTGTATGTATTTACTGAACACAATGCCACTACCTGTATCTGTTTAGTGTTCCAAATATTCATCTGTAAACCCAAAATGGGCGTGGCCTAAACCAAAATAGTATTTTTTTTTTTGGATGTTTATTTTTCATTTGAATATGAACTCTATCACTATTTTTTTGTGGAACTGCTTGTGATAGAACAAAATTTAGTTCTATTTCCCAAAACATAAAGAAACTAGTCATTTAAACCACCGGGACCGTGACCAGGCAGTTACTAAGGATGAATGAACGAACGCTGTAAATGCATCTTATATGTCTTTGTTTGTCCCGTGAGCTTCATAGCTGACCACTTTTTGAAAGTAAAAATCTCCTGTTCACGTGATTTTTTTTTTCGTTGTGTCCCGCAGAATCCCACTTCCAAGATGCAAGATGCACATCTCTAGACACAATCAGATACCCTGTGAACCTTTCAAGTTTTCTAGGGAAAAAAAAAAAAGCCGAATAGTGCGTACCTTCAGTTTGTATCCGTATTTATATTTGTTTAGGACACATAATCGGTTTATTAAAAAAAAAAATGTATTTGTAGAATTCAGGGCCGTGTCTCAAACCACCAAATGCACACTAAACAGTGCTGCGTTAACTCCACGACATTTATTTGTTGAACTTTTTGAATGAATTGTATTCCTACGAGTAGTTTTAATGCTGGTTTCTTTTTACTCTTACAAGTAAAAAGCGAACCTTTTAAAGATATTTTATTAGATTACATTAAGCTGCAATCTTCCTGTCATTTATTTTCCCCACGTTTTATAATTCGCTGGATATTCTGCTTGCTTAGTGCTCTAAGATTCCTCCTGGTCCTTTGTTACCTGTCACGTTTGCATGTTTGACTCTTACCGAGGCCGCGTCCTACATCACTACCATTTACCAGTCAAACGTTGCCGGTCACATTAAAGTTAGCAATAACCGAGATGGATAAATCTGTGGAATCTGTGCTGAGGCAGGACATCGCTGGTTGCATGCAGAACCACTATTTTACCTCCAGTTGGTACAAATAATAGATATGTAATGCATTGTCTAGTTTTCTGTCCCGGAAAATGTCATTGGCATGTACAAGAATTCCAGGTTGAACTTGAGAAAACATGACGGTTGTATTTGTGTTGTGTAACATCACGCATTGTACGGATGTTAAAGCTAGCCATGGTCCATTTCTAATCCTGACACTGAATCTGAATTCATTTCTGTTTCGTGGTTTAATTAGTTAGTCTCATTACTATCACTATCAACACTACATGTTGTATAATGTAACCTAAATCTAATGCTGTACTACGTTCCACTACATACTTTCTTATTCTTAATCAAGTGAATTACCTGATAAATATTTTTACTTCTACTTTTTATAACGTAACTACTTTTACTTGAGTACAATTTTTGGCTATTCTACCCAACTCCAAATGTACTAAATATTAATGACACCATGAAACTTGACAGAAAGGTTCACAGGGCACGTGGTTGAGGCTAGAGGTGTGCATTGGAACCAGGATCTTGTGGAACTCAACAATAAAAGTTACGTGAACAGGAGGTGTTTAATGCAGTAGTGAGCAAGCAAGTGGTCAGATATGAAGCTCACAAGACCAACAAATTATTAACAACTTACCAAATTATATTTACAGCCTTCATTCCTTCATCCTTAGTAACTGCCTGGTCAGGGTCATGGTGGTTTAATTAAAGTACTTTCTTTAGAGTAGTTTCCTTATATTCTAGGAACTAAATTTGTTAGAAAATATTGCGGGCTGTTCCGCACAAGGAATTAGTGCTAGGGTTCATATATAATTATAAAACAAACAAAAACGATTTGGGTTTAAATACGAATACAGATATACAGATATTTAGTATACTGTCACGCAGTTTGGGACGCGGCTCATTTGTTCTCGTGTGTTTCAGAAGTTACAGAAGTCTTCTGAGGGAAAAAAAAAATCTTTTATTGTGTCTGTCAGTTACAGAGTATCAGGTGAAAAAACAAAAAGCTCTCGTCTGCTCAGGTGTAATCTCACAGCGAGCTGCGCGTTTGGCTTGTGTCTCACAGCAATAAATATGTTACACACCAAAGGCAAGCAGGCGTCCCAGATGACTCGCTCTCATCCGATATAACTGAGTATGAAATACAGAAAATACAGGGAAGCTCACAAACACCTAACTAGTTAGTCCCAAGCTGGTTATCATGTGTTCTGTAGCTCAACATGACTGGCTAAAGATATAAATTCCACAGCAAGGCTAAATCAGCTGAGAATAATCTCATGTATCATTAACCAGCTTCACGCCAGCTTCTGAAAACAAGTGAATGCCTTACTGTTCATCCCTCTTCTGTGTGGGTTTCCTGAGGGTTCTCCAGGTTCTTCTCACTATCTATTAATATAGCAGTAGGTGGACTGGCTAAGCTAATTTGACGCTTACTGTGATTGCGTTCTGTGCTCTTTGATTAACTGGCGATGTATGAATGTCTTTCCTGCTCATCAGACACAGCTAAAATTTCATCAGTCCTGAATCCTTTTTCTTCTTACACTATAATAACTCTCTCTGGGCCCTGATGGGGCAGTCGTGGCCTAATGGTTAGAGTGTCGGACTTGTACCCCGAAGCTGAACCCGAAGGTGAACCTGAAGGTCGTGGGTTTGAGTCTCAGGTCTGGCAGGGATTGTAGGTGGGGGGAGTGAATGACTGGTGCTCTCCTTCATCCTCAATACCACGACTGAGGTGAGACTCTTGAGCAAGGCACCGAACCCCCAACTGCTCCCCGGGCACCACAGCAAAAAAGGCTGCCCACTGCTCTGGGTGTGTGTTCATTACTGTGTGTGTTAAGTGCAGAGCACAAATTCTGAGTATGGGTCACTGTACTTGGCTACACGTCACTTCACTTTTTTTGATTGGCTGCTAACTCCTGTCTGTCACCTTGCAGTCAGACTTCTTTTGTGCCTAAAGTGGGGCATGATGACGTTTGATATATACGCGCTGAATTACGTTTACATGACTCACGGCAGGAACTTTTTGGGATTTTTTTTGTCCCTTTTGTTTTTTTTTGTTTTTTTTTAAAGAATTCTTTATAGAATTGAAAAGCAGTAATGCTTTAAAAACCAGGTGGAATTTGGATGGCTGGTTTAAATCTGTGATCTTAAAGGACTACTCTAGCGTTGTTCAAGCTAATCTCTATGTGGCATAGCTGTAAACAAGAATTTCAACGTTTCTCTAAGAAAAGAACAGAAAAGCTGTGTGCCGTCTCATTTGTGGTTATGACACGACAACTACACGAGATCAGGTTTAAATCACTGGATTATTCCTTTAATGATATGTATCTTAAAAATCTGTAGTTCTTCGCTGTGTATGAGGAAGAGGCTCCGTCAGTGTCTCGTCGTCTAAGCTGCTTGGCTTCGTCCTCACAGTAAATTTTAGTGCGCGCGTGTGTGTGTGTGTATTCCACTTACAAGTCAGGGTTATATTCACAAGCAGCTTATAAAATCGATTAGTGTAAGGCCTTGTAGTGTCGTAAAGAACCGGCGGGAGTTTATCATGGAAATCCCCACCATTTTTTTTTCCCGCTCTCACACTTCGGGTCCCCTGTGATGTAACAGCACAGATGATGCCGGCTTCCTCTATCTCTATAAACACCCAGCGAATCCCTATCCTCCTCTCTCTTCTCATCCATTCCCTCTCGTCTCACTCCTTCTCTTCACTCCCATTATTTCCTTCCTGCTGTTTTTCGTTTCCCTATTACCCTATTAATCTTTTTTTTTTTGACTCTGTATTCACACTGTCAGTGACGCGACGTGACAAAGCGGCCTCAAGTCGCTCAGTTTCATTGAGACCTGAAGATTTAAAGTGACGGGGTGATGCGATGAATCCGAGCTGAGTTTAACGTCATGCTAATGAGAAGACAGTTGACATGGAGACGGCTGATGGGATTGAGGAATTCCCACGTTTCATTTGTTCCTCAGACTCCGTGTTTGTTTGCAATATGACGTTTTCTGTGAAAAGTTTTTTTTTTTTTTTTGGAAGCTAGGAACCCTGAGCTATTCAGAGAATCCTTGAAAAGTCATTTTTGCTAAGAGCGTATTGTTAAAAGTTCTATACAAAGAACATCAGAATAAGAATGAAAATAACAATAACTGTGGTGGACGTCAGAGTCAGAGATTAAATGTTTTAAAAAATATAACTATTTTGCCCAGTATCAAAATCACGATGACTTGATACCATCATTCTGTCGATTTAGGAACAGAATCCACTTATTGTGTGTTGGAATTTAAAATCCTAAGCCTGATTTCTTCACCTTTTCAAAACGAAAGTGTCTCAGGTGAGAAATAACACACTCCATGCTATGCTGATATAGGAAAAAAAAATTTCAATGAGAACCTAAAACATCACGTGTTTCATTCCATATATACAGCAATTTGTCAACAAGTACATTTTTTAAAATTTGTTAAAGAATAAAGTTTAGTATTTGTGTATATATTGTTGGGTTCCTGGAGGACTAGTGGTTAGGCCTCAGCACCCTCACCGCCGCCGCCTGGGCTCGAATTCCTGGCCAGGGAACTGAAGTTACAGCTTTAGCTCTGACTGTTACAGCCCCCTAACACTGGAGACTCCTTCCATAAATGTTGAATAAATGTCTCCTTACACAAAACCGCGTACGTCGTTACTATAGAAACCATAACGCACTAGATAGACCGAGTGCATTAATATAAACCTGTGATTTGCAGCTGCACTACTACTGTCAGAGCTGCTGTTATAGAAGATTAATCAACACCTTCTGACCAATCAGAATTAAGTAGCCCATGAAGAAAGGTGTCGTGAGTAGCTACGATGACCTCTCCCATCCGAGTGTTTTGTGCAGACTGGCAGCGTTAGTGCCGAAAACATTGAAACCACGTGATTTCAGCTGTCGTGTGTGTTCGGGATTCATCAGCCTCGTGCCTGTTTAAAGCGCAGTGTAGCAGGAGAAGGCGCGGAGGAGAAAGGTGCGATACACAGCGTCCTCGCCGCGAATGATTTCATCTCCTTCTTCCTGCAGCACGCTCACTTCTAGTTCTTTAACGAATGCATTTGCTCGTGTGATGAACAGAGATGAATAGAGTTACAGTTGGGGTCAAGGTGGGTTTTTTTTGGTTTGTGAAAATAGTGAATGGCTGGAAAAAAAAACCCAAAAAAAAAAAACCACACAGCAGTCAGTGAGCTCAGGAGGTCAGGCCACGAGGGAAAGAAATTACTGCAGTGTAAATACGGAGTTACTCTCCTCTGTCCCCTTCTCTTCTCTCACCCACTCCGTTCTCTTTCCTTTCATTTTCTTTTCCTTTCCTTTTACTTTTATTTCCTTGTTTTTGCTTTTACTTTCCTTTTACTTTTATTTCCTTGTTTTTGCTTTTACTTTCCTTTTCTCTTTTCCTTTTACTTTTATTTCCTTTCTTTTCCTTTTACTTTCCTTTTCTCTTTTCTTGCTACCTTAATTTTTTTCCCCTCTACTCTTCCTTTCATTTCCTTTCCTTTCCTTTCCTTTCCTTTGCTTTTCAATTTCCAGTTCTTCCCTTTCTTTTCCTTTACTTGTTTTGAGTTTCTGTTCCATTGCTTTCTATTTTCTCTACTTCATTTTTCTTCCCCCCATCATTGAGTGTCTCAGTTCTGTCTCTATCTTTTCCTTGTCTTCCCCCTGCTTTTTATTTCCCTTTCTGTCTTTTCCATGAAATTAAATTTTCTTTTATTTCATTCCTATTTCTTTCCTGTTTCCCTTTTTAATTTCGTTTATTTTCCTTTCTCTTTTCTTTTGTTGCCTTTTGCGTCTCTTTTTTTCCAGTTCCATTCTTGCCGTTAACAGTTTTCATTCCCTTTTCATTTAATTGCTAATTCTTTTCCATTTTGTTTACTTTTCGTTTTACCTCTCTCTCTCTCTCTCTCTCTCTCTCTCTCTCTCTCTCTGGCTTCTCTCTGTCCCTCCGGAGAGCTTCTCTCGGGTCTCCCTGGTCTCTCAGCCCGAGAGTGTGAATCTGCGTCAGCCGGCTAATTCACACTGCTCCCATGTGGGTCGCCTTCTTCAGAGAACAGATATAGAAGTGATTGTGTGTGTATTCGTGTGTGTGCATTCGTGTGTGTGTGTGTGTGTGTGTCAGTGTGAAAGCTCTCCTGTACGTGCGCATGCCGCAGAGTGAGCGAGTCAGGTCCTGCTGTTGTTTTGAAATATGACTGGTCCTGATGTACATTCCCATCCATGGAGATACGAACCTCGAACCTCAGGCCTTCCACACACTCCACACGTTCTACACGTTCCACACGTTCCACACACTCCACACGTTCTACACACTCCACACACTCCACACGTTCCACACACTCCACACGTTCTACACACTCCACACACTCCACACGTTCCACACACTCCACACGTTCTACACACTCCACACTTTCCACACGTTCCACACACTCCACACGTTCCACACGTTCCACACACTCCACACGTTCTACACACTCCTACACACTCCACACGTTCTACACACTCCACACACTCCACACGTTCTACACACTCCACACACTCCACACGTTCTACACACTCCACACACTCCACACGTTCTACACACTCCACCCACTCCACACGTTCTACACACTCCAAACACTCTACACACTCCACACATTCTACACACTCCACACGTTCCACACACTCCACACGTTCTACACACTCCACACGTTCCACACACACCACACGTTCCACACATTCCACACGTTCCACACACTCCACACATTCTACACACTCCACGCGTTCTACACACTCCACACGTTCTACACACTCCTACACACTCCACAC
>CM040997.1:2885040-2900943 GCA_022985145.1 Pangasius djambal
TCCACACTCCACACGTTCCACACACACCACACATTCTACACACTCCACACTTTCCACACACTCCACACGTTCCACACACACCACACATTCTACACACTCCACATATTCTACACACACCACACTCCACACGTTCTACACACTCCACACGTTCCACACACTCCACACGTTCCACACACACCACACATTCTACACACTCCACACGTTCCACACACTCCACACGTTCCACACACACCACACGTTCTACACACTCCACATGTTCCACACACTCCACACATTCTACACACATCACACTCCACACTCACCACACTCTACACGTTCCATGCTCCACACACTCCATGCTCTCCACGCGTTCCACACTCTCCACACACACCACATGCTCCACACTCTCCACACACACCACATGCTCCACGCACTCCACACACCACACACATTACACACACTCCACACGCTTGCACTTTAAATAGAAACGCCCAACAAAAAAAACCTGGTAAAGTAGGCCAGAGCTGAAAAACACTCGCGGCCCAGCAGCCAGAAGGCACCTCATCCATCATAGCTCCCTAGCTGTAGTGCACTTCACTCGTCCCCTACTAACCACCATTTACATTCTTACATTCTCTCACTGCAAACACAACCATTTATCTCATGCCTTCTCTCCAATCTCTCTCCCTCTCTATTTCTCTCCTCCCCCGTCCATCTTCTTCTCTTCTCTCTTTCAATTTATATTCTAATCCTTCACACCTGTCCTTCTGTCCCCATGTCCCTCTTTCTTCCTGTATTTCTTGTTATTTTGTCCATTTCTTAATTTTGTTTCTATTTTTTTTTCATCCGTCTGATTTCTCGACTTCCTTCCCTCTGTCTCTCCATCTCCTTCCTCCTGGTCATAATTTTTTCTGCCATGTTCTTCTCACGTATATATCCTTATATACACATCTCTCTTTCTCTCCCTCTCTCTCTCTCTCTCTCTCTTAATTTTTTCATTCATTCAATGCCATCCTCCCTCTATTTTCTCTCACCGTCTTTCTCTTGGTCTCTCTCTCTTTCTGTCTTGCTCTCTGTGTCTGTCTCTCTGTCTCTTTTTCTCTCTCTGTCTTTTTGTCTCTCTCTTTTTCCGTCTTTATTCCTTCAATTTCATGATCCCTATCTGTCCTTCTTGCTCACTCTCTCTCTCTCTGTCTCTGTCTCTTTCTTTCTCTTTGCCTTTATTTTTTCAATTCCATCATTCTCTCTCACCCTATTTATCTCTCTGTCACTCTCTCTCTTTCATTCTATCTTTATCCTTTCCATGCCATCATTATTCCTTTGTCTCTCAATTTCTGTCTCTGTTACTCTTTCTTTTTCTCTCTCTGTCTCTGTTTTCATTCTTTCAATGCCATCATCCATTCTCTCTCTCTTTCTCTCTCTCTCTCTCTCTCTCTCTCCCTCTTCCTCTGTCTCTCTCTCTCTACCTCCCTCTCCCCAGTCTTTGTATGTCCCGGGACTCTGTTGAGGGTTCAAGCAGCGAGTTCACAGCAGGAGGCGGAGCATCAGTCGGGGGCGTGGTGCAAGGACCCACTGCAGTCAGGTGACCGGCTGTACGTCATGCCGTGGACGCCGTACCGGACAGACATTCTGTACGAGTACGCATCGTGGGACGACTTCACCCAGAACCGTGCCACCACCACCTACAAGTGAGCACTCGTCCTCCTCATCACCACACTCACAAACATACTCTGTGTGTGTGTGTGTGTACACACACATAAAAATCAATACACATATTAAATGAATGTTGTTTTTTTCAAAGCTGTAAAAGAACAGAAAAACAGTTTACTCGCTTCTAAGTCTAAGGGCAGCCGATAAGTACGGAACAAAACACGACAGACAGCTTGTACAGAAAAAACCACCGTTACCACTCCGAGTGGATTCTTTTCAAGTGTGGAGTGTGTTATTCCGCTTATACCACAGCGAATTGCCAAAGACTCCAAAGTTTCATTGATTGATGAACGACACGTCACACACTTTAACATTTATGTTCAGATTTAATGTTGTGAAACATCCGAGAGACAAGTTAGTTCCTGTTGTCACTTATGTTATAGCTGCGATAAACTGCAATTCCTTGCTCTTTTCTCACACACACACACACACTCTCTCTCTCTCTCTCTCTCTCTCTCTCTCCCTCTCTCTCTCTCTCTCTGGAAAATGCATCCTGTCATTTTACCGAGAAACCAGCATAAACTCTTCTGTCCTGAAAACTTTCCTGTGCTGGGAAACTTTGCAAAGCACACACACACACACACACACACACCCAAGACTCCTTCCAGAAATATTAAATAAATATCTTCTAACGAAAAAAAAATAATCACCACCACACCAACGATTACACTTTTTACTTGTATAGTTAAACGACGCTACGTTTTTTTAATCTGTTTATTATTAGTCTTAGCCATGCGATTACACAAAAATAATACACACTTCCTGACCAGTCAGATTTGTGTGGTATAAACTGTCCATTCTGTGGTATAAACTCTATAATCTATTAATAAACATAGAATGCTTTCATGAAGTTTTCAGTCTAAGGTGATTGTATATTTAGTGCTTTTAGAGAAGGTACAATTTTTTTCAGAGGGAAGAATTTGTTTTGTGTGTTTCCTGGACCAGTTGTGTTGCTCTGATGGTGTACATATACAAACAATTCAAGTGTAAAATACTCACGAACCTGGCTACTATATAGCGATAAAACTTTATAAAAAAAACAGCTTTTCTAACATTTCCTTTCACGTCCGGTTGTGGTTATTAATTGGTGCTATATATTCATGTACGTTATGTTTTAAACTTTAATGAATGGAATTTAACAGCTGCCCTTAGACTTCCGTCATAAGTGAATTTGAAGCTCTTCTCTCAGTTTCAGGGAGACGTGTGAAATTCTCGGCTGTGATAATCACACACATTACACATACAGTGAATAGAGATTATGTGAAAAAAATGTTGGAGTATTTCATCGAGCGATGGTGAAAATTAAAGCGATGGTTAACAATGAAAAAGGTTTTAAAAATGAAGCTAATGATGTGTGGACAGGATATTCGGTTTTAAATTTTATATGCCGATTTCTTAATCGGATAAATAATATATTCTTTAAATAACCGTGCAGAAAATATATTCTTTAAATAATATATTATTTAAATAATGTGTTCCTGAATAATAATTATTATCTGACTAGTGGACTTTTGGACTCTAGACTATTTGATAATGTAAAACGCCTCAGGTCTGAACGTTTCCCGATGTTAATTGAAATCCTGTAGAATACATATAACGCTCCTCGTCCTCCAAACCACACCAGCACCTATTAATTCTGACGGATTAATTTAATTAAGTGAATACCCCAGTGTTTTTCATTCACTGTATCTATAGTGTGTGTGTGTGTGTGTGTGTGTGTGTGTGTGTGTGTGTGTGTGTGTGAGCGATTACTGACAGGAACACGTTTCCCTGCAGTGACAAAAGAACAGAACAACTATAAAGTGAACTTACACCTGCAGTCAATGGGCCAATAGATGTTGAAGAAATGTGACTGTGTAACGTACATTCAAAGCTAGAACCTTCACAGTGTAATAATAAGGTGTTATGATGAAACATACATTTGAGGAAATCTTACCAAAACTGTTTTTATGAAGTTTCCAACACTTTCCAACACTGGAGCAATAGACTAAAAAGTAGTTCCGGTTACTTCAGACTTTCCCCCCAAGGTTCTGCGGTCTGGTTGCAATCACAGAATCTTCCCTGTCTCTGAAAGTCAACAGATTTACAGCTTTCTTTGCGAACATCTTGCACTGAAAAACTCACGAAAGCTGTCTATAAAATCACGTTTCGCATAAACGTTTATTAATAGTTAATTGTTTATTAATAGCTCGTTGTTTCCCTTTGAACACACAATACTGACTCCGTTAATTTCTATATTATCACCACGGCTGCCTTCAGATTTTGCATTATATGAGGAATTTTACACCCCGTGTCATGCTGTTATAGGAAAATAATCCAAAACAGGGTGGTGTGATGAAGCGGAGCCAATGTTACCACCCCGAAGTTGATTATTTTCCTGTAACACTTTGTCTTGAAGTGTTTAATTCCTCTTATCCAACAGCAATTTGCCAATCATTACAATTTCAATTAATTAAAGAATGACACATCATGCAAAACTTTTTTTTTTTATCGATTTATAGTTATATTTAATGTTTGTGAAACAATTTGGTCCTGTTCTCACTTACGTTATAGCAGCTATAAACAGTCGTTTCTTCACCAGCTTCTCCTCACCTTCTCTTTCTCTTGAGGTTAGTATGATTAAAAAAAAAAGCGCAGCTTGTCGTGTTGCACGAACCACAAGGCGTACACTTCACTGTCCTGAAGATATCAGAAAACCTAACGTTACCTAGCTTTACCTCTGACACTGGAGACTCCTTCCATAAATGTTAAACGTCTCCTTCACCATATTAACCATTTTGTAAATCCGTTTATCTGGAGCATCCACTGTACCAGTCCCTGTGAATGAGCTGTTACCATAGAAACAATAACGTATTAGAACGGGTGCGTTAATATAAACCTGTGATTTGCAGCTGCACTACTTTAGAGAAAATGAATCAACACCTGCCGTCCAATCAGAATCGAGAATTCGACAGAGCTGTGGTATAAATGTAATAATATTAATGTAAATTATGATTAAGATATAGTGTGACCTTAGTATTATTATTTTGTTCTAGTTATTCCTAACCTAAATAATATGAAATATTAATATTATGAAATTGTAATTTAGTTTAATCATGGTCACTACATTCTAGTTTTTTTTTTTTTTATCATAAAGGAAATGAATATTAATATCTATGAATTGTTATTTTGGAGCTGTAATTTTGAATGTCTGATGTGATACGTGCCTCCAGGCTGCCCAATCGAGTGGACGGTACGGGCTTCGTGGTGTACGACGGCGCCGTCTTCTACAACAAGGAGCGAACACGAAACATTGTGAAGTACGACCTGCGCACACGCATCAAAAGCGGCGAAGCCATCATCACCAACGCCAACTACCACGACACCTCGCCGTACCGCTGGGGGGGGAAGTCCGACATCGACCTGGCCGTGGACGAGAACGGCCTGTGGGTCATCTACGCCACCGAGAGCAACAACGGCCGTCTGGTGGTCAGTCAGGTGAGGGACGAGAATGTGGAGAGCCTTAAAGAGGAGTAGCTGTGTGTGTGTGTGTGTGTGTGTGTGTGTGTGTGTGTGTGTGTGTTTACACTCAAAACTCTGTCTGCAGCACATGAGTTATTGTTGTAATGTTTTATTAAAATATCCATTATTTAACTATGAGCTATTATTCTTGGAGAGCACAGAAATTTATGATAATTCATGACAACAAATAAAACAAAAATTCAATTAAACAAAGTAACATAAGCAAACACGATTAGCTTAACTTAATTACCTACTACAGTCAGCTCTTTTTAACTTCCCAAATCCTTTTTTTTTTTTTTTATTTAGGACAAAAGTGACATTTAAAGCAGTTTGATTCATTAAACATCTATACCGAGCTGCTTTTTCTGTCAAATTATCGTTTTTATAATTTTAATTCTATTTACTTGAAAGGTATAATATTTAAATGTCAGAGTTTGTATATGGCATTTGGCAGACGGCAGACGGCAGACGGAAAAATGTATCCGGTTAGTGATTGTTGGCAGTTGTTCACTACTTGCATGTGATATCACGTTGTGGATGCACAAAGAAAATAGATATGATATGCAGTTGAAGGACATGAAAATAAGTAATTTCAGAAATGATCAGCGTTTGTTTTTAATCTGTTTTCCAGAAATGCATTTTATATATATATATATATATATATATATATATACACAGTACTGTGCAAAAGTCTTAGACACCCTATTTTTTTTTTTTTTAGTACAAACTTTGTTACAGATTTGTATTTTCTGACTTCTACATTATTGATTCAGTACGAAAACATTTTAGATTCCAAACATTAGTTTTCCAGCACAACATTAAATGTTCCAGAAAAATGTTTGTATGTCAGTAAAGAAAGCAGCAGATGACATAAGAGACACTTTTCAGATAAAAACAGAATGAAGGCTGCTGGGTTTCGCTGCAGAAATAAGAAGCGAGTCGACAGTCAGAGTCTCCAGAAGAACTGCGGCTGCTTCTGCAAGATGCTCAGTAACACTTACAGCTCATTTCCTTATCAAACTGCACACACTGCACCTGAGACACT
Organism: Pangasius djambal; assembly: GCA_022985145.1. NCBI lineage: Eukaryota > Metazoa > Chordata > Actinopteri > Siluriformes > Pangasiidae > Pangasius > Pangasius djambal. The sequence goes on from CM040997.1 coordinate 2,891,276, forward strand.
GTTTATTTTTTAAAGCGAAAGATCATCACACCAAATATTGACTTTGTTTCATTTATTACTGTTTACTGCTCTTTATTTTTGCTCTACAGCATTTCTTTGCGTGTGCCTAAGACTTTTGCACAGTAATGTATATACAGTCAGGTCCGGAGGTATTTGGACAATGACAGAGTTTTTTGTGATTTTGCCTTTATACACCACCACAATGGATTTGAAATAAAACAATCAAGATCGAAGTGTAGATTTTCAGCTTTATTTTAAAAGGTTCCACAAAAATATGGCATTTACCATTTAGGAATTACAGCCATTTTAAGCAAAGTACCTCCATTTTCAGGGGCTCAAAGGTATTTGGACAAAGTGACATAATTGTACATATAATCATAATTTTAATGCTTGATACTAATAATGACTGCCTGAAGACTGGAGCCCATGTTCTCAAAACTCAAATTCTGAGTTTCCTCCCTGGAGATGCTTTGCCAGGCCTTCACTGCAGCCACCTTCAGCTGCTGCTTGTTTGTGGGTCTTTCTGCCTTCAGTCTTGTCTTCAGTAAGTGAAAAGCAGCTCTATTGGGTTGAAATCAGATGACTGACTTGGCCATTGAAGAATATTCCATTTCTTTGCCTTCAAAAAGTCTTGAGTTGCTTTCGCACTGTGAAGCAGCATCCTATCAGTTTTGTAGCATTTGGCTGAATGTGAGCAGAGAGTAAAGCCCTATACACCTCAGAATTCATCTTGCTACTTCTGTCAGCAGTCACATCATCAGTGAACACCAGTGAGCCCGTTTCATTGGCAGCCATACATGCCCATGCCATAACACTGCCTCCACCATGTTTGACACATGATGTGGTATACTTTGGATCATGAGCTGTTCCTTTCTTTCACCATACTTTTCTCTTCCCATCATTCTGGTACAAGTTAATCTTGGTTTCATCAGTCCAGAGAATCTTATTCCAGAACATGGGAGGCTTTTTAGATGTTTTCTGGTAAAGTCTAATCTGGCTTCCTGTTCTTGAATGTTACCGGTGGTTTGCACCTTGTTGTAAACCCTCTGTATTTACATTCATGAAGGCATCTTCTGATTGTAGATTTTGACAATGATACGTCTACCTTCTCCAGAGTATTCTTGACTTCTGTTGATGTTGTGAAGGGGTTTCTCTTCACCAAGGAAAGGATTCTGTGATCATCCATTTTAGTTGTCTTCCGTGGTCTTCCAGGCCTTTCGATGTTTTTGAGCTCACCAGTGCTTTCTTTCTTTTTAAGAATCTACCCAGCTGCTGATTTGGCTACAACTAAGGTTTTTGCTGTCTCTCTCATAGATTTATGTTGTTTTTTCAGCCTAATGATGGCCTCCTTCACTCGCATTGAGATCTCCTTGGACTTCATATTAGTAGCTCCAGTCGAACAGCTGCCAAATGCCAACTCAATACCTGATATCAACTCCAAACCTTTTATCTGCTTCATTTGTCTTGAAGTAACGAGGGAATGGACTGCACCTGGTCAATTAACTTCTTGTCAGTCAACTGTCCAAATACCTTTGAGCCTCTGAAAATGGAGGTACTTTGCTTAAAATGGCTGTAATTTCCTAAATGGTAAATGCCATATTTCTGTGGAACCTCTTAAAATAAAGCTGAAAATCTACACTTCGATCTTGATTCTTTTATTTCAAATCCATTGTGGTGGTGTATAACGGCAAAATCACAAAAACTCTGTCACTGTCCAAATTCTTCCGGACCTGACTGTATATAGTATATAAATATATAATCACAGTCTGAAGTTTCAGTACCAGGATATTATCTGGGTGAAAGACACAATTTTAACAGTCTATTAAATCAAATGTTAAGCTGGTAGGATGGATGTGCTCGTGCTTTTTTATTCATCCCTTCCCAACAGTGCAATCTGAATACAAACAGACAGGCGCAGCATGAAAATATCCAAAAGTCATGATCCTCAACGTGGGTAAACAAGAGGGGAGCAGAAAACTACAGAGACACGGATCACTGAAGTCATGACACAATTACAGTAGACACATGCAATATATATATACACACACACACACACACACACAAGCACACACACAGCCTGTATATACACAGACCAATGTAACATGACAAGTAGACAACAAAACAAACTCGACACGGGTGGAAATAATGATCTGGGAGAGTGGTCAGGGTGGAGCTGGACTGCTCTTCCACACAGGAAGCATCTCTGACTGTGTGTGTGTGTGTGTTTGTGTGTGTGTGTGTGTGTGTGTGTGTGTGTGTGTGTGTTTAATCCTGACAGTGTGAAAGCCGTTTCCTCTGCTGCTGACGTGCTGATTTTCAGAAGTACAAGCTTTTCTGCTGCAAGTGAACGCAGCTCATGTCGTCATCCAGCTTTTGAACTGAGTCTCTCTCTCTGTCTGTCTCTGTCTCTCTTTCTCGGCGACAGGTGAACCCATACACTCTGCGTTTCGAGGGCACATGGGAGACGAGTTTCGACAAGCGGCTGGCGTCCAACGCCTTCATGGCGTGCGGCGTGCTGTACGCAGTGCGCTCCGTCTACCAGGACGACGACAGCGAGGCGGGCGGAGATCTGGTGCTGTACGCCTACAACACCAACCGCAACCAGGAGGAGCCCGTGCACATCATCTTCCCCAACCCCTACCAGTACATCTCGTCCATCGACTACAACCCCCGTGACAACCAGCTCTACGTTTGGAACAACTACAACGTGCTGCGCTACCCGCTGGAGTTCGGACCGCCCGACCCCACGACAGGTAGAAATACACAGATCAGAAGCAAAACTAGTGGTCAATCAAACCAAGCTGAGAATCAGATCTGTAACACGTCAGGAATAAAACACTCCATGTTGTGCTGTTGTAGGAAAATAACCAACAACAGGGTGGTGTCATGAGGTGGAGTTACTGTTACCACCCTGAAGCTGATTAATTTCCTACAACTGCATACCACAGGAATTTGCCAACGGTTACAGTTTTTATTTATTAAAGAACCATACACCATACTTTTTATCCACTTATAGTTACATTTAATGATGTGGAATGTCCGTAAGCAGTTTAGTTCCTGTTCTTGCAGCTTGTCATGTTACGGAGAAACAAAGCAAGCAAAGCGTAAACTTAAGTTACAGTTTTACCTCTGATTGTTACAAAGCACTGACACTGGAGACTCCTTCCGTGAATGTTAACTAAACGTCTCCACAACATTAAATGTAACTATAAAGGGATATGTTGTTTATGATGTTCTTTAATAAGGAAGTCATTGTATTTGTTGTCAGATTGCTGTGGTGTAAGAGGAATAAAACGCTGTTATTGGAAAATAATCAAACAATTAGATTTTTGGAAAGAATACTACATGCAAAATCCAGCTCTGATTTATTCTCTATAAATGCTTATCAGTTCTGTAACAACCCTTTAAGATAAAAGCTGCAACATTTACCTTAAAATGTCCAATCCATCGTCCCTTCATCCAAGTGAAGAGCAACTCTGATGGAAACGGAGAACCAAATGCCCTTATTACGGTCGAGGTCACAGTGATCAGACCATCAGTTGTGTAATATAAATATGACTTTTTAAAAAAAAAAATAATAATAAATCTAAGACCTCAGCTGAATGCATAAATCTTTGTGTTTCGGGTCATCTTGACTCGGAAAGCGCACAGAAGGTTAATGTGGTTATGCTAATAATGCTCCTGTGAACCGGGTGGAACTGAGAGAAAGAGAGATGCAGGAGGAATAAGGAAGGATACACATGGACAAAGTGATCGAGAGAAACAGTAAGAGAGAGAAGAAGAAAAAAAAGTACGAGTGTGGGTGGAAGAGGACGAGTAAGTTTCTATCTACAACTTTGTATCTACTGTACAAAGCCATACAATTAATTATGTTTTAATCATATTTATGCTTTTTTAGATTGCTGTGTCAAACATAATAGACCTCTAAGAGCTAATGCGCTAATATTAGATATCATCATCATCATCATATCCACAGTAGTTGCTATAGCAACAGTGCAGGTACGCTGAGTGGTGTGGATGGAGATCTGTCAGCGTGGAGATTTCTCTGGATTGTGTTTTACTTTCGAGTGACATCCACTCACAGTACTGACCGAACTCAGAGGCTGTGTGTGTGTGTGTGTGTGTGTGTGTGTGTGTGTGTGTGTGTGTGTGTGTTACTGCTGTCACTGTGAGTACTACAGGTCCACAGCGAAGCCCCTGACTCGCCTTCATGCCAACATGAAGTCTCTGGCCCAATGAATATCCACAGAAAAAAAGAAATCTGTCTGCAGCTTGGAAACACACTTTTGAAACAGTTTTACAGTTTTCAGTTCAGTTCAGTTCAGTTTTGATCAGTTTGATCGTCACGCTAAAAAAAACGACAGCAACTGAGTATATCTTAAATATAAATAAGTCCAATTTATCTCATATTTACTAGACTAAGTTTGTAGAAATAAATGCTTAAAATTAGAAAATGTATTTGCCAATAGAACAAGTCTATTTCAAGCATGAAATTAGTAAAAAAAAAAAAAAAAAAAGTCTAGAAATGGGTTTAATAATCTTAAATTTGGTTTGTTGCACTCTTCAATAGGAAATACTAGACAAATTGAACTATATTCAGGATATTTTCACTTTCTAAGATGTCATTTATAGAGTGCAGTTCAATTAAGGTCACTTAAGTACAGTTCAATTCAATTCAATTACCTGCTAAAATCAGATAAAGCCGAAATTAATATGGCCAATCCAATAATGATACACTGAATTAAAATTAATTGAACTGAGTCCAGTCTAATTGAACATAACTGAACTGAACACAGTTGAACTGAAGTGAAGTGAACTGAATCAAATTAAACTCTACTGAAGTGAACACAGTTGAACTGAAGTGAAGTGAACTGAATCAAATTAAACTCTACTGAAGTGGACTCAGTTGATCAGACTTTAACTGACCCCAACTAAAATGAATTGAATCAAAACAAAGTTTACTGATCTTAACTGAACTGAACTGAACTAAAGCAAATCGAACTGAACTGAATTGAGTCAAACTGGAATGAACTTAACTGTACTGAATTTCACTGAATGAAATTGAACTGAACTGAAACAAAATGAATCATATTGAACTTAATAACTGAAATGAAATGAATAATGCTGAACTTAACAGCAAAACTGAATTAAATTGAACTGAACTAAATTGAATTGAACTGAGCTGAAGCAAATCAGACTAGAATGAACCTAACTGTACTGAATTGAACTGAACTGAACTGAATGGAAACTAATCATACTGAACTTAACACCTGAACTGAATTGAACTGAATCAAAGTGAATCATAATGAACTTAGCTGAACTGAACTTAAATAAACTGAATTAAACTTGAACTGAACTGAATTGCGTCGAACTGAAATGAACGGAAACTAATAATACTGAACGTAACAAATGAACTGAATTTATCTGAACTGAATTGAAATGAATCATACTGAACTTAACAGCTAAACTAAACTTAAATAAACTAAGTTAAACTGAACTGAATCGAGTCAAACTGTAATGTAGTGATCTGACCTGAACCGAAGCGAATAAAATCAATTTGAATCAGATTGAAACAGATTGTTTTTGTACCCAGTCTGATGCGCAGTGATTGTCGGCTCTACACTCATGTTTATTATTTTTTCATGCTGTCACACAGTGGAGTCTCTGAAACACAAGTACCGTCCTGTTTGTCGTGTCATTACCCAGTGATGAGCAGAGAGACAGGCTGAGAGAGACAGGCTGAGAGAGACAGGCTGAGAGACAGGCAGAGAGACATGCTGAGAGAGACAGGCAGTGAGACAGGCTGAGAGACAGGCAGAGAGACAGGCAGAGAGACAGGCAGAGAGACATGCTGAGAGAGACAGGCAGAGAGACATGCTGAGAGAGACAGGCTGAGAGACAGGCAGAGAGACATGCTGAGAGAGACAGGCAGTGAGACAGGCTGAGAGACAGGCAGAGAGACATGCTGAGAGAGACAGGCAGAGAGACATGCTGAGAGAGACATGCTGAGAGAGACAGGCAGAGAGACAGGCAGAGAGACAGACAGGTCGATCTCTCTATCTGTAGTAGCTAACAGTCCTCAGTTTGCTTTCAATACAGCATCGTCAAGCCTTAATTACCGACGGTCACTAACGGTTTTCTCTGATTACTGTGGAATATCTGATATGTGATATTCGATCAATTATTCATCCTCTTCTATTTTCACTGCTCTCTCTCTCCCTCTCTCTCTCTCTCTCTCTCTCTCTGTCTCTCTCTCCACCTCCAGATAGACATGTGTAAAGCAGCGACGTGAATAAATTAGATCATGCAGATGCTCATTTACTGTCTGAGCAACTTTTGGAGTCGTACTTGTGCACGACATCAAATGCTTCTCTTCCCCTTTGTTCTTTCTGTTGATCACCACCGACAGCTTTTCCTTTCTCTTTCTCTCTCTCTCTCTCTCTCTCTCTCTCAGGACCGCTGGTCACCACTCAGACATCCAGCACCACAGCGTCCCGGTCGTTCTCGTCCACCTCCAGCCCGTCCACCATGCGCCCGCTACCTGCCACCTTTCACCCCATCGGCGCCATAAACAAAGCCCCGGAACTGCGCCCCATCACTGCTACAGTGCCCGTGACCCGTCGCCCCCCACGCCCACGTCCACGCCCACCTCAGGAGCCCGAGCTGCAGGAGGGGTGTGACCCAAGCGTAGCGCGAGGCGTCCAGTGGCCCAGCGCTCAGAGGGGCGAGACGGTGGAGCGGCCCTGCCCTAAAGGATCACTGGGTAAGAAAATCAGGACCCAGGAAGAATTTATTTATTTATTCATTCATTAATCAAAGCTATCCTCGTGCTCTTTTGCATCCCACAATGCATCATTTCATTTTCAAAACACATAACTACAGCAAAGAAACAACAGCTGCAACTACACAATCAAGTCTCGTATGGGTGTCTAGCAACAGCTACTGCTTTTGTTTTGTTTTTTTTAATTCCGATAAAAAAAAACGGTAGTAGCTATATTTAGCTAGCTAGTAAATAAAGCAGTATTGCATGAGCAAGAGTGCTGTCATACTGAACATCTTCACGGCGTGCTCATATTCAGTACAGCACGATTGCGAGTGTGATATTATTCATTATTCTGCGAGTAAGAAATTAATATCAAGTAAATAACATTTCAGACACAATATGGACAAATATTTTGTTTATTTTTGCTCATCAACAGAAATAGTTCCCAAAGAAGCCCCAGCTGTAGAGAGTGTTGCATGTTGCTATGGCAACACACAGACAGCCCACAGGGTAGAGTAACCGTTTCACTGTAATGAATTATTGCTAGAAATGGAATTGGCGCTTGACCAATCAAATTAGCGGACCAGAACTCACTGTTGTGTAAACACGAGTACTAATCGGTGTGAAACTATAACACCTGCAGAGCTGTGGAAGTGTGAGTATAGCCGGTGTAGACTGACCAGGTAAGAATGATAGGACTGTTGCAGTCACTCATTGACTATCACTCATCATTTCTCTACTGCTTGAACTTCCTTATTTTTATTTTTGTAGCTTGGGTAAGTTTCTGCCGTGTTTTTAAACGTTACAGTAAAGAAGAGAGAAGCCCCTAGCTCAGCTCTTCTGTTTTATGGTCTTTTTATGGTCGTTTTATATCGGTCTATTCCGATGGTCATGATCCGTCTCCGCTTCGTATCTCTCATGTTCAAAATGTGTTCAACTGATTCATATCTCGAGTTTTACAGTCACTGCGTTCCAAATAATTGTTTTGATTTTGTGTAATGAGCTCATTGGCTTGTATTTATTGGGCTGTAAAACAGTGCGAGGCTGGTTTAGGGCTAGTTTGTGTCTTAATAGCTCTTCTTATCTATCTATCTATCTCTCTCTCTCTCTCTCTCTCTCTCTCTCTCTCTTTCCTCCAACTGATTTTAGGCATCGCATCTTTCCAGTGTCTGTCTTCCCCAGTACAGTGGAACCCACGAGGTCCTGACCTCAGTAACTGCACCTCTCCCTGGGTCAACCAGGTGGCCCAAAAGGTCTGTCATCTCTCTTTTGTATTCTACCACAGCGCTGTTGAATTCTGGATTCTGATTGGTCAGAAGGTGTTGATTAATTTTCTACTGAATGCTCGAATATGATTGGTCAGAAGGTGTGCATTATTTTCGTATAGCAGCACAGGTAGTTCCGGCTGTAACAAGAACCTTAATATTACTGCGCTCGTTCAAATTTATTATTGTTTCTATACTAACAGATTATACACAGGGACTTGTATGGCGGAAAGTCAGAAAATATTTTTAAGCGAAAGTTATAATAACACCAGTGTGTGTGTGTGTGTATAGATAAAGAGTGGTGAGAATGCGGCGAACATCGCCAACGAGTTAGTGAACCACACGCGGAGTCGGATCCACGCCGGAGACGTCAGCTCATCTGTTCGCCTCATCGAGCAGCTGCTGGACATCCTGGATGCTCAGCTTCAACCTCTGAGACCCGGAAACAAAGAGTCAGCCACCCGCAACTACAACAAGGTTCTACACACACACACACACACACACACACACACACACACACAGAGATAGCCAGGAAATACCAAATATTCCACATTAAAATTATCAAATTATCAAAATTAACTGAAACTGTATAAACAAAAAGCAGTATTTCATGTTTTTGTAAAGTTGTGTGTGTGTGTGTGTGTGTGTGTGTGTGTGTGTGTGTGTGTGTGTGTGTGTGTTTTGTTTTAATTTATTCTGCCGTGCAGCTACAGAAGAGGGAGAGGACCTGCCGAGCATACATTCAGGTACTGCAGCATGTCTATGTCCTTCTCTTACTCTCTCTCTCTCTTTCTGTCTCTCTGTCACTTTACTAAAAAATTCATGTTTTTATTAATTTACAGAAATGTCACATCATATATTTTATCCACCTCTAGTCACATTTAACGTTGTTGTTCTACGTTGTCTTTGAAACAAGGTCCTGTTCTCACTTCATTATAGCAGCTATAAACAGTCGTTCCCTCACCAGCAGCTAATTTCTCTCTCTCTTAAAGTTAATAAGACAATAAAAGCACAGCATTTCATGTTACTGAGAAACGCAAAGCGCAAACGCCATAAAAGTTACAGCTTTACCTCTGACTGTTATAAAGCACCGACACTGGAGACTCCTTCCATAAATGTTAAACAAACATCTCCTTATAGGAAATTTCACCCTATCAACAGTTACACACATTTTTTAATCTGTTCACTTGCAGCCTCCGCCATAGGGAATGAGCTGTTACTATAGCAACGGTAACGTATCAGAACGAGCGCATTAATATAAACCTGAGATTTGCAGCTGCACTACTGTCAGAGCTGCTGTTCTGGAAAATTAATCAACACCTTCTGGCCAATCGGAATCCAGCAGCGCTGCATTTTGTAACAAAATAGAGAAGATACACTATATTACCAAAAGTATTCGGTCACCCATCCAAATGATCAGAATCAGGAGTCCTAATCACTCGGCCTGGCCACAGGTGTATAAAATCAAGCACTTAGGCATGCAGACTGTTTTTACAAACATTTGTGAAAGAATGGGCCGCTCTCAGGAGCTCAGTGAATTCCAGCGTGGAACTGTCATAGGATGCCACCTGTGCAACAAATCCAGTCGTGAAATTTCCTCACTCCTAAATATTCCACAGTCAACTGTCAGCTTTATCATA